>JAYESA010000014.1:65186569-65901569 GCA_036927795.1 Iris macrosiphon
TAGGGATTATTTTTGAACTTATTATTTGCACTGAACGTGCGCAACAAATAATAGGTCCACCAAAGTCCCCCAGTGGGACGTCTTTAAACAGACCGCGATATTGTACTACGTCCATATTACTGCTGGTACAATATCCGAAAGTCCACAACATTCATTGGGACAAATACAAAGAAGAAACAAAGCAAAAGGAAGAATAAAGTTCTCTCTCTCTCCTCCTGGCCCGTCGATTTATAGGCTTCAAAGCCGCGTGAAGTGATCGAGACAATGAACGAAGTAGTTATTAGGATGAACCTCACACCTCGATTCGCTGGATCCACTTTAATCTCCTTGTGTCACATCCGTTCCCAGATTTGGTATTCTTGAATTTGTGATATTAATTTTTTTCTTGTAGATGTATTCATGATGTATTTTACATGTTGATTCCTGTTAATTATGATATATTTTATTTAATTGTATTTCTGCATATTGTGGAAGACTATCCGAGACCAGTAGTGAACACCTTGGCAATTGTCATGCACTCATGCTAGGACCCGTATATAGGATGAATACCAGACCCGGTTCACTCTTGGAACCACTAAGCCTATTTTGGGTGGTTGAGATTTGGTTGGAGAGTGCCATGACTTAATCCTAGGGCTAACCTCATTTCTCGACTTAATCCTAGGGCTAACCTCATTTCTCCACTTGGTATATATATATATATATATATATATATATATATATATATATATATATATATATATATATATGTGTGTGTGTGTGTGTGTGTGGTTTTCTCTCTCCTCTCTCATTCTTTCTCATTTTCACCTTCCTTTTTTTTTTCTTCCTCCTTCCCTCAATAGCTTCCCTTTGGCCAAATCCTAGCCCTAGCCCTAGACTTGGTTCTAGGAAGAGGTTTGTTAGTCCACCAAGGCAAGTATATCTTGCTCGAAGTGGTGAAACCATGGTTTTTTTTTTTTGGATTTTTTATATGTTTAGTAAATTAAAATGTGTTTGATGGAAAATGTTCTTCTTGATGTCCTAATTAGTTTTGGTTCTTGGAGTTTTTGGTTTTGATGAACGGTTTTGAGTTGATCTGAGTTTTAAGATTTGGGATTTTTATGTGTTCTGTGAGTTTTTCTTGGTTTTGATCTACTAAAATTTAGTGTTTTCGAAAACTAGTTGTTCCTTGTGTTAGAGCATTTCATTTCGAGTGTTTTGGCTTTTGTTTCGCTTGATTTGGACTTAAAATAAAAATTTTATGAAGAAAACAAATTTCAGATTTTTGGAGTTTTTTCGCCATGGCTGAACTTGTTGTCCGGAGATGACCAAGTTCGCATGTGGCCAGTAAGCTATTCGGCTGAGTGTGCCATGTGGCCTGAGAGGGTTATGCGACATAAACTCTTGCCGCATACTGACAGCATGCGTCCATCTTGTTGGACGCATGACTATTGAATTACACAAGAGCCCTTAAACACCTTGTGCTTTCGCTCGCTGAACGAATGCGAATTTCGCTAAAGTCCAAGAGACAACCCATGCGGCACCGACACTCATGCAGTCTGGAGAGCATGCAGCTACAATTTTTTTTGGACGCATGGTTCTGAATCGTTGGCACTTTTCTTGGTTTTGTCTTTTCTCTGACACACTTTATTGCAACAGTCACTTTATGTCACATCACTAACACTTCAATTATTGTCCGTCACTTCAACACTTGTCCCAAGGATTAGACCTTGACCCTGAGCATGTGGCCAAGTGACCCATGCGGCGAGCTCGTCCATGCGGCCAGCTCGTCCATACGGCCAATGCTCATGCGCCTGATCAGTGCATGCGGTCTGTCCCATGCGACAATCCATGCGTGCACTTCTCATGCGCGTATGTGATCCTATGCGACCTAGGTAATCTATGTACACGTTCCACAATTTTTTGGATTTTATTGTTTTATTTGGAATGTTTCTTATCGTACCCTATGTGGTTGATCGTGGCTTCTTGTTTGTGTTATTGTTTGTGTTATTCTAAGAAAGAATGGACTTAGTAACCAGACTGTGCTAGACCTGGCTATGTGCTAGAACTGACTATGTGCATAGTATGATAATATGTTGTAGTGGACCATGTGGCAACCCAGAGTAAACTCAGATTAGTAGATAACTTATCATTTTCCATAACTTATCATTTTTTGTTGGATATGGTGAGGGGTGTAGTTCTACTTGGAAGACGGTCTACGACCTCGGTCCTTATTTGGTTTAAGGGTCGTCGATCTACTTCAGAATGGTTCATACAATTTTTCTTTCTCTCTTCTAGCGGCATTGCATAATTGTTAATTTGAGGATGATTAGTAGATTGGTTACCTTTTCCTTTGACCGTTGAATAGAGTGAGGGGCATAGTTCTTCTCGGGAGACGATATGCAATCCCGGTCCTTGTTTAGTTTAAGGATTATGGATCTGCTCCAGAGTAGTTCATATTTTTTTTCTTACTCGAAGTTCAGCGGCATAATTATTAATTCGAGGATTTCACATAAATTGAGTCTTCCATTTGACCGATAACTTATGAACCTGATTCAATGTGATAAGAAGATTCATGTGACTAATTTATATACCTGACCAACTGTATCCTAGTTAATACTTCTATCGCACCAAGTGTGCCACATGATTTTACCTGTGCACCGAAGTACGACAACCTTGCTAGATGTAACATATTATTCGACACTTGACCTAGTTAATATAGTTATCTGACCGACTGATATGTCTGGTATCTTAACCTGATTCATTGTATCCGTGCTGATACATTTTGAACGTGACTATCAGCTCACTTATAGCCTATATGTGCATTAAGTGGCAACTTGATTATACTAAGTGTACATGCTACGCGTTCTTATTTTTCTTGGCACGGGCATAGTGATTGGTCAGTAATCGTAGAGTGGTTAGGATGTTTGTTTGGTTTATTTGTTGCATTACACTTGGGGGAATCTAGATTTGGCTTTCGAGCAATAATGTGGATTCGTACCTAGTGTACACGTACCACGATGCGTCATATAAGGAGGATAATCGTGTAACCACGACACGATGTTCTAATAATTGTAGGACTAATTAAGCAACTGGACTCTTAGAGCATTGGGAGGGAATGAAATCTCGAGATCATGCGTGGTAGCTACCGTTAGGACATGTCCTAGGGCGTCATGTTGGTCCCCAACAGATACTGTATATCATCTACAGTAGTAGAGTGCAGTATCCGGCTATATTGTATATTATTACATGATTACTTGCGCGGTGGCCTTACGAGGGACCGATGCTTACACACTATGTGCTCTGCGTTTATTGGCTCGACCAACCCGCCTCACCATCTATATGATCTAAGGATTCCAACATTGCATTATTCTTCTGAGATAACTCAAACTCCACATAACAAGCCGTATGATTGATTGACCGATCTAAAAGAGTATGTGCTGGTAGTCTAGGGACATGAACTATTGTGGGGCGACGATTCAACCCTTGTCCTTGTTTGGTTGTAGGGTTGCGCCTATATGTCACAATAGGCCATGGACCGAAGTTACATACTATATGTATCTGTATCTTAGGTTACATTGTGGCATGTGTATTTTTGTTTCTGATTGTGATTTGTGCCATCTGTTAGTAGCCTGAGGACGTGAACTATCATGGTATAGTAGTTCAACCTTTGTCCTTGTTTGGTTGTAGGATTGAACTATTGTGCTACGATAGGCTTTGGACCAAAGATACGATACAGACATCTTTGTCGTGTTCATAATTGGTGAGCCGTGCCCTATCTCGGAGTAGTGCAGCACCCCTTGTCCTTGTTTGGTTGTAGAGGTGTCCTACTGCTTCGATGAAAGGTTATACCTTTACAATTATGGCACGGATCCTATTTTATGTACTTTATTGGTTTTTGCTTCATTCACTTGTGCTCCTTTGTGGTACTTGCTATCGGGGCCTGACCCCGCTGGTTTTGTTTGGCCAAGTTTAGTAACAGAACCCGAGGATCTTGTCCTGTATCTGACTGATAACGCACACCAGGAGAATGTCCGCCGAGGAACTTGAGTGATTTTTTTCTTCCCCACTATGAGTATCATTTTTATTACCCTTTTGGCGTTTAGCCGACGACACTTGTTAGCCGGTTTATCTAGACATTAGTTCTTCTTCATGATTGTATATTATTCAGACCGCGGCTGACTTACAGTCATGTACTCTTGACAATACACTAGTGTACCATCCTGTATAACTAGTTTCATGATCATTCTGATAGAGCGTTAGTGACGCCTAACTGCTTTATCCTACATGCTCATTCTTACTGTTTATTGGTTGATGATTGAGACAGAGAGATCCTTGACCCTAGGCGACTTGATTGTAGTATGCACCCCCTTGTCTCTAGACAACCTTAGCACACTGTGGCTTACTTCGGTATTCTGCAAGGTGTGGTTGGCTGAGTCACTCTTCCGCTCTCCAGTATTCTGGTTCTGGGACGTGACAAGGTTTTGGTGGTGGCCCATGCAAGTCTGTCTTTTCAGACTTGTGGGTGTCTTGTTCTAGGAGTCTCAATCAAAACTATTTCCTTTGATATCCTGAATTCGTCTTCTTCGACACCGAGCTTGAACTATCAGCAATGTGCTTCCTTGTTCTTTCCTGTCCTGTCATTTGATGTCTTAGCGTCCTTTTCCTTCTGGGGCACCTCTTCCCCGCCTGTTAGAACAGCAGATGTGGTAGAAGAGCTAGCAAAGCAAGATCCCATTGAGCGCCAACAAGAGACAATACTTCCTCAAGATCAGCTTCGAGTAGAGCCAATGGGTGGGCAACATGTACCAGAGATCCCGGTACCCCCGACAGTTCCAGTAACACCAACAACACTTGATAGCCCGGAACTGTTAGAAATTATCAGAGGTATGATGGATGCACAACAACATCAGATAGCAGTGCAACAGCACCAGTAGCTTCGACAACAGGAGCAGAACATCCTGTTAAACCCAAGACTGCAAACGACTTTAGAAGAGAGTGAAGAAGTTTATGGGACGTCATACAGATTCTGTCGACTCAACTCGAGCTATTTTGATGGCGCAGAGGATGCTATTACGGCGAATGCTTGGCTTCAAGACATTGAGACGATCATGGCGGTAGCTAAGATTCCAACAGAGGAGCAAGTCGACCAAGTCCGATTGCAACTACAAGATGTTGCTCGTGCCTGGTGAGCGACCGAGGAAGTCGGCTTAAGGCGTCCTATCTCTTGGGACAACTTCAGGACCAGGTTCAGAGCCAAGTATTTCGGAGTAGTGGCGCAGTACGAGCTGCAACAGAGATTTATTGATCTCAGGCAATTCGGCAGAACGGTGGATGGATATGTAGCAGAGTTCTGCAGGCTGAGCAGGTTTGCTCCATCTATGGTGACAACGGAGCAAGCAAGGGCTATGAGATTCCAGCAATGGCTTCATCTCGAGATTCTGCTACTAGTTGAAGGACATGACTACCAGACATTCGATGTCGTATTGATAGTAGTCAAGAGACATGAGCTTACCATCCAGAGGTTAGCTTCGAGGACTTAGGACATAAGAGATCTCATGCCCATAGCACAGGTGGAGGACCAGCACCCGACATTCGTATTTGTGATTTTTTACTTTGGGGGCCAGTGGCATCAGATGAGACAATGACAATTTGGCAACAACAACGTCCGAAGAATCCATTGGGATGTACCTATTGTGGCAAGAGAGGTCAGACTCAGGATGTATGTAGGATGGCAAGTGGAAGATGCTTGAGGTGTGGGGGTTCTGACCACATGATAGCTACTTGCCTACAAATGCAGAGGCAAGGAGGACCATATCGACATTTTCCAGCGTTGCCAGCTCCAGGAGCAGTTTCGTATCAAAAGCCAGGCTTAGCAGTTCGGCCGTTAGCCCAACATCCGGTGTTGACGCAAGAACATGTGTTTCATCCGAGGCAACATCAGTTTGGTCAGCAGAGACATCCTCATGACAGTTCCAGCAGCACCGAGACATGAGCAAGCTGAGTTTGGCATGCTAGAACAGATGTTAGCAGAAGGCGGTTAAGTCGAGGGGGAGGTTTGAGTTCTTCCAGTTTTATCTATCTTTTGGGTTT
The DNA here is from genome assembly GCA_036927795.1 of Iris macrosiphon. Classification (NCBI taxonomy): domain Eukaryota; kingdom Viridiplantae; phylum Streptophyta; class Magnoliopsida; order Asparagales; family Iridaceae; genus Iris; species Iris macrosiphon. Next base: position 65,192,639 of record JAYESA010000014.1, read on the forward strand.
CGTATATTCGACGAGTGGAGATGATCTTTTGTCTCACTCATCTGCCTTCGTATGTCGTGATACATGATGTATGTCATATGTCCCGACTACGAAGGTACGTCCTGGACGGAGTCATGTTCTTGACTAAGTCGTTGGTACCGATTTATCTCGAGACTTGATCCCGTCCATTTTGGGAGTCAGCATAGGCCAGCGAGGACGGGTTCCTATTTTGACTGACTCGGGAGGCATATGTATATGTATGCTTCATGTTCTTTCTCTTTCCTTTGGATTGTGTGGATTGTTTGCACCTTTATTTACATTCCCGTTGCTTTTATTACCTGCCTATTTCGTTATGCTTGGTATTCAGTTAGCTGTAGTTCATGAGATTCAGTAGTTCATGAGGTTTTCTGGATCATGAGTCTCCAGCTTGGTCTATGAGTTTTCTTGCTTGGTGATTAGCTCGACTAGCCTAGCGAATTCCGAGGACGAAATTTTTCTAAGGTGGGTAGAGATGTCACACCCGTTCCCAGATTTGGTATTATTGAATTTGTGATATTTAAAATTTTTCATGTAGATGTATTCATGCTGTATTTTACATGTTGATTCATGTTAATTATGATGTATTTTATTTAATTGTATTTCTGTTTATTATGGGAGACTACCAGAGACCAATAGGGAACACATTGGCAATTGCCATGGACCCGTGCTAAGACCCGTAGATAGGATGGATACCAGACTCGGTTCACTCTTGGAACCACTAAGCCTATTTTGAGTGATTGAGATTTGGTTGGAGAGTGTCATGACTTAATCCTAGGGCCCGTATATATATATATATATATATATATATATATATATATATATATATATATATATATATATGGTTTTCTCTCTCCTCTTTCATTCTTCCTCATTTTTACTTCTTCTTTCTTCTTTCTCCTTTCCTCAAGAGCTCCCCCTTGGCTAAACCCTAGCCCTAGCCCTAGTCCTAGCTCTAGACTTGGTTCTAGGAAGATGTTTGTTAGTCCACCAAGGCAAGTACATCTTGCTCAAACCGGTGAAACCATAATTTTTTTTGGATTTTTCACATGTTTAGTAAATTAAAATGTGTTTGATGGAAAATGTTCTTCTTGATGTCTTTATTAGTTTTAATTCTTGGAGTTTTTTTGTTTTGATGAACGGTTTTTAGTAGATCTAAGTTTTAAGATTTGGGTTTTATCTGTTCTGTGAGTTTTTCTTGGTTTTGATCTACTAAAACTTAGTGTTTTCAAAAACTAGTTGTTCCTTATGTTAGAGCATTTCATTTCGAGCTTTTTGGTTTTTGTTTCACTTAATTTAGACTTAAAATAAAAATTTTATGAAGAAAATAATTTTTGGGTTTTTGAGCTTTTTCGCCATGGCTGAACTTGTTGTCTGTTGAAGACCAAGTTCGCATGCGGTCAGTGAGCTATGCGACTGAGAGTACCATGCGGCCTGAAAGGGTTATGCGGCCTAAACTCTTGCCGCATACTGACATCATGCGTCCATTTTGGTGAACGCATGACTGCTGAATTACACAAGTGCTCTTAAACACCTTGTGCTTTCACTCGCTGAACGAATGAGAATTTTGCTAAAGTCCAAGAGACAACCCATGCGACATCGACACTCATGCGGTCTGGAGAGCAAGTGACCACTATTTTTCTTGGATGCATGGCTTTGAACCGTTGGTACTTTTCTTGGTTTTGTCTTTTCTCTGACACACTTTATTGCAGTAGTCACTTTATGTCACATCATTGACACTTCAATTATTGTTCGTCACTTCAACACTTGTCCCAAGGATTAGGCCTTGACCCTGAGTATGCAGCCAAGTGACCCATGCGGCCAGCTCGTCCATGCGGCCAATGCTCATGCGCCTGATCAGTGCATGCGACCTGTGCCCTGCGGCAATCCATGCGTGCACTTCTCATGCGCGTATGTGATCCTATGCGACCCTAGTAATCTATGTACATGTTCCACGATTTCTAGGGTTTTATTGTTTTATTTGGAATATTTCTTATCGTACCCTATGTGGTTGATCGTGGCTTCTTGTTTGTGTTATTTTAAGGAAGAATGGACTTAGTAACCAAACTGTGCTAAACCTGACAATGTGCTAGAATTAACTATGTGCATAGTATGATTATATGCTGTAGTAGACCATGTGGCAACCCAGAGTAAACTTAGATTAGTAGATAACTTATCATTTTTCGTTGGATAGGGTGAGGGGTGTAGTTCTACTCGGAAGAAGGTCTGCGACCCTGGTACTTGTTTGGTTTAAGGGTCGTCGATCTACTTCAGAGTGGTTCATACAATTCCCCTTTCTCTCTTCTGACGGCATTACATAATTGTTAATTTGAGGATGATTAGTAGATTTGTTACCTTTGCCTTTGACCATTGAATAGAGTGAGGGGCATAGTTCTGCTCGGGAGACGATATGCAATCCCGGTCCTTGTTTAGTTTAAGGATTATGGATCTGCTCTAGAGTAGTTCATATTTTTTTTTCTTACTCAAGTTCAGCGGCATAATTATTAATTCGAGGATTTCACATAAATTGAGGCTTCCATTTGACCGATAACTTATGAACCTGATTCAATGTGATAAGAAGATTCAGGTGACTAATTTATATACCTGACCAACTGTATCCTAGTTAATACTTCTATCGCACCAAGTGTGCCACATGATTTTACCTGTGCACCGAAGTACGACAACCTTGCTAGATGTAACATATTATTCGACTCTTGACCTAGTTAATATAGTTATCTGACCGACTGATATGTCTGGTATCTTGACCTGATTCATTGTATCCGTACTGATACATTTTGAACGTGACTATCATCTCACTTGTAGCCTACATGTGCATTAAGTGGAAACTGGATTATACTAAGTGTACATGCTACGCGTTCTTATTTTTCTTGGCACAGGCATAGTGATTGGTCAGTAACCGTAGAGTGGTTAGGATGTTTGTTTGGTTTATTTGTTGCATTACGCTTAGGGGAATCCAGATTTGACTTTCGAGCAATAATGTGGATTCGTACCTAGCGTACACGTACCACAGTGCGTCATCTAAGAAGGATAATAGTGTAACCACGATACGATGTTCTAATAATTGTAGGGCTAATTAAGCAACTGGACTTGTAGAGCATTGGGAGGGAATGAAATCTCGAGATCATGCGTGGTAGCTACCGTTAGGACATATGTCTTAGGGCGTCATGTTGGTCCCCAACGGATACTGTATATTATCTACAGTAGTAGAGTGCAGTATCAGGCTATATTGTATATTATTACATGATTACTTACGCGGTGGCCTTACGAGAGACCACTATATGCTATGCGTTTATTGGCTCGACCAGCCCGCCTCACCATCTGTATGATCTGAGGATTCCAATATTGCATTATTCTTCTGAGATAACTCAGACTCCACATAACAAGCCATATGATTGATTGGCCGATCTAAAAGAGTATGTGTTGGTAGTCTAGGGACATGAACTATTGTGGGGCGACGGTTCAACCCTTGTCCTTGTTTGGTTGTAGGGTTGCGCCTATATGTCACAATAGGCCATGGACCGACGCTACATACTATATGTATCTGTATCTTAGCTTACATTGTGGCATGTGTATTTTTGTTTCTGATTGTGATTTGTGCCATCTGTTAGTAGCCTGAGGACGTGAACTATCATGGTATAGTAGTTCAACCTTCATCCTTGTTTGGTTATAGGATTGAACTATTGTGCTACGATAGGCTATGGACCAAAGATACGATACATACATTTTCGTCGTGTTCATAATTGGTGAGCCGTGCCCTGTCTCGGAGTAGTGTGGCACCCCTTGTCCTTGTTTTTTGAGGTGTCCTACTACTTCGATGAAAGGTTATACGCTTACAATTATGGCGCGGATCCTATTTTATGTACTTTATTGATTTTTGCTTCATTCACTTGTGCTCCTTTGTGGTACTTGCCATCGGGGCCTGACCCTGCTACATGATTGTATATTATTCAGACCGCGGTCGACTTACAGTCATGTACTATTGACAATGCACTAGTGTACCATCCTGTATAACTAGTTTCATGATCATTCTGATAGAGCGTTAGTGACGCCTAACTGCTTTATCCTACATGCTCATTCTTACTGTTTCTTGGTTGATGATTGAGACAGAGAGATCCTTGACCCTAGGTGACTTGATTGTAGTATGAACCCACTTGTCTCTAGATAACCTTAGCACATTGTGGCTTACTTCGGTATTCTGAAAGGTGTGGTCGGCTGAGTCAGTCCCCCGCTATCCAGTATTCTGGTTCTGGACGTGACACCTTGGAAACCGATGCCTTAAGTCCCGTGTCAGGAGACGGCGCAAAATCCAAGAACCACTCAAGGATCGAGCAAATCCTGCATTAAATGGAGATTTGACAGCCTGGAAGCGCTCATTTATGCAATACAATATCTATGCGGCCCAAAGTCCTTTCTTCCATGCTTCTTTTTCAAATTTGAAGGGATCTTGTAGAAACATGAAAAATATGCATCCCAATGTCCAACAACCTTGTGTCTCAAAGTAAAGCTCAGAAGAGACTGGGCCGTAGAATCATCCTGCGACCCAGTAAAGCGACATCCATGCATCCCAATCAGCCGAAGCAACTTTGGCCGTAGATGGACCTGACATGGTATCCTAGCAACAAGATCGTCTCTGACACAGAATTCTGACAAAGTGGATTTTCTGAGTGCCTCAAAAGATGTAAACACATTAAACGACAGAAGTCGCACGTCAGCACAGAACTTCACTCTCGATGGATGTGCAGTGCCACGTGTACAACACAACTGGCCCCATGCGTTCCAGACTCCATGCGTTACATACGTCTTTGGCCCCATGCGTTCTAGACTCCTTGCGTCCCATGCGTATTTGGCCCCATGCGTCCTAGACTCCATGCGTTCCAGACTGCATGCGTCCTATGCGTCTCTAGTCCCATGCGTCCCATGCGTCTCTGGCCCCATGCGTCCCAGACTCCATGCGTCCCATGCGTCTCTAGCCCCATGCGTCCCATGCGTCTCTGGCCACATGAAGACCAAATCTTGCTGTTACGACAAGAGTGATTCTCTCCAAAAAAGTGCGGACTATGTGTCAAGCTAACCAAGTTACGCCCACAAAGGACGAGAACCACCCTGATGATATTCAGCCACAGAAAATCCCAACAAGCGCCCACGTGACAGCCTGGTCCGCTCACGGTTACCGTTGCACCCTGTTAAGGGGGCACACGTGGCACCCTCTAGCATCCATGCGGACCAACATATGCGCGCCCAAGAATGACTATATATACTCGGGTGGCATGCCCAAAGGAGGAGGACAAAAGGGAGGCACACACAGGGGTCGCCAACACAGAGAGAGCATACATAGACGAGCAAAGAGGGAACGTAAGCTTCTTCACCCTGCATCGGATCGTCAACGGAGTAAAGGAGCCGCCACAACGCTCTTTGTCCATCGTCACACCCCAGATCAAAATATTGTACTTAGACAATTCTGTTTAGGATTCTTTGTGCTCATATTTCGTTCCTTAAATACAAAGTTTGCAAGAACTTATTTAATGACGAACACCAGCGTGCCGAGGAGGCGAGCCCAAGGAGGACAAGCGACCCTCCCTACAGAAGGAGTATTCCTGGGCATCCGCTCGAAATCAAGGCTGTTATCAACTGGGGGTAGTACTTCCTCTAGACCCAAGATTACTCTGCAAGCTGGGGGTAGCAACCCTCCAGAACTCTTAAGCAACCCGTCATTCCAAGAGGACAGTGAGTCTCAAGAGACGGATGTCGAATTTCCTGGGGGTGGCCACCCTCACCAAAGCAAAGCACCTTCTGACGTCGGGGGTAGTGTTCCCTCCGACTTTGAAGATGAAGATGCAAACTCGATGCAAGGATCCGAAGCAGAAAGCGAGGGATCCTCCGTCCCATCCATCTCTCCCCATGTAAGAACATTATACATGGCAAGAGACGATCACCCGGCCCCAGCGATCGACAGCGCCTCGAGATCCTCGAGGCCATGATGCAGACCGTGAGTGCGTCAATGCAAACCTTGACCCAGGCGATGTTGGAGATCAAAGCAAATATGGCCTCCCAACCAGCAAGGACCTATGGTCAAGGAAGCCTGGACCCCGGGACCAACGGGGATTCAAATGCAACCGCACCACCTGTTGGCGGTAATCATCTCTTGCCTGGATTGTCTGTTCCTTCTGTAGCAGATGAAGCCCGGGGAGCAATACGAGAGGTACGAGAACTCTGGGCCCGCCTAGACTCAATGGGCAATCAGGACTCACTATGCAAGCTCCGGATTCGACAATCGTATCCCCTCGAGTGGAGAGATGTACCATACCCGCCCAAGTACAAGCCCTTTAACTTGACTTTATTTGACGGGAAGACATCCCCCCGTCAATACATGAGTTACTTCGAGACGACAATGGGGCATCTGCCTCGTAGTGATGCTCTCCTCCCCAAGCTCTTTGTCGCGACATTTTCTGAGTAGCCTTCGATTGGTTCTGCAACCTCAAGGACAACTGTATTTCGTCGTTTGAAGATCTCAAGGGTCTTTTCCTTGCTCGATTTTACGACGGGGGAAATGACATAACGATATCCTGTCTAATAGACATCACGCAAAAAGAGAGTCTGTACGAGAGTACATCGAGCGATACAGGCAAGCTGCGCTGAAGTTAACCCCCCGTTAATATTGAGTCGACACTGATGGACACCTGCCGAAGAAATCTCCTTCCTACGGTCAGACTCTGGATGAGCGACTCTCAGTTTAAAGATTGGAGGACGTTCATCATAAATGCTGTTGGTGTTGAGAAGAAAGTGAAGGACGTCCGCCTCTTGGGAATACATATCACCATCACTGATGATAGGGGAAAACGTCATTACAACAACAACAACAACGGAAATAGCGCCCGGGATGGCAATGGGAAGCAGACCCTTGTCGCCAAATAACCAAGAAGTCTGAGCAAAAGCCCGCAGAGTCTCCAAAGTCGAAAGAGACATACTCTTTCGAAGACGATGACGTCATGGCAATCTTTGACGTACTAATAAAGGGGAACAAGTTCCTACATCAAACGTTCGGACGAACATGCAAGGTCGACGACCCCAAATATTACCATTATCACCGGTACGTCTACCACTCAATACGGGACTGCTACGTGTTGAAGAGATATATCCAGCGTCTAATTGACACCAAAGCTCTCAACTTAGACTTTAAAGACAAGACAGTCACTACTAATATGGTATTCCTCCAGTTTGGTGATTTTCCTACAACGGAAGCCCAAGATGGAGTGGTCCCGATCTCCAAAGCAACAATGGAGGTTAATCTTTCCCCAGCTCGCAACAAAATAATCGGGCTGGTGCCACTTACTACACCTCGGGACGAGGTCATGTGGGTTCACCAAGACCTTGCTCCGGACCTGATGAAACAAGCAGCACCTTCCGCCACCAACTCCAAGTTACGGAAGGTCAAGTCCTGTCACATGGTTTCTTCCACCACAGAAGAAGCCATGGCAAAGGCAACTCGGTCAGGCCTGCCTACCAACAGGACTACAACGACCCGGAAGACGATGTTCCGTCGACCATTGTACCTGTACCTGCTGAATCTGATCCGGGTCAACCCCAGCCTCCGGCAGTAGGCAAGCCGAAGCAGAAGGAGACTCGCTTCGATAAGCCGTTGCGCAAGGAAACGACTCAAGGGCTCGAAAAGTCCTATAACTTTGACATATTGGCATAGCTTGTCAATGATCCGACGAAGTTATCACTCTTCGATCTTCTCCGACTCTCCAAAGATACTCGGGAAGCTCTAAGCGAAGTGTTGCAGAACGCCGATTCTTATCTGTCCCAGGTCAAGCCACTAGCCGAGGACCCCGTTGCATGCCCCCACTGCCACAATGCGATGGAAGCAATACCAAACATCACATTTCAGAACATGACATGTTGCTAAAAAATAACAGGCATGATCGCTCTCTTTATTAAATAAGGGCTATCAAGGTGGATCGAATGCACATCGATTCTGGTTCCTCTATCAGCATCATCCCACACAGCCTGCTTCAGACTCCCGGGATCCCATTGCATCGGTTAGCCGTGACCAACACTACCATTAGTGGATTCAACGTCGGAAGAAGCTACCCTTTGGGAAAGATTTGCTTGAAATGCTAGATTGGCGACTTGCGAACAGAGGTTACTTGCTACGTCATTGACGTAGATGTGTCCTATAACGTCTTGTTGGGATGCCTTCGACTTTGCACCAGTTCCTGAAGTATGTCGACCATGATGGCGTCGTCAAGACCGAGTTCGCTTATGTCGATCCCTTCAAAGGGGTCGAGGCATATTACTCCGACTCAATCTTGTATAAACAAAGTCAACAAGATGGAGGAAACGATGCTGATGACGAACCAGAGACCGCCATATCCTCGGACAAGCCTTTGACAATTCACCTCAAAGGATGTGCTCGAAACACAGCTCCTCCCCGGGTTATAAAACTTTAAAGGAAGGCACCAGAGCCTTGGACCGTACGGCTGCGAAGACCCAGCCAACCACAAAAGAAGGACCCGACACCGGCTCCTACCCCTGAACCCCTAATTAAACTCCGGAGGAGACCTCCAAAGCCATTATTCGCAGTGGAAGCAAATTCCGAGAAAGACGAGTTGGAGGAATACGTAGCTGCTCACGCTGCTAGTCCCTCACTCGATGATGTAATCCCGGTGGATAAAGTACCTTATTTCATGAATAAAATGTTGTCTTTGAATTACTCGGATGTCGCACATTTAAGTACAATGTACTCCTTAGAAAATGACCTAGGATTACAACTACATATGCAAGTGACCACCACCTATGACGTAAATCGGATACATCCAAGTCAAAGCGCCTTCTTTATAGTTCCGGCTATGAGGAGGGGAAACAAACCCATCATTTTCGGAAGGTCGAACGTCCTCGAGACTTCCCACGGAAGCGCTTGACTTGCCTTCTTTATAGTTCCGGCTATGAGGAGGGGAAACAAATCCATCATTTTCGGAAGGGTCGAACGTCCTCGAGACTTCCCCACGGAAGCGCTTGAACCCGATGGCAATAAAATGCAAGTATACCGCTATAGTCTGCAAGCTAAGTGCATCATTCAGAACATGGGCTATGACTTGAAAAGCGACAAAGGTCTGAATTACGGCAAAGACCGGCGTCTGCCTTTGCACCTTCTCGCCCCTACAGGAAAGTCTGAGACATACTACCAGCGAACTCGTCATGGTTTGGGGTATGTCTCACCGCCAACAACTCCCGAGGGGTCAGAAGAAGAAGAGGAATTGCATTCTTATTCATCCGAATCCTCAACATGGGACTCCAATATAAGCATCAGAGACACGCTTAAACATATACTATCTGTCAACATGGTATTCGCTCATTCAGAGGTAGATGACGAACGACCACCTGAACTCTTCGAGGTAGAACCGTGGGCTCAATGCCTTGAATCACAATGGGAATGGCGTTTCGAACAACGGGAACCACCCACCGAAGAAGAGGTCGTACAAGTAGATCTGGGCGATGAATCCGCTTCTAAACGTATCTTCATTAGCAAAAGTCTGTCTAGTGAGGATCATGGATCCCTATAAAACTCCTCACCCCAAAATAGATATTTTGTGTGTATTCTATATTTATTGTGTATTTAGAATATTTTAAAATCATTTTAAATCCAATTGTTGCATTAAGACACTTCACCGTAGTTTGAACATTAATGACATAGGACGACCCCAAAATTTAAATTGTCCTTCGTAGGAAGTAGCCTAATTTGGAGATACTATCCGTAGGATCTTCATGTGACACAAAATTAGTGTGACAAACGTAGTTTTTTGTGGGTAATATTTAGATATTTTTTTATAAATAATTTATTTGTGATTATTTTTTAATCCAACCATTTTTAATAATCTACCCATAATTTCTCCATGACAATTTAGGCCGCTTTCCTCTTTTGTATGATTTATTTATTTATTACTATTTTAATTCCATGGAATTAAATCAAATATGTCAAATTAATTAATTGATTAGTTGTTGACTTTTAATAACTAACAACCTAATTATGAAACAATTTAAACTAATCCTAAACTTACCCATGACCGACCCCTCCTTCAAACCCGCGGATCCCTCTATTCTGCCTATATATATATATATATATATATATAGAGAGAGAGAGAGAGAGAGAGAGAGAGAGAGAGAGAGAGAGAATAAGGGAGGTGAGATGGCACCTCACTCTAAAAATAAAGGTGGCGGTGACGTGGCATAATCTCAACCACACAAACGAGGGGAGGGGGTTAAGTGCAAATTATCAATTATGAAATGTGTGGTTGAAATTGTGCCACGTCACCGCCACCCTTGTTTTTAGAGTGAGGTGCCATCTCACCTCCCTTATTCTCTTTCTCTCTCTCTCTCTCTCTCTCTCTCTCTCTATATATATATATATATATATATATATATATATATATATATATATATATATATATTCTCATCTAATACCCTAACCTAAAATCTCCTCTACAAAATCCTAACTTTCTCTCCTTCCTCCATCACCCTAGCCGCCACCTCCAAGCTGCCAACCCCCCTCCTTACGTGAACACACACCACCTCCACCATCAAAGAACCCTAGTTCTTCATCATTCTCTCTTTCTAAGTCTCATTCTTCCTCCAACTTCTCTAATGTGTATGAATGCTTGAATAAATGTTTGTATATATATAAATAAATAATTTTATATGTGTTTTCAACCCATTGCTATGTTCTTCATTATAGGATTTTATTTTAGAGTTTTCATGTAAAGATTTGAACCCATGATTGCATGTATGCACCCATAGGTAGAAATCTTGATTAAATCATGTTAATAATAAAGAAATATGATGTTTAAATTATTTTTATCCATATTTTTATTGATTATTTCAGAATATTAAAATAATTTGCAAATACAATGAAAGTGTGACCTAGTTTTATGTTTTCTTCAAAATTTTGCATCAAACCCTTCTAAAACTTTGTAAATAATTAAAATATGATGTTATTAACCTATATTAAATTCAGTTTTTAATATTTTTTCTAGAAATATTATTTTTGATTTAAATGGTTTTAATGTATAAAAAGTTACCTAGTTGACCTAGTTTTGATGTATGCATGTTGGAGACCCTTGGACTTTGTTAGGACTTAATAGTAGATGGAAAACCTAATTTTTTAAAATGGATTACTATTTTTTCAGAATATATATATTCTGAATTTATTAAATAAATGTAAATTTTATGTCTATGATATCACAACAACCATGTACCACCCCTTTGCATGCATACTAGCAAGTTCGGTTGCCAACCCTAATAGGATCAACTTGTAGATGGTAAAACCCTAATTATTTTTGTATGGATAAAAGAATTAGTATTTATTGTATTTATTACTGATTTTACCATATTTATTCAGATTATATTTCTATTTATAAAAATTAGAATTATAGGGATTTATGTAACAAGTTGACATAGTTTTGACAAAACTTGACCTCGACAATTTTAGACTTAAAATTCGACTAAAAATCTATATTTTCTACATCTAAAATTATATTATGTTATTTTAATTCTTATTTTTAAGTATTTATTCCAGAATTATCCATTTATTAAAAATTAGTTTTATTGACTTGTCGGTAATCTGTTATGACCTAGTTTTGGTTTTTACTTGATTTTTGACTCATAGAAATTATAGCAGATGACCATATCACTAAAAATCTTATTTTCTAATAAAAATTCCAGAATTGATATTTTTGATAATTAATGTCTTCAAAAAGGATTTTTGGTAATGTTTCATGACTAGTAATATTTTGAGGCTAGTTACTTGCATGTGCAATCAACGTAGAATTAAGAACTAGTTAATAACCTAATTTTAACTTGATAGTAAGAGTTTAATCAGTGTCATAATTAATTGGTAGGTGTTCGTGACGTTCCTGTGGAGATCTCCGGACCAGAATTGTTGTGCTCGCATCTTGGTTTAGAAAGCAAGTACACCTTGCTTGTTTATATTGTGTAGTTTACATATGCCTAGCTCTTTTTATTTTGTTAGTTGTGTGCACGCATCTTAGAGTAGCAGACGTACCCGTTATGTTGTGAAGATACGTGGTATCTTCTGACATGACACTGTTTCAAACACGTTCACTGAGTGAATGATTGCATGGACTGGCGTGTTGATTGGCCATCGGTACGTGAGTTCGTGTCTTATTTTAGCTGTTGGTGTTAGTTTGGGTTCTAGATTTTATTGACGTCATTGCATTATGTCTGCACCGCGTATACGTTTCGGATAGTTCATTGGGAGGGGAGAATCTGCTAGTGAGCGTATGGAATTTCTGTTTCTTACTGTACTGTAAAATTGTGTAACTGTGTAACCCCCGAGTTCTATGGAATGCCTGGTAGGACGACTGTTCTTCTATTTCTCCCCTCTCATGCGCCATTAGAGATGTCTCGAGTGTACATCACATAGATGGTTTAGTTACCCTATTTATTGTTTACTGCTTTACTTTCATGCATGTCGATTTCTTATGTATTTGTTATGTCCCTCTGAGGACCTGACACATTTTCCAGATCCCGACGAGCACTTATACCTGACGGATTACGGAGTTGGAGATTTTGCAGACGAGGACTTCAAGGTGGAGTCACAGGAGTTTCTTTGAGCATTCATTCATGGACGACAGTTGCTTAGTGTCTTTGGTGTCTTTATATAGTTAGCTGACACCCGGACTATTTCTTTATTGCTTAGTTGTATTTTTTCAGTATTCTTTTGTACTCATTTTGTGGATTATTCTCCACTAGTTATTCCTTTGTAGTGGATTCCGAGACTTATTATATTTCATTCAGTTTCATATTATGTGATATTTTGTGGATGAGACTAGATTTTACCTGCTTGTGATACTGTGACTTTGATATTTTACAGCGTACTACGACCAGTTAGGTCCATTAAATTGAGTTCCTATACTTGTTCGTACAACTGACATGTATATGTATACTTGGTCCTAAGTATTTTGGGACTGGAGCGTGACAATCCCTATTACAGCTTGTAAGGGAATATATCGATGTCTTTGACTGGAGCTATGAAGACATGCCAGGGTTGGACTCCCAGATTGTTGTCCACAAACTCAACGTCTTGCCAAACGCCAAGCCAGTAAAGCAGCAGCAACGACATTGCCGTCCAGACATTATGAACGCCATCGAGGTTGAAGTTAACAAGCTAATAGCCAGTGGCTTCAGCCGCGAGGAACAACATCTGGATTGGGTAGCCAACATCGTGCCCGTCGTTAAAAAGAACTGGAAGATCCGAATCTGCATCATTTTTTTGCGATGTAAACACAACGTGCCCAAAGGACGAGTTTTTTTTCCCGATCACAGATATAATGATCGACAACACTTGTGGCTTTGAGCGCATGTCCTTCATGTCTCAGGCTACAATCAAATCAAATATTTTTCGGAAACGAGAAGCACACGTCATTCCGGACGACAATAGGAGTTTACTGCTACAAAGTCATGCCCTTTGGTCTGAAAAATGCGGATGTTACATACCAGTGAGCTATGAGCACCATCTTCCATGAACAGCAGCGCAAGACGATTGAATGTTATGACAATGACATCTTCGTCAAGAGTCGCTTCCAAAGTGACCATCTCCGGGATCTAAAGACCGTCTTCGACCAGATGCGTGCGCACCAGCTCCAAATGAACCCAACCAAATCTTTCCTGGGAGTCTCCAGCGGCAAGTTCTTGGGTTTTGTCATAACATCAAAGGGCATTCATATAGACCCTGATAAGACTAAAGCAGTCCTTGAGATTAGTCAACTGAAGAACCTCAGAGAACTTCGCGGCCTTCAAGGAAGACTGACATACATTAGAAGATTCATATCAAATCTCTCTGGACGTTGCTAGCCATTCACCTAGCACAGAGCACAGGTACCATCCTGTTGAGAAGGAATGTCTTTGCTATCCCGAAAATCTGGCATTACGTGGCTGGACAAACAATCCATGTGATCTCACGAGTTAATTCTCTACGGGTTCTCATGACCAAACCAGGGGCACTTAATTTTCGCTTGTCTACATGGGCGATACTATTGTCACCATACGACATGGTATTCGTTCCGAAGAAGGCAGTCAAAGGCCAAGCAACCTCTCACAGCTCACCCAGTGCCTGAAACCTCGAAGCTCTACGATAAAATCCCAAACGAAGTGGTGGACTCAAATGTGACCACATGCGAGGCCATTTGACAAATGTTCTTTGATGGTGCATCAAGAACAGGGCCTAAAGACAATATCGTCGTTGGGGTTGGAATAATAGCAATTTTCTCCTATGATTTGGTAATCCATCGCGTTTACTCTCTCACAAAGCCGTGCTCCAACAATGTAGCAGAGTACAACGCTCTCATTATTGGACTCCAACTCGCTAAAGATGTGGGAGTGGAATACCTGGAGGGATATGTCGACTTAAAGCTGATCGTCAGTCAAATCCGGGGAGAGTATGAAGTCCGGCACGAGGATTTAATCCCCTACCATCAAGCCGCACTCAGTATAATATTTACTTTTAAGTACTTCTTTATAGAGCATCGACTACAGAATATCGAAGCCGACACTCTGTTCGGCCTCGCTGCCTCTTTGGCCGTCCCGGTCAATACGCATGAACTAATCACTGTGGTCATCCAAGAACTAGTATACTCGAAAAATAACCTCAGCACGTGCCTAAGCTATTCAGTAGAGACAGACACCAGAACCCAAGACTGGAGACTCATATTCATCGACTACGCAGTCTATGGGATTCTATCCGATGACCCAAAGGAGGCCACTTCAATCAGGAGATGTTCCCTCCGGTTCTATTACAATGCGGCTACTACGATGTTATATCGCCGTTCTTATGATGGACTTTTGCTACGATGCTTATCGAATGCGGATGAGAAGCAAGCACTCTGTTAAGCTCACGACGACGTTTGCGGTGCCCACCAACCCGGCCTAAAACTACAAGATCGTCTCGGGAGAATGGGTTACCATTGGCCGACAATGGTAGTAGATGCTGTCAATTATGTAAGGAAATACAACATGTGCCAAATCCATGCAGACTTCATCCACCAACCCTCAGAATTCCTACACCCTAAGGTAGCATCTTGGCCGTTCGAAGCATGGAGAATGGACATCACTGGACTGGTAAGTCTACCTTCGTCTAAAGGACACAATTTATCTTGACTATCACCGACTATTTCTCCAAGTGGGCGGAAGCTATGCCCACTTGTTGAAGTAAAGATTTCAAACGTGATAAGCTTCGTCAAGCATCACGTCATATATCGCTTCAGCCTCCCACGGAGGATCATCCATGACAATGGTCCCTAGTTTGCAAGTCACGCTTTTCACCGATTTTGTGACAAGAACCAAATTTAGAATGTAGTCTCAACTGCCTACAACCCAACAACAAATAGTCTGGCAGAAGTATTCAACAAGATAATCATCAAGATCCTCAAAAAATTTGTATCGTCCAATAAACGCGACTAGAACGAGAAGCTCGACGAATGTCTTTGGGCCTATCGCACAACGGTTTGAATACCAACCGGTAGTACGCCATTCTCCTTAGTCTACGGGAGTAAGGTATTTACCATTTAAATCAAAAAAAGAACTGAAAGAACTTGATTTGATTTACAAACTAAGAAAATATACATAGAAGTCCTAAAAGACAATCTAAGTACAAATTTATTTTCTAGGGGTGACGATGGCGGGTTAGGAGTGTAGCAACTCTCTTTACTCCGTGGACGATCCGATGCAGAAGCTCCTCTCTTGTTCGTGTGTAGATTCGCTGATAGCCAGCCTCCTGTTTGGGTGTGGTACCCTGCTATTTATAGCCGTCCTGTGGACGTGCTGTGGATGCCGCATATGTTCCTGTTAGGTGGCAACATAGGGCCACTTCGACAGTATGCGGTTGTAACGGTAGCCGCATGATGCGGGCAAGCCGCCACGTAGGTTTGGTTAAGATATTTTGTTCATGAGATCTCGGGGTCGTTTCAACCCGTTGCGTGCGTGACTTGGTCAGCTGAACACGTAGTCCGCAACAACTGTGCGAAGATCTCTTTGGTCATAACAGAAAGATCTTGTGGATCAGGGGCCGCCTAGCAGTCTTGGCCGTATGTGTTCTGGCCGCATATTCTGACTGAGGCCGCATATCGTCGAGGCCGCATAGTCGTTGTGTCCTTATAGGCATCGTTGTCGCATATTAGCTCTTGTCTGGCTGTGGCCGCATGATGATGAGGCCACATAAGACAGAGGACGTATAGGGAAAACACGTGGCATAACACGTCTGACGAAGTCATTAATGAGTTGATGTGATATCTTTGTCTTTTCTTGAGCTGTCATTTGCACGGCTTTCGAAATATCTCGACTTCATGATTAATGTGTCAGACACCTTGGTTGTTGAGTGAAAATAAGCTTTTATGCGGCTCCTTGGTCCCTATGCGACTTTCATCTGGCAACATAGATGTTATTTATGTGGCATGAGCTCTATGCGACCTGTAGTTTTTTTATGCTTCTACAAGAGGCAGTCCTCCCTTTCGAGATCCAAATTCCCTCACTCCGAGTGACCCTCTTCAACCAGTTAACCGTTGACGACAATTACCACCGACGACTGCAAGAATTGGAGGCACTCGATGAGAAGCGTCTCCTAGCTTACAGCGCATTGAGTTGTACCAAGCACGTCTTTCCGGAGCCTTCAACAAGCGAGTCAAGGAAAGGACATTCCAGGTGAGTGACCTCATCTTTACAGTAAGAAGACCGATGGTTATGACCCACAAGACGGCCGACAAATTCCAACCCAAATGGGATGGCCCGTTCATAGTGGAGTCTGTATTCTCCAACGGTGCCTACCGGCTAGTAAAACCAAATGGAGACTTGTCCATGATGCCTATCAACGACAAGTTACTTAAAAAGTACTATGTATGAACTAGACTTATACTCCCTTTATCCCCAACAGGATAGCTAAGGTGTATAGTATTTACATTTCTCGTTGTTCATCTCCATCAAATGTACCTTTCTCTACAAATACTGTAAAAGCCATTATCTGTATTCAGGAGTCCTGAATACGCAACAGATAATGGATCCTCAAAATCTCCACAGTAGAGTAACCCTCAAGTCTACCTATACTCTCAGGTAGAGCATTCAAAAGTCAGTTCATTTTTGGACATTAGTCCACGTCCATATCACCTCTGAACTAGTAGCCTAACATTTTTCCTAGTAAGGTTTGCCATGTCCACATTACCTATGAGCAAACTTTGCTATTTGAATATCGATTATCACGTACACAATACCTCTGATATCGTTCGTCATCTAAAACTTATCACCGGTACTTGACCCTAAGTACGCCAGCGGTGCTAAGTCCATATTACCCTTGATAGGATTTTTGTTTCGAATCTATTACTTGCACCCAAGTGCGCAAGAGGTAATAGGTCCACCAAAGATCCCCTAGTGGGATATTCACAAAATATATCATGTCCATATTACCTCTGATAGGGTCTTGTTTTGTAAACTCTCTCACCCAAAATAGATATTTTGTGTGTATTTTATATTATTATATTTATTATAGATTATTTAAAATATTAAATTTATTTAGAGTATTCTCTTAGTTAATTAGAAAATAAATTTCTTAGTATATTTACTTATGTAAATATTTATTTAGAATCATTTTTTAGCTATTTTAGATTTTTGGAGATTTTTCTAGATTTTTAGGTAATTAAAACATTGAGAACGTAAATTTTTAGGACTTTCATGATTTACTATGAGACCATACTTGCATATTGTTCCTACCAAATATTTATTTTAGGTTAAAATATTTAATTATATTTTTTTATAATTTATTTAGAATTTTAAGAAATTTATTTGGATTTTTGAAATTATTTAGGATTTATTTGGTTATATATAGTCTTAATATTAGATAGATGCTAATTTAGTTTTAATAGATATTGTAAACTCCCTCGACCAGATTTCAGTATTTTAAGTTTATTTTTAGCTAATTAGAATTATTGCAACTTTTTAAAATTTATTTATTACATATCCTATTGATTGTACACCTGTCCATTACCCAATTTTATTTAGAGCATTACACTAGCTGTTATTCTCAAACAAGTTCACATACCTGCCCTAGACATGTTAGACTATTTTTATGAATTTTGTGCAACTCCCAGATACTTCGTTTTGTGCTTCGTTTTAGTCGCACAAATATCGTTACAAACGTACGTATTTATTTCCTATTTAATTTCCTGCTCTTTACCCATCTCTGTACCCTAGAGATTTGAGGACCAGTAGGCACCTGTTTTGCCCAAACAAAAATACGATAATATTCTACACTGAATATACTACAATTAGTGTATTGACACCGTAGAAAAATTATGACCCTACCTGCCTCTAAATAATTAGAGAACATCGTGCGCAGTATTTATTAAATAATAAATACGGTGACCCGTATCACCTAAAGAATCAGACCCTGCCCCTGCCCAGGCTCACACCCACACCCCTAAGGCATTTTCCCAGCTTTTCCTCTCACTTCTGTGAATTTTAGTATTTTTAGGAATCAGTGTTTTTAATCAGACAAATTATATAATTGCGCAATTTCCCAATTTTAGGACTTTTCTGCAATTTATGGAATTACAGGGTTTTTTTTGTAAATTACAATGCGAGGTGGCACCTTCCTATTGGCCGGTGAACGTGGACCGTACACGTGGCATGGGGCCCACCTCAAAATATCAGATTAATATCCTAAAATATCTGAAATAGATATTTTATTTAATAAATTACCTAAAAACCCCCAACATTTAAACTATTTACAAATCTATCCTAAACCCTAACCCTATTTAAACCCCCCCACCCGAGCTCCTCTCACTTCCCACACCAAACTTCGGCCACCCCCAACCACCGGAACGCCGCCGACCACCTCGCCTTCCCCCAGCTTCCCTCCGGCCAACTGCCGCCCTCCCTGGCCGCCGCCTCCGCCTCCGGCAGCCCCCGCAGCACCCTCCCCTTTCCTGTACCACAGCAGCTTCCTCACCTCCGACCGCCCACCACCGTCACCCCGGCCGCCTTGGCCACCGCCACCACCCCCATCCGCTCCGCCACCCCTCCCTCCGTCGAACCACCATCTCCCCGCCCCGGCAGCTCCCTCGCAACCCTCCGCCGACTTCCCCTGCCCACTGCCCCGAGTCACCCCGACCTCCTCGAACGACCGCCACCACCGCCTCTGACCACCGCCACTCACCCAGAAGCCTTCGCCGTCCCCTCCTCCTCCGCCCTGACACCCTGAGCCGCCTCCACCACCACCGCAACCGCCGTCATAGCCACCGCAGCTGCTGCTGCTGTTGCTACTGCTGACTGTTGCAGCTGCTGCTGCTGCTGCAGCCGCCGCCGTAGCTCGCCGGAGCTCCGCCCGACCTCCGCCAACGATGACGCGGGCCCCCCCCCGACACGACAGGTATACCCCTTGTATACGTATGTATAATTATATATATATGTATGTATATACTTATATATATATATTTATATGTATATTTATATATATTGTGTATATATTATATTATCTATATTAATATGTATATATATACAGTATATATAATATATTATTATATACTTAAATACAGTATATAAATACAGTATAATATATATTATATTATATTAATAATGTATATTTTTATTTCTGTTTTATATATATATATATATATATATATATATATATATAAGTATATTTATATATGTTATATATATATAGTATTATATAATTATATATATTATATAATTATTGTATATTATATCAGTATATATATAACTATATAAATATATATGTATCATTATTATATTTTATATATTATATATACATATCTATATATATATATATATATATATATATATATATATATAGTATTCTTTTTGTTTCTTTTTGTATATATATATATATATATATATATATATATATATATATATATATATATATATATATATATATATATATATATATATATATTTATGTATATTATCATACATATATAATTATATAAAGCATATAATTATATTGTAGTTATATATATATAATATATACTATTATATGTCATTATATATACATGCATTTTTTTTCTTACTTATATATATATATATATATATATATATATATATATATATATATATATATATATATATATATATGTATTATCTCTATATAATGTATTATATATATATTTATATTATACATAGTGCTGGATAATACAGCATATATATATGTATTTATATATATATATTTACATTTTCTGCACTATCTTTTTCTTTTTATTATTTATATATATGTATATATATATATATATATATATCTATATATTACTTATATATAATATTATATATATTATATACTAATATACTGGATATACAGTATATATATATATGTATTTAAATTCCTGCAATTTCTTTTCTGTTATATATATGTAAATATATGTATCTATATATGTATTTAAATTCCTGTATTTTTCCTTTCTTTTATATATATATGTATATATGAATATATATATATATATATATCTATCTATATATATATATATATATCTATCTATCTATATATATTATCATATATATATATACTAGTAAACATAAATATGTATGTATATATATATTTTAATTCCTGCACTTTTCTGTTCTTTTATATATATATCTATATATTATCATACATATATATTATTATCTATATATATATATTTATATATACTACCAGTATATATAAATAAACTATATATGTTATATTATGCACTTCCTTTATATATATGTAAATATATATATATCTGTATATATGTATTTATATATAAATATCTATTATATATACTATATATATATATATATATATATATACATACTACTATATTATTATATCTATATATATACTCTCTCTATATATATATATATATATATATATATGTACCCTATACTATATATATGACTATATATATTGTATATGTGCTCTTTTATTTCAATTTGATATTTACAAAGCCCTGTAATGTCTTAAACAGATTATATCTCCAAGCACAGTCAGTGACCCCCTGTCACAAGAACCCTCAAACATTGACTGTGAGATCAGGTTTTTCAACACAATTAGGGAGTAGGCAAGTATACCTTGCCAAGTTTTTACTGTTTAAATTATTAACTGTTGAATATTCTTTTTAGAAAATTTACATATAAACAGTATGTATCTGAGACTGCCTTGGGTACCGTCAACAAGTACGTTGACACGTAGTGTAATTAACTTAGTCTATACAGACTTAGCATCAACTGTGAGGGTATCCTAATATCCTCTTAGACCCTATCACGGGTATACGCAACAAGGTTGTACTTCATTTTGGGATACAAGTTTGCGTAGTTGATTAGCTACCAGTACGTACGACGTGCATCACGGCTTAGAACAAAATCAGAAAAGTTACGACTTGGCATTAGTTACATTGGGCGGGAAGAACGACTAAAAGACGTATGGGACACCCACCTCTTTATCCCGATGCCGCACTCGACGGAGTGATACATGTGACCATACTTCCTGTGACCATACTCATCGTAGATGGAAAATTGTATAGTGCCCTTGAACGGGGGCATATGTGGCATATACTAGCCAGTCACTACGGGTTGGTGAATTACGTCAGCATATGTCTAGCCACACATTCCCATACGTACTAGGTTGTCTCAAATTGCATTCACTTAGATGGTTAGCACCCTGTATTTATTTATTCAGTATTTACATACATGGCATGTTATTTTTCTGTATCTTGTTACGTCCCACTGAGGACCTGGTTTCCTGCCAGGTTTAGATGAGACACTCTACCCCACAGTACATGGACCTGGACAGGAGATTGGATATGCCCCTGAGAAGGAGTTAGAGGAGATGCCATCAGAATCTGCCTGAGTACACCTGGAGTTGGAGCTACATATTTCGAGGACGATGCACTAGTCATCTTATTTCACTTTTGCTTATCTTTTGTAGTGGGTTTGTTCCCACAAGATATTATCTGATTTGTATTATGACATTTCAGACTTTCTTTTATATATATTCAGCACTAATTCCCATATTTTATGATATTCCTGTGGATGAGATAGATTTACCTGTATTTAGACTCGTAGTATTTTTAGGACAACATAGCACATCACTTTGGGTCCATTAAATTGGGTAATCTCCTAGTTACGTGTCAGCTGGCCAATGCCACGTGGCCTAGTTCCGTATATTTTTGGGACTGGGGCGTGACAGATATTAATAAGATTATATATAAATTATTTGTATTATCTTTAATTCTATTTAAGATTCAAAATTATTGAGATAAACTCAAACTCTATTTTAAATTAATTCAAATCCTGAGCCTACTAGGAAAGCAACTTCATGAATATCCTATCCTTATTTAAACTCATCCTAATCATATCCAAATTAGCAAATCCTAGTCGTATTCAATTAAGTAGTCTCCACAATTATAAATACCTATTAAAATTATGGAATAAACTATCTTTCATAATTTTTTTTCCCTAAACTCCTCTCTTTTTCGTCCAAAAACAGTCAAAATTCGTCATAAATTCAGCCTCATTTTTTAGTAGTTATGACGACTTAAAAAGACGATATCTCCTAGCTCCGGACTCCAAATGTGTTCCAATTTTTTTTAGGACTATATGAAGGTTAGTTTTCTGAATATATAAATTATTTTAATAGTTTATGAACCAATTTTTCCAGAAAATTCTAAAAGTGCCAGCTGTCCGAAATCAGACGCGTTTTCGTATTTTCGAGATTTTGGGACATCCCGAATTCGGAATTACGAACCGTTTGAAGTTTCATAAAGTTGACATGATGAACTTACATAAAAGTATTTTTTCAGAATTTAATATGCAAGTTTAATCTACTGTAAAATTCGTGCAACGTAGATGTAAATAGGAAACCTCTGAAAAACTGTCATCTGTGCGCCCTTGTGGACATAACTCTTTACCGATTTGTGATTTTATGAAACCATCGATTCCAGTATTCATGTAGCACTGAAATCTATAAAATTCTACACAAAAATCAAGAATTTGAGTCGGTTGACTTTTTGGTCAACGGATTGCCTCGATTTACGTGCCACGAATCACAAATCCGTAAAGTTGACTTTCTTTGGGCCAAAATTAGGATTTAACATTAAAATCAGATTATAATAAGATTAAAATACTAATTTTAGATTATTTTATTAATAATTAAAATAGATTAAAATGGAGGAACCTATTCACCCACTTTTGTAACCTAACTTGTTTAATTTATGTGACGGGTAGATCGGACGACGCCTTGAGTTGCGACTTTATCCCTTTTCAGACCAGGCAAGTATACCTTGCAAATTGCATATAGTACCTTGCATGCTTATTATATTTTTATATATTCATTGCATGTATGTTTTCTTTTAGTCATAATTATATACTATATATGTTGACACACACTTGACACGTAGTATCATGGGAGGGGAGAATAATCAGTAGGCGTATGGGCTATAACCACTCTGGTAAACAGTAGTAACTAGCACGCACTACGGTAGTTGTGTCGCGCTGGTCGCTACCCTCGCGGTATGTCAAATTCTGGTGTCGTGCTGGTCGCTACCCTCGTGGTATGTCGATTTCTGATGTTCCTGACATGTGTGTGAGTTATGAGATTAGATAGAGTAGCCTACCCATGCCCATATGTTGAAAGGTTGTCCTCATTATGCATTTCATATAGATTATCTTATACATCGTACTTATATATTTTTTGTCTATTATGCATGTTTACTGTATTCAATTGGCATGCTTCTATGTATCTTGTTACGTCCCTCTGAGGACCTGGTCCCTTTCCAGGTGTAGACAATCTTGACTATTCGCAGGAGTACGGATCAGGACTAGCTACTCCATTCTCTTTCGAGGAGGTCTTCTCTTCGAGCCTCATTGTTCATTAGATGTACATTATGTGGTTTCTCTTATATTCTAGTGGGTAGTGGATTTGTCTCCACCCGACTATCATTCTCTGATACTTTATATTGAGATTCAGTTATATAGTAGATTGGTTATTTATTTCTATTTGATTTTATGGATGAGATTAGTATTTACTGTGACCTGTGACAATATATACCACATGTGAGTTAACGTTCATATTATAGCGTACGTATGTATTATGGTATCCATATATTGGAGTTGCCATATACATACGGCTGACATGCTTACGTATTCCTAGTCCTACGTATTTTGGGACTGGGGCGTGACATGTTTCGAACTTATTACTTGCACCCAAGTGCGCAAAAGATAATAGGTCCACCAAAAATCCTTCAGCGGGACGTCCTTAAAAACTATGGTATCATACCATGTCCATAGTATCTCCGATTTTAGATACGTCATTGATAATAAGTCCACCTAAATTCACTTAACTGAATCATTATAACATATCAAACGTCCATATTACCTCTGATAACGTTATTTGGTTCAACTTATTATCTGTACCAAGTTCTAAGTATGCAATAGATAATAAGTCCAGAGAATTCTCTTAAAATTTGTAGCGATGTGACCATTCAAACCACAGAAAGAAAATGAATCTCTTCTTTATTAGAAGAAAGAAAGAGCAACAGTACAGATCTTAAAGAAATGGGGTATCAGAATCCTCCGAATTATTTATGAATATCGCAAGAGCATGGAGAATGCAGACGTTCGAAGTTGCAAACAATTGACGAGAGGCTTCTATTTCAGCCTGCTCTTCCCGTTTCTCCAAGCCAACATGACGTCCATCCAACGAAAAGCTAAGAAGTTCCTGGAAAAGATTTGCTTTATGTACTTCCACAGGGAACACTTCTTCCTTTTCCTCCATGAATGACACATGGGTGGTTGAAGCATGGTCTGAACTAACTTCGGCCGGTGAGGAAACAATTTTCTTATCAGTTTTCTTTCTCCTAGAAGCATCATTTGAAGCTATTTTTGTATGAAGGATTCAAAATTCTCGAGGATTTATAAGAGAAAAGTCGACGGTTCACTCATCAAGGCATGTCGATTCATTTCTCAAGACGCGATGGTTTGCACAACCCAAAGTATGACTGTTGAGATTTCACATATTTTTCTCAGAGACTATTACTGATACAATAGAAATGAACGTTTCATGCGCATATCAACAAGTTAATGGAGAAAGTTGGCAAAGCATAAAATCAAGCCAAAATTTTATTAGTGCTTAGTCATGATTACATATGATGAAAATCCATAACATTCAAGGATTTTTATTAATATTCAAGATCATGAGTACATATGATGGAAATTCAGTTTTAAGGGTTTTCACGAAGTCTCGCTGATAAGAATCTTTTCCATTAAAGTCGTCCCTCTGTGTTATTTTTACTACCGAAGAAGGTAAAGTCGGTAGCAAAACTCAATGCATTCTGAGTCATCCCTTCACAGTATAAACCTTAGTATATGGAAAAGAATCCATAATAATGGATAGCAAGAGGGGCGGGATCAGGAGCTCTTCGTCCATGTAGGAAGAATGAGGATAGGAATGTCAATTAATCTAAATTCTGTCATCGATATCGCAGGCTCCCGGCGGGTAGCAAGCCACATAAAGGGGAGGAACGCGGCTAGCATGCTGCATAAACAGGGACATCTCCACGCATGACCCAGGATGTTCATCCTCGTCACTTGGATCAGTTCTTGGCAAGCCACCGCATAAGGTTAGCGTTCTCTTTGAATGACGGGTTCTATGATATCCTTCCATGATCCATCATGGACACCATGAAAGGAGGTAAAACCTGCATAAAGAAGACAAGCATCAGTATTTACGAAGTTTGCAAAAAAATAAAACACCTGCCGTAGGCCGCTTCCAGATTGCAGCCATGAGCAGGGTATAACATCTCAAAGATGCATGCTGCGGATGATTCATCATCCCAGCAGCCAAACGATGCCTTGTCTATGCGGCCAAGCTACAGATAGGATCTGTGCACATGCGACAGGGCTAGGTGAAGATTGCGCATATTCAGGATAATTTTTTATCCATGCGGCATAATTTTGGGGGACGTTTGCGAGTGTTCTAGATGGTTCCTCATCCATGTTGCGAGACTGTATGACTTTGTACTTGTGTCTCTCTGTCTCTGGACTGAATGTCTTAAAGATCATAGCACTCCTTCACCTCCATATGTTCTGCCTGTGTCGAGCGGCCACGGATCAACTCCGCCTTTGAGGAACTCCCAGGTGAAAAGGAAAGCCGCCTTCCACATCACAAAAGAGGAAGGAAAAGAAAAAGCAAAGTTCTCTCTCCTCCCCAGTAGCCTATTTATAGGCTAACAAGGGCCGTGTGAAAGGATCGAGGCAATGAACCAAGCGGTTTTGAAGATGAATCTGACGCCTCAATTTTCGCGGTCAAACGATTATTCTTAGTTAAAACTGACGCCTCGGGTTCTGAACCGCCTTTATCTACGTTACAGTTGGCGGCCTTTTTCGTCTTTATCTCCTAGAAATCGATGTCGACTCGGAGTTCGAGCTAAATCTCCTTCATTAATTTTGGAGTTAACAGCCTGGAAGCGCTTGCGGCCCAACCTCCATGTGGCCCAGGTGCTCTCCTCCATGCTTCTTATTCAAAGTATTCCAAATTTATCAGTTTAAAACTTTGAAGAGGGTCTTGTAGAAGCATGAAAAATCTAGATCCATCCGTCCAACAAACATGCCAACCAAGATTGACTCAGAAGAAATCAGGTCGCAGAATGACTATGCGGTCCAGAAAAAATAGCATTAATGTGCCCAATATTGGCCATATAAAGACCTGATACAAGATTGTGTCTGACACAGAATCCTAACAAAAAGTCTTTACGAATGCCTCGAAAAATGTGAGCACGTTAAACGACAGAACCTTACATCAGCATGAACTTTACACTTGACGGGTGTGCAGCGCCACGTGTACAACACCGCAAAGGCTCCATGCGTCTCATGCATCTCTAGTCTCATTCGTCCCAGACTCCATGCATCACATGCGTATCAGGCCCCATGCGTCATAGACTCTATGCGTTCCACGCATCTCTGACCCCATGCGTTCCAGACTCCATGCGTCACATGCGACCCAGACTCCATGCATCCAATATGGCAGAATTTTATAAGACAAATTCTTTGTGCTACGACTGAAGTAATTCTCTCTAACTAAGTGCAGGCCACGTGTCAAGCTTACCAAGTCACGCTCACAAAAGACAAGAACCATCTAGATCTTCAGCAACAACACATCGCAACAAACGTCCATGTGATAGCTCAGTCTGGACTCGCTCCCACGGTTGGAACTACATCCTGTTAAGGATGTACACGTGGAAACTCCCAGCATCCATGCGCCTATGGTACATGCACGCGCATGGCCATATAGCACGATGACTATAAATATCTGGGTGGTATACCCACACGAAAGTGTAGAAAGGGGCAGACGCACAAGCAGGAGAGAGAAAGCATTTTCCTTCTTCTGTCAGATCGTTAACAGAGTAAAGGAATTACAGCGTTCGATCTCTATCATTCCACTTTCCATAATAAAAAAAATTGTACTTAGATATTCTGTTTAGGATTTCTTTGTATTCTTTTTCGAGAATTAAATAGTTCAAACTTTTTTAATGACGAACATTGTGCTCTCCCCGTTGTTAAATCTACGCAGCATATTCTGTTTGCAGGGGAGGATGCATCCGTTGTGTGGGATTTCTTTCGCACGGAGGATGAACGGTTGCCGCTTGAGGATGACTTTTATGCTCGTATATTGACGTGGTGCAACAAAGGGCAATCCCAAAGAAAGCATGTGACGTTGGGATCTATTTTATGGGTTCTTTGGAAGAACAACAACAAGGCGAGGTACAAAGGTTACCAGTTTGCCGTCCGTAAGCTCATCACGGAGGCCAAACGACAAATAGATAAGGCTTTGTGTAAACATTGAATGATGATTTGGCTGATGGGGGTGGGTTTTAGTTGTTTTGGAGGTATACAAAGGCCACGCCGTGATGTTACAGGAGACGGAATCTCAGTAGACCCGAAGAAGATTTTAGCAGTTGAGTCGTGCTCTACCCCGAGTTCAGTAGCGGAGATCAGGATTTTTCTTGGACTGGCAGGCTATTATCGGAGATTTGTTCAAGATTTTTCTAGGATTGCGGAACCAATGACTAGACTAATCAGAAAGGACGTGGAGTTTGTCTGGGTTGAGGATTGTCAGTCTGCTTCTGTCATCTAAAGAAGAGGTTGACTACAGCTCCAATATTGACATTGCCATCAGGGACAGGAGGCTATTCTATATATTGTGATGCATCAGATAAGGATTTGGGTTGTGTATTGCAGCAGAACGGGAAGGTGATTGTCTATGCTTGCAGACAATTATGCCCGCATGAGAAGAATTACCCTACCCACGACTTGGAGTTAGCAGCAGTTATTTTTGCTCTTAAACTGTGGAAGCACTAATTGTATGGAGAGCAAGTAGAGATCTTTACAGACCACAAGATCTTGAAGTATGTGTTTACACAAAAAGAGCTCAACATGAGGCAGCGGCGGTGGTTGGAGTTGATGAAGGACTTCGATATTGCTTTGCAGTACCATCCAGGGAAGGCCAACGTAGTTGCGGGTGCCTTGAGCAGGTATCCAGTGGATATGTATTTGACGAGGGACAGACATTTATTGGCTGATCTTGATAGTTTGGGCATTGAGGTTTTAGTTCCTGGAGTTGCAGCACAGATATTGGGACTTCTGGTACAGTCAGAGTTGATGGACCAGATTAGAGCAGCACAGTTCGCGGATGAGTCTCTGAGTAGCATCAGAGCACATATCTGGATAGTATTGGCAGAGGACTTCAGTATTGCAAATGATGGATTATTGTGACACGGTACCATATTGTGTGTGCCGAGTGGAGCGTTGCGCGAGAAGATTCTTCAGGAGGTGCATCGATCTCAGTACTCTATGCATCCAGGTGCCAACAAGATGTATAGGGACATGACATAGCATGTTTAGTGGTATGGTATAAAGCGGGAGGTAGCTAGCTTCGTATCCAGATGCTTGGTATGCCAGCAGATAAAAGCGGAGAGACAAAGGCCAGGTGGATTGCTTCAGCCTTTACCCATTCTAGAGTGGAAATAGGAGCATGTGACGATGTGCTTTGTTTCAGGGCTTTCGTATTCTCCAGGAGTTAAATACGTGATTTGGGTCATCGTAGACAGGTTGACCAAATCAGCCCACTTTCTGCCATTCATTGTGGGTACATCTACGGAGAAGCTCACAGAGATGTATGTGGATCAGATAGTCAGATTGCAAAGAGTTCCTGTGAACATTATCTCAGGTCGGGATAGTCGCTTCATGTCCCACTTCTGGAGGAGTTTGCAGGCAAGCTTGGACATTCAGCTCAAGTTCAGTTACGCATATCACCCTTAGACAGACGGATTGTCAGAGAGGACTATCAAGACTATCGAGGATATGCTACGCACCTGTGTTTTAGATTTTGGAAGTTCTTGGGAGGATCATCTTTACTTAGTAGAGTTTTCTTACAACAACAGTTGCCAGGCCAGTATCGAGATATCACCATTTGAGGCATTGTATGGACGGAGATGCCATACTCCGTTATCATGGGATGATGTTGGTGAGAGAGCCTTATTGGTACCAGAGATGGTCGTGGATGCAGTTGAGAAGATGAAGCTCATCAGGGGTAGACTTCGAGTGACGCAGGACAGACAACGATATTGGGCCGATAGCCACCGGAGACCAATAGAGTTTGATGTATAGATTTTGTTTGTATTGCTTATGATTGCTTGTTTTTGTTAGAGTGCTAAGGTTGTGTTCATGCTAGGTTGGCGATATGGTTTTCTTGAGGATTTCTCTTACACGAGGCACGATTCATTTTGGTGGAGGCAGAAAGCTTAGTCCACGATACATCGGACCTTTTGGTGTTCTTAAGAGGGTTTGTGTAGTGGCCTACAGACTAGACTTGTCGCCTGCATTAGAGGGTGTGCACAACATGTTCCACGTGTCGCAGTTAAGACGGTATATAGCAGATCCTAGCCATGTACTAGATCACTCGAAGATCGAGGTTGGTCTGACTCTCAGCTATCCAGAGCAGTCCGTGGAGATTTTGGACCGCAGGAAGAAGGTGCTGCGGAACCAGACGATTCCTTTGGTGCGCGTCGCATGGAGGCATCACTCGCCAGGAGAGAGTACCTTGGAGAGAGAGGCTGAAATGTGCGAGCGATATCCTTATCTGTTTGAGCTGTGAGGTATAATTCTTTCGTGCTTGTACTGATTGCTCTTGGTAGTTAGTTTCTTCCTTAATTTTGATGATGAAATTTTTGTAAGGTGGGTAGGATTGTCACCCTCACTTTTTCAGCTAGGGATAGTTTGGTTATTTGGCAGAGGTATTTAATTTTAAAAATATAATATTTAATATTGTGTGATGATTGTATATTTTATTTAATTAAGATAATCTATGATTATTATGACAAGTATTAGTTAGTCATTAGAAACTTGTGCTAATTAATTAGTTAGAGAGATTAGACAATAATTAGACTTGTCAGATATGGACCTATTTAGATTTGTCATGACAAATAGTGAGCCCAACTTGGACCCAAGCCCATTAGTCATTCCACTAATTAAATTAAGAAGAATTAATATGATTACAATTATTTAGAGACTTCTATATATACCATCCTTAATTATTCCCCTACCGTGTTTAGTGGATACTCCTTCACATATATTTTATCGTATGTATTGGGTATTGATTATCGTATACTTCATATTCACATACTGCTCGTGTTCGGTGTGTCCATATTCATGTTCATAACGTGTCGTGATTGGATCCATTGGTATTGGTTGGGGATGGGGGAATATGAGTTAATTATGTGATCAAGTCCCAGTTTATTCCTGTACATGTCGATTACATATCACACTTGTAATGGAGTTACCATATTGTATTCGTGTTCAACCTAAATCGATCACATAATGAACTTGTATTCCATAGAACATTAGCTAGATTTTATTTATTTTCATTATATTGCATATATTCTATTGTATGTTCTTTATTTCAGTATATTACCTGTTCACTCTAGTTCATTTCATTATGTTGTTTAGTTATCTTGTATTCTTTTCTATTATCTGTTATATATGCTCGATTATGTATTAGAAAATGCTTTCAGAGGTATGTACTTGACTCCAATCTTGACTGAATATATTTTAGATGATTGGTTCATAGATTAGTATCCCACATACTACGGACCGCAGTATGTCATACCATTAGAGGATACTCCTTTAGAGCAGGAGGACTTAGTACCAGAGTCTAAAGAGGTTTAGATTATTTGTGTAGGCTTGTATTAGACTTTATTTGAGATTTTTGGCATGTATATATTATTTCAGACTTGTGGTTGTATTGTGTCTCTTTTTTTCGTTATTCTATCTCGTGCTTTATCTTTCTTAGTTTTCATTATGATTGAGAATTGTTTATCATTATCAAATACCATATTGTTCCTCGGTTTGGAGTTGAGATGATTGACAGGTACCATATATATATTGTGTGAGATATTTAGATAGTAGAGTTGACCCAGACAACGTTCTACTGTCGATGCTGTAATGTAGGCTGGACGTACCCACGTACTCATGTTTGAATATCCGGGTGCGGGTCGTGATATATTTTTAGTGGTGGCCCATGCAGGTCTTTCTGTCCTAGAATCGCAAGTAGAGCGATATCGTAGAAGTGTTCACCTAGAGTACTGCTACAAGCCTGTTGTAGGATATAGGATATAGGCTGAGAGTATACTCAATCACAACTGTAGAAGCATAAAAAATACGCTGGCAAAAGCTACGCGGCGTATTGATACAGAGCAGCGCAAACAAAGGCCTTCAGTGCCATCAGGCGTAAGAGCTCAAGGGTGCAGCGCGTCCAAAATCGCTTCGGCGTAGACGGGACCCCCCCATCGCCTCCAGGGCGTAAAAACTCAGCCGCTCTCAAAGCAGCGTTAAAATAGCGTACGAGGAACGCTTCGTCTTCCCCGAAATGAACCTGTCAAAGTCACGCAGTGAACCTGGCCTCTGACTCCTGACAAAAAGTGCTGCACGACGACCCAGACGACGGCTGAAAACAGGCACAGACCCCTCGGGACGCACACCACAGTATGATGGCGGATCCCTGCATTTAATGCAGAAGATTGGGTTAAGATACCACCGAACCGTCGTTTACTAACGTCCCCTCAGCATAAACCGCTCTTTGGCGCACAGAGGGATACGCTGCATTGTTTTATACAGGCAGGCATAAGCCGGTTTACGCTCCGCAGTAGACAAACCGCATGCCACGTCAAAAGCTGCACATCGTACGGGGCTCGAGGCACGTCTCTACGTCTAATTGCACAGAGCGGTGACAGGTTCAGTCAAGGCACGTCTCTGCAAACGGATGCACAGAAGGGCTGCAGACCTTCGAAACACGTCTTCGCATTTAATGCACAAGATGATGGCAAATCTCTGTAGAAGATTTGATTACATCTTCGAAAGCCGTGATTCCGGCTAAGACGTCCACGTCAGCACTCGGGCACGGTACGCAGCGGCTTCTACGCCCATTCAAGACCTGCGCCCCTTCGGCTCTCAACGCCTCTTCGGCTCTCAACGTCTCTCCGGCTCCTACGCCTACCCGGCTTCAACGCCTATTCGGCTTCTATGCCTATCTGGCCTCTGTGCCAGGGTGACAGTCATTTGGCTTCTACGCCAACCGTTTCTACACACGGGATACCTACCTGCGTGGCTCTTACGCCGTGATCTTCGTAGCAATAGTACGCGTTGTGTTCTCTTAGTTGGACCCGCGTCATACGCTCATTCAAAAGATCATCCATACGCAGGCATTGGTTACTTTAACCGTTGTGTAAAAGGGTGTTGTACTTCCCACTCCTCGGTTTTTACACCGACGGAGTGGTCACTGTCACCAAAACTCTATAAATAGAGACCCCTATCAATGGGGAAAGGAGCGGAAAAAGAATTATCATCCAGGAGAGAATTACCGTCCAAGGAGAGAGAGAGAGAGAAAGAGAGAGAGAGAGGGAGAGAGAGAGCCCGGAGAGCAGGCAAAGAGCAGGGATCGACGACCTTGGCCTCGTGCGTCCAACCTCTTCTGCAACCTTCGAAGCTGCTACCTGTCTTCCACGGCACTTCTTCAACATCGTGTGGTCCAAGGGCTAAAGTGATCGACCGCAGATCAGACACCTATAGCAATTTATACCCAGATTAAATAAATTGTACTCCCACATCCTCGTATAGGATTACATTATATAAGTTTGTTTGTAAACAGAAGGGCGCGGGTTTCGCATAAACCCCGTCATTGAAATACAATTTCATTCCTTTCGTTTAATACCACAAACAACAACTAGAAAACACTTTTAAATATCAGTTTTGCTATCATTATCTATTGAATGTTTGCTTTACTTTGAATAAAATTTGTCCTTCATTGATGATATCGTATCTTACTCAATATTTATTCCTTTGTTCAATCTACCTTCAGGATGCCGCCGAAGACGCGTTCCCAGTACTCAGGGGCATTGTCAGCGAGGTCGGTCACTTCATCGCCTCTGAGGGCAGCACCAGCAGACATTGTTCCAGCAGCTATATTTCAGAGGTCAACTTCACCGATCCAGGTGGATGTTTCTGTAGCAGCTTTCGGAGGTGCTCCACCTCCGGTACAGAGGGCATCACCGACATTTTCAGGGAATCTTCCACCCCCACCATCGAGAGAGTCGATCAGAGGTCAACGCAAATGTTTGTGCTCTTTCAACAGATTATGGAGGTACAGTAGCGCTGATCAGAGGTTATGAGACAGGACATTGAGAATGCTCATCAGATTGTGCTTGAAGCAATCGAGAGAGTCGCCTTAGTCCAGCCACAGATGGCATCACCTCTGTTTATTCTGTAGCAGCCGAGGTCGGGGACTATCATAGATTTAAAGAGGATGGGGCCGAAGGACTTTAAAGGCACTGAAGGAATTATATATGCTGATGATTGAATAGAAGACATTGAGCAGAACTTGCGGCTGGCGCAGATTCTAGAAAGGTTGCAGATAGAGGCCGCATGGAGCATGATGTTCGACATTGCGTTGACTTGGTTTAGGAAGGACCCCCAGATCTCAGTACCAGGACTTACTTGAAAAGATTTTAAAGTGCTCTTCAAGAAAATATTTTTTCCAGATGTGGCTCTAACATCTCTAAAGAGCCAGTTCCAGTACCTGGTTCAGGGAGGTACGACGGTGGATGAGTATGCAGCAGAGTATTGCAGATTAGGCCACTTTGTGGAGAGGCAAAACCTCAGAGGAAGAGCCAAGAAGTTCAGGAAGGGCCTGAACAGGGAGATCAAATCACATACGAATGAAGATCCCACCGATACTTTTGAGGAGATTCTGAGACAGGCACAGCAAGCAGAGGATGATCTAGAGCTTGGCTCTAAGAGGCCGAGAGACATAAGAGGATCTAGTACCAATACGGGTCAAATAAAGCGGCCTCATTTTTAGTAGCAGCACCAAAGGCACTTCCAGCAGCCGATGTAGCAATATCATGGACCAGCTAGAGCGCCGACATAACAGATGCACCAAATCCAGAGGCCAACTATTCCTTGCACATTCTGTAAGAAGCAGGAACATTGATATGATGCATGCAGGATGAGATTGGGCCAATGCTTATTCTGCGGATCAGGAGACCACCAGTTGAGGGCTTGTCCTAAAGCTCCAGCTCGTCGAGATCAGAGCAGAGCTCAGGCTCAAAGAGCACCTGCGAGACCACTAGCGGGACAACAGAGAGGATCTTCTCTACCACCATAAAAGCAGCAGTTCGCTCAGCACCAGTAGCAGCAGAAAGGTGCCCAGCGATAGGGGCAAGCTTTCACCTTGACCGCCGAGGAGGAGGAGCCAGTCGGTGATGTTATCTCAGGTTCAGTCTATCTTGATTCTTTTCCAGCTCATGCTTTATTTAATTTTGGTGCTTCACATAGTTTTGTATCTGTATCTTTTGCTTTGAAATATTATCTTGAGACTGAACCGTTGGCGAGGACTTGCAAGATCACGACCGAGGGTGGCATTATCCTGGTTAGTGATGTTTGCAAGGACCAAAGAGTTTCCTTGAGAGGCCGAGAGTTGAGTGTGTGTTTACTCGTAATGCCACTTCCGAGCTACGACATAGTACTCGGGATGGATTGGTTGAGTAGGCACCATACTAGTATAGATAGTCGTAGATGCAGAGTTTTTTTCCAGACACCAGGAGAGCCAGAGTTTGAGTTCGTCAGAGGAGCAGCAAAGTTGAGTGAGGAAGATTTATGTGGAGCTTTGGTAGAAGAGCAGGAGCCGCCACATCCATTGATTGCTGAGTATATAGACAAACAGAGATGTAGAGCCAATATCACAAGCAAAGTTGAGCGAGGGGTTGCCACCAAACTGTCACTACCACATTCTGAAAATAGGGATATTTTCGACTTTTTATAATTAATAGTATTGTGGTATTTATATTAAATGATTTCTCAAGATTGTATTTAAATTAGATAATTGCATGAGGTGTGTATTTAAATATATTATATTATATACTGTGTTCTTGACGTCTGAGCTGGTAGACTTGACCTAGAGGCCACTAGACGAACACCTGATCGAATATTGCTAATTATGTATTTATTTAATCTGCTGAGTTTTATAAATTAAGTATATGTTGTTCTTGATGTTGGTTTTGAGTCAACCCTAGAAATCTCCATTAGGTCTAACCCTAATGGCTAAACCCTAAATTGTAACCTAGCTTTAGTGAAACCCTAATTTTCTACGGTAGTTTTAGACTTGAAACCCTAGAATGACTAAACCGTAGTTAATTAAGGTCCTATTGACCTAACATGGGGGTTTAACCTAAAACTATGCCTTTGAAACCCTAACCTAGTTTTAATATAAAAGGGAGCCACCCACAACTTTTTCTCCTTCATGAAGAAAGAAACCCTAGCCTCCATCAAGAAAGCCATCTCCCCCACTCCAGATTTCGAAATCTAACCCTAGGGTTTCCATCTTCCTCCTCCAAAGCAAGGGAAGCAAGGAACTTGGGTCAAGGAACTTTGGGGAAGAAGAACTTTCATAGGGAAATCATCTCCCTATAGGTAAAACCCTATTTTAATTCATTTATATTCTGTTTTCTGTGATTATTGCCCATTAGGAAACCCCCTATTTGTGTAGATCTCGATTTCTAGGGATCCTACATGAAGACCTAGGAGAAATTAGGCTTTTGGGTGACCTACGGGTGTTTTCCCCAATTTTCAGGAACCCTAACCCTAGGTATTTGTATGTAGACTGATTTCATCTCATATGTGTAGGTTTGAACTCGATTTTTAGGGTTTTGAATTGAGGATTCATGGGTTCTTGAGTAAATCTGATTTTCTGCACTCCTTGTGTTTGTTGAAATATTTATTAGGGCTTTGCCTATCTAATTCTTCTGATATTGCAAGTTTTAATATATAAATATATATATATATACACACATATATTTGCATAGGGATTTAATGAGTGGTGTGTTTTGGGGGATTTTCTGTGGAGTGCACTGTTCTGGGTGTTTGGGAAATTTACTGTGCAGAATTCTGTGTGTGTTTGTGTATACCAGAGCCTGTGTGTGCCTATCTATGTGAGAACCCATGTGCTTGTGTAGTCTGAAACTATTAAGACTGTGAATACCTGTGTTTGAGTGTGTGTGTGGCACTGTGTTTCAGTGCCTCTTGGTATTAGAAGAGGGGTGTCAGTATACCAGCAATGGGGGACAGGTCTCTATAGGATTTAGGGGTCCATGTGATGTACATTGGGGTCTTGAGAGGCTGAGGATTTCAGTAGAATGTAAGAGCAGGTATAGAGTACCAGTGTCAAATTCTTGTGTATTCAGTAACATGTATACCTGTGTGTTCCTCAGTGAGTGCCTGTGTAAACACTTGTGTGTGTGTGAGTGATAGTTAATAGAATTGGTAGATAGAGTGCCTGTGTATCAGTATTTAGTAAACTATGTGTGTGCATTTGAGTAGAGCCAGTATCAGTAAGCAGTTTGTGAGAGTTTGTGTGTGTTAGTCTCAGTTTTGAAACTGTGTTAAGTGTCTGTGTGTGGGAGCAGTCAATTTCAGTGAGGTGGCTGTGTGTCCCTGTTTTGGGAGGGTGTTAGTAAGGTGTAGCAGGGTCTACTCGTGTTAGTGTGTCTCAGTATTTTGGGGATGAACCTGTGTATACCAGTGTAGAGTGTACCCTTGTACCAGTGTGTTATAGCTAGGTATGGGTATGAATAATTCAGACTGTGTAGTGGCTTGATTCAGTATACCTGATTCTGTGAGAATACTGTGTGTATGTACCTACCTGTGTATGTATCCTAGAACCTAGCACCTTGTGTCTCAATATCAGTGTTTACCTATATGTTAATGTGTGTGGGTGTGTCCTTGTTCAGACTGTGACTGTGAGTGTATCTGTGTGTATTCAATGTGTAGTGTTAAAGTGTGGTGACTTGGTTCAGTTCTCAAGTAGCAGTATTGGGAGAAAAGGGGGGGGGGGGGATTATGTATCAGTAAGTGACAATGTGTGTGTGAGTGTATCATTAATTCTGTGATCAGTGTGCCTGTGTGTGTGAGGTATTATGAGAGTGAGGAATCAGTGTGTGTTAGGGCCTGTGCAGTGTAAGTTTTTAGTGTTCTGTGCATCAGGGATGTTAGTGAGTTATGTTGTATCAGTAGCTAGTTTAAGTGTGAGTGTGTTTCATTGTATCTAGAACTGTGTATACCTGTGTCACTGTGTGTGAGTGAAATTCCAGTGTCAATGTGTATCAGTTAGGTGAGGACCAGACTGTGTGTATTTCTTGTGTGTGTATGAGATAGGAATTAGTATCAATAACTATGTCAACCTATGTGAGAATAATGTGTGTGTAATTCTGTGAGATACCAGTGTGTGTAGAATTACTTGTGTGAATTAGTTAGATGAACCTGTGTCTGTGTAGGAGAACTGTGTATCAGTTAGGAAACCCTGTAGAGTGTGTATAACTGTGAGTGAGTGCCAGTGAGTGAGTGAATATATGTGTGTGTGAGGGTATTACCTAGGTGTTAGATGACCTGTGTCTCAGTGTGTTGGTGTTCAGTATTCAGTAGCAGAATTGGGGTCCTGTGCACAGCCAGGTGAGGTTTCAGTTCAGTGTGTAGTCTTGTGTCTCAGTGTCTATGTATTAGGTGTTACCCTTCAGTCAACTAATAGAGTACAGTACAAGGGTGGGAACTCAAGTAGCAGTTAAGGTAATATAGATGAGTATGTCTATGACAGTTAAGACATAAGTGTTAGTTATTATATACCAACATATATAGAGTAGCATATTACTTATATATTATTTTCATTAGTTAGTGACCTTGTAGAATAATTAACTAGTTTTGGACCTAAACCTTAGGGTGGACCTAGTTTATCTAGGATAACCTAGTACTGAACAGTAAACCACATAATTGACCTAGAGACCTCGCATTTAATTAGCTAAACATGTTTGTTCCTTTATGTCAGTATCTTGACATTATATTTGATATTTTAGGTGACTGTGATTTCATCTTGGACTTCGATCCTCACACTTTGCTCAGGACCACAGGTGAGTACATTCTCTGACAGTTTTCATTGTTGATTACTTCTATAAATTGTAGTGTATTACATACTTGATTCCGACACTATGGATACACGTGTTAGCACCCTAGATCCCCATCATGAGGAGTCGTGATTGGAATCCACCGTGCTAGCTGGGGATGGGGAACTATTAGTAGATTATGTGATCATATCCAACTTATCATGCATCATAGCTCACCCCACTTCTCACGTCGGGTGCAGCCTGACCATCATCATGCTTCATAGCTGTTATATATGATTAGCCTGACCATTATCATGCATCATAGCTAACCATATGGTTAGCCTGACCTTCAAGAATCATAGCTAATCATATATAACCAGCCTGATCTAGTCCCAAGCCGATCACATAATAAACTGATATTTCAAACACTTAGCTAGATGTTTATTCTTTATTCAGATTCACTTGTTCTAGCATTCACTGTTTATTGTTCATTGCTAGATGCTCTATTGCCTATTTCAATTCTCCTGTACTTCTTATTTCAGCATATCCTTTCATCTTGTATTTCTTACACTGTTTATAGTCTTTGTCAATTTAATGAAACTGCTGTTAGTGCTTATGCTTCGCTCCAATCCTGACTGGATAACATTTTTCAGAGGACCTGGAGAACTTTTGCCCCACTCATTACGGCCCAGGATTAGAGGGAGATTTCACTCCAGAAATCCCAGAGGAGTTGCCTATCCTAGAGGAGATCTTGCCTGCCTATACTTAGATTATTTTTCTGCATTTATTGTTTTAGACTGAGACTGAGTTGTATTTATTATTTTGTGACTTTGTGAGGTCATCTAGACCCAGGTTTTGAGTTGGACTTATTGTGGTTGGTTTATAATAGAACTCTTTTCCATTCTCATCGTGCCCATTATTTCTTATAGCTTGTGATTGAGTATATTATAGAACTGTGGATTATTATCCTTGTCCTCCGTGCGGAGTTGAGATTATTGACAGGAAATATTATATGTTGAGACCTAGACAGCGTTCTACCGCCGATGCTGCGGCGTAGGCTGGACGTACCCACGACTCATGCCCAAATTTCGGGTGCGGGTCGTGACACATTTTTAGTGGTGGCCCATGCAGGTCTAGATTCGCATTTAGAGCGATATCGTAGTGGTGCTCGCTTAGAGTATTGCTACGAGCCTGTTTTAGGAAATAGGAAATTTGGCCGAGAATATGCTCAATCATAATTAGGAAATTCTGATTCTTATAATACTGCTCTTAATGATTACTTCCTTTAGAAATTTACTGTCCTCCCTTGATGATATCGTATCTATTACCTCAATCGATTCCTTTCGCGCTGTCCTCAGGATGCCGTCGAGGACCAGATCGCAGGATCAGCAGCAGCCTCCGAGGCAGATCCAGCAGGCTTGTCACCTCTGTAATAAGCCAGGTCACTTTTGGAAGAGCTGTAGGATGAGGTGAGGACTTTGTTTGTACTGTGGCACTGTGGGACATCAAGTGAGGGGTTGTCTTCGAGCTCCTTATCTTCCCGACCAGTGCGCAGATCCAAATCAAAGAAGTCCAGTTAAGCCACATGTGGGACCGCAGATGGCTCATCATCAGCAGCACCAGACACCAGTTCGAGGACACATCCAGCAGCAACTGCCACAGAGACAGACTCAGCCCACTATCCAGTGTGTGTGTTGCAGAAAGATGGGACATACCAGAGACATCTGCAGGAAGAGGTTGGGCACATGTCTGTCCTGCGGATCGACAACACATCAGCTGAGGGATTGCCCTACCATACAGACTCGCCCAGGTCAGGGTGGAGCAGCCGCCCAGAGAGGACCAGATAGGGTACCTGCCGTACCAGGAGGCCAACAGCAGAGATGACCTCCACTACCACCCAGCAGCAGATGTTTGCTCAGCACCGGCAGCAAAGAGGTGCACCCCAGGGGCGAGCATACGCCGTAGCAGTCGAAGAGGTCGAACCAGCAGGAGACTTGATCACAGGTTCAGTTCTTCTCGATTGTATTCCCGTATTTACCTTATTCGACTCTGGCACTTTCCATAGTTTTGTGTTTGTATCTTATGCCCTTCGACATCATTTAGAGACAGAATCACTAGCTAGTATTTGCAAGATCACGACTGGTGGAGGTATTATCCTAGTCCGTGATTGCTGTAAGGACCGAAGGGTGTCAGTAGGAGGCCGAGAGTTGAGCGTGAGCTTACTCGTCATGCCACTCCCGGGTACGATATTGTACTCGGAATGGACTGGTTGAGTAGGCATCATGCTACTATAGATTGTTATAGAGGCAGAGTATTATTTCGATCACCAGGAGAGCCGG
Source organism: Iris macrosiphon (assembly GCA_036927795.1). Classification (NCBI taxonomy): domain Eukaryota; kingdom Viridiplantae; phylum Streptophyta; class Magnoliopsida; order Asparagales; family Iridaceae; genus Iris; species Iris macrosiphon. Next base: position 65,233,521 of record JAYESA010000014.1, read on the forward strand.
AATTCGAGGTCGCCAGAGGAGCAGCGGAGCAGGATGCTCAATCACAATTCTTGAGAGATTCATGGGACGACCCCTTGAGAATTTTATTATAATTTATAATTTAAATCTTTCCTTGTTTCCGTCCGCTCTCGCTTGTTGAACTTGATTCTTGTTGATCAGTTATTAAATTAAAATCTTGGTATCATTGTTGAGTTTGATTCTTGTTGACCAGTTGTTAAATTTAATTCTTGGTATCGTTGTTGAGTTGATTTCATATCGAGATGAATTTTATGGGCTAAAATTTACGGTATCATCTGATGACATATGTTGATGAGGACAGTGAGAAAGGTAAAACGTCTACTTTGGTTATGGACCCTAGAGTTTATCGCAGCCATATTAGCTGTCGTGACGAGAACGTAGGAACCTGACTTGGATGTACATACTATAGTTATGAAACTTAGAGTGATGCTTACACGCGACACTCACCAAACAAAGATGTGGAGTTCTCTATAGAATTGGTGCTAGATGCAGAGCCAATATCATAGCACATCTAAAGTATGAACAACAGCGAACTGGCGGAGTTGAAGAAGCAGGTGGATGAGTTACAGGACAAGGGCTTCATCTGCTCCAGTTAATCACCGTGGGGTGCTCCGGTACTATTTGAACTGAAGAAGGATGGTTCGGTACACATGTGTATCGACTATAGGGCACTAACAATCTCACTATCAAGAATAAATACCCGTTGTTGCAGATTGACGATTTACTTGATCAGTTGAGCGGAGCGAAGGTATTCTCAAAGATAGACTTGAGGTCGGGGTACCACCAAGTGAAAGTAAAGAAGAAAGACATTCCGAAGGCAGCTTTCAGGACTCGGTATGGGCAGTTTGAGTTCTTAGTGATATCGTTTGGGTTGACCAATGCCCCGACAGTATTCTTGAACCTAATGAATAAGCTTTTTCATCAGTACTTGGATCAGTTTGTGCTAGTATTCATTGATGATATATTGATTTATTCGAAGACCCCGGAGGAGCATGAGAAGCACCTAAGGATAGTTCTGGAGACCCTCAGGAAGGAGAAGCTATATGGCAAGCTTTCAAAGTATGAGTTCTTCCTTGATAAGGTTGAATTCCTCGGGCATGTGATTACAGGAGACAAAATCTCAGTTGACCGAAGAAGATTTTAGCAGTTGAGTCATGGTCTACCCCGAGTTCAGTAGTGGAGATCAGGAGTTTTCTTGGACTGGCAGGCTATTATCGGAGATTTGTTCAGGATTTTTCTAGGATTGTGGAGCCAATGGCTAGACTAACCAGAAAGGACGTAGAGTTCGTCTGGGCTGAGGATTGTCAGTCTGCTTCTGAGGAGCTAAAGAAGAGGTTGACTACAGCTCCAATATTGACATTGTCATCAGGGACAAGAGGATATTCTATATATAATGATGCATCAGGTAGGGGTTTAGGTTGTGTATTGCAGCAGAACGGGAATGTGGTTGCCTATGCTTCCAGACAATTATGCCCGCATGAGAAAAATTATCCTACCCTCGACTTGGAGTTAGCAGCAGTTATTTTTGCTCTTAAACTATGGAAGCACTACTTGTATGGGAAGTGACAGACATTTATTGGCCGATCTTGATAGTTTGGGCATTAAGGTATTAGTTAATGGAGTTACAACACAGATGTGGGGACTTCAAGTACAGTCAGAGTTGATGGACCGGATCAGAGCCGTACTGTTCGAGGATGTGTCTCTGAGGAGCATCAGAGCACAGGTTCGGATAGGATTGACAGAGGACTTCCGTATTACAGATGATGGATCATTGTGGTACGGTACCAGATTGTGTGTGCCGAGTGGAGCGTTGCATGAGAAGATTCTTCAGGAGGCACATCAAAAACAGTAATCTATGCATCCAGGTGCCAATAAGATGTATAGGGACATGAGAGAGCATGTTTGATGGTATGGTATGAAGTGGTAGGTAGCTAGCTTCGTATCCAGATGCTTGGTATGCCAGCAGGTAAAAGTGGAGAGATAGAGGCCAGGTGGATTACTTCAGCCTTTACCCATTCCAGAGTGGAAATGGGAGCATGTGATGATGGAATTTTTTCAGGGCTTCCACGTTCTCTAGGAGGTAAAGACGCGATTTGGGTTATCGTAGACAGGTTGACTAAATCAACCTACTTTCTGCCATTCTAAGTAGGTACGTCTACGGAGAAGCTCGCGAAGATGTATGTGCATCAGATAGTCAGATTGAATAGAGTTCCTGTGAGCATAGTCTCGGATCGGGATAGTCGCTTCATATCCCACTTCTGGAGGAGTTTGCATGCTAGCTTGGGCACTCATCTCAAGTTCAATACCGTATGTCACCCTCAGACATACGGGCAGTCGGAGAGGACTATCCAGACTCTCGAAGATATGCTATGCACCGGTATTTTAGATTTTTGAGGTTCTTGGGAGGATCATCTTTACTTGGTAGAGTTTTATTAAAAATAATAGCTACCAGACCAGTATCGAGATGTCACCATTTGAGGCATTGTATGGACGAAGATGCCGCACTCCGTTATCATGGGATGATATTGGTGAGAGAGCCTTATTGGGACCAGAGATGGTCGTGGATGCAGCTGAGAAGGTGAATCTCATCAAGGATAGACTTGGAGTGGCGTAGGACAGACAGTAGAATTAGGCCGATAGCCACCGGAGACTATTGGAGTTTGAGGTATATATTTCGTTTGTATTGCTTGTGATTGCTTGTTTTTGTTAGAGTGCTAAGGCTGTGTTCGTGCTAGGTTGGCGATCTAATTTTCTTGAGAATTTCTCTAACATGAGGCACGATTCATTTTAGTAGAGGCAAAAAGCTTAGTCCACGATACATCAGACCTTTAGGTGTTCTTGAGAGGGTCGGTGCAGTGGCCTACATACTAGACTTGTCGCCTGCATTAGAGGGAGTGCACAACATGTCACAACTGAGACGGTACATGGCAGATCCTAGCCATGTACTTGATCCCTCGGAGATCGAAGTTGGTCCGACTCTCAGCTATCCATAGCAGCCCGTGGAGATTTTGGACCGCAGGAAAAAGGTGCTGCGGAACCAGACGATTCCTTTGGTGAGTATCGCGTGTAGGCATCACTCACTAGAAGAGAGTACCTGGGAGTGAGAGGACGAGATGCGCGAGCGATATCCTTATCTGTTTGAGCCATGAGGTATAATTCTTTCTTGCTTGTACTGATTGCTCTTGGTAGTTAGTTTTTTTCTTAATTTTGAGGACAAAATTTTTCTAAGTTGGGTAGGATTGTTACACTCACTTTTTTAGCTAGGAGTAGTTTGATAATTTGGCAGGGATATTTAATTTTAGAAATCTAATATTGAATATTGTGTAATGATTGTATATTTTATTTAATTAAGATAAGCTATGATTAGTATGACTAGTATTAGTTAGTCATTAGAGACTTATTTTAATTAATTAGTTAGAGAGATTAGACAATAATTAGACTTGTCACATATTGACCTTTTTAGATGTGTCATGACAAATAGTGAGTCCAACTTGGACCCATGCCCATTAGTCATTCCACTAATTAAATTAAGAAGGATTAGTATAATTACAATTAGTTAGAGACTTCTAAATATACCATCCTTAATTATTTCTCATAATGCAACATGTAGGGGGCAATTTGGACTTTTTATATTGCTTGGGGAAGGGGGAAGAGGTCGGCCACATGAAGAGGGGGGGTTCTTCTCTCTCTCTCTCTTCTCATTTTTATTTTATTTTACTTCCAAATTCTAGATCCCCAATTTCCTAATTTTTCTCCATTAATTTTCTACTCAATTCACCACCAATTCCTTCTCAAATTCATCACTCTTGGAGCCTTAAATCTTGAAGAAGAAAGGAGCGCAACGAAGAGAAGCTTTGGAGTTAGAGATCGTGTTTGGATCGTGTCCAATTGTATTTTTATTAGAAATCCATCTCCCAATTGGTAATTCTTGAATTTTTATTTTATTATGGCTTCTTAATCATGCATTTGACCTTTAGGAATGACCCCATGGCATAGGACTACCTATAGGAACAAGTTATAGGCTATTTGGCTTTGTATTGTGAGTTCTATGAGGTAATTTATGTGTTAGTTGGGGAATTATGAATTTGACACATCAATTGTATGTCATGAGACTAATTAGATCGAATTAGGCTTAGATCGGGGTTATGGGAATAGGTATATGTCCACAAATGGATACGTATATGCCATATCACGGTATTTTACGATACGGTGTGATACGAGACTAATTTTTAGTGATTTACAAGAATTCTCTTCATTATATATTGTAATAACTTCTAATAATTGTAATTATATATATATGGCTTGAGGGAATGATCAATTATGGATAATGGAGAATTTGGCACCTCAATAGGTTAAGTATCATAAATATCCTAGTTGGTGCACTATAGGTATTTGTTTAAATGCCTCAATATATATATGTGTGTATGTATAGATATATCAATATATTGTGTGTGTGTGTATGTGTGTGTGTGTTAGAGTTCACTGTATGAGGTTGTGTGAATTGTGTGTGAGTGAGTGTCGAGTGGCAATGGCAGACTTGAGATGTGCATTCAAGCTATGGGAGGTCGGGTTTTGTACATAGCAGTGCAGTATCAGTGGCAGCAATATGTAGCTGCAGCAGCAAGCAGTTCTTGAGCAGTACAGCATAGCTGCAGCAGTAAGCTATTTTCGAGCAGTGCGGCATAGCTGCAACAACAGTGCAGTATCAGCAGTGCACATAACTGTAGCAGCAAGAGCAGCAGCTAAGAGTAGCATCAATTGCAATAGGCAGAGCAGCAAAAGTATCATCAGCAACTGCTTTAGAGAAGTAGCAGTATCAACAATTGTAGCAGCAATATATGTTGCAGTGGTTGCAGGGGATAATTCACATATACTTGATGGGTGAGTGAAGGAGTAAGTGTATGATATACACTAAAACCTGGAAGAATGAGGTATGATACATAGAGTATCAAGAGATATTAATGTGGGAAAAAATGAATCAGTGTCAATGGAGTACCTGATGTATCTTGTGTAAGTGTTACCAAGGTGGGCATCACTACTGAACCTGTGAACAGTAGTATTGGCTGTGAAGTAAGCTGTGAGAAGTAGCAATAGGTAAATGCTAAGATATTTAGTGGGTATGAGTGTTCAGATATTAGGATGTGAGGTATTTGGGTATTGGATTAGTTTATAGTTAAGTGGCTTGGTACCAATGAGAGTTTGTGGAGGTATTTAAGGATTGAGAGTAGGTAAGTGATGTTACGGTTTGATAAGGTAACTATTATAGGTAATATATGTGTAGATACTAAGTTTTTCTGTAATAGTTATAACTCATAGGATCAACCAATAAATGCTATACCCTAGTATGATTAGCTAGTATAGTAATACCTTAAGGTAATCATTTAAAAACTCAAACAAGACCTAGTATAGCTAGTATTAGCTAGTTAATGATCAATTGAGACCCATTAACTTAGCATGGACCTAGTGAGCTAGAATGGACCTAAAAATGGCCTAGAAATTCATATTAGTGTATTTTAATTTATTTATCATCCATTACACCTAAGTGACATTGATATTTTATATATAGGACCGTGTGACACCAGCTTGGGCATCGAGAGACACCTTTGCTCAGGACCAGAGGCAAGTATATTTCTCTGTTAGTTGATATTTCATAATAGTGTATATATCATAAGTTCTAGAACTGTATACTTGATTCTGACACAGCAGTTTCACGGACTGGTACTACATGGATCCTGTCAGGAGATATTATCCCCTACCATCTTCAGCGGGTACTCCTTCATATGTATTTTATCGTGTATATCGGGTATTGATTATTGTGTACTTAATGTTCACACGCTGCTCGTATTCAGTGTGCCCATATTTGTGTTCGTAACATATCGCGATTGGATCCATTGGTATTGGTTGGGGATGGGGGAATAAGAGTTGATTACATGATGAAGCCCTAGTGTATTTGTGTACATGTCGATTACATATCACACTTGTAATCGAGTTACCATATTGTATTCGTGTTCAACATAAACCGATCACATAATGAACTTGTATTCTATGACACATTAGCTAGATTTTATTTATTTCTATTATATTGCAGATATTCTATTGTATGTTCTTCATTCCAGTACATTATCTGTTCACTCTAGTTCATTTAATTATGTTGTTTAGTTATCTTGTATTCTTTTCTATTATCTGTTATATATGCTCGGTTATGTATTTGAAACTGCTTTCAGAGGTATGTACTTGACTCCAATCTTGACTGAATATATTTTTCAGATGATTGGCTCATAGATCAGTATCCCACATACTATAGACCGCATGATGGCATACCATTAGAGGATACTCCTATAGAGAAGAAGGACTTAGTACCAGATTCTGAGGAGGTTTAGATTATTTGTGTAGGCTTATATTAGACTTCATTTGAGATTTTTGGCATGTATATATTATTTCATACTTGTGGTTGTATTATGACTCTTTTCCTTCGTTATTCCATCTCGTACTTTATCTTCCTTAGTTTGCATTATGATTGAGAATAGTTTATCATTATCAGATACCATATTATTCCTCGGTTTGGAGTTGAGATGATTGACAAGTACCATGTATATATTGTATGAGATGTTTAGATAGTAGAGTTGACCCAGACATCGTTCTACCACCGATGCTGCGGTGTAGGCTGGACGTACCCACGTACTCGTGTCCGATTATCCGGGTGCGGGTCGTGACACAGATTGATTCAATGGTGAATTCGAAGAGAGATGATTTTGCCAAAATTGATCATTGATATAAATGATCATGATTGAAAATTTGATGTAGTCAGGTTTGAGAGATTAATCGGTAATAGAAATTAATGTTTTGTGAAATGTTTGGATTGGTTAAGGTATAACACTTGGATTATATTATAGATATTGATTAGTTTTTGACTATATTCTTTGATTCAGAATAGAATGATGTATAATACTTGGGTAGATTGCCTTAGTTCTCAGCTGGTTTCTTGGTATTATAAGTGTTAGCTCGTCTAATAAGTTGAACAGTTTGTACGAGGCACAAATAGATGGAGAATGAGGATATTGGTGAAGTTTTGGAATGGTTTGATCAGATTTGGTGGTGTAGTTGTTCAATGGATTTGGCTAAGACATGAGTGAGCTTGTATTGATTAAGGAATGATGAAAAGTTATGTTTGATTGATCTTTGAAGTTAAACAAGGATATTCAAATTGGAATAGAGGAAGAAGCTTCGTGGGTTCTTTGAGGTCATATGTTTAAGTATTTAGGTGCAGCTATGGATTGGAAGAGTAGGCATTGGCTTAAGTAGAGAGAGTTGCTGCAGATGTGTTTCTTGTGTGTAGAAGGATGTGAGCAATTATTAATCAAATAAAGAAGAAGTTTCATAATTACTTTGGTTTTGATCTACATTTTTGGATGGTACTTCTGCCATAGAGTTGACATCAAAATTTGAATCAGAGATTGAATAAAAGTTTCTTCATTGGTTAGTGATACAATTAGAGCAGTTTATTCTTGTAAGTTTCGAAAATGAAACTTTTTCTGAGTGATGTATTATGTGATGTCTCGCTCCGCATAGTTCATTAAGATGGTTTATTGCCTAGAAAGTATCACTACCACATTTCCAGATAAGGGCATTTGGGTAATTTCACTATTTGGAATAATTATGTGTTTAATTAATCTGCTGAGTTTTTAAAACTATTTATTTGTTGTTGGTTGTGTTGGTTCAGGTCAAACCCTAGAAGTCAGTATGGCTAACCCTAGTTGAAAACCCAATTCTAGTAAAACCCTAGAATTCAAACTTTAGGTTTGGACCTCAAACCCTAGAATGACTAAACCTTAGTGAATTAGGTTCTTCATGACCTAACCTGGGGGTTTAACCTAAAAACTATGCATTGAAACCCTAAAACCTAGCTTATTATAAAAGGGAACCCTCTTTTCCTTCATGAAGAAAGGAAACCCTAGCCTCCATTAGAAAAACCACTTTCCTACCCCAAAACTCAGAAACAAACCCTAGGGATTCCATTTTTCCTCTTCCAAAGCAAGGAGAGCAAGGAGTTTGGGTCAAGGAACCTTGGGGAAGAAGAACTTCCATTGGAGAACCATCTCTATAGGTAAAATCCAATTTTAATTCATTTTTTTTCTATTGTTCATGCCCATTAGGAAACCCCCTATGGTGTAGATCTCGAATCCTAGGGATTCTACATGAAAACCTAGGTCGAATTAGGGTTTTGGGTGACCTACGTTGGTTTCCCCAATTTTTCGTGAACCCTAACCCTAAGGGTTTACATGTAGGCAGATTTCATCTCCCACGTGTAGTTGGATCTTGATTAGGTTTTGATTTGGGAGTATTCTATAAATTAGGGTTGAGTTGAGGATTCAGGGGATCTCAATGTGAAACCGAGTTCAGCCCTAGGTGTTTGTAGAAATGTTTCTTAGGGTTTTACCTATCCTTGTATTTTAATTTCTGCATATTTTGACATATAAATCTATATACATAGCTATATTTGCATTGTATAATAGTTGGGTGCAGTAGGTTTTTCCTGTGCAGTCGGGTTTGAGAGGAACCTGTGCACAGTATCTGTGTGTTTGGGAATTTACTGTGCAGAATTTCTGTGTGTAGCAGTTTGTGTTGAGCTTTTATAGTGTATCAGGAATTAGGGGTTATTGGTATCGGGTATCCCATTTAAACTGTGTCAGTGTGAGTACCTCTATATGTGTAAGTGTGTGTATCAATCAGTATATTAATTTATGTGTCTGTGTGCAGTGTTAGTGTATCAGTAATTATCTCTGTGTGTAGGTCTTAGTGTCTCAGGTACTGTGAGTATGTACCTGTGTTAATATGCTGAGTGAGAGTGAACCAGTGTGAACTGTGAGTGTAAGTGTCAATGTATACCAGTACCAGTATATGCCTGTGTCTGTATGTTGAGGTAATTAGGAATTATGTGTTAGATGTGTGAAATTAGTGTCTCAGTAATACATGTGTGTGAGGGAGTGTATCACAGAACTCAATATGTATGTGAGGACTTAAGAGAACAGTGTGCCTGAGAATGTGTGATACTATGGGGAGTGTCCCTGTGTAGAGTCGAGTTTTATGGGTTGTGTTGGTGTTCAGTATTCAGTAGCAGTAGTTGGGGGAAAAGGGTATTCTGTGTGTAGCAGTGTCTACTTGTGTGTGGATGTAGGATAGTGTTGTGTAGGTGTATCAGTTAGTGTCAGCCTGAATATGTCTGTGTATGTGCCTGTAGGTGAGTGGTTTTTGAGGGAGTGAGCTCCAGTTCTTGTATGTGGTGTGTGTGATTAAACAGTAGGTATGTATCAGTTAGGAAATTAGAACCTGTGTGTGAACCTATGTGTACCTGTGTCAGTTTGAATTCATCAGTAGCAGTATACTGTGTCCATGTATCAGAAATCTATGCATGTAGGTATTTAAATTGCTGTGTGTGAACCTAGCTAAATACCTGTGTGTGCAGTGAATTGGGGTTGTGTATTTGAGAGTAAAATCTGAGAGAAGGGGGAGAGAGCAGTGAACCCAAAACCTGTGTCTCAGTTAGGGATACCTGTGTGTTCAGTATACTGGGTAGATACTGAGTATCAGTGTGCAGTGAGGTTAAGTCAGTGAGAAGTTCAGTTCAATGTGTACCTATGTGTGTGCAGTGAACTAGTATCAATGCAGTTTTGTACTGTGGCAGTAAGGTACCAGTGTGCACCCCTGTTTAAACTAGTGTGTGTGTCCCATAAATCCCCAGGTCAGTCAGTCCTATGTGCATTCTAGTGTGTGACTGTGTAATGAGAATTCTGTGAGCAGTGTGAAACTGTGCAAATTAATACCTCAGTGTGTATCAGTGTTGATTCTAGAGAGTATTCCTGTGTATATGTGTGTGGTAGTGTAGGAATTTATGGTATCAGTGATAATATCAGTGAGCCTATCATTAGTAATTGGTATTGGTTAATTGGTATCATGTATAGTTGGTAAGGTTAGATACCAAATAGGTATTAGGTATTAAGTTACTAGTTAAGTTATCAACTAGTATAAGCTAGGTATCCTTAGTATGGTCATTTAGATAAGAATAAGACTAAGGCTGACTAGTAAACCTTAGTATGACCTAGAAACCTCGTATTTAATTAGTTAAACATGTTATTCTTTAATTCAATATCTGACATTAATATTCCATAAATAGGTCTTTATGATCCCACTTTGGACATCGATCCTCACACCTTGCTCAGGACCACAGGCGAGTACATTCTCTGACAGTTTTCATTTTTGTTGATTACTTCTATAAATTCAGTTGTAGTACATACTTGATTCCGACACTATGGATATACGGGTTAGCACCCTAGATCCCCATCATGAGGAGTCGTGATTGGAATCCATCGTGCTAGCTGGGGAATGGGGAACTATTAGTAGATTATGTGATCATATCCAAACATTTACATGCATCATAGCTCACCCCACTTCTCACGTCGGGTGCGGCCTGACCATTTACATGCATCATAGCTGTTATATATGATTAGCCTGACCACTACATGCTTCATAGCTAACCATATGGTTAGCCTGACCTACAAGAATCATAGTTAATCATATATAACCAGCCTGATCTAGTCCCAAGCCGATCACATAATAAACTGATATTTCAAACACTTAGCTAGATGTCTATTCTTTATTCAGATTTACTTGTTCTAGCATTCACTGTTGATTGTTCATTGCTAGATGCTCTATTGCCTATATTCATTTTCTCCAGTACTTCATATTTTCAGCATATATTCTCATCTTGTATTTCTTATATTATTTATAGTTTTTGTCAATTTAATGAAACTGCTGTTAGTGCTTGTGCTTCGCTCCAATCCTGACTGGATAACATTTTTCAGAGGACCTGGAGAACTTGTGCCCCACTCATTACGGCCCAGGTTCAGAGGGAGATTTCACTCCGGAAACCCCAGAAGAGTTGCCTATCCTAGAGGAGATCCTACCTGGCTGTTCTTAGATTATTTTTCTGCATTTATTGTTTTAGACTGAGACTGAGTTATATTTATTATTTTGTGACTTTGTGAGGTCATCTAGACCAAGATTTGAGTTGGACTTATTGTGGTTGGTTTATATCAGAACTCTTTTCCATTCTCATCGTGCCCATTATTTCTTATAGCTTGTGATTGAGTATATTTATAGAACTGTGGATTATTTATCATTGTCCTCCGTGCGGAGTTGAGACTATTGACAGGACATATATGTTATGTTGAGACCTAGACAGCGTTCTACCGCCGATGCTGCGGCGTAGGCTGGACGTACCCACGACTCATGCCCAAATTCCGGGTGCGGGTCGTGACAGAAAGGGTGTTTGGACTTCGTTTCATACAAAGGATCTATTCATACTCGGTCGAGGCAAATATGTGTTTTTTAAGGTGGGTGATTTTGATCATTCTCTTCTTTAACTTTACACTTGTCGACATCACAAAAATAATAGATGATGGTGGTGTAGGTATAAAATTTTAATTATTGCGAATTGACAAAGAGTACAAGAGAATCCCTATACAAGAGGATCTAAGTACAATAAAAAAAAAGATCTGGAAAATTGTGACGGTGGAGATCGAGCACTGCAACGGGTCCTTTACTCCGTTGACGATCCAGGACCAAGGAGGTTGACGAGGCTACGAATGGCGCTTCTGTCTTCTCCTTTCCGCAGCGATAGCACTGGTTCTCCTTTACGTGTAGATGCGACTGCCTCATGTAGTTCTTCTCTTTTGCATGTGGAAAATGCCTACTATTTATAGCCTTGAGAAGGCATACATACAGGCACATATACGAGGGTGGCACTTTGGTGCATGGCACGACAGGCACATGCTACGTTAAGGCTATCACATGGCAAGTCAAGATCTGGGGTTGCTGATGGCCATAATACTCATGACATGTGTCATTCCCTAAATTTGATGACTGTGATTGCACCTTGCAAGTGTTGCCACTTGGCGCATACGCCCCACGGGAGAGCCGCAGAACGGTGATTCGCGCTTGACGGAGGCGTTGTCAGAACCTTCGGGATCAGGGCATGACAACGGATATTGTATATCATCCACACTAGTGGAGTGTAGTATCTGATCTAAATATACCAGTATTTTTTCTATAGAAAACTTGGAACTGTTATTGATTATTAATTAGGTTAGGGCCCTTGCAAGGGACTGGTGCAACTTTTAAATATATTCTTGCTCATATATCATTGGTTCATCCATCCCTGTTCGATTATGGCACGATCTAAGGATACTCATATATTGCATTACTGGGATAACCCAGAGATCACATACCAAGCCGTAATATATGATTGTTTGTTTAAATTACTTGTAATATGTGCCTAGCCAGGAAGGTGGGCTATCGTGGAATGATGATTCAACCCATATCCTTGTTTGGTTGTTGGGTTGCATTATTGTGTTACGATACTCCATGGACTTAAGCTATATTATTTTTCCTATATTGTATCTCTGTTTGTGTATTGTGCCTTCTATTGGGTGGAATTAGGGACATATACTATTGTGGCATGATGGTTCAACTCATGTCCTTGTTTGGTTGTTGGGTTACGTTGTTGTGTTATGATTGGCTATGGACTTCAACTACGACGCAGAGTTATTTTAGCTTGACCATAATCAAGAGACGTATTCTATCTTGATGTGATAGGGCACTTCCTGTCATTGTTTGGTAAAGGGGTATCGTATCATGTCATGGATGGAACATATGCTATTGATTTTTGGCTCATGGATCTCATACAATAGATCTGGTTTTGGCTCTTTATTTTGTGCTTCCTTTGTGGTACTTGCTATTTGGGGTCTTACTCCACTGGTTTTGTATGGCCAGGTTTAGAGCCAGCACTTGATGATCTGGCTTATCACACCCTCACTGATGGCACGCACTAGAAGGATGATTGCTAAGGGTTATGAGTGGGTTCCTTTATTTATTGCTCGTCTTTTGTAAACTAATTTTTTGGGCCTTTAGCCAACCAACACCTGTTAGCCGACAAATCTGGATACTAGTTCCTTATATAAATGTATATATTCAAACTGTAGCTGACTCACTTTCATGTATACTTTGATCTTGCATCTGGCACATTATTCTGTACCGCCATATATCTAAAGAATATTTTGATGTGGCACTTGGGATGTCTTACTGCTTATTCTGAAATATTCTATATTATTGCTACTTGTTTGAATGATTGAGACATATAAGTTCTTGACCCTAGGAGACTTTATTGTAGTATGCACCCCTTGTCTCTAGACAACCTTAACACATTGTGGGTTGCTTCGGTATTCTGCAAGGTATGGTTGGATGAGTCATTCCCTCGCTCTCTAATATTCTAGATTAGGGGCGTGACAAGGATTTAGTGGTGGCCCATGCAGTTCTGTCTTTAGTTTTAGACTTATGGGGTGGCTTGATCATAGGATGTCTCAATCAAACATGTTCCTCCTTGAGATCCTGAACCTGTCTCCCCTAAACTCCGTTTGACCTCTATACCAATGGTTCCTCGATCATTTCTCGTCCTATTCTTGACTGATCTTATGTCCTTTTCCTTAGGGCTTCTCCAGCCTCGGGGGCTGGAGCACAAGTAGTTTCAGTAGGGCAAGGATCTATTGGCCCCTTGTAAACACCCAAATTTTTTCTAAAATTTTAAATATATATTTTTCCAATTTTTCAAAAATTTTCTGGAAATAAAACTAAGGAATTTGTGACTAAAAGATTTTTTAATGCTGTTAATTAATGTTAAATTATTATAAAAATAATAATTTAGGGTGTAAAATGGAAAACCGGACATAGAGTAATTTTTGGTGAATTTATTGGACTCCGGAATCATTTTTAAAGCCCTAAAAACTATTGGATATTTAAACCAAACCAAACCTAACTGAACCGAACCGCTAACTGAACCGAACCAGGCCAACCCAGCATAGCGGGTCAGATCCGAGTCAAACCCGACCCGGACCCGAAACCCACAGAACCCTAATTCTAATCGGGTCGGAAACACTGTTCCGACCCGGCGACACCGTATAAAACCCCCCCTCGACGTTCGTGCCCATCGCCGCAACCCTAATAATTCTCTCTGCCGCCGCCACCGTCTTTCTCTCCTCTCTGCCGCTTCCCGCTCGAACCCGACGCTGTTTTTGGTATTAAACGAAAGAATGAAATGTATATAATACGAGGTTTGCACGAAACCCGTCTTCTTTGGTTTACAAACAAACTTGTACAATTTGATCCTATACGAGGATGTAGGAGTACAATTTATTTAATCTGGGTAGATGATCGCTATAGGTGTCTGATCTACAGTCGATCACTTTAGCCCTTGGACTACACGATGGTGAAGAAGTGCCGTGGAAGACGGAAAGCATCTTCGTAGGTGGCGGAAGAGAGTGGATGCACGATGCCAATGTCGTCGATCGCTACTCTTTGCCTGAGCTCTGGATGCTTCTCTTTCTCTCTCTCTCAAAGACTCTTCGATCCCTCCTCAATCTCCAATATTTCGACCCGTGGTTCGATCCTCTTTCAAAGTTTCGACCTTGTTCGATTTTTAAAGTCTCGACCTATTCCTCTATTGATAGAGGTCTCTATTTATAGAGTTTTGGTGACAGTGACCACTCAATCGGTGTGGAAACCGAGTAGTGGAAAGTACAGCACCCTTTTACACAACGGTTAAAATAACCAAAGCCTGCGTATAGATGATCTTTTGAATGAGCGTGTGACGCGGGTCCAACTAAGGGACAAAACGCGTATAATCGCTACGAAGATCACGGCGTAGAAGCCACGTAGGTAGGTATCCCTCGTGTAGAAGAGGTTGGCATAGAAGCCAATGTCTGTCACCATGGCGTAGAAGCCAAGTAGGCATAGAAGCCGAGTAGGCGTAGAAGCCTGATGGCATAGAAGCCGAATAAGCACAGAAGGCCGAATAAGCATAGAAGCCGAACGAGCATAGAAGCTGAGGAGGCGTAGAAGCCGAGCGGGCACAGAAGCTGAATGGGCGTAGAAGCCGCTGCATAACGTGCCAGAGTGGTCGTAGAGGCCGATCAGTCACAAAAACTGAATGGGCGTAGAAGCCGAGGTGATGTGGACGTCTTTAGCCGAAATCACAGCTCTTGGAGATATAATCAAATCTCTCGCATTAATTGCAGAGATTCGCCATCATCATTAATTGCAGAGACGTGTTCCGAAGGCCTGCCATCGTTCTGAGCATTCGGTGCAGAGACGTGCCTCGAGCCCTGTACGAAGAGCAGCTTTTGACGTGGCAGTCTGTTTGTCTTCCGCGGAGCGTAAAATAGTTTGCGTTTGCCTGTGTAAAACAAGGCAGCGTATCCCCCTGTACGCGTAAAAGCAGTCTCCGCTGAGGGGATGTCAGTAAACGACGGTTCGGTGATATTTAATCAAATCCTCTACATTAAATGCAGAGATCCTCCATCATACTATGGGACGCATCCCGAGTGGTCTGCCATCTTTCCAACCGTCGTCTGGGTAGCCGTGCAGCACTTTTTGTCAGGAGTCAGATGTCAGGTTCACTGCGTGACTTGACAGGTTTATTTCGGGGAAGACGAAGCGTTCCTCGTACGCTTTAACGCTACTTTGAAAGCGGATGAGTTTTACGCCATAGAGGCGATGAAGCACCCCGTCTATGCTGAAGCGGCCTGGACATACTGTATTTACGCGGATGGTCCCCTCATATTTTATGCCGTGCTCAGCGGAAAAGCTCCTTGCACTCTTGATGGCCTTGAGGTCCCCTGCTTACGCTGCCCTGCATCACCATGCTGCGTAGAGCTATCCAGCGTATTTTTCATGCTTCTACAAGGCCCCCTTCAAAGCTTTCAAATTTCTTCAGAATTTGGAGCGCTTTGAATGAAGCATGAACTGCTCCTCGTAACTCGAAACGTTTCTAAATGGAGCGTTGAAACGGTCGATGCTGACTTTATGGCAGATTTATTGGGGATCGGTGTGACCTCTTTGCAATTGACCGCTTTGAGGGCCGTTCAGATGTACGCGTAATCTGGCCGGTGTATCCTTCAGATGTGTGGGAAGTCATGGAGCGTGAAATCATTAGTCTGTAGCTTTTGAGCATAAACTAAACACCATCGAGCGTGAAATCATAGACTTGTAGTTCCTGAGCATGAAGTCGTAGGTTTGTAGCCTCTCGAGCATAAATGCTATTGAGCACAAAGGCATCTGGGCGTAAAACCAGACTTGTAGCCGTCAAACGTAAAGCCGTAGATTCGTAGCTGTCGAGCGTAGAAAGCTCTTTAGCGTAGAACTGTAGATTTATAGCTTCTGAAAAGAAATTTTTTTCGAGCGTGAAGTCGCGGATCTGTTGTTTCTGAGCGTAAACTAAGCGCCACCGAGCGTGAGAGCATCGATTTGTTATCTGCTGGCATGAAGTCGTAGGATTGTAGCCTCTCGAGCATAAAAGCTATCGAGCACAAAGGCATCCGGGCGTAAAACCACAGACTTATAGCTTGCGAGCGTAAAACCGTAGATCTGTTGCTGTCGAGCGTAGAAAGCTCCTTAGCGTAAGAACTGCTGACCTGCTTTGCGCGAAAAACTTTTCAAATTCGCTGACTGTCCGCCTTCTCTGAATAATAGGCTGACGTAGGACCCAATCATAACCGAATATTAATTAGGAGATTTGGTTCGGGGTCCGAGGAGTCCATCCGAACTCTATATATATCCCAAGTTTTCTGAGGGAGAAACTTTTCATCCGTCTTCTGCGAAAGAAAGCCTCCGACTGTTCGAGCTCTTCTCCGAGTCTTCTCCGAGTCTTCAAAGTTTCCAGTAATGGCCTCTAAGCAATCCTCCTCCTCTAAGGGAAAGAAGATTGATTCCTCTTCTCGTTCTTCTGCCCAAGCAGGAGTGCCTCCGGTTGGATAGGGCTTGTTTAGAGAGTATGCTCGATGGATGACGAGTTTATTAGGAGTAACCAGGACGATTCCTACCCCAGAAACTACGTTTCCTTTGGGACCAGTCCTGGAGGCGCCGTCGAAGAACAGTTGCCATGCGCTACTTTCCATTGCGGGCATTCCACAGGAGAATTTTTTATGGACCTATCATTTGTTGCGCACGAGAGTGCAAATAATAGGTTTGGAGACAAGCCGTGCCAGAGGTAATATGGACATGGCAGTTTTTGTGGACTCAACACCACTGGCGTACTTAGAGTTAAGTACGGGTGCTAAGTTGAGATGACAATCGATATCAGAGGTAATATGAACATGATAATCGATAGCCGAATTTAGGAAGTTTTGTTTAGAGGTAATATGAACATGACAAACTCCCTGGGTTGTGACTCTATCGGGGATAGAGACATACATCTGCTCAGAGGTAAATATGGACATGGCAGTTTTTGTGGAATCAACACCACTGGCGTACTTAGAGTTAAGTACGGGTGTTAAGTGGAGATGACAATCGATATCAGAGGTAATATGAACATGATAATCGATAGCCAAATTTAGGAAGGTTTGTTCAGAGGTAATATGAACATGACAAACTCCCTGGGTTGTGACTCTATCGGGGATAGAGGCATACATCTGCTCAGAGGTAAATATGGACATGGCAGTTTTTGTGGACTCAACACTACTGGCGTACTTAGAGTTAAGTACGGGTGTTAAGTGGAGATGACAATCGATATCAGTGGTAATATGAACATGATAATCGATAGCCGAATTTAGGAAGGTTTGTTCAGAGGTAATATGAACATGACAAACTCTCTGGGTTGTGAATCTATCGGGGATAGAGGCATACATCTGCTCAGAGGTAAATATAGACATGACAGTTTTTGTGGACTCAACACCACTGGCGTAATTAGAGTTAAGTACGGGTGCTAAGTTGAGATGACAATTGATATCAGAGGTAATATGAACATGATAATCGATAGCCGAATTTAGGAAGGTTTGTTCAGAGATAATATGAACATGAAAAACTTCCTGGGTTGTGACTCTATCGGGGATAGAGGCATACATCTGCTCAGAGGTAAATATGGACATGGCAATTTTTGTGGACTCAACACCACTGACGTACTTAGAGTTAAGTACGGGTGCTAAGTTGAGATGACAATTGATATCAGAGTTAATAGATGGCAACCTATATCAGAAGATAGTAGATAGCCGAAAGTTTATTCAGAGGTAATATGAACATGACAAACTTTTGATCGTGACTCCTTTGGAGATGGAGGTACACGTCTGCTCAGAGGTGATATGGACATGACAGTTTTTGTGGACTCAACACCACTGCTTACTTAGAGTTAAGTACGGGTGCTAAGTTGAGATGACAATCGATATCAAAGGTAATATGAACATGATAATCGATAGCCGAATTTAGGAAGGTTTGTTCAGAGGTAATATGAACATGACAAACTCCCTGGGTTGTGACTCTATCGGGGATAGAGACATACATCTGCTCAGAGGTAAATATGGACATGGTAGTTTTTGTGGACTCAACACCACTGGCGTACTTAGAGTTAAGTACGGGTGTTAAGTGGATATAACAATCGATATCAGAGGTAATATGAACATGATAATCGATAGCCGAATTTATGAAGGTTTGTTCAGAGGTAATATGAATATGACAAACTCCCTGGGTTGTGACTCTATTGGGGATAGAGGCATACATCTACTCAGAGGTAAATATGGACATGACAGTTTTTGTGGACTCAACACCACTAGCGTAATTAGAGTTAAGTACGGGTGTTAAGTGTAGATGGCAACCTATATCAGAAGATAGTGGATAGCCAAAAGTTTATTTAGAGGTAATATGAACATGACAAACTTTTGATCGTGACTCCTTTGGAGATGGAGGTACACGTCTGCTCAGAGGTGATATGGACATGGCAGTTTTTGTGGACTCAACACCACTGGTGTACTTAGAGTTAAGTACGGGTGTTAAGTGTAGATGGCAACCTATATCAGAAGATAGTAGATAGCCAAAAGTTTATTCAGAGATAATATGAACATGACAAACTTTTGATCGTGACTCCTTTGGAGATGGAGGTACACGTCTGCTCAGAGGTGATATGGATATGGCAGTTTTTGTGGACTCAACACCACTGGCATACTTAGAGTTAAGTACGGGTGTTAAGTGTAGATGGCAACCAATATCAGAAGATAGTAGATAGCCGAAAGTTTATTCCGAGGTAATATGAACATGATAAACTTTTGATCGTGACTCCTTTGGAGATGGAGGTACACGTCTGCTCAGAGGTGATATGGACATGGCAGTTTTTGTGGACTCAACACCACTGGTGTACTTAGAGTTAAGTACGGGTGTTAAGTATAGATGGCAACCTATATCAGAAGATAGTAGATAGCCAAAAGTTTATTCAGAGGTAATATGAACATGACAAACTTTTGATCGTGATTCCTTTGGAGATGGAGGTACACGTCTGCTCAGAGGTGATATGGACATGGCAGTTTTTGTGGACTCAACACCACTGGCGTACTTAGAGTTAAGTACGGGTGTTAAGTGGAGATGACAATCGATATCAGAGATAATATGAACATGATAATCGATAGCCGAAGATTGTCTATACCGCGCATAGCGGGAGACTGGTTTCTACACGTAGAGCGCAGTGGATACTTCTGGGTTAGCGCTGAGGCTTTGCCCGAAGTTTTGTCTGTACCGCGCGTAGCGCGAGACTGGTTTCTACGCGTAGAGCGCAGTGGATACTTCTGGGTTAGCGTTGAGGCTTTGCCCAAAGTTTCGTCTGTACCGCACGTAGCTGGAGACTAAATTTTACGTGCAGGGCACGGAGGGAGCAATGCTACAACCTCATTGGTCGGAGAGATCGGAGAGATCGGAGAGATCGGAGAGTCCACAGGAATGGTAGAGGATGTCTTGGGCATCCACACCTTGCGCAGCTTCCTGTTGTTTTGTACAGAGAGAGAGTGAGAGCTACCCCCCGTCTGAAGCATGTCTTCGTAGGCAGACTGGTCGAACTGGACGACCAGTGTCTTCTTCACGGATCCCACGGATACCGCATCGTGTTGAGCAATCGCTTCCTCATCAGAAGAGAAAGATGTCCCCAGTAGAGTCTCCATCTTGTTTGTGGTATTAAACGAAAGAACGAAATGTATATAATACGAGGTTTGCACGAAATCCGCCTTCTTTGGTTTACAAACAAACTTGTACAATTTGATCCTATACGAGGATGTAGGAGTACAATTTATTTAATTTGGGTAGATAATTGCTATAGGTGTCTGATCTGCAGTCGATCACTTTAGCCCTTGGACTACACGATGGTGAAAAAGTGCCGTGGAAGACGGAAAGCAGCTTCGTTGGTGGCGGAAGAGAGTGGATGCACGATGCCAATGTCGTCGATCGCTACTCTTTGCCTGATCTCTGGATGCTTCTCTCTCTCTCTCTCTCTCTCTCTCTCTCTCTCTCTCTTAAAGACTCTTCGATCACTCCTCAATCTCCAATGTTTTGACCCGTGGTTCGATCCTCTTTCAAAGTTTTGACCTTGTTCGATTTTTAAAGTCTCGACCTGTTCCTCTGTTGATAGAGGTCTCTATTTATAGAGTTTTGGTGACATTGACCACTCAATCGGTGTGGAAACCAAGTAGTGGAAAGTACAGCACCCTTTTACACAACGGTTAAAATAACCAAAGCCTGCGTATAGATAATCTTTTGAATGAGCGTGTGACGCGGGTCCAACTAAGGGACAAAACGCGTATAATCGCTACGAAGATCACGGCGTAGAAGCCACGTAGGTAGGTATCCCTCGTGTAGAAGAGGTTGGCATAGAAGCCAATGTCTGTCACCATGGCGTAGAAGCCAAGTAGGCATAGAAGCTGAGTAGGTATAGAAGCCTGATGGCATAGAAGCCGAATAAGCACAGAAGGCCGAATGAGCATAGAAGCCGAACGAGCATAGAAGCTGAGGAGGCGTAGAAGCCGAGCAGGCACAGAAGCTAAATGGGCGTAGAAGCCGCTGCGTAACGTGCCAGAGTGGTCTTAGAGGCCGATCAGTCACAAAACCTGAATGGGCATAGAAGCCGAGGTGATGTGGACGTCATTAGCCGAAATCACGGCTCTTGGAGATATAATCAAATCTCTCGCATTAAATGCAGAGATCCGCCATCCTCATTAATTGCAGACGTGTTCCGAAGGCCTGCCACCGTTCTGAGCATTCGGTGCAGAGACGTGCCTCGAGCCCTGTACGAAGAGCAGCTTTTGACGTAGCAGTCTGTTTGTCTTACGCGAGCGTAAAATAGTTCGTGTTTGCCTGTGTAAAACAAGGCAGCGTATCCCCTTGTACGCGTAAAAGCAGTCTCCACCGAGGGGATGTCAGTAAACGACGGTTCGATGATATTTAATCAAATCCTCTGCATTAAATGCAGAGATCCGCCATCATACTGTGGGGCGCATCCCGAGTGGTCTGCCATCTTTCCAGCCGTCGTTTGGGTAGCCGTATATTACTTTTTGTCAGGAGTCAGATGTCAGGTTCACTGCGTGACTTAACAGGTTCATTTTGGGGAAGACGAAGCGTTCCTCGTTCGCTTTAACGCTGCTTTGAAAGCGGATGAGTTTTACGCCATGGAGGCGATGAAGAACCCCGTCTACGCTAAAGCGGCCTGGACATACTGCATTTATACGGATGGTCCCCTCATATTTTATGCCGTGCTCAGCGGAAAATCTCCGTTGCACTCTTGATGGCCTTGAAGTCCCCTGCTTATGCTGCCCTGCATCACCATGCTGCGTAGAGCTATCCAGCATATTTTTCATGCTTCTACAGACGTCGCCGACCTCTCCTCCGCTCAGCCGATCATCACCTCCCCGCTCGACCCCTCGCCTCGCCGTCGACCTCCTGTCGACCAGCTCCGACGCCTCACGACCACCGCCTTCATCCTCATCACCCCTCTTCCTCTCCCGACCATCTCCGTCGACGTCCTCCACCGATCAGAACCCCTAGCCGGCCCACTCGCTGCCCTAACCCACTGCCGGCACCGCCTCCCTCCTCAGCCCGCAGCCACCGACACTCGAAGCCCTCGAGAGCCCCCACTCCGCCTTGCTCGACAGTAAACCCCAAACGTCACCACCGCCTACGCTCGTGTCGACACGTCCGGCGAAGCCAACTACGGCCAGCGCAGTCTCTGGCGCATCACCCCGCTATCTCCGGATCAGAACCCTAGAGCAGCAGACACCCGGACACAGGAGCTCTCGACCAAGACACGAGCAGGACACGGATATGAGAATTCAGACTTCTCGCAGCCCTGTTCAGGTAACGTTTTCTCTCTCCTCGTGATTCTGTTTTCGATTCTGTCTGTTGCAATGCGTAGACTGTGTAACCCTCTCGATGCCCGTGCAACCCGTTCGGTACATCGCGTCCTGCGGTGATCGCACACCGCGATCCAAAAACAGGAAAACCAACGCCCTGTTTTACCCCGGAACTGAGTATGCTCCGCCAAACGGGACGACTTGGTCGCACCCGGTCTTTACCGAAATGTGTGTGACATTGATACAGACGTGTGGGATTTCACAGAAGCTGATTTGGATGTGCGTGCACACCAAAATTAACGCGTATCCGCCGACAACGTTCCATATCTACCTATTCTGGAACATGTTGTAACTTTGTGTACACACATCGGATCGAGACGAAACTTGCGCCATCGGACTCGTAGCAATACGCTGGTCCTGTGACCCAAGTCTGGTTCGATTCTGAGAACGTTGACAAAATCGCGTATTGTGGGCCCCACATGCTCCACTTGACGGGCAATTTTGTGATCGGCTCATCGGAATCCAATTCTGGAAGTTCTGTTGGGTTCGTATCATCGTTCCTGACTTGTTGACACTAAGTTTGACAATTTTGGAGGCCTTTGACCCTGACATGCTTTTCGGTGCAAAGTGGTCCACAGGTGGACCCCGCTTTGGCCCGAAAATGTTATTTTTTGCCCTTGTGTCCAAACTGGACTTAAGGACAGACGTTTCTAGCTATTTGATATCTTCTGAGACTGTTGGTGATATTTATTACAGCTTTTGGAGGAGTACCTACAGGATCCACTGATACCGGGACGACTGTTGGTATTGAAACCCCAGGCAAGTGTACCTTACCAAATCCTGCAGCTTTGCTACTTATTTTCTTGACTTATTTATACATTGTTGGGCAAGTGTACCTTGCCAAACCCTGCAGCTTTGCTACTTATTTCCTTGACTTAGTTATACATCAGTGGACAAGTATACCTTGCAAACTTTACAGTTCTTTTGCATATTTCCTTGCTTTATTTATATTGTTGTGCATGGTTAACCTAGGACCGTGTGACGTACTTAGCGTCCGATTATTAGTCGGGTGCCAACACCGTATGCGATGTTGTGTATGTCATCTAGAGATGGACATTCGTGACCTCTTTACATTCTCGTACATGTCTTATCAAGTACATTATACCCAGGACACTTGACACTATTCATGACAGGATCTTTCTGAGATATTCATGGTGATTCTGTATAGGATACAGACTTCTGACAGAGACATTATACTCTTGGATACTCTATGACTTACTGTATTAGCTATGATCTTGCGTGCCATGTACATGAGACATTATGGACATGAGACGTATGATTACATTGGGTGGGGAGAGATACACAGGCTACAGGCTGATTACATATATATCCCCTACTACTGTGAGGCACAAGACTCTAAAACCCGAGCTTGGCCCATTACTCATTATTACTGCTACCGGTTTCCCGACACAGAGCTTGTAGTGGCTCAGCCTCAGTACTCGTGATGCTATCATCTTGCATTTTCACATAGATGGTTATGTAGCTTATCCTATTTATTTTATTATTTGTTGCACTGCATTTATTTTGGCTTGTATTATCTGTACCTTGTTATGTCCCCTGAGGACCTGGATCCAGATTATGTCTCCAGGATTTACAGACGAGATTTATCCGATGTATACGGGACAACAGCAGTAGCAGGAGCAGAAGCAGATACAGGAGCTGTACCGACACCCGAGGATGAGGTATTAGCTGAAGACTTTTCCTGAGCATCCATGTTACATGCTCAGTATTTATTTTATTCAGTCATTTATATTTTGGTCTGTTGAACCATTGTATCAGATATTTATCGGGTTATTCCCCGAAGCACTTTGTTGAGACTGGTTGATGATTTAGATTCCTTATATTCTGTGGATCATATTTTATTCTTGTATGGATGAGATTAGTTGTGCCCTATTGTCGTAGACTTTATTTTACAGCTTAAGTACACCCTGATGGATCCATTAAATTGGGTTTGTCCATCGGTGTGTGCTGCTGGCCATTGCCACGTGTCTAGTCCCTCGGTATTTTGGGACTAGGGAGTGACACCCCTAACGAGAGGCAACATCTGATCTTGGAGAGATCATGATAGAACCAGTAGAGGAGCAATATGTACCAGAAGCTCCAGTACCCCCGGTAGTACCAGTAGTTCCACAATAGCAATTGATTTCCTGGCATTGCTAGAAATTATACGAGGAATGATAATAATGCAACAATATCAACAACTTCAGCAGCAAGAGCAGAATGTCTTGTTGAACCAAGGATTACCGACGGCCTTGGAAAGAAGTGTTAGAACAGACTCAGGGGCATCAATAAGGTTCTGTCGACTCAATCCTAAGTACTTTGATGGCATGGAGGATGCCATTACCGCATACGCTTGGCTGTAGAACAATAAAATAATACTAACAGCGACAAAGGTTCCAACTGAGGAACAAGTTGATCAGGTCCGATTGTAGCTCCAGGACCTTGCTAGAGATTGGTGGACAGCAGATAAAGTTGGTTTAAGATGACCTATCTCATGGGAAAACTTCAGGGCCCATTTCAGGGTTAAGTATTTCAGAGTGGAAGCATAGTATGAGCTACAACTGAGGTTTATCAACCTCAAATAGTCTGGAAGGACAATGGATGGCTACGAGGTAAAATTCTGCAGGTTTAGCAGATTTGCTCCGATGATGGTAGCAACAAAACTAGAGAGGGCGATAAGGTTCTAGTATAGACTTCATCTGGAGATTCAAAAACTGGTAGAGGGCCATAACTACCAGACTTTCGACGAAGTGTTGATCGCATCTAGGCGACATGAGCTGACAATGCAATGGTTAACATCAAGGATAAGAGGCCATAAGAGGTCTCATGCACAGAGCGGAGGAGGAGGACCAGTACAATGAATGTCAGCACCATCTTCTGGTGTTAGCACTCATGACACAGCAACAAGGAGGCCAGTAGCATCAATAACAACAGCACCAGCTTGGCCGAACCAACCGAGGCAGCAGCAGCAACAACGATTGGGAGCCCCAGTCGGATGTACGTATTGTGGCAAAGGAGGCCATTCATAAGATGTGTGTAGGGAAGCATACGGGTTGTGTATGTGATATGGCAGTTCAGATCATCGGATTGTTAATTGTCCTATGATGCAGAGAATTGAAGGACCGGAGCACGGTTAGCACTACCAGCACCAGGGATAACTCAGTATAGGGGACCAGCACTGGCGATCAGGACATTGGCTTAACGTCCATTTCTGACGCAAACTCAGATGTACAACCAGCAAAGGAATCAGCAGTATGGGCAACAGAGGCCACAACTGCGTATTCAAGGGAGGTAGCAACAAAGAGCAACGAAAGGCCAAGCTTTTATCCTATCTTTGGAGGAGGCCTTGACATCAGGTGACATAGTGGCAGGTAATATTCTTGTCACATCTTTTTCTGCCATAGTGTAAACCCCCTCGACCAGAAATTAGGGTTAATTAACTTAAATAGCCTAATTAGGGTTAACTTGATATAATTAAGATTTATTATATAGTATTATAATACATGTGCAATGATTTGTTATTTTAGGATACTACCCTAGCTGTTGCCCCGAAACAATTTCCACATACCTGTCCTAGACATAATAACCTATCATATTGAACCTAGAACAAACCCCGGATACTGATTTTCGTGCCTGATTTTAGTCGCACAAAAGTCGTTACAAACGTCCGTACGCAATTTAAATAAATTGCATAATTACGTACGTTATCCGTTCCAATCAAAATCGAGACCCCATCTCGATCCGATTTGACCAACCAAGATCATGACATTATTGTACACTGAGCCTACCACACTAATGACCCTTGTCCAACCCAATTTAGACTCCCGGTTTTTATTAAATTAAATTAGAGAGACCCGGTACATTAATTATTAATTAATTAACGTGGCGACCTAACCTCAATTAAATTAGACCCAACTCCAACCCAAACTCACACCCACACCCACACCCACACCCACAAGCCTCATACAAAACACCATACACCATCCTAGCCCAATGAAGAACACCAAACATGGTATTTGTTTACATCAAATCCCCAATTTCAGAAATTGTGCAAATATCAAATTGTTCAGGGGCCTTTTTGTAAAATTGCAATGAGGTGTCCCCCCCCTCATTGGCCCAAACCTCATGGAGAAAAGAATGTCATTCCCTAACCGTATCCATTCATTTTTTCCCCATTCCTAGTGTACTTGCACCCCTTTATGAAGGGCACATCATGGCCCTTCATTCAAAATGCTACATTCCTAGCCCTCCCCTCATCTTGATGGACATCCCCAACTCCCCAAATTTTACCTACAGCCGGCCCTAATCCCAAAGCAGCCCCCCCCACTCTCTCACCTACATAAAGGGTATATTACATCACACAAATGGGCACACAAACATAGAAAACACTACACAAAACCCTAACTCTCTAAACCTCAGCCCCCAGCCCGATTTCACTGCCTATCCACCCGCAGCCCTCTTTCGGCCGGCCACCACCTCCGGCCACCCCCACACAGACCCGACCACCCTCGCCGACCACTCCCCTACCCTCAGACACCGCCACCCGCTGCCTGGCCGCCGGCAGCCCCCACCAGCAACTCCATCTTCAACCCGAGCTTCCCCCCACCACACTCTAGAGCCGACCACCCGACCAACGATAGCTCCGCCACCGCTGAACCTCCGGCCACCCAACTTCACAAACACCTCCCCCGGCTAACCACCTCCCCCTCCATCGACTCCCAGCGCCGGACGCCGACACCCCGAGCCGCAACCACCCCGCAGCACCGGCAGCTCCAGAAATGCTGTTGTAGCCGACGACCGCCCCACACGTCGCCGGAGCTCCGTCCGGCCACCCCAGCCGTCGACGGTCAGCCACCGGGAAGCACTCGACCTGGGCGTCGCTGAGGTACAGTATTTTATGTATAAATATTAGTATTTAAACATATATTTTAGGTTGCAAGGATATATATATATATAGTTTATGTATTTCTGTATTTTATACGTATTTCAGTATATGTATAATATTATGTATTTGTTAGTATTTATATATATAAATACCCCTGTATAAATACTGCGTTATATATGTATGCATATTGTATTTAGTATTATATATAATAGGAATATATATACGTATTTTGTATACTTATATTATTTAAATACCTAATAAGTATATATGTATACGTATATATGAGTATGTACTTATATATATATTTCTACATTCTGTAGTATTTACGTATTTAATATGTGTATATACTGTATTAATTTCCTGAGTTTATTTTTATATATAATATAAATATATAAGTACGTATTTTATAAGATAATGGTATGTATATACGTAGTATATAAATATACTTGTGTTTAAATACCTTATGTTTATACCTAATAAGTATATATTAATAAATATATATAAATGTATATATATTTCAAATATGTTTTATGTGCTAATTTATTTCATAAATTATTATATGTATGTATAAATATCCATAGTGTATTATGTATATTGTATATTTAATATATATGGTGTACATATACATATTCTTCAAATTGATATATTATATATAGTATATAAGATATTGATATGTATATGAAAATATATATTTAAATATATATAAATATATGTGCATTTTTACTTATGTACAAATTATTATCTAAATATATGTATATGTATAAATATATGAATTTATGATATTACCAATTAGGTACATATATTTGATATGTGTATTATTGCTAAATAATACATAAATACTATTTTTGTACTACTAAACATATATATTATTCTAATATAATTAAATATGATTTAGTGTATATATATATATATATATATTTGTAATAGCTATATATATATATACAGTCCAGACCCTGTGTCAGCTGTAGATACAAGCAGTGTGTCTTAGTCGTGCTATTGTAGCGACTAATATTGTCATTACTATATCATGTATAGGACTGCTGGACAGTACCGCCGAGGCATCAGGAGCAGGACTTTGGATTTTGCAGCTACCCGAGACAGGCAAGTATACCTTGCTGATTTACTGCTTAAAATTAAATGATAAATGTTGCAAATATGTATAAAACTGTGCGCGTCCGAGATTGACTCGGGTGCAGTCGATAATGCGTCTATGAGTAGTGTACTAGACCTAGTTGCTAGCTGACTCACCTTCGACAGTCAGAATATTTTGATATCCTCTTAGACCGTAACACTTACACATATCACGATGGTACATTCATATTGGGATGCGGGTCCGCGTACCCGATTCGCTATCGGTACGTACGATATGCATCACGGATTAGCCTGTATTCTAGAGTAGTATAGTTAGATGAGACTTGGCATATAGATACGGTATACTCACATCGTGTATTCGACTTGTGTATCTACATAGGACGGGAAGGACAACTGATAAACGTATGGGATACACCCATCGGACTCTGTGGTATCCAGAGGAGCCACAGACCCGATGACTTCCTATATTCAGACACCGCGCTCTTCGGAGTGTTACAGACGTATATACATTGCAGATACCGCGCCCCTTAGAGTGTTGGATGTTATATATATACAGATACCTCATTCTTCGGAATGATGGACGTTGCAGATACCACACTCTAGAGGACATTGGACGTTATGCCTACACCTACCTATACGTTCCGAGGTTGTCCTTACATTGCATTCATTTAGATGGTTAGCACACCCCTCTTTACTTTTATTCAGTACTATATCTGAAATGCATATTATATCTTGTTACGTCCCTCTGAGGACCTCGTTATCTTCCAGATCTGGACGAGGCCTATTATCCCACAGTGTACGGGCCAGGTATGGAGACGAGGTTTGCTCTTGACGAGGAGCTAGAGGTCCTTCCATCGGAGTTCCCCTGATCATATTGGTAGGCCTCTCGCCTATGACTGGAGCTCCTTACCTAGTTAGCAGTTGTTTCAGTCACTCTTATTATCAATACTCTTATTTCAGACTATCAGTACTTTATCTCCAATATTTGTAGTAGGTTTGTTCCCACCAGACATATTTTAGTTGTACTATGTTATTCGACTATGTCCTTATATTCCAGTCTTTCATTTCAGTATTTTACTTGTTGTTTATGGATGAGATTAGTCACTGCCTGTTGTTGATATTAGACTTGTTAGATTTAGGACAGCGTATCACGCTTCGCCAGGATCCATTAAATTGGGATATCCTCGGAGACGTGTCAGCTGGCCAATGCCACGTGGCTTGGTTCCATATATTTTGGGACTGGGGCGTGACATGGTTTTAGTGGTAGCCCATGTAGGTCCTACAAACATCAAATGTTTATCGCTTGTGGTATGGTAACGTGCCTAGCGAGCCTGCAATAGGATAGAAATTACTAGGTCTCATCCACTTGATTATGCCTTTGAACCTCTTCTGAATTTTAATATATCTGCATCCTGTTTGATTGATTCCGTACTCTTTCTAATAAAGTTCTATCTCTTACAGCAAGATGAACCTTCGTAGTAGACGTGAGATACTTGGTGCCATAGTGCCACCTGCAGCACCGAGGGAGGATACGACTTAGGGACCACCCAGAGAGCAGCCTCAGCCAGAGGCACAGGTGATCCCTCAGGCCCCGATGATGCACTGGCATTAGGTCTCTCCCGACGAAGGGATGCAGCAGCCAGAGGGCCAGACATCGCAGACGATCTCGAGGCAGTACTTCAAGGGGCAGACCTCGAGGGCGACACCGATGTCGTAGTACGAGAGGCCGGCACCCGAGGAGACACCAAGGAGACAGCCGGAGGTACCTCTTCCACCACCTCCACCATTTCCACCTCAGATGCCACCAGCAGAGGGACAGTCCCAGATGATGCAGTTCTTCCAGATGATGATGCAGGCCCAGTGGCAGCAGACGGAGACCCTGAGACAGGGCCTGATGGCAGTACTAGAGAGGGCACCTGCCCAAGTAGCAGCACTAGCACCTGCACCTGTCCAGCAAACAGGCACTGTACGAGGCTTCAGACAGATAGGCCCGGGAACCTTCTCGGGCAAGGAGACGACAGAGGAGATCTCAGATTGGGTCTCCAACACTGAGATGCTGTTAGAGGGTTCGCAGCTACACCCCGACCTCTGGATGACCGCGGTGAGGGCTCAACTCACAGGCAACGTCCATCACTGGTGGGACTCTATGGAGCACAGCATCGGCAGACAGCAGACTTGGAAGGAGTTTCTAGAACACTTCAATGCGAAGTATTTCCCCGCTACGGTGAGGAACGCCCTGTACTCTCAGTTCCTGCACCTGGAGCAAGAAAACTTGACTGTGGACGCCTACGACGGAGAGTTCATCAGACTCAGCCAATTCGGTGCAGCCCTGATCCCCAACGACCTGGAGAAGGCCAGGAGATTCCACTATGGCCTCTCTCACGAGCTTCAAAGGTACACCACTACCCAGACGAGGATCTTTTACGAAGAGGTCCTATCAGAGGCAAGGATCCAGGAGGCTATAGGAGGAGGGGCGAGACGTTCCAGCATAAACGTACCAGCCAGGACCCAGCAAGGAGCAGGAGGACCGATCTGCCATCCAGGAGCGCAGGCGCAACAGAGGACAGCGTCATACCAGCAGAAGGAGCTTCCGACCTGTCACTTCTGTGGCAAGAGGGGACACATCGTCAGAGACTGCCGAAAGAAGCTCGGGCTCTGCATGGTCTGTGGAGCCAGCCAGCACCTTGCTAGAGACTGCCCCCAGCGCAGAGATGGAGCACCCCAGACTGGGCAGAGGCCAGCAGCACCACCTTTGAGGATCCTACCCCCAGCAGGAGGTCAGCGTCCACCAGCTACCGGAGGACAGCAGAGAGGACCACCCTTAGTTCTACAGGAGGCACACTTCAACCAGGCCCGACAGCAGGCAGGAGGGCAGAGGCGCGGGCAAGCCTTTGCTTTAGCATCTATTGAGGAAGAACCAGAAGGAGAGACTATCGCAGGTACAATTCTAGTTGCATCATTACCTGCAACTGTACTATTTGATTCTGGAGCTACACTGTCATTTATATCTAGTACCTTTGTAGCAATGCATAGAGTAGCAACCTCCCCCTTACCTAAGAGTTGGAAAATACTTACCGGAGGAGGCATCGTACCGGTTACCAGCACCATTAGAACGTGCTCGGTAGTAGTTTATGGTAGAGAGATGAGAGCACGATTGTTGGTACTCTCAATGCCAGCTTTCGACGTAGTTCTGGGCATGGACTGGTTAAGCCAGTACAATGCCGTGCTAGATTGCCGAAAGGGTAGCGTTACTTTTAGACTGCCAGGACACCCGGAGTTCGAATTCATGCGAGGCACAATCGAGCGAGGAGTAGGACACGCAGCTGGAGCTTACATGGCGATGGAGACGGCACCCCCAGAAATTGTTGCAGAGTTCGAGGATATTTTCCCAAAGGAGTTGCCAGGCCTACCGCCTGATAGAGAGGTAGAGTTCACCATTTAGCTAATACCTAGAGCAGCACCGGTATCATCAAATGTGTACCGGTTGGCGAAGAAGGAGCTTGACGAGCTGAAGCTACAGCTAGAGGAGTTGCAGATCAAGGGATTCGTTCGTCCTAGTGTATCACCATGGGGAGCACCAGTGTTGTTTGTACCGAAGAAGGACGGGACGTTCCAGATGTGCATTGATTACAGAGCCCTTAATGCTCTGACTATTAAGAATAAGTACCCTCTACCGCGAATCGACGATCTGTTCGACCAGCTGACAGGAGCAGTGGTGTTCACAAAGATCGACTTGAGATCAGGCTACCATCAGGTAAAGGTGCGAAGGGAGGACATTCCAAAGACAGCATTTAGGACTCGTTATGGTCACTACGAGTTCTTAGTGATGCCTTTTGGATTGACAAATGCGCCTGCTGTGTTTATGAACCTGATGAACCGAGTCTTCCATGAGTATCTGGACCAGTTCGTGATAGTCTTCATCGACGATATCTTGGTGTATTCGAAGAGCCACGAGGAGCACGGGGAGCACTTGAGGCTAGTGCTAGAGACGCTGAGACGAGAGAGGCTTTATGCCAAGCTGAGCAAGTGCGAGTTTCTTCTTGATCGTGTCGTATTTCTTGGACACGTTATCTTGGGAGATGGCATTTCAGTAGATCCTGCGAAGATTTCGTCAGTAGAGACGTGGCCGACCCCTACCAACGTATCGGAGGTGAGGAGTTTCCTAGGACTTGTCGGATATTACCGGAGGTTCGTAGAGAACTTTGCAAGGATCGCAGAGCCGATGAACCGTTTGACCCGCAAGGATCAGGAGTTTACCTGGACAAAGGAGTGTCAGACGGCATTCGATGAGCTGAAGAAGCGTCTGACTACAGCACCCATCTTGACCATACCTTCTGGACCCGGAGGATTCATGATCTATAGCGATGCGTCCGAAAAAGGATTAGGATGCGTCTTAATACAGCATGGGAAGGTTGTGGCCTATGCCTCTAGGCAGCTGAGGACCCATGAGAAGAACTATCCTACCCACGACTTGGAGCTTGCCGCAGCGATCTTTGCTTTGAAGCTTTGGAGTCACTACCTGTACGGAGAGCGCGTAGAGATATTCACCGATCACAAGAGCCTGAAGTACGTCTACACACAGGAGGACCTGAACCAGAGGCAGAGACGTTGGCTCGAAGTGATGGCGGACTTCGAGATTGAGCTACAGTACCATCCGGGAAAGGCTAATGTGGTAGCCGATGCTTTAAGCAGGAAGCCCATAGCATTTTTCCTGACTACCCAACAACATCTGTTAAGAGATTTAGAACAGTTGGGTATCGAAGTCATTATGCCCGGAGTAGACGGCCAGATGTCGAGTTTCCAGGTACAATCGACATTGGTGGAGAGAATCAAGGTTGCTTTGCCGACGGACGCCAGATTTCAGAGGCTTCGACAGAGGACAGAAGCTAGAATACAAACGGGACTGCGTATACACGAGGACAGGACCTTGAGATGTGGAGATCGTCTCTATGTTCCGAATGGAGAGCTACGCCAGGAGCTGATGACGGAGGCACACAGTTCGACCTATTCTATACATCCAGGGGGCACGAAGATGTACCGAGACCTGAGGCAGTACTACTGGTGGCATGGGATAAAGAGAGAGATAGCCCGCTTCGTGGCTAAGTGTCTGGTGTATCAGCAAGTCAAGGCTGAGCATCAGAGGTCTGCCGGATTACTTCAACCGCTCCCGATACCGGAGTGGAAATGGGAGAACATCACCATGGACTTCGTAACGGGTTTCCCGAGGAGTCCTAGTGGTCGCAACGCGGTATGGGTAATCGTAGATAGACTCACCAAGTCTGCCCACTTTTTACCCTTCAGGGTTGGGCAATCTATTGAAGTCTTGGCAGACATGTACATGAGGGAGATTGTACGATTACATGGAGTGCCAGTCAATATCGTGTCTGACCGGGATACGAGGTTCACATCGTACTTTTGGAGGAGTATGCAAGAGAGTCTTGGTACCCGCCTTAAGTTCAGTACTTCGTACCACCCGCAGACAGATAGACAATTCGAGCGCACCATTCAGACGCTGGAGGACATGTTGAGGGCATGCATGCTCGACTTCAGCGGTTCATGGGAGGACCACTTGCACTTGGTCGAATTTTTCTACAACAATAGCTATCAGGCGAGCATTCAGATGGCTCCCTATGAGGCATTGTATGGTAGAAAGAGTCGATCCCCAGTATGTTGGAGCGATTTAGGCGAGAGGCAGATTCTAGGGCCAGAGTTGGTCGTCCGTACAATGGAGAAGGTGAAGAAGATCCAAGGGCATCTACGAGCAGCACAGGACAGGCAGAAGCATTGGGCTAATGTGCATCGACGACCCCTAGAGTTCCAAGTGGGAGAACATGTGTTCCTGAAGATTTCACCTACCAGAGGAACCATCAGATTTGGAGGCAGAGGGAAACTGAGTCCGAGGTACATCGAACCCTTCGATGTGCTAGAGCCCGTCGGAGAAGTTGCTTACAGATTGGCCTTGCCGCAGATACTGGAAGGAGTTTACGACGTCTTCCATGTATCTCAGCTGAGGAGGTACATACCGGATCCGAGTCATGTGCTTGACCACTCGAAGATCATCGTTGGTGCAAGTTTGTCATACCAGGAGGAGCCGGTAGAGATCCTAGACCAAAGCGAGAAGGTACTGCGAGGCCAGACTATCCCTCTAGTTCGTGTCGCATGGAGGCATCACGCACCAGGTGAATCAACCTGGGAACGAGAGGACGATATTCGGCAACGCTTTTCCCATCTCTTCGAAGGCCTAGGTATGTGATAGTATTTATTTTATTCAAATATTTTTCTATATGTCTATTTTAATTTCGAGGACGAAATGCTCTAAGGAGGGTATGTTGTAAACCCCCTCGACCAGAAATTAGGGTTAATTAACTTAAATAGCCTAATTAGGGTTAACTTGATATAATTAAGATTTATTATATAGTATTATAATACCTGTGCAATGATTTGTTATTTTAGGATACTACCCTAGCTGTTGCCCTGAAACAATTTCCATATGCCTGGCCTAGATATAATAACCTATCATATTGAACCTAGAATAAACCCCGGATACTGATTTTCGTGCCTGATTTTAGTCGTACAAAGTCGTTACAAATGTCCGTACGCAATTTAAATAAATTGCGTAATTACGTACGTTGTCCGTTCCAATCGAAATCGAGACCCTATCTCGATCCGATTTGACCAACCAAGATCATGACATTATTGTACACTGAGTCTACCACACTAATGACCCTTGTCCAACCCAATTTAGACCCCCAATTTTTATTAAATTAAATTAGAGACACCCGGTACATTAATTATTAATTAATTAACGTGGCGACCTAACCTCAATTAAATTAGACCCAACTACGACCCAAACCCACACCCACAAGCCTCATACAAAATACCATACACCATCCTAGCCCAATGAAGAACACCAAACATGGTATTTGTTTACATCAAATCCCTAATTTCAGAAATTGTGCAAATATCAAATTGTTCAGGGGCCTTTTTGTAAAATTGCAATGAGGTGTCCCCCCCTCATTGGCCCAAACCTCATGGAGAAAAGAATGTGATTCCCTAACCGTATCCATTCATTTTCCCCCCATTTCTAGTGTACTTGCACCCCTTTATGAAGGGCACATCATGGCCCTTCATTCAAAATGCTACATTCCTAGCCCTCCCCTCATCTTGATGGACATCCCCAACTCCCCAAATTTTACCTACAGCCGGCCCTAATCCCAAGGCAGCCCCCCCACTCTCTCACCTACATAAAGGGTATATTACATCACACAAATGGGCACACAAACCTAGAAAATACTACACAAAACCCTAACTCTCTAAACCTCAGCCCCCAGCCCGATTTTACTGCCTATCCACCCGTAGCCCTCTTTCGGCCGGCCACCGCCTCCGGCCACCCACACAAAGACCCGACCACCCTCGCCGACCACTCCCCTACCCTCATCCAGTGCCACCCGCCGCCTGGCCGCCGACAGCCCCCACCAGCAAC
This sequence comes from Iris macrosiphon, assembly GCA_036927795.1. Taxonomy (NCBI): domain Eukaryota; kingdom Viridiplantae; phylum Streptophyta; class Magnoliopsida; order Asparagales; family Iridaceae; genus Iris; species Iris macrosiphon. Next base: position 65,269,258 of record JAYESA010000014.1, read on the forward strand.
TCCATCTTCAACCCGAGCTTCCCCCCCACACTCTAGAGCCGACCACCCGACCAACGATAGCTCCGTCACCGCTGAACCTCCGGCCACCCAACTTCACAGACACCTCCCCCGGCCAACCACCTCCCCCTCCATCGACTCCCAGCGTCGGACGTCGACACCCCGAGCCGCAAACCACCCCGCAGCACCGGCAGCTCCAGAAACGCTGCTGTAGTCGACGACCGCCCCGCACGTCGCCGGGGCTCCGTCCGTCCACCCCAGCCGTCGACGGTCAGCCACCGGGAAGCACTCGACCTGAGCGTCGCTGAGGTACAGTATTTTATGTATAAATATTAGTTTTAAACATATATTTTAGGTTACAAGGGTATATATATATAGTTTATGTATTTCTGTATTTTATACGTATTTCAGTATATGTATAATATTCTGTATTTGTTAGTATTTATATATATAAATACCCCTGTATAAATATTGTGTTATATATGTATGCATATTGTATTTAGTATTATATATAATAGGAATATATATATACGTATTTTGTATAATTATATTATTTAAATACCTAATAAGTATATATGTATACGTATATATGAGTATGTACTTATATATATATTTCTACATTCTGTAGTATTTATTTATTTAATATGTGTATATACTGTATTAATTTCCTGAGTTTATTTTTATATATAATATAAATATATAAGTACATATTTTATAAAATAATGGTATGTATATACGTAGTATATAAATATACTTGAGTTTAAATACCTTATGTTTATACCTAATAAGTATATATTAATAAATATATATAAATGTATATATATTTCAAATATGTTTTATGTGCTACTTTATTTCATAAATTATTATATGTATGTATAAATATCCATAGTGTATTCTGTATATTGTATATTTAATATATATGGTGTACATATACATATTCTGCAAATTGATATTTTATATATAGTATATAAGATATTGATATGTATATTTAAATATATATATAAATATATGTGTATTTTTACTTATGTACAAATTATTATCTAAATATATGTATATGTATAAATATATGAATTTATGATATTACCAATTAGGTACATATATTTGATATGTGTATTATTGCTAAATAATACATAAATACTATTTTTGTACTACTAAACATATATATTATTCTAATATAATTAAATATGATTTAGTGTATATATATATATATATATATATATATATATATATTTGTAATAGCTATATATATATACAGTCCAGACCCTGTGTCAGCTGTAGATACAAGCAGTTTGTCTTAGTCGTGCTATTGTAGCGACTAATATTGTCATTACTATATCATATATAGGACTGCTGGACAGTACCGCCGAGGCATCAGGAGCAGGACTTTGGATTTCGTAGCTACCCGGGACAGGCAAGTATACCTTGCGATTTACTGCTTAAAATTAAATAATAAATATTGCAAATATGCATAAAATTGTGCGCGTCCGAGATTGACTCGGGTGCAGTCGACAATGCGTCGATGAGTAGTATACTAGACCTAGTTGCTAGCTGACTCACCTTCGACAGTGAGGATATTCTGATATCCTCCTAGATCGTGACACTTATACGTATCACGATGGTACATTCATATTGGGATACAGGTCCGCGTACCCGATACGCTATCGGTACGTACGACATGCATCACGGATTAGCCTGTATTCTAGAGTAGTATAGTTAGATGAGACTTGGCATATAGATACGGTACACTCACGTCGTGTATTCGACTTGCATATCTACATAGGGCGGGAAGGACAACTGATAAACGTATGGGATACACCCATCGGACTATGTGGTATCCAGAGGAGCCACAGACCCGATGACTTCCTATATTCAGACACCGCGCTCTTCGGAGTGTTAAGGACGTATATACATTGCAGATACCACGTCCCTTAGAGTGTTGGACGTTATATATATACAGATACCTCATTCTTCAGAATGATGGACGTTGCAGATACCACACTCTAGAGGACGTTGGACGTTATGCCTACACCTACCTATATGTTCCGAGATTGTCCTTACATTGCATTCACTTAGATGGTTAGCACACCCCTCTTTACTTTTATTCAGTACTATATCTGGCATGCATATTGTATCTTGTTACGTCCCTCTGAGGACCTGGTTATCTTCCAGATCTGGACGAGGCCTATTATCCTACAGTGTATGGGCCAGGTGTGGAGACGAGGTTTGCTCTGAACGAGGAGCTAGAGGTCCTTCCATCAGAGTACCCCTGATCATATTGGTAGGCCTCCCGCCTATGACTGGAGCTCCTTACCTAGTTAGCAGTTGTTTCAGTCACTCTTATTATCAGTACTCTTATTTCAGACTATCAGTACTTTATCTCCAATATTTGTAGTGGGTTTGTTCCCACCAGACATATTTCAGTTGTACTATGTCATTCGACTATGTCCTTATATTCTAGTCTTTCATTTCAGTATTTTACTTGTTGTTTGTGGATGAGATTAGTCACTGCCTGTTGTTGATATTAGACTTGTTAGATTTAGGACAGCGTAGCACGCTTTGCCAGGATCCATTAAATTGGGATATCCTCGGAGACGTGTCAGCTGGCCAATGCCACGTGGCCTGGTTCTATTTATTTTGGGACTGGGGCGTGACACATAGCATTATTTGATTCAGGAGCATCACATTTATTTTTATGTGCACGATTTGCGACGTATTGGATTGGAGTTCGAGGCATTGTCAGAAAGGTTGAATATACTCACTGGTAATGGACTTGTAGGAGTCAATAGAGTATTTTTAGCTGTCCAATCGTAGCATGCGGACATTTATTACCTGCAAAGTTGATTGAATTTCTTATGGATAATTTTGACGTTATTTTAGGCATGGACTGATTGAGAGACAATCATGCGACGATAGATTATCGTAGGGGTAAAGTGTTGTTTAACATCCCTGGAAGGAAGAATTTATCTTTAATTGAACGGTGAAGGACTAGCATGAAGGTGCAGTAGTGGAAGGAGTTGAAGATCAGTTCCTCAGCGTAATTAAAATTCTTTTTGAAGTATTTTCAGATGAGTTTTCAGGATTACCTTGTAACTACTACTTTTCATCATAGGGGTATTTTGGTAATTTTGTATGTTGTTAAATTTTTTATATATTATTTTATATTAGTGATTGCCTAGAATTATATTAGTCTTAGTTAGTGGTTAGCCAATTAGAATTTGCAAGTGTTAGTTAGTGCTAATTATTGTTAGTAATGACTTTAGTAATTAGAATTAATTAAATTTAGTTGTCATGAAGAGAATATTCCTCTTTGTTATAGAGATTTCTTCCTTTAGTTAATTAGATTCCATTCATGACAAATGGAGAGGGACAAACTTGATATTTTGGTATGACCAAACCTTACTATAAGAGATAAGTTTAATTTATGGCTCATTCATTTCATTTCACTCATTAGCCTCATTTTTTTCAAAGCTTCATATTCTCCAAGCAAACCTAATTCCCTACCAATTTCACTCAATCCACATTCAATTTCACTCATTCTCACCATAATGAAGGCCTAGAGCATTGTAGAGCATAAGAAGATCCATAGGAGAGGAGCTTGCTAGGAGATCATGTCCGACTCATCCCTTCCATGTCCAAATTCAGAATTCTCCAAAGAGGCTACCAAATTATTAGGTAATTCTCTAAATTTTATCAAATTCATGGTTAGGAATACCCCTTGGTCATGTAGGAACCTTTCTATGGTTAAATTTAACTTTCTAATGGTAGATCTAGGTACTACGAGCCCACAATTTGGTACTAAATTGGTGTCATAATTTTGGGGCTCAATTTGGGGAAAACCTCAATTGTGTCCATTGAGTGTGTGTATTGTGTCCTAATGAGGACTATGGATATTTATTTGATGGTGTGAAGGTGTTCTTGTGTCCAAAATTGGATATATAGAGTCTGTATCATGATACGCCATGATACATATAGGTGGAATTGGTAAATTAGATGTATACATGTGTTCTTTTGTCCAAAATAACCCAAATTCGTCATAGTATTCAGTCTCGTTTTTAGCAGCCATGACAATTTAGAAATGCCATAACTCCTAACTCAGAACTCCGATTAATCTTTTATTTGTTTTAAAGAACCATATCGAAGTTAGATTTTTAAATATATAAATTAATAGGCCAAATTCGTTCTGAAACTTTCTAAAAACTGTTTTTGTGTCAGTGTCCGAAAGACGAACATGTTTCGATGTTTTTGCGATTTCGGGAGTTTTCGGACACGAAAATATGATCCGTTTGAAGTTTTGGAAAGCTAATACGAAGGGATATGATATAATTTAATTCTAGAATTTACTGAAAGGTCTAATAGGTGCATTATTGGTTACAAGAGAACTGACTATACGACATAGGCATTTTGTGTATCCTGTATCCTATGAGACTAGGTAGTATGGATATCAAGTGAGTATAGGTATCATAGGTTGCCAAACATATATATATATATATATATATATATATATATATATATATATATATATATAAGTGTTAGGTAATAGGTGTTAGTTAGTGTGCATATTAGTGTTGATACAGGTGGTTATCAAGTAAGCCAATTATAAGTAAGTTATGTGTCAAAGTATTAGAGTTTGGGGCTTGGTACTAGTATGCTAATTAGGTACCATGAGGATATTGGTATCATGACATTCAAGTATCATGAGTGAGGGTAAGTGAGTATTGGGGCTTCGGAAAGGTATCCTATTATGTATCAAGTATTAGTATTAGAGTTAGTTGGGTAAGTATCTGGGAGGATAAGGTATTGGTCAAGATACTAAGATATTGGGTATTAGAACTAGATAATAGGTAATATTATGATGTCAAGTGCCAAGAATAGGGTGAGTATCTTGGATGTAAGGTAAGTGTAGGTTATGGTCATAGGTTAGTATCTTGGGAGTTTGTATCATTTGATACCTAATATGGTACTATGGTACCATGTACAAACAAATTTTATATGTGTGTGATAAATTAGAGTGTGGTATCCTAGGATGTATCAAGGTATTTAGAATACCAAGACACCAAACTATTAGAACTAGTATAAGGTAATACCAGGATACTAAGGTAAGGTTTTGATATTAGGTATTAGATTAAGATACCATGGTAAGTGTAGTGTCTAGCTTGGGTAATGGGTTAGGTACCAAGGTATGAGTTAAGGTATTGGATATTGGTCAAGGTAATGGTATTAGCTAAGGTATTAGTCTACAAATTAGGATACGGGGTAATATGTTAAGGTATTGGTTAAGGTAATGAGATAATACTAAGGTAATAGCTAGGTAATGAGGTAATACTAAGGTATTGGCTAGGTATTAAGTGTTAGACTAAGTTATTGTATATATTAGTATATATATAGTATATATGATATTATTATATTATAGCTAAATCGTATAACTTTAAAATCTAGTTCAGCCAAGGTATTGACCCTAGAACAAAGGTATTGACTAATAGTTAAGGTATTTGAGATACGGGCTAAGGTATTAGGTAAATGCATGATACAGTATAATGTAAATAGCTATAGGCTAAGGTATTGTTAGAAATTATATGTAGAAGTATATATTAGGGTAATATATGCTAGTAACTTATTAGTATAGCCTAGAAACCTAGTAGTGGCCTAGTATAAACTAGTTTTGACTAGTTTGACCTAGTTGGCACCTAAAAACCAAATAGTGACTTGTTAAGACCTAGTATAACTTTATAAACCTTGTAAATAGGTAAAATCAACCTAAAAACTAGGAAATGATCTAGTTTGACTGTGTTGACCTATATTTGACCTAGTTTGACTTAGTTGGACCTTGTATTAATTTTGAGATCTAGTTTCAAGCTAGTATAGCATGTTTTTGATTCCAAAATACTGTAATGACATAGAATTTCATATATAGGTCCGCGAGGCACCGATACAGACATAGTTTGACATTCATTGCTCTGGATCACATGCGAGTATATTCTCTGATTGTTTTCTATTTATGATATCATTTATATTTCTTGTATCTAGTATAGATATCCTTGATTTCTTGATGCATGTTTTCACGGATTGGTATTTCCGGATCCCGTCATAAGATGTTATTCCTTGTATATCTTGGTATATCTTGTACATACCTTATAACTTGCGTATATCTTGTGATTCTTGTACATGTAATGACGCCGATTCATGAGAAGATTAGCTTCCTTCTTATAGAATCTTGTATCATAGCGTGTCATGGTTGGATCCACTATGCCATTTGGGGGCTGAGAGTGTTAGTGTAGATATGTAGTCATACCACTCCTTGTGTATGTCCTTGTGAGTGTTGATCATACACCGCACGTATGATTAACCAGGCCCTAATCTTTGTGCAAGTTCCAAGTCGATCACATATTGAAGCTAGTACTCACTAACTTAGCTAGTTGTATTTCTTGTCTCTTGTATATGATACTCATTACTCTTGTATTTATTTACAGTATTCTATATCTTGTATATTTCTTGTACTTGTTCTATTTTTCTTATATTTCTCTCTATTTACTCTTACTTTGTCTTTATCATTTATTGGAACTGTTGTTAGAGGTATGCTTCGCTCTAATCCTGACTGGATAACTTTTTCAGTGATTGTTGTGCTCTATATTCTGGGATTTCAAAGTGATGCTATAGACATGACTGCTCTTATACAGTGGACCTTGAGGTGACAATTGTAGAGATCTAGCCTAGTGCTTTTTATTCCATATTATGTCTAGTTTATTTTCTTTGGTTTTTCTTTCTTATTTATTCTGCCTTTTAATTATGGTGATTGAGTATATGATATAACTAGTTCTATTAGTAAGATTGATAGCTAGATATTGATAATCTAGACAGTGTTCTACTGCCGATGCTGCGGCGTAGGCTGGATAGACCCACGTACTCATGCCTAATCATGCTGGTGCGGATCATGACACATTTTTATGGTGGCCCATGCAGGTCAGACTTTGCAACTAGTGTGATATCGTGGTAGTGCAACGACTTAGTTGTATTACTGCGAGCCTGCGATAGGATATAGGATATAGGATGAGAGAATACTCAATCATAAATTAGGATTTTCTGAGAGATTCCTGATACGACCCTTGAAAATTTTACTATAAACTCTACTTCAAAATCTATTTTCATTTGTTTTTGTTCACTCTCACTTGTTGTTGAATTTGATTCTTGAAGTTTGTTGTTGACTTTGATTCTTATATTGAGATAAATTTCATGGACTTAATTTGGGTATATTCTGCTGACATATTTTGATGAGTATAGTGAAAAAGATAAATGTCTGCTTTAGTTATGGAGTCTAGAGTTTATTGCAGCCATATTAGCTGGCATGACAAAAATATAGAGCCGATTTTGGGATATACTTATCTTGGTTATGGAATCTAGAGATCTCGCAGTCATGCTAGCTGGCAACGCAAGAATTTAGATAACATAATTTGAGAGGTATGTACCTTGGTTATGGACTCTATAATTTATCGTAGCTATGCTTACTAGCGTGGCGAGGATTCAGGGTAACATAATTTCAGATAGACGTATATGATTATCAGATTGTATCTTAAATTGGTTCTTAATATATCATCTCTATTACTCCACTCATGTTATTATAGAATTTTGTTCCATCACCTTTCCTGGATCAGGAATAGGGATATACTTAGTTCCTCTAGTCCAGTTCCTCATAGAGCTTTATTTTAATAGTTTCTGAGGTTCCTTAGATAGTGCAGTTGTTTGGTAACTTGCAGATAGGTTGTATCAAGTTGAGTATTGGTGTTAGCTGTAAGGAGTGTAGCTTGTGAGTTTGAGAGTGGTTCTTGGTTGGGTATATGAGGATCAAGTATTAGTCTATAAGCCTAGAAGTAACTCAAAGCGTAGTATATTTGTAACAATGGATCTAATGTTGGTCAGAGTATAGTTAGTGATTGGTACCTTGGTATTAGAAATAAGAGAGTTGTGAGAGGGAGTATCATACCCTTTTGTGAGTCTAGGTATTGGTATCATGTCATCATACATGTTTTAGTATATCATTAATATTAGAAGTGGTATCCCTTGATATTAAGTATTATGGCTAGATTGATACTTAGTTAATAATTACTGTAAGTATAAAATATAGGTAAAGGTCCAGCTAGGCCACCTATGGCACAATAAATTATCCTGCATCTGCAGAGGAAGATACCCCAGCAGGACATAATTTTTATGATGATGGTTGAGAGATCGATGCTACAGCTGTTGAGTTAGCAGGTTCTGTTCTATTCTTGACCTTCCTTTCCTTTTCAACTATTGATCTACTTGATTTTCGATTATCTTATAGCTTATATTAGTAAACTCTTGATAGAGGCTACAATATCATGAAAGATAGAGACCAAAACTGTGCTTTTAGAAATGTATAGTGTGGCTATCAGAATTGTATACTGGTATAATTTTTAGATAAGATTTTCTTAGACCATGACTAGTTGGAGGCTTGACTATAGTGAAGTTTATGAGTATGTTATGAACGTAGAGGAAAGGAGATAAGATTATCTTCTGGACCATGAGTTTTCCTTTCAGTTCGTGCCTACTCCATCCTTAAATTTTGAGGACAAAATTTTTCTAAAGGGGTAGGATTGTAACTACCACTTTCCACCATAGGGATATTTTGGTAAATTTATATGTTGTTAAATTTTTTATATATTATTTTATATTAGTGATTTCTTAGAATTATATTAGTGTTAGTTAGTGGCTAGCCAATTAGAATTTTCAAGTGTTAGTTAGTTCTATTATTGTTAGTCATGATTTTAGTAATTAGAATTAATTAAGTTTAGTTATCATGAAGAGAATATTTCTCTTAGTTGTAGAGATTTCTTCCTTTAGTTAATTAGATTCCATTCATGACAAATGGAGAGAGGCAAACTTGATATTTTGGCATGACCAAACCTTACTATAAGAGATATTCAATTTAGGGCTCATCCATTCATTTTATTTCACTCATTAGCCTTACTTTTTCCCAAAGCTTCTTCTTCCCCAAGCAAATCAAATTCCCTACCAATTTCACTCAATCCACTTTCAATTCCACTTATTCTCACCATCATGAAGGCCTATAGCATTGGAGAGCATAAGGAGATCCATAGGAGAGGAGCTTGCTAGGAGATCGTGTCCAACTCATCCTTTTCGTGTCCAAATTTTAAATTCTCCGAAGAGGCTAAAAAAATACTAGGTAATTCTCTCAATTTTATCAAATTTGTGATTAGAAACACCCACTTGGTCATGTAGGAACATTTTTATAGTTATATTTGACTTTTCAATGGTAGATCTAGACACTAGGAGCCGTCAATTTGGTAGATCTAAGTTGGTGTCAGAATTTTGGGGCTCAATTTGGGAAAAACCCCAATTGTGTCCATTGAGTGTGCATATTGTGTTCTAATAAGGAATATTGATATTTATTTGATGGTGTAAAAGTATTCTTGTATCCAAAATTGGACACATAGAGTCCGTATCATGATATGCCATGATACGTATAGGTAGAATTGGTAAATTGGATGTATACATGTGTTCTTTTGTCCAAAATAATCCAAATTCGTCATAGTATTCAGTCTCGTTTTTAGTAGACAAAGTAACTTAGAAATGCCATAACTCCTTACTCAGAACTCTAATAAATCTTCTATTTTTTTAAAAGGTATCGAAGTTAGCTTTTCAAATATATAAATTAATAGGACAAATTTGTTCTGAAACTTTCTGTAAAACTGTTTGAGTATCAGTGTCCGAAAGACGAACGCATTTTGATGTTTTCAATATTTCGGGAGCTTCCGGACACGAAAATGCGATCCGTTCGAAGTTTCGAAAAGCTAATATAAAGGGATACAACATAATTTAACCCTAAAACTTATTGAATTGGTCTAATAGGTGCAGTATTGGTTACAAGTAGAGAACTGACTATACGACATAAAAAAAAATTGTATTATATGAGACTAGGTAGTATGTATATCAATTGAGTGTAGGTATCGTAGGTTGCCAAGCATATGTATATATATGTATATATATATATATATATATATATATATATATATATATATATAAATATATAAGTGTTAGGTAATATGTGTTAGTTAGTGTGCGTGCTAGTGTTGATACAAGTAGTTATCCAGTGACCCAAGTATAGGTAAGTTATGTGTCAAGGTATTCGAGTTTGGGACAAGGTACTAGTATGATATTCAAGTATCTTGAGTGAGAATAAGTGAGTATTGGGGCTTCAGTAAGGTATCATATTTGGTATCAAGTATTAGTATTAAAGTTAGTTGGGAAAGTATCTAGGAGGATAAGGTATTGGTCAAGATACTAAGATATTGGGTATTAGAACTAGATAATGGATAATATTAAGATGTCAAGTGCCAAGAGTAGGGTGAGTATCTTGGATGTAAGGTAAGTGTAGGTTATGGTCATGGGTTTATATCTTGGGGGTTGGTATCAATGATACCTAATGTGGTACCATGATACCATGTACAAACAAGTATGATATGTGTAGGATAAATTAGTGTGTGGTATCATATAGAGTATCAAGATATTTACAATACCAAGACACCAAAATATTAGAACTAGTATGAGGTAATAATTGGATACTAAGGTAATGTTATGATATTAGGTATTTGATTAAGATACCATGGTAAGGGTAGTGTCTAGAATAGGTTAGGTACCAGGGTATAAGTTAAGGTATTGGATATTGGTCAAGATAATGGTATTAGCTAAGGTATTAGTCTAAAAATTATGATACAGTATAATATATTAAGATATTTGTTAAGATAATGAGGTAATACTAAGGTAATAGCTAGGTAATGAGGTAATACTAAGATATTGGCTAGGTATTAAGTGTTAGACTAAGTTATTGTATATATTAGTATATCTATATAGTATATATGATATTATATATCATAGCTAACTCGTATGACATTAAAACCTAGTTTAACCAAGGTATTGACCCTAGAACTAAGGTATTGACTAATAGTTAAGATATTTGAGATACGAGCTAAGGTAATAGGTAAATGCGTGATACGGGGTAAGGTAAATAGCTATAGGCCAAGGTATTGATAGAAATTATATATAGAAGTATATATTCAGATAATATATGCTAGTAACTTATTAGTATAGCCTAGAAACCTAGTAGTGGCATAGTATTAACTAGTATTGACTAGTTTGACCTACTTAGCACCTAAAAACCAAATAGTGACTTGTTAAGACCTAGTATAACTTTATAAACCTTATAAATAGGTAAAATCAACCTAGAAACTAGAAAATAATCTAGTTTGACTGTGTTGACCTAGATTTGACCTAGTTTGACCCAATTTGACCTATTTTGACTTAGTTGGACCTAGTATTGATTTAGAAACCTAGTTTTAAGCTAATATTTTATATTTATGATCCAAAATATTGTAATGGCATAGAATTTTATATATAGGTCTGTGAGATACCGATACAGACACAGTTTTACATTTATTGCTCTGGATCACAGGCGAGTACATTCTTTGATAGTTTTTTATTTATGATATCTTCTATGTTTCTTGTATCTAGTGTAGATATCCTTGATTTCTTGACACATGGTTACATGGATTGGTATTTTTGGATTCCGTCATGAGATGTTATTTCTTGTATATCTTGGTATATCTTGTGCAAGCCTTGTGTCTCTTGTGCATGCCTTATAATTCTTGTACATGTATAGACGATGATTCATGAGAAGATTAGCTCCCTTCTCATAAGATCCCATGTCGTAGCATGTCATGGTTGGATCCACTATACCAGTCGGGGTGGAAAGTGTTAGTGTAGATATGTGATCATAGCCCTCCTTGTGCATGTCCTTGTGAGTGTTGATCATACACCGCACGTATGATTAGATGTATACATGTGTTCTTTTGTCAAAAATAACCCAAATTCGTCATAGTATTCAGCCTCGTTTTTAGCAGCCAAGGCAATTTAGAAATGCCATAACTCCTAACTCAGGCCTTCGATTAATCTTTTATTTTTTTTAAAGTACCGTATCGAAGTTATATTTCCAAATATATAAATTAACAGGCCAAATTTATTCTGAAACTTTTTGAAAACTATTTTTGTATCAGGTATCCGAAAGACGAACACGTTTTGATTTTTTTCATGATTTCGGGAGCTTTCGTACACGAAAATATGATCCGTTTGAAGTTTCGTAAAGATAATATGAAGGGATACAATATAATTTAATTCTAGAATTTATTAAAAAGGTCTAATAGGTGCAATTTTAGTTACAAGTAGAGAACTGACTATACGACATAGGCATTTTGTGTATCCTATGAGACTAGGTAGTATGGATATCAAGTGAGTGTAGGTATCATAGGTTGCCAAACACACACACACACACACACACACACATATATATATATATAAGTGTTAGGTAATAGGTGTTAGTTAGTGTGCGTATTAGTGTTGATATAGGTGGTTATCAAGTAAGCCAATTATAAGTAAGTTATGTGTCAAGGTATTAGAGTTTGGGGCAATGTACTAGTATGATACTTGGGTACCATAAGGATATTGGTATCATAACGTTCAAGTATTATGAGTGAGGGTAAGTGAGTATTGGGGCTTCAGTAAGGTATCGTATTATGTATCAAGTATTAGTATTGGACTTAGTTGGATAAGTATCTGGGAGGATAAGGTATTGGTCAAGATACTAAGTTATTGGGTATTAGAACTAGATAATGGTAATATTAAGATGTCAAGTGCCAAGAGTAGGGTGAGTATCTTGGATGTAATTTAAGTGTAGGTTATGGTCATGGGTTAGTATCTTGGGAGTTGGTATCATATGAAACCTAATGTGGTACAATGGTACCATGTACAAACAAGTGTTATATGTGTGTGATAAATTAGAGTGTGGTATCATATGATGTATCAAGGTATTTAGAATACAAAGACACCAAAATATTAGAACTAGTATGAGGTAATACTAGGATACTAAGGTAAGGTTTTGATATTAGATATTGGATTAAGATACCATGGTAAGTGTAGTGTCTAGCTTGGGTAATGGGTTAGGTACCAAGGTATGAGTTAAGGTATTGGATATTGGTCAAGATAATGGTATTAGCTAAGGTATTAGTCTACGAATTAGGATACGGGGTAATATGTTAAGGTATTGGTTAAGGTAATGAGGTAATACTAAGGTAATAGCTAGGTAATGAGGTAATACTAAAGTATTCGCTAGCTATTAAGTGTTAGACTAAGTTATTGTATATATTAGTATATATATATATAGTATATATGATATTATTTTATCATAGCTAACTTGTATGACTTTAAAATCTAGTTTAGCCAAGGTATTGACCCTAGAACAAATGTATTGACTAATAGTTAAGGTATTTGAGATACGGGCTAAGGTATTAGGTAAATGCATAATACAGTATAATGTAAATAGCTATAGGCCAAGGTATTATTAGAAATTATATGTAGAAGTATATATTAGGATAATATATGCTAGTAACTTATTAGTATAGCCTAGAAACCTATTAGTGGCCTAGTATAAACTAGTTTTGACTACTTTGACCTAGTTGGCACCTAAAAACCAAATAATGACTTGTTAAGACCTAGTATAAATTTACAAACCTTGTAAATAGGTTAAAATCAATCTAGAAACTAGAAAATGATCTAGTTTGACTGTGTTGACCTATATTTGACCTAGTTTGACCTAGTTTGACTTAGTTGGACCTAGTATTAATTTAGAGACCTAGTTTCAAGCTAGTATAGCATGTTTATGATTCCAAAATACTGTAATGACATAAAATTTTATATATAGGTCCATGAGGCACCGATACGGACATAGTTTGATATTCATTGCTCTAGATCACAGGCGAGTATATTCTCTTACAGTTTTCTATTTACGATATCATCTATGTTTCTTGTATCCAGTGTAGATATCCTTGATTTCTTGACACATGGTCACACGGATTGGTATTTCTGTATCCCGTCATAAGATGTTATTCCTTGTGTATCTTGGTATATCTTGTACAAGCCTTGTGACTTGTGCATGTCTTGTGATTCTTATACATGTATAGACGCCGATTCATGAGAAGATTAGCTCCCTTCTCATAGAATCCCGTGTCATAGCATGTCATGGTTGGATCCACTATACCATTCGGGGGCTGGGAGTGTTAGTATAGATATGTAATCATACCCCTCCTTGTGCATGTCCTTGTGAGTGTTGATCATATACCGCACATATGATTAACTAGGCCATAATCCTTGTGTAAGTTCCAAGCCGATCACATGTTGAAGCTAGTACTCACTCACTTAGCTAGTTGTATTTCTTGTCTCTTGTATATGATACTCATTACTCTTGTATTTATTTACATTATTCCATATCTTGTATTTTTTTTGCTCTTTTTATATTTTTCTTGTATTTCACTCTATTTACTCTTACATTATCTTTATCATTTATTGGAATTGTTGTACGAGGTGTACTTCGCACCAATTCTGACTGGATAAGATTTTTTAGTGATTGTTGTGCTCTACATTCCAGAATTTCAGAGTGATACTATTAACATGACTGCTCTTACACTATGGACCTTGAGGTGACAATTTTAGAGATTTAGGCTAGTACTTTTTATTCCTTATTATATCTAGTTTCTTTCTTTTGGTTTATCTATCTTATTTATTTTGTCTTTAGATTATGATGATTGAGTATATGATAGAACTAGTTGTATTAGTAAGATTGATAGCTAGATATTGATGACATAGACAATATTCTACCGTCGATGCTGCGACATAGGATGGATGTACCCACGTACTCGTTGTAATCCCTTGAATTTTCAAAATTATTAATACTTGGATTTTCCCAATTTTCTGGAATTTTCTGAGAATTTTCTGTAATTAAAATCAAGGTTTTAATTATTAAATAATTTTTAATGGTTAATAAATAATATTAAAATATCATGAAAATGATATTTTTGGGTGTAAAATGAAAAACTGGACTTAGGGTTATTTTTCTAGAATTTTTTGGGCCTCAGACCTATTTTTAAATGCCTAAAAACTATTTTACTAATTAATTATTATTATTATTATTATTATTATTATTATTATTATTATTTTATTTTATTTTTATTTTTTTGGGCCCGGCCCGGCCCAGTGGGCCGAGCCCAGCAGCCAGCCCGGCCCGGCCATTCCTTGCGGGTCGGGCGGGTCTGCCCGGACCCGCTAGCCGCCCGACCCGGTGACCAATTCCCCCCTCTCCCCACGCCGCCCGCGTCCCGCGCCGGCCTCCCCGCATAGCGCCGCCCGTCCCGGCCCACTCCCCGCGTCCTCCGCGGCCACGCTACCACGATCCCCTCTCCCCTCCGCCTTGGCCGGCCTCCTCCCCCCTTTATAACTCCCCCTCTTCTTCTTCCTCCTCCCTCACTTCCACCCTAACCCTAACCCTAATTCCGGCCACCCGTCCGCCCCTCTCCTCCGGCGCCACCCTCCTCGAGACCCCGGCCAGCCCCTCGCCGCCGGATCCCTCCGCCTCCAGCACGTGGCCCCGCCTCCAGCGGCCAACCCGGCGCCTCCCCCTCCTCCCTCGAGTTCCTCCAGCCGGCCAACCCGACCGACCCCCCCCACTGCCGGCACCACCGCCCACGAGCCCGACGACGCAGCCCGGCCACCCTCCGGCCACCGCAGGCAGCCCAGACCGAATCCCCAGGCCAGACACGTGGACACGCCCCGGGACACGAGATACGAATCGGACACAAAAAAACCCTGTTTTGAAGAGCCGGTTCAGGTACTCGTATCTTGCACCCTGTATCTCCGTTTTCGATTCCGTAAATTACGTTGCGAAGCCTGTATGACCCTCTCGGTGCCCGGACAAACCGCTCGGGGCATCGCGTCCTGTGGTGATCGCACACCGCGATCCAAAAACAGGAAAAACCAGACCCTGTTTTACCCCGGAACTGAGTACGCTCCGCCAAACGGGACGACTTGGTCGCGTGCGGTCTTCACAGATACGTGCGCGCCGTCGATACGGACGTGTGAGATTTCGCAGAAGCTGATTCGGGTGTGCGTGCACACCGAAATCAACACGTATTCGTGGACATCGCCCCGTATCTGATTTTTCTGTAATTTGCCCTAACTTCTTGTACACTCGTCGGATCGAGACGAAACTTGCGCCATCGGACTCGTAGCGATACGCTGGTCCTGTGGGTCAAGTTTGGTTCGATTCTGAGAACGTTGACGAAATCGCGTGTTGTGGGCCCCACAGGCCTCGCTCGACGGGCGATTTTGTGATCAGCTAATCGGAATCCAAATCTGGAAGTTCCGTTGGGTTCATATCATCGTTCCTGACCTGTTGACACTAAGTTTGGTGAATTTGGAGACCGTTGACCCGGACACATTTTTTGGTGCAAAGCGGGCCCACCGGCGGACCCCGTTTTGACCCGAAACTGCCATTTTTGCCCTTGTCTCCAAATTGGACCGAAGGATAGGCGTTTCTAGCTATTTGATATCTTCTGAGCGTGATGGTAATGTCTATTTCATCTTTTGGACTCATCTCTGGAAAATTTTCCCCGAGTACAATTAATTGGATCCAAACAACAGGCAAGTACCTGCACTTTAAGTTTAAATCTTTATATTATGATAATTAATTCTCTGCTCTACTAGTACCCTTGATGATTATACGTAGTATTAGAACACTGGATTTTATGTCTTGAATACTGGTTTTTCATGTCTTGCTTTCGTGTCGGGTGGGAGAATACTAGAAAGCATGTAGTTTACCCTTCCCCCTACCGTGTTTAATAGCTGTTGGTACGCGACTGTACCCTCAGCCGGATCTCGATTATTCCTGTTTAATAGCCGTTTATGATGGCTGGATTAGCCTTATAAACCCCTACATGCCAACTATGTATTCTAAAACAAACACAAGTTCACACAGATAGTTTCTGGATCTTGTTATAGTTCTTGCTGACTGTAGTAGTTTCATTTCCTGTCTCATTTATTCCTGCTTTCTCATCTTCCTGTTTATAGTATTAACTCTGAGATATTGATGTTCTTTTATGCAATTTTCTCAATATGATACTCAATTTAATTGTCATAAATATTTAGTTTAATCTTGTTGTGCATTGTGTACTTTGCTCCTTTTCTGACTGGATTCGTTGATTTAGGCGATGATGAGGACCTTGCCCCTACATTTTATGGCCCTTATGAGGGAACAGATGATACTTATGAGGAGCCAGATCCCACCCAGGAGACCCCTGCTGCAGAGTAGTTAGCAGTAGCTACTTTTATTTTCATGCTCTTTTATCTTAGTAATCGGGTTTGTCCCCGATTTCATTTCTGGATTCTGTATTAAACATTTGATCTGTTGTCACATTTATTTCATTTGAAATCTTAAGCATCTTATTTCCATTATTATCTTGCCTATTTTATTTGTGAATGAGCTAGATTAGTTAACTGTGGATTTGACCTAGACAGCGTACTACCGCCGACTCTGCGACGTAGGCTGGACGTACCTACGCACTCGTGCCCGAATTTCCGGGTGCGGGTTATGACACGTTTTTATGGTGGACCATGCAGGTCTGCATCCTTAAATAGGGTAATACCCTAGGACAGGGTATGGAATAAGATTGAGGATTCTAGGAAAAGCTCATTCACAGTATAGGGTCCTTATTTCAATTCTTGATATCATTTCTGCTCAATTTTCCTATCGCCCTTGATTTCCAAGTAATCTATTCTGATCTTCCTATCCCTTAATCTTTCAGAATGGTCCAGACAAGAAACACAGTAGGAGGCACATCAGAACCAACTGAGCAGAATGTGCCCAAAACTCTTGCACTCCCGCCGCCTCCATCTACTCCAGCAGTTACTCTAGATGGGGCACAGCTACTCGGAGTGTTCCAGGGACTCGTAGAATTCCAGAAAGAACAGACTGCACTTCTACGGACCAGCCTCTCAGAAGCTCTTAGGTCCCAGGAGTCGCCACTCAAGAGGCCAGGGAGTGCCAAAGACTTCAAGAACCTTAGACCCCTGAAATTCTACGGAACTGAGGGCATTTTCTATGCCGATGAGTGGATATAGAATGTCGAGAGACTCCTGAAGACTGCTCGGGTTCCTGATGATCTTAAAGTGGAGTCCGCAAGCCTGTAATTGTTCGACATAGCTCGAACCTGGTTCAGAGATGAACCCCAACTATCTGCTCCTGACCTCACCTGGGAGGACTTCAAGAGGCTATTCAAGGAGAAATTCTACCCCGAAGTGGCTCGGGAAGCTCTTGAAAGCCAATTCGAGAGACTGGAACAAGGTAACCTATTTGTTGATAAGTACACTGCTGAATTTAGCAGGTTGAGCCACTTTGCGGAGTACATGGTTCGTACCCCGGAGGACAGAGCCCGTAGATTCAAGAAGGGGCTGTCACCGGATATTCGCCTTGCTGTCACCACTAGCCGAGGTCGCACCTATGAGGAAATCTTGAGCGTGACACAAGGCGTTGAGAGAGACATGGGGCATAAACTAAAGCGAGAGAGAGATACCGGAAATGCGGGACCCAACAAACGCCCATTTCAACAACAACAACAGCAGAGGGCCCCGCAGCAAACTCAGCGTCCTCTCCCTCGAGCTCCAGCACCCCAACACCAGGCTCAAGGATAGAACCAACAAGCTGCTGCTTGTAACTTTTGCCAAAAACCAGGTCACACTTGGCAAGTCTGCAGGAAGAGGCTAGGTGCCTGCCTCTACTGCGGCTCAGCAGCGCATCAAATGAGGGACTGTCCTGCTGCTCAAGAACGCCCAGCTGCACCAAAGGCTCCCGTCCAGGCCAGGCCCCCAGCAGCACAGCAGAGGGGACCCCCACTTCCAACACAACAACAACGCTTTGCTCAGCACCAACAGCAGCAACAGAGGGGTGCACCGCAGCAAGGCCGTGCTTATGCAATGACTCTAGAAGAAGCTGAAGCCACAGCAGACATGATCACAGATTCTGTGCTTATAAATTCAATACCAGCCATTCCTTTATTTGATTCTGGAGCTTCATATTCATTCATGTCAGTAGATTTCCTTATGAAGCATAGCTTAATCACTGAACCCCTTAAGAATTGTTATAAGATCATTACCGGTGGAGAAATTATCCCGGTTAGTGATACATGTAACAATTGCCCTATTATATTATGTGGAAGAGAACTATATGCTAGGCTACTCGTAATGCCAGTTCCCAGTTTTGACATTATACTGGGTATGGATTGGTTGAGTCAACATCATGCCACTATAGACTGTCACAGAGGTAGTGTAATCTTCAGGTCCCCTGACAAGCCAGAATTTGAATTTGCTAGAGGTTCTAGAGAAATGGGTAATAACAAAATTTGTGGAGCCCTAGAAATAAAAAAATTGCCTATCATCTCTGAATATCTTGATGTCTTCCCTGAGGATCTCCCAAGCTTACCCCCAGACCGAGAAGTTGAATTCTCTATTGACTTAGTGCCGGGAGCAGCGCCAGTATCTCAAAATTCCTACAGAATCAACAAGAAGGAGATAATAGAACTAAATAAGCAAATAAAAGAGTTAGAAGACAAATGCTTCATTAGGTCTAGTGTCTCACCCTGGGGAGCTCCAGTATTGTTTGTGCCCAAGAAGGAAGAAACATCCCGAATATGTATTGACTATAGGGCCTTGAATGCCTTAACAATTAAAAATAAGTATCCCTTACCCAGGATAGATGACTTATTTGATCAATTAAGTGGAGCTCGGGTATTTTTAAAGATTGACTTGAGGTCTGGTTACCACCAAGTAAGGGTGAGGAAGGAAGACATCCCTAAAACTGCTTTCAATACCCGGAACGGACACTACGAATTCTTAGTAATGCCGTTCGGGTTGACGAATGCTCCAGCAGTTTTTATGAACTTGATGAACAGAGTGTTTCAGCAATATCTAGACAAATTTGTAGTGGTCTTTATTGATGATATTTTGATCTACTCCAAGACCCCCGAAGAACATGAAGAACATTTGAGGCTAGCATTGGAGACTTTGAGGAAGGAAAAACTTTATGGAAAATTATCTAAATGTGCATTCTTCCTAGACAAAGTATAATTCTTGGGACATGTTGTGACTGGAGATGGAATAGCAGTAGATCCTAAGAAGAATGCGGCAGTAGAATCCTGGTCCACTCCAGACTCTGTAGCAGAGATTAGAAGCTTCCTGGGACTAGTTGGCTACTATCGAAAGTTTGTGAAGGACTTTGCTAGGATTGCGGAACCCATGACAAAATTAACAAGGAAGGATGAAGAGTTCACCTGGACTGATGAATGTCAGCATGCTTTTGAAGAATTGAAGAAAAGGCTGACTACTGCCCCTATTCTGACCTTACCTTCTGGAACCGGAGGTTTCGCTATTTATAGTGATGCTTCTGGAAAAGGTCTAGGTTGTGTATTGGAGCAGAACAAGAAAGTAATAGCATATGCCTCTAGACAGCTTCGACCCCATGAAAAGAACTATCCAACTCATGATTTAGAATTGGCAGCTGTCATTTTTGCTCTTAAGCTATGGAAGCATTATCTTTATGGAGAAAAGGTGGAAATATTTACAGACCATAAAAGTCTAAAATATATCTTCACTCAGAAAGAGCTGAACATGAGGCAAAGAAGGTGGCTGGAACTAATGAAAGACTTTGATATCACCCTTCAATATCATCCTGGGAAGGCCAATGTAGTTGCTGATGCTCTAAGCAGATATCCTATGGCGATGTACTTGACTATGGACCGACACTTACTCGAGGACTTGGAAAGTTTAGGTATTGAGGTAATTATTCCAGGAAAAGAAGGCCAAATGATGAACTTGCAGATTCAGTCTACCTTAATAGTGTAACCTCCGATTTCCAATTTCCGAAATAATTAGATTTTTAAGTTATTTTAAATACCAAGTTTATAAAATAATTTTTCCTTGAATTCTTGTATTTGATTTTTGAACAATGGTCGATTTTAGGAAGTAATTTAAAATCTTTTATAAAAAATCATTTTTCCTAAATGTCGATGTATTATAAAATAAATAAATAAATAATAAAATATATATATTTCTCTAGTTACAAATATTTTTTGGCTTGAAATCATAAAATTATTTATTTGATAATAAAAAAAATTATTTAAAGGACTAGTTGTTTTCTTCATAATAAATTTTTTTAAAATTCATTTGGGATAGTAAATAAATAAATTACATACTTTCGGAGATTTTTGCAATATGCATTAATTAGTCGCTATTCAGAATCAGTTAGCCTTGGATATATATGATCTGGGCCATCCATTATTGGGCCAAACCTCACCCTTCATCCCACACCCTCTCTCCCTATTTAAGTTCCTCATCACCATTCCCAAGAAACCCTAGTTAGACCTCACAAATCTCCACAAGCCAACAAACCACCACCATTTTGTGTGCTCGTGTCCGTGTGTCCAGCATTACCGTGTTAGCCGTGTTGGCCTCGGGTCTGACCCCGGGTGTCCCACCGTATCCATTCATTTTCTGTGTCCAGATTTACAACAGTACAATCAGATTTTTTCGTGTCCGACACACCCGGACACATCCACCTCCACCACAGTACACCCAACCCTGTGTCCAACACCCGGACACATCCACCTCCACCACAGTACACCGAACCCATCGTGTCCAGCCTCGGACCTCCTCACCCTCGCCGAGTCGACCGTCGCCTTGGATCCGCCTCAAACCCGTCGAACCCAGAACCGCCGCCACCGCGAGCCGAGCACCCGCCACAGCAGACTGAGCTCCGTCGACGCCTTGCCGGCCCGACCCCGGCGAGACTCCACCGCGCCGACGCCGTGCCCGCGTGACCCCGGCGAACCCCGACGACGACGGAGACCCCTCCCCAAATGTGAGCCCTCTTTTCTTTTCCCCTTTTCTTCTTTGAAGTAATAGTGAGTTAAACGTAATTAATTATATATTAATCAGTTAGTTAATATAATAGATTAGTTAGTTAATTAGATTAGTAGTTAATTATTAATTAATTAGTTTAGTAATTTTATATAATTAGTTTAATTTATAATTAGAGTAGTTAATTATTTCTTAATTAGTTAATTAATTCGTTAATCAGTAATTAATTTGTTAATCAGTAATTTAAATTATAACCAGTAGTTAGTTTATTTAATCAGTAGTTAATATAATTAGTTAATTTATATTTAAATAGTTTAGTTTTTATTTAGTTTAGTAATAAATATAAGGATTTGATTATGTGAAAAACTATAATAATTTTTGGGTTATATTATTAGTTCCAATAATAAAAATAAGTTCAAAATTGTTTAATTGGACTGGTAGCCAAATTATTACTAGAGATATATAAATATATTGGCTTTTACGTAAATTCTAAATCTGTAAAAATAAACTTTTAAATTGTAATTATTGTTCAAAATAATTTCGAAATGATTTTCATTCAATTAAGATGTTACCTTAATAACGAACAATGACCTTCTCTTATTAGCCTGGAATCCTTATCTCGGTTTTCGTGCCGAACTCCGATCTTGGACTTCTTTATATAGATTCTAGCTATTTGGACTGCTCCGGATCCATTGGAACTAACTGCTATTTCATTTGGGATCACCTTGAGGAGGGTGGCATTATACACATTCTTTGATTAGTTATATATATATAATGTTGATTGATATATATATGCAAATACGTATTTTGGTATATAAAATGTAATAGTATACGTACTATTTTGATATATATATATATATATCTCCTTATTGTTCAATTGGTATAGTATAATATGTATATGTGTATTTCCCTTAATATATATATGTAGGTATTTTGGTATAAAAATATATAATGTTTAGTATATGTATATATTTTGTATATATATATGTACTTAATATATTTTCAAATATGTATAATTAGAATAAATGTATATATATATATCTTGTACATACAATTAATGTATTGTATTTGTAATTAATGTGATGTACTAGTATTAGTATATATTTTAATAATAACATTGACAATATATATATATTTTTAAAAATGTATTGTTAACATATGTATGAGTATACATATATAATGTTCAACTAGTATAAATCAGATATGTATTTAAAAGGCATATATATATATATATATATATATATATATATATATATATATATATATATATATATATATATATATATATATATTGTAAATATATTTAAATTGGTGCATGTATAAATATTGTAAGTATTAATAAGTGTAATGTGTTTTACGTATCCCTACTAGGTGATCCTAGGTGACCGGTATCATACCTAGAGAAGTCCCGAACTCAGTATTTTTAGACTGTGTTAGTGTAGCATCTGATGCAAATGTGGTTTTGCTTGTGATATGTTATAGGACTGTTGGTTTACCCAGGGGATACTCTGGAACAGAACATCAATAATTACCAGCTAAGGACCCAAGGCGAGTATATTCTCTGATTAGTTTCTAATTTATGATATCTCCTATGTTCACTGTATCTAGTGTAAATATCCATGCTCTTGACACGCTGGTTAAACGGATTGGTATACACGGATCTCGTCATGAGATGTTATTCCTTATTCATGGTGTAGCTTGTACAAGACTCGTTTCCTTGTTATCTTGTGCATGTACAGACACTGATTCCCGGGGAGACTTGCTACCTCCCTAGGGAATCCTGTGCCATAGTGTACCATGATTGGATCCACTATACCAGTCAGGGGTGGAGAGTATTTTAGTGTAGATATGTGATCATACCAAACTTTTCATGCATCATAGCTCACCCCACATCTCACGTCGGGTGCGGCCTGACCATCTCCATGCTTTATAGCTGTTACGTGTGATTAGCCTGACCTCTACATGCATCATAGCTAACCAACGGTTAGCCTGACCTTACATGAATCATAGCTAATCACATGTAACCAGCCTGATCAAGTTCCCAAGCCGATCACATGTTAAAGCTAGTACTCATACACTTAGTCATAGGTTCTTGCTCATGGACATATTGTTTCTTCTCCTGCATTTACTTACAGTATTTCCAGTATTTCTTTTATTTCTCGTACCTATACATGCTTCTGGTATATTTCCATCTAGAACTGCTACATAGTTTATATCATTAATATAGAACTGCTATTTAGAGATGTACTTTGCTCCTTCCTGACTGGAAAATATTTTTCCAGACTGTGACCTTAGTAGACTGGTTTCTGACACACTTGAGGATTGGAAGTTAATGATTGCAGGTATGATTATTTTGTCGTTAGAAATGTCTTGTATTTCTTGCTTGCCTTGATATCTCATCGTGCTTTAGTTTTTGTGATTGAGTATTTCTAGCATTATTTTATGATATCCCCGTCTCCTTATGGAGTTGGGTATTCACGTGAGATTGATTAGATAGTTACATGACCTAGACAGCGTTCTACCGCCGATGCTGCGACGTAGGCTGGACGTACCCACGCACTCGTGCCCCTAAACCGGGTGCGGGTCGTGACACGTTTTAGTGGTGGCCCATGCAGGTCAGACTTCGCTAGTTGTGTGATGTCGTAGTAGTACGACGTCATAGTTGTACTATTGTGTACCTGCTATAGAATATAGGACATAGGATACTAGGATGAGAGAGGATACTCAATCACTAAATTAATTAAGAGATTCCTGGGACGACCCTTGAGAGTCTCATTATAAATTTTCCAATTTAAATCCTTCCCCCTTGTTCCCGTCTGCTCTCACTTGTTGTTATTGAACTTGATCCTTATTGATCAGTTATTAAATTAAAATCTTGGTATCATTGTTGAGTTTGATTCTTGTTGACCAGTTGTTAAATTTAATTTTTGGTATCGTTGTTGAGTTAATTTCCTATCGAGATGAATTTTACGGGCTAAAATTTACGGTATCATCTGATGACATATCTTGATGAGAACAGTGAGAAAGGTAAAACGTCTACTTTGGTTATGGACCTTAGAGTTTATCGCAGCCATATTAGCTGTGGTGACGAGAACGTAGGAACCTGACTTGGATGTACATACTATAGTTATGAAACTTAGAGTCTCTCGCAGCCATACCGGTTGGCGTGGTGAAGATTCTAGACGACATGATTATAGAGTTGCATACCTTAGTTACGAAACCTATCGTTTATCGTATCTATGCTTACTGGCGTGGCGAGAATTCTGAGTGTCATGATTTCAGACAGACGTGTATGATTATCAGGTTGTATCTTAAATTGGTTCTTAAAGTATCATCTCAAGATTTATCTATTTATGTCATTCCAGGACTTTGTTCCATCGCTTCTTTTCTTTACTAGCAGTAAAGATACCTTCCGTCCTTGATCCAGTTCTTTTGAGCCTTATTTCTTTAAGGATCCTTGTTAGTGTGATAATTAATGACTTATAATTATGGCTGTGTCTTGAGTATTAGTATTGGTTGAGTGTTGTTAGTGAGTTATAGGTGTTTCTTAGTTGGACATGTGAGCAGTAGGCTTTAAACTAGAGTCATCCCTTAGCATTGTACCTTGTACAAATGGTTCTAGGATAAGTGTCATTAGAGACTGTGAGTAGAAGGAGAGAATAAAGTATCAGTGATAGTTCAAGAGTTAGTATCAGAGCTGGCATACCCGTCCCGGATAGTCAATAAATTATGTAATTGGATGATCTATGTAAACAATTAAGTATCAAGGAATTGCGTTAAAGATTAATGGAGCATGATGTTCAATTTGATGATTGATACTGGGTGGATCAAGAGTAAAGAAATGTATATACATAAAGGGTTTTAATGAGATGCCATGAGTGGAGAAATATCAATATTGGTAATAAAAGTTGTGAAATATATCACAGAATAATTTAACAGGCTGTAAAAGGTTTAAGAGATATGCTTATACCTCAATCGAGATATGGAACCATATGCCTGCCCTTGAGATTGAAGTAAAGCATGTGTATTATAGAAAGTGCAAGTGATCGTGATTTGTAATAAGTTTGATGAGATAATCTAATGATGCAGCTAGTATTACCATACCAATAGTGCTAGTGATCCTATATCAAATATTTGTTGAGCAAGGTGCTAATAACAGTAAGTCCTTCGTGCGATGATAATTAGATTGGTGTATTTGTGTGGACCTTGAGTATTAGAGACTGGGAGTATCTATCTGTATACTTGAGGATTTAAAGTTATAAATTGAAGAGTGGGAATGAATTTTAATTTTTAAGAATTTAGAGGAGTTAAGATTTTATGTTATTAAAATTTTGAGTATTCGAATTCAATTCAATAAACATAATCAAAGCTATAAGGATTTTAAAAGTGATTACTTTTTTCGATATTTGAGTATCTGATTTTGAGGAGGTATATGCAATTTATTTTTAAGTTGATCGAGAAGTTAAACCTTGACGATTATTTTGAGGATTAATTTTATGGTAGATGAGAGATATGAATATTAATATATGAGTAGATGATATACATGTGTAAGAATCTGGTGATTTGAGCATGATTGAGATGGCACCGCAGACTGACTTGGGTGTCCATCTAAAGTTGTATTGGAAAGAGCAGTATTTAGTATGGTGTTGCACTTGACGTATATTTGAGTGATAAGAACGACTAGTATGAACAATTGTAGTAGGAACGGGAACTGACAGAGGGTATGGTACTAAAGAGATAGAGGTATCAACTTGGATGCATTATTGAATCATGGTTATATTAGAGATTCTTGGCATCAGATTTTGGCATCAATAGATAGGTGTGTGCAATATGGATATATTCATGGATCTTGTGGATTAATGATTAGTTGAGATGGATACCAGTATACAGGAATAGGAATTAGTTAGTGAATGTGTTAGAGTTAAGAGTTTGTTAGAGATAGCAGATACCGCAAGTAATATGTTAGCAGGTTCTTCCTTCCCTCCTAATGTTCCTTTTCCGTTTTTCGATTGATTGATTTTCCTAATACTGTAGTTCGTATGCATGATTTCTTGTTAGAATAAAACTAGTAGTACACCTTAACAGAGACTGAAATACCATGACAAAAGATACATGGTCTATATATTTTTCTTAAATTGTATGGCTGTAGGTAGAGTTTTCTTAACCCATGATCATTAGGGTTTTGACCATAGCAAAGATCAATGACAAGATTATGACTGACAAAAAGGGACAAGATGATTAAATTGTGGATGAGCATTAATTTAAATAAAGAATTTAGGGGTTGTTATAACAGAGTTGATGGATCATTGATTTTTCGAAAATTGAGGTATGATTAAAATTCGAGGATAAACATTAACTTAAATGGAGAATTAAGAAATTCACAGGACAAAATTTAAGGATTTATTAATTTTAGGAAAGGTCTTGATATGATTGAATTGGTTATTAAAAATTTGAGAAAATTTAGGAAATTATCATTCTATCTAATTGATTGCAAGATAGAAATTTTATATTTCATATTATGAATGTTGCATTGAAGATTCTGAAAATATCGCATTGTTGAGTATTTTGAGGAAAAAGGAAATCAGGAAATAAAATCGTTAATGAAATGGTGTCGAATTCAATTCTCGGGAGGAGAACTTAGATTTGAATAAGCATCAATTAAATTTGAGTTAGAGGAGTAAGATGATGATGGATTAGTGGGTAAAAATTTAATTTTGGGATTCGATTTTTATAAATATGCATGGATTGGATTTCAATTGGAGGATTGGATCTTAAAATCCTGGGGTATTTAGATACGAACTTAAAATTTTTGGAGGAGAAAAAAAAAAGGGGATTTGATTTTTAAAAATCGAAGATTTTCAAGAATATGATGTATAGAATTTTGAAAGGTTGTGAAATAACGATATGGAATTACTTCATGATTATTTGGTTGAATTTAAATTTGATAGAAATAATATGATGAGTAAAGACAATTATTGAGGATCCTAAATTTCGAGGACGAAATTTTTCTAAGGTGGGTAGACTTGTAACCTCCGATTTCCAATTTTCGAAATAATTAGATTTTTAAGTTATTTTAAATACCAAGTTTATAAAATAATTTCTCCTTGAATTCTTGTATTTGATTTTTGAACAATGGTCGATTTTAGGAAGTAATTTAAAATCTTTTATAAAAAATCATTTTTCCTAAATGTCGATGTATTATAAAATAAATAAATAAATAATAAAATATATATATTTCTCTAGTTACAAATATTTTTTGGCTTGAAATCATAAAATTATTTATTTGATAAAAAAAAATTATTTAAAGGACTAGTTGTTTTCTTCATAATAAATTTTTTTAAAATTCATTTGGGATAGTAAATAAATAAATTACATACTTTCGGAGATTTTTGCAATATGCATTAATTAGTCGCTATTCAGAATCAGTTAGCCTTGGATATATATGATCTGGGCCATCCATTATTGGGCCAAACCTCACCCTTCATCCCACACTCTCTCTCCCTATTTAAGTCCCTCATCACCATTCCCAAGAAACCCTAGTTAGCCCTCACAAATCCCCACAAGCCAACAAACCACCACCATTTTGTGTGCTCGTGTCCGTGTGTCCAGCATTACCGTGTCAGCCGTGTTGGCCTCGGGTCTGACCCCGGGTATCCCACCGTATCCATTCATTTTCTGTGTCCAGATTTACAACAGTACAATCAGATTTTTTTCGTGTCCGACACACCCGGACACATCCACCTCCACCACAGTACACCCAACCTTGTGTCCAACACCCGGACACATCCACCTCCACCACAGTACACCGAACCCATCGTGTCCAGCCTCGGACCTCCTCACCCTCGCCGAGTCGACCGCCGCCTTGGATCCGCCTCAAACCCGTCGAACCCAGAACTGCCGCCGCCGCGAGCCGAGCACCCGCCACAACAGACTGAGCTCCGCCGACGCCTTGCCGGCCCAACCCCGGCGAGACCCCACCGCGCCGACGCCGTGCCCGCGTGACCCCGGCGAACCCCGACGACGACGGAGACCCCTCCCCAAATGTGAGCCCTCTTTTCTTTTCCCCTTTTCTTCTGTGAAGTAATAGTGAGTTAAACGTAATTAATTATATATTAATCAGTTAGTTAATATAATAGATTAGTTAGTTAATTAGATTAGTAGTTAATTATTAATTAATTAGTTTAGTAATTTCATATAATTAGTTTAATTTATAATTAGAGTAGTTAATTATTTCTTAATTAGTTAATTAATTCGTTAATCAGTAATTAATTTGTTAATCAGTAATTTAAATTATAACCAGTAGTTAGTTTATTTAATCAGTAGTTAATATAATTAGTTAATTTATATTTAAATAGTTTAGTTTTTATTTAGTTTAGTAATAAATATAAGGATTTGATTATGTGAAAAACTATAATAATTTTTGGGTTATATTATTAGTTCCAATAATAAAAATAAGTTCAAAATTGTTTAATTGGACTGGTAGCCAAATTATTACTAGAGATATATAAATATATTGGCTTTTATGTAAATTCTAAATCTGTATAAATAAACTTTTAAATTATAATTATTGTTCAAAATAATTTCGAAATGATTTTCATTCAATTAAGATGTTACCTTAATAACGAACAACGACCTTCTCTTATTAGCCTGGAATCCTTATCTCGGTTTTCGTGCCGAACTCCGATCTTGGACTTCTTTATATAGATTCTAGCTATTTGGACTGCTCCGGACCCATTGGAACTAACTGCTATTTCATTTGGGATCACCTTGAGGAGGGTGGCATTATACACATTCTTTGATTAGTTATATATATATAATGTTGATTGATATATATATATGCAAATACGTATTTTGGTATATAAAATGTAATAGTATACGTACTATTTTGATATATATATATATATCTCCTTATTGTTCAATTGGTATAGTATAATATGTATATGTGTATTTCCCTTAATATATATATGTTGGTATTTTGGTATAAAAATATATAATGTTTAGTATATGTATATATTTTGTATATATATATGTACTTAATATATTTTCAAATATGTATAATTAGTATAAATGTATATATATATATATCTTGTACATACAATTAATGTATTGTATTTGTAATTAATGTGATGTACTAGTATTAGTATATATTTTAATAATAACATTGATAATATATATATATTTTTAAAAATGTATTGTTAACATATGTATGAGTATACATATATAATGTTCAACTAGTATAAATCAGATATGTATTTAAAAGGCATATATATATATATTGTAAATACATTTAAATTGGTGCATGTATAAATATTGTAAGTATTAATAAGTGTAATGTGTTTTACGTATCCCTACTAGGTGATCCTAGGTGACCGGTATCATACCTAGAGAAATCCCGAACTCAGTATTTTTAGACTGTGTTAGTATAGCATCTGATGCAAATATGGTTTTTCTTGTGATATGTTATAGGACTGTTGGTTTACCCAGGGGATACTCTGGAACAGAACATCAATAATTACCAGCTAAGGACCCAAGGCGAGTACATTCTCTGATTAGTTTCTAATTTATGATATCTCCTATGTTCACTGTATCTAGTGTAAATATCCATGCTCTTGGCACGCTGGTTACACGGATTGGTATACACGGATCTCGTCATGAGATGTTATTCCTTATTCATGGTGTAGCTTGTACAAGACTCGTTTTCTTGTTATCTTGTGCATGTACAGACACTGATTCCCGGGGAGACTTGCTACCTCCCTAGGGAATCCCGTGCCATAGTGTACCATGATTGGATCCACTATACCAGTCAGGGGTGGGGAGTATTTTAGTGTAGATATGTGATCATACCCAACTTTTCATGCATCATAGCTCACCCCACATCTCACGTCGGGTGCGGCCTGACCATCTCCATGCTTTATAGCTGTTACGTGTGATTAGCCTGACCTCTACATGCATCATAGCTAACCAACGGTTAGCCTGACCTTACATGAATCATAGCTAATCACATGTAACCAGCCTGATCAAGTTCCCAAGCCGATCACATGTTAAAGCTAGTACTCATACACTTAGTCATAGGTTCTTGCTCATGGACATATTGTTTCTTCTCCTGCATTTACTTACAGTATTTCCAGTATTTCTTTTATTTCTCGTACCTATACATGCTTCTGGTATATTTTCATCTAGAACTGCTACATAGTTTATATCATTAATATAGAACTGCTATTTAGAGATGTACTTTGCTCCTTCCTGACTGGAAAATATTTTTCCAGACTGTGACCTTAGTAGACTGGTTTCTGACACACTTGAGGATTGGAAGTTAATGATTGCAGGTATGATTATTTTGTCGTTAGAAATGTCTTATATTTCTTGCTTGCCTTGATATCTCATCGTGCTTTAGTTTTTGTGATTGAGTATTTCTAGCATTATTTTATGATATTCCCGTCTCCTTATGGAGTTGGGTATTCACGTGAGATTGATTAGATAGTTACATGACCTAGACAGCGTTCTACCGCCGATGCTGCAGCGTAGGCTGAACGTACCCACGCACTCGTGCCCCTAAACCGGGTGCGGGTCATGACAAATAGACAAGATCAAGGAGACTCAGTTTCAAGACGAAGGCCTGCGAAGCCTTCGAGGTCAAGTGCAAGCTGGATTAGTGGAAGATTTCAGAATTCATGAAGATGGATCAATGAGGCATGGAGATATATTATGTGTACCTCAAGGAGATATAAGAGAAGAAATTATGCAAGAGGCGCACAGATCGCAATACTCTATACATCCAGGTGCCAACAAGATGTACAAGGACCTGAGGATGCATGTTTGGTGGCATGGCATGAAAAGAGAAGTAGCCAGGTTCGTATCTCGTTGTTTAGTATGCTAACAAGTCAAGGCAGAAAGACAAAGACCTGGAGGATTGCTTCAACCACTACCCATTCCGGAGTGGAAGTGGGAACATATTACAATGGATTTTGTTTCTGGACTTCCAATGACACCTAGTGGAAAGGATGCAATTTGGGTGATAGTTGATAGACTGACCAAGTCTGCACATTTTCTACCTTTCAAAGTAGGGCTATCTACAGAGAAGCTGGCAGATTTATATATCAGACATATTGTTAAGTTGCATGGAGTTCCAGTAAGTATTGTCTCCGACCGAGATTCAAGATTCACCTCTCACTTCTGGAAGAGCTTACAAGCCAGCTTGGGGACTCAACTCAAATTCAGCACAGCTTATCATCCCCAAACCGATGGACAATCGGAACATACAATCCAGACACTTAAAGATCTGCTTCGTACATGTGTTCTAGATTTTGGAGGATCCTGGGAAGACTATCTACATCTTGTGGAGTTCTCTTATAATAACAGTTACCAAGCAAGTATTGAGATGACTCCATTTGAAGCTCTGTATGGCCGAAGATGTCGTACCCCGCTTTCATGGGATGACGTTGGAGAAAGAGCCCTACTGGGACCAGAGATGGTGATCGATTCAACTGAGAAGGTAAAACAAATAAGGGATAGACTTCGAGTGGCTCAAGACAGGCAACGACATTGGGCAAATAGCCACCGAAGGCCCTTGGAATTTGAGGTAATTTTATGAAATTCAAGTCAATTTAAATATTTTTTGATTATGGAACTAAGACTCGATTATGACTTTATTAAAGGTTGGAGAACTGGTATTCTTGAAGATTTCCCCGACACGTGGCACCATTAGGTTCGGAAGGAGTGGAAAACTCAGCCCAAGATTTATTGGACCTTTTGGCATTCAGGAGAAAATCGGAGAAGTGACATACCGTCTGGCATTGCCACCCTCTTTGGATGGAGTACATAACGTCTTCCACGTGTCGCAGCTGAGAAAGTACGTGTCAGATCCCAGCCACATTTTGGATCACTCAGAGCTCGAAGTAGGCCCAAGTTTGACTTACCAAGAGCAACCCGTGGAGATACTGGATCGATCGAAGAAAGTTCTACGGAACCAGGTTATTTCCCTGGTTCGCGTAGCTTGGAAGCACCATTCTCCCGGCGAATCCACCTGGGAGCGAGAAGACGAGATTAGAGAGCGCTACCCTTATCTTTTTGAACCCTGAGGTATAGTTATTTCCCGGCCTTTACTTTCGTACCATTGTTATTCTTAAATTTCGAGGACAAATTTTTTATAAGTTGGGTAGATTGTAATCCCCTGAATTTTCAAAATTATTAATACTTGGATTTTTCCAATTTTCTGGAATTTTCTGGGAATTTTCTATAATTAAAATCAAGGTTTTAATTATTAAATAATTTTTAATGGTTAATAAATAATATTAAAATATCTTGAAAATGACATTTTTGGGTGTAAAATAAAAAACTGGACTTAGAGTAATTTTTCTGAAATTTTTTGGGCCTCAGACCTATTTTTAAATGCCTAAAAACTATTTTACTAATTAATTATTATTATTATTATTATTATTATTATTATTATTATTACTGTTATTATTATTATTTTATTTTATTTTTATTTTTTTGGGCCCGGCCCGGCCCAGTGGGCCGAGCCCAGCAGCCAGCCCAACCCGGCCATTCCTTGAGGGTCGGGCGGGTCTGCCCGGACCCGCTAGCCGCCCGACCCGGTGACCGATTCCCCCCTCTCCCCACGCCGCCCGTCCCGGCAGCGCCGCCCGTCCCGGCAGCGCCGCCCGTCCCGGCCCACTCCCCGCGTCCTCCGCGGCCACGCTACCACGATCCCCTCTCCCCTCCGCCTTGGCCGACCTCCTCCCCCCTTTATAACTCCCCCTCTTCTTCTTTCTCCTCCCTCACTTCCACCCTAACCCTAACCCTAATTTCGGCCACCCGTCTGCCCCTCTCCTCCGGCGCCACCCTCCTCAAGACCCCGGCCAGCCCCTCGCCGCCGGATCCCTCCGCCTCCAGCACGTGGCCCCGCCTCCAGCGGCCAACCCGGCGCCTCCCCCTCCTCCCTCGAGTTCCTCCAGCCGCTCCGGCGACACGACCGACCCCCCTACTGCCGGCACCACCGCCCACGAGCCCGACGACGCAGCCCGGCCACCCTCCGGCCACCGCAGGCAGCCCAGGCCGAAGCCCTAGGCCGGACACGTGGACACGCCCCGGGACACGAGATACGAATCGGACACAAAAAAACCCTGTTTTGAAGAGCCGGTTCAGGTACTCGTATCTTGCACCCTGTATCTCCGTTTTCGATTCCGTAAATTACGTTGCGAAGCCTGTATGACCCTCTCGGTGCCCGGACAAACCGCTCGGGGCATCGCGTCCTGTGGTGATCGCACACCGCGATCCAAAAATAGGAAAAATCAGACCCTGTTTCACCCCGGAACTGAGTACGCCCTGCCAAACGGGACGACTTGGTTGCGTGCGGTCTTCACAGATACGTGCGTGTCGTCGATACGGACGTGTGAGATTTTGCGGAAGCTGATTCGGGTGTGCGTACACACCGAAATCAACGCGTATCCGCGGACATCGCCCCGTATCCGACTTTTCTGCAATTCGCCCTAACTTCTTCTACACTCGTCGAATCAAGACGAAACTTGTGCCATCGGACTCGTAGCGATACGCTGGTCCTGTGGGTCAAGTTTGGTTCGATTCTGAGAACGTTGACGAAATCGCGTGTCGTGGGCCCCATAGGCCCCGCTCGACGGGCGATTTTGTGATCGGCTCATCGAAATCCAAATTTGGAAGTTCTGTTGGGTTTGTATCATCGTTCCTGACCTGTTGACACTAAGTTTGGTGAATTTGGAGACCGTTGACCCGGACACATTTTTCGGTGCAAAGCGGGCCCACCAGCGGACCCCGTTTTGATCCGAAACTGCCGTTTTTGTCCTTGTCTCCAAATTGGACCCAAGGATAGGCGTTTCTAGCTATTTGACATCTTCTGAGCGTGATGGTAATGTCTATTTCAGCTTTTGGACTCATCTCTAGAAAATTTTCCCTGAGTACAATTAATTGGATCCAAACAACAAGCAAGTACCTGCACTTCAAGTTTAAATCTTTATATTGTGATAATTAATTCCCTGCTCTACTAGTACCCTTGATGATTATACATAGTATTAGAACACTGGATTTTATGTCTTGAATACTGGTTTTTTATGTCTTGCTTTCGTGTCGGGTGGGAGAATACTAGAAGGCATGTAGTTTACCCTTCCCCCTACCGTGTTTAATAGCTGTTGGTACGCGACTGTATCCTCAGCCGGATCTCGATTATTCCTGTTTAATAGCCGTTTATGATGGCCGGATTAGCCTTATAAACCCCTACATGCCAACTATGTATTCTAAAACAAACACAAGTTCACACATATAGTTTCTGGATCTTGTTATAGTTCTTGCTGACTGTAGTAGTTTCATTTCCTGTCTCATTTATTCCTGCTTTCTCATCTTCCTGTTTATAGTATTAACTCTGAGATATTGATGTTCTTTTATGCAATTTTCTCAATATGATACTCAATTTAATTGTCATAAATATTTAGTTTAATCTTGTTGTGCATTGTGTACTTTGCTCCTTTCCTGACTGGATCCGTTGATTTAGGCGATGATGAGGACCTTGCCCCTACATATTATGGCCCTTATGAGGGAACAGATGACACTTATGAGGAGCCAGATCCCACCCAGGAGACCCCTGCTGCAGAGTAGTTAGCAGTAGCTACTTTTATTTTCATGCTCTTTTATCTTAGTAATCGGGTTTGTCCCCGATTTTATTTCTGGATTCTGTATTAAACATTTGATCTGTTGTCACATTTATTTCATTTGAAATCTTAAGCATCTTATTTCCATTATTATCTTGCCTATTTTATTTGTGAATGAGCTAGATTAGTTAACTGTGGATTTGACCTAGACAGCGTACTACCGCCGACTCTGCGGCGTGGCTGGACGTACCCACGCACTCGTGCCCGAATTTCCGGGTGCGGGTCGTGACACTCATGCCCGATCATGCAGGTACAGGTTGTGACATACCCCCAATAAGGAAAGTGGAGTTCTGTATAGAGTTGAAGCCAAAAGCAGAACCGATTTCCAACAAGGTTTATCAGATGTCACCAATGGAACTTAACGGCCAGTTGTATCAATATATGGAAGAACTAAAGGCGAAGAAGTTTATTTGAACTAGTGGATCACCATAGGGAGCACCAGTAGTTCTAGTAAAGAAAAAGGATAGGTCAACATGGTTATGTATCGACTATAGGCACTTGAATTCAGTAAAAGTGAAGAACAAGTATCCATTGCCTAGGATTGATGACTTATTTGATCAATTAAGTGGAGCAAGAATATTTTTTAAGATAGATCTTCGATCAAGAAATTTTTAAGTAAGAGTCCGGGAGAAAGATATACCAAAGAAAATATTTTGATCTCTATACGGGCATTACGAATTCTTAGTTATGTCATTCAGATTGACTAATGCACCAAAAATATTCATGGATTTGATGAATTATATCTTTATGCCATACCTAGATCAATTTTTAATGGTATTCATAGATGATATTCTTATCTACTCCAGCAGTGAAGAAGAGCATGAAGAAAATCTTCGGAAGGTGTTGCAAGTTCTGAGGAAGAATCAGTTATATGCAAAACTCAGTAAGTGTGAGTTCTAGTTAGATCATGTATCATTCTTGGGACATATTATCTCAGGAGCAGGAGTATCAGTGGACCCAAAGAAGGTTGAAGCAGTGGAGAACTGGCCAGTCCCGAAGACAGTAGCAGATGTACGAAGTTTCTTGGGATTAGCAGAATATTATTGGAGGTTCATGGAAGACTTTACAAGGATTTCAGCACCTATGACTCATTTAACCCTCAAGGAGGTAAAGTTTGTTTGGATGACAGAGTGCCAAGCAATATTCAAAAAATTAAAGAAAAAATTGATATCAGCACCGATCCTTACACTTCCAGTAAGTCAGGAGGATTGACAGTTTATTGTGATGCATATGGGAAAGGTCTTGGGTATGTGTTGATGCAACACGGAAGGGTGATATCTTATGGGTCTCGGCAGTTTCGAGGTTATGAGAAAAATTATCCAACACATGATTTTGAATTAGCAGCAGTAGTATTTGCTCTCAAGTTGTGATGACATTACCTATATGGCGATTGGGTGGATATATTTATAGATCACAAGAGTTTGAAGTACATATTCACTTAAAAGAACTTTAACATGAGACAGAGGAGGTAGCTAAATTTATTTGGTGATTATGATATTGCACTACAGTACCATCTAGGCATGACAAATGTGGTGGTAGATGCTCTAAGTATGAGAGGTATCACATTCATCTTGACAACTCAGAAGCACATTCTAGAAGATCTTCAAGAGATGGGCATCAAGGTAGTGTTACCTCAAGAGACGGGAGTGTTTGTCAGCCTTCAGATACAGTCAACTTTGGTGGAGAGGATCAAGTCAGCTCAGACGGAAGACGTCCAGATTCAAAAACTTAGGGCAGAATATGAGTCAGGTCTTAGGAAGGAATTAAAAATTCACGAAGACGAAATACTCAAATTTGAAAACCGTCTTTGTGTGCCAAGTGGAGATATCCGACAAGAAGTGATAACCGAGGCACACAATTTTTAGTATTCTATTCATCCCGGAGTTACGAAGATGTACCATAATATCAAGCAATATTTCTGGTGTAACAAAATAAAAAGAGAGATAGCTCAGTTCATTTCACAATGTCTTGTATGTCAGCAAGTGAAGGCAGAACAACAGAGACCAGCAAGATTATTACAACCCCTGCTTATTCCAGAGTGGAAGTGGGAACATATTACGATGGTTTACCTAGATCCCCTACTGGATGTGATGTAGTTTGGGTGATAGTAGACCGACTCATGAATGTGGAATATTTTTTTCCTTTCTGAATAGGGAAGTCCATAGAGCAATTAGTAGAGATGTACATACAACAGATAGTAAGGCAGCACGGAGTTCCAGCGAGTATAGTGTCAGATCATGATACTCGTTTTACATCTTATTTCTGGAAAAGCTTGCACGAGCATTTAGGTGCTAAGTTGAGATTCAGTACCGTGTATCATCCCCAAACAAATAGGCAATTAGAGAGGATGATCTATACTTAAGAAGATATATTGTGGGCTTGTACCTTAGACTTTAGTGGGTCTTGGGAGGATCATCTTCACTTAGTAGAATTTTTGTACAACAACT
The DNA here is from genome assembly GCA_036927795.1 of Iris macrosiphon. Taxonomy (NCBI): domain Eukaryota; kingdom Viridiplantae; phylum Streptophyta; class Magnoliopsida; order Asparagales; family Iridaceae; genus Iris; species Iris macrosiphon. The sequence continues at coordinate 65,307,197 of JAYESA010000014.1, forward strand.
GTTATCAGGCTAGCATAGATATGGCTTGTTTTAAGGCATTATACAGAAGGAAGTGCAGATCACCCTTGGCATGGGATGATATTGGTAAACGGGAGATATTTGGGCCTGAAATGATCACTCAAATGATTGGAGTAGTTAAGCAAATCAGGGAGCGACTTCGGGTTGCACAAGATCGTCATCGTCATTGGACAAATCAGTATCGTAGGCCGTTAGAGTTTTCTGTCGGTGACCACATATTTTTATGGATCTTGCCTGCCTGTGGAGTCATTAGATTTGGGGTTCGTTGGAAGCTTAGTCCACAATATATGGGACTGTTCAATATTCTCGAGAGGGTAGCGGATAATTCTTATCATCTTGCCCTTTCTCCTTTGCTTCGTGAAGTACATGATGTATTTCATGTGTCTCAGTTGAATAGGTATGTCCCAGATCCGAGTCATATCCTCGATCACTCTGAGTTAGTCGTTGGTCCAATATTACTTACGAAAAATATACCGTGTCTATTCTGGATCAGAGAGTGAAGGTACTCAAGAACCAGACTATCATTCTTGTTCGTGTTGTTTGGGGCCATCAGTCCTTGCGGGAGTCAACGCGAGAACGTGAGGACAATATTGGATCTTGTTACCCGTACCTAATCGACTTATAAGGTATATTCCCTTCGTATGGATTTGCATCATTTAGTCTATGATCAGCAAGCACTAGTGTGAGGTGATGTTGCTTTGCTTCATTATTTGTGTTATTATTTGTTTGTATGTGTAGATTGTTTGTAGTTAGTTTGTTGCTTGTCTTGATATCTCTAGCTAGCCTTGAGTTTGAATTTCGAGGAACAAACTTTTCTAAGGTGGGTAGAGATGTCAGCCCCCTTTTTCGATGCACTTTGGTGCATATTATCCATGGCACACTTTGGCGCATATTGTTTGCTAGTCCGGTCATTGTTTAGACAGGACCCGAGTTATGGAGAGAGTGGATTTGGTTGGGTTCGTAGCATGTGTGGCTTGGATGGGTTTGAGACATCTCAAACCTAAACCTATATATTCCCATTTATCTTTCTACTCATTATTTTCTTTCCATTTCTCTCTTTTTGGTTTTCTCTCTCCCTCCTTAGGCAAGTACATTTTGCACAAGAGACGAACCATGTATTTATGCATGTTTTTAGTTCTTAATTTTCTGTTTATTTCTAGCTCATATTGTTGGGACCGAGTACCCCCTTCATCTTTAATACTTCTTGTTTTTTATTTTCTTGGTTAAAATTGCATAGATCTGAGTTTGGGACTTTGGGTTCACTTTTATTTTCTTAGGGTTTGATCTCCTAAAATTTTGTGTTTTACAAAACTAATTTCTCTTAGTGTAGAGCACCAAATTTTATGTAACTTTGCTTTTGGCCGTGCTTGATTTTGAGTCCAGTTAAGTTCAGTGCTAAAACTTGATAAAATACGTATACCAAAATGAATGACTGGAGAAGAAGAATAGTGCTCTGTGAAGAGTATAAAAGAGAACCCCTTTGTCATAGAAATACATATGTTTTACTTTGGGCGCATTGGTGTGTTGTCCCAACTCTTTATGTGTACTAACCATACCACACAAAGTCTCCTAGCAAAAGTGTGACAGTCACACTCTTTGAGTCAGTAGCGCACTTTCGAGAGTAAACCCAATTGGCGCACTGATGAGAACATAAAATATTATATTTTTATTCCTTAATGTATACTCATTTATGCTCATTTGATGTCTAAAGACACTCATTATTTTTATATTTTGATCTAGGATGCAATTGGAGTCACTAAATGCAAAATGGAGCTAATTATCAATTCGGGACAGTTTTGATACCTTGTAGCAAAATGATCATAACTTGCTCATCCGAAGTCCAATTGAGCTGATCCAAATTAATTCGGAAAGCTAAGTGATAGAGGCACAATTTTACTGTTTTGAGTTTCCCGATATTCTGGCTGCATCATGGACAAAATCACGTTTTAAGTTGAGTCAACTATGTTGTGCACAAAAAGTGGAGCTGAAATAACCACTTCCCAACTTATTCAAAGATTTTATTTTATTGTTTGGATTGTTGTAACTATTAGAGGATTTGTGGGAAGATATTGTGATCTTCAAACAACTAATTTAGAGTCTATAAAAGGGATAGAGATCAGGGGAAAATGGAAGAAGAACACACAACTCTTCTTCCTCTTCTCCAATATTTTTGAAGTTTTCATGAACATGCAGAGCTAAAAGTCTTGTTGGTCGAAGAAAACGGAAGCCTCGGAATGAATAAAAACTTGTGAGATCTAATTTGTGTTTATATTTTTGATTTGTGCTTTGAGTATCAAATATTTTCTTATGCATATTTTTATGATTATCTTGTTTAATGACTAGGATGCATACTAGTTTATTATTTCTGACAATCTAATGCTAAATTAGATATCGAATCCGTAATTGTTCGATCCCTCTAATTTGTGAAGCAACCAAGATTTAATGAACTGCTTTGTTTTATTAGATCTTAGGAGGAAAACTTTTGACAAAATTAAATACAACCGCTTGTGCTTGTGTTATTTTGCTTCATCGATCTCATCAAGTTTAATACGCTACTAGATTAAACCTTTAGCGCTTGTCTGGGATTGTTTAGTAGTTAAGGTTAATTAGATCGCTTATTTTTAATTAATTATGGCTGAAGGAGATAGAAAATAATTTCAACGATGAATATTCAAAGTATGAATTAATATATACTTGCATCGATGATCAGTTTTAAGATTCCAATGGTGGATGTTGACTGAGACCAACATTTTTTTTTCCTTTGATTATTTTAATACTTTAATTATTTTTAGCTCTTTTTAATTTACTTTGATCCAAAACTCTCCCTCCCATCTTATTTCACATAGCATAAAGATCAAACTAATTACTCCTCGTGGGAACGATCCTTACTCTCACTACTACATATTATTTCAAGAGTAAAGGTTTTATTTTTGGGTGCCTACGACAGCACACCAAATTTTGGCGCCGTTGCCGGGGATCAAATTTCGTTCTTGTGATCAAATAAATTTTTGTCTATTAGCAAAAAAAAAAAGTTCGGTAACAGGAAATGGCGGCCAATTCTCAAATATTTGGCACTTGGCTAGATCTTCCATCTAGACATGCTGATGAGGTAAATGTTTCTTCCTTAGAACAACAAATTTCTTGTTTAACTTCTCTTATTCGTCAGATGGTTGTAGGTAACATGAAAACAACAAAGGCTTGTAGGATTTGTCTAGTATCAGGACATCCAACCGATATGTGCCCAACTCTTCAAGAGGAGTCCAATGAACAAGTGAATGCGGAATATGGTTTTTATGGACTACCAGAAATGAAGTATGATCCCTATTCAGACACGTACAACCTTGGATGGAGAGATCATTCCAATTTTACCTATGGGAGTCCAGAATTAAATCAACCCGTAACTCAAAATTGTCCAAGTTACCAGCAATACAAGCAGCAATACCTACAACCAAGCCAAACTTCTAATTCTGGTATGTCTTTAGAAGATATTTTTAAGTCTATTGCCATTAATAACTTATAATTTCAACAGGAGACGAGGGCAAGTATCGAAAGTTTGAACAATCAAATGAGCCAAATGACAACTGCAATTAATAAGCTAGTGGTGCAAAGCTTGGAGAAATTACCATCTCAAACGATAGAAAATCCAAAAGAAAATGAATGTTCTATCATTTTGAGAAGTGGTAAAGAGGTTGACATTCCAGAAAAAGAAGCATATGCATCGTCAAAACAAGACGAAGAGAAAAATATCGTTGCAGACACAAACATTCCTAATGACGATGTAGTACCTAATACAAAAGAAGTTTTTAAACTTGATGGAAAAGATAGAGTAAAAGTTGCCATCAGTGAGAATTTTGAGAAAGAATATGAGTTAGCTTTGAGTACTAACTTACATAAAACTGTTGCAGTGTTTAACGATCTTCCAAAAAGACAACAGTCAGGTAACATTCCATATATTTCGTTACCAATTTATAACAAAAGAACTTTACCTTCTGTTTTGCAGGGCTGCATTCTAGACTTGAAACCCCTACCTAGTTATATCAAGTGTGCATAGAGTCGAGCCAACGACAATATTAAACAAAGGCGCTGCTTGGGAGGCAACCCAAGGGAAGTTTATTTTTTTTTTCGCATTTTATTTTTGGTTATTTTGTCTTTTCTTTGCATTTAACCATATATTGGGGACAATGTCTGTTTTAAGTGTGGGGGAGGAGATTTAATTTTTAAGCAGTTTGAGTTTGTGTTTTTCTATAAAAAAATAAAATAAAAATAAAAATAAAGAGATTTTTTTTAATAAAAGAATTTTGTTCTTGTGGTTTTTAATAATTTTTGGTTGTGTATGTCATAAGTAAGATTCAACTAAATTTTGAAAAATTCATAACATGATTGAATAAGTAATTTTTTTTAACTTAGAATTAATTAGTCTAGTTATTTTATTGAAAATGGTAGTATCTAAATTGGTAGACAAAAGCCAGTGAGGATTTGAGCCTTTAGACTGACACATCAGTCTCATTATTCTTTCATGAGAGATATTCTTCTACTTATTTGTTTCTCTAGAACTTGCTTTGATTCTCTTCGAGGTTACATTGACACATGCATGCATGAACATGATTAAGGCCATCTTTGTTATGCGTTACATAAGCCAAATAGCCCACCTTGTAATTAATTTTCTTTTTGTTGAACCCTTTTGAGCTTTATTGCCTTTTTCTTGGTATACCCACATTACAAGCTTTCAACCTATAATATTTATACCTTTACCCAAGTTGCAAAGCTAGTGGAGCATTGTTAATCATTATAATATGTATGGGTGTGCGAAAAAAAATAAGTGTGGTGGTGTCTAAATTTGTGGTTTGGTTACAACGAACAAATTGGAACATATTTTCATCCTCAAATTTTCTAAGTTCCATTTCTGTAAAAAAAAAATGAGTGAGAGGAAAGAAGAAAAAAAAAGAAAAAAAAGAAAAAAAAAAGGGTGGAAGTTGTTTTACATTGTTTAAATGCTTAAAAGCCAAATTGAAGACGTTGCAAAATGGAGTGATTGATTTTACTTGTTTTATATTGAGATTGAGTTGATTCATTTTTGCTCCACTAGTTTTGATGGCTTTTGAGCTACACTCCCAAATATATCCCACATTAATCCTAAGCCACGTTATAATCCATGAAAAGTCCTTATGATTTATGTTATGCATGTGATCCCAGTGGTAGAGAATGAGAAGATATGCAAGCTTATGGTAGATCATTTCTTTTGGAATGAATTTGAGTGAAATATATACCTTCAAACACATGATAGTTGAGTATTTATTTCGTGAGGGTCTACCTATTTAGTTTACTCCATTTTTCAAGTAAAAATATCTACTAAGTAATTAGAAATTATTTAAAAATATATGTTCATAATATGTTATGAGTTTTGAAGAGTTTGGTTATTTTTTATTTATGACATTGCAACATTGATTTTTTTTTGGAAAAATAAATTAGAGTTTCGCCCGAGGACGAGCAAAGGTTAAGTGTGGAGGTATTTGATGAGAACATAAAATGTTATATTTTTATTCCTTAATGTATACTCCTTTATGCTCATTTGATGTCTAAAGACACTCATTATTTTTATATTTTGATCTAGGATGCAATTGGAGTCACTAAATGCAAAATGGAGCTAATTATCAATTCTGGACAGTTTTGATACCTTGTAGCAAAATGGTCATAACTTGCCATCCGAAGTCCAATTGTGCTGATCCAAATTAATTCGGAAAGCTAAGTGATAGAGGCACAATTTTGCTGTTTTGAGTTTCCCGATATTCTGGCTGCATCATGGACCAAATCACGCTTGAAGTTGAGTCAACTATGTTGTGCACAAAAAGTGGAGCTGAAATAACCATTTCCCAACTTATTCAAAGATTTTATTTTATTGTTTGGGTTGTTGTAACTATTAGAGGATTTATGGGAAGATATTGTGATCTTCAAACAACTAATTTATAGTCTATAAAAAGGATAGAGATCAGGGGGAAATGGAAGAAGAACACACAACTCTTCTTTCTCTTCTCCAATATTTTTGAAGTTTTCATGAACATGCGGAGCTAAAAGTCTTGTTGGTCGAAGAAAACGGAAGCCTCGGAATGAATAAAAACTTGTGAGATCTAATTTGTGTTTATATTTTTGATTTGTGCTTTGAGTATCAAATATTGTCTTATGCATATTTTTATGATTATCTTGTTTAATGACTAGGATGCATACTAGTTTATTATTTCTGACAATCTAATGCTAAATTAGATATCGAATCCGTAATTGTTCGATCCCTCTAATTTGTGAAGCAACCAAGATTTAATGAACTGCTTTGTTTTATTAGATCTTAGGAGGAAAACTTTTGACAAAATTAAATGCAACCGCTTGTGCTTGTGTTGTTTTGCTTCATCGATCTCATCGAGTTTAATACGCTACTAGATTAAACCTTTAGCGCTTGTCTGGGGTTGTTTAGTAGTTAAGGTTAATTAGATCACTTGTTTTTATTTAATTGTGGCTGAAGGAGATAGAAAAATAATTTCAACGATGAATATTCAAAGTATGAATTAATATATACTTGCATCGATGATCAGTTTTAAGATTCCAATGGTGGATGTTGACTGAGACCAACATTTTTTTTCCTTTGATTATTTTAATACTTTAATTGTTTTTAGCTCGTTTTAATTTACTTTGATCCAAAACTCTACCCCCCCATCTTATTTCACATAGCATAAAGATCAAACTAATTACTCTTCGTGGGAACGATCCTTACTCTCACTACTACATATTATTTCAAGAGTAAATGTTTTATTTTTGGGTGCCTACGACAGCACACCACGCACTTTGGTGCATATTCAATCAAAGTTCTCCCTGGAAAACCAAAAAAAAAATTGTGCTACAGTTAGTTAGCGCACTTTCTTCGCCTTTGGCAATCTGGTGCACTTTTCCTATGTTTCATCAGTCGGCGCACTTTTCTTACGTTTGGTCTGCTCGCGCACTTTCTTCCCTCTTCATTTTCATAGGGACAAAGCTTTGGTTGGTTTCTTTATTTCTTTGTTATTGATTTGTGTGCTCCTCGACTGACGAGTTTCTCGACTTTCAAGCTTTGACCTTGGATTGTGTGTTTTGCCTTTTAGCTAGCTTATTTGTGCACTTTCTTTGAAAGTACGCCTTATTCTTGCCCGTACACTCTTGTCAAGTGCGTCGTATTGGTTAACTTGACAAAGTATGCCACCCCCTTTGTAGCTCACGCACTTTATTTCTGTGAGTTTGTGCGCCAACCTTGTTTCTGTGAGTTTGTGTGCCAACCTCATTTTTTTGAGTTGCGTGCCAAACTTGTTTATGTGAGTTTGTGCGCTAACCTTACTTTTGTGTGTTTGTGCACCAACTTGCTTTGTGCGCCTACTGTTTTCTGCGCACATTGGGCCCTTTGCTTGGTTTAACATTTACGTTGGTTGAATGATTGTGAGGATGTAGGTAAATAGTATTTCGATCTTGAATGTATATGGACTTAATGACCTAGTTATGACTATATGCTAAATTGACTAAGTAACTGACATGAGCCATATAGATGTGGCCCTATATGCACTTGCTATTATACTTGCTAATTAGATTACTTTTCCTTGATTACCTTATTATATGTTGGATAAAATAAAATACGGAGTTCAACTCGGATGACGTTCTGCAACCCCGGTCCTTGTTTGGTTTAAGGGTTATGGATCTGATCTCGGTGGGTTCTCGCACTAGTCTTATCCTCATTCATCGATATAATAAAGTGACAAAATAATGTGACTAGTATTAGACTAGCCTGTCCAGAGTAACATGTTACCTGATAACTTGTCTATGATCTTGATACTAGAACTTGTTCCTGCCCTGACTATTGTATCTATGCTGATACACTTGATCGCACCGAGAGGGATACTTGATATATAGCGTATCGTAGTGCCACATACTCTTGTAACATGATATATGTAATTATTTTCATGCACAGATCTGATTGTTGGACAGTGACTTTAGCTGTGGCTAGATAGTATTGATTATTACATCATACTTGGGTGAATCCAGATTTAAGTTTTGAGTGATAATATGGGTTCGTATCAAGAGTGCTCGTACTTAAGGTACGATATCTAAGAAAGAATATTCATGTGACTACTTCATGAGATTCTAATTAACCTAGGGTTAACTAAGCAACTTAATTGGTAGAGCATTGGGAGGGAACGGTATCTTGAGATCGTGCATGTCGAGCCCCTCTAAATTAGCTGAGAGTAAAGACTGGCTACCACAGATTCTGTATATCATCTGCACTAGTGGAGTGTTGTATCTGATCTAAATATGAGACCTAGCCAGTATCTTTCCTATAGAAAGCCAAGAACTGTTACTGATCATTAATTAGCTTAGGGCCCTTGCAAGGGACTGATGTAACTTTTACATATATTCTTGCTCATGTATCATTGGTTCAGCAATCCTTGCTCGATTATGGCATGATCTGAGGATACACATATATTGCATTACTGGGATAATCCAGAGATCACATACCAAGCCGTAATACATGATCGGCCATTTAAATTACTTGTAATATGTGCCTAGCTAGGAAAGTGGGCTATCATGGCATGATGATTAGACCCATGTCCTTATTTGGTTGTTGGATTGCATCATTGTGTTACGATACTCTATGGACTAAAGATATTTTATTTCTCTATATTATATCTCTGCTTGTGTATTATGACTTCTGTTGAGTGGAATTAGGGACATAGACTGTTGTGGCATGATGGTTTAACTCATATCCTTGTTTGGTTGTTGGGTTGCGTCATTGTGTTACGATTGACTATGGACTGAAACTACGACGCAAAATTATTTTTAGTTGACCATAATTAAGGGACGTATTCTATCTTGATGTGATAGGGCACTTCCTGTCCTTGTTTGGTAATGTGGTGTCATATCATGTCATAGATGGAACATATGTCATTGATTGTTGGCTCATGCATCTCATGGTATAGATTTGGTTTTGGTTCTTCATTTTGTGCTTCCTTTGTGGTACTTGCTATTTGGGGTTTGACCCCAATGGTTTTGCATGGCCAGGTTTAGAGCCAGCACCTGAGGATCTAGCTTATCTCATCCTCACTGATGGTACGCACCAGAAGGATGAATGATGATGGTCATGAGTGAGTTCCTTTATTCACTGCTCATCTTTTGTAAACTATATTCTTTTGAACGTTTAGCCAACCGGCACCTGTTAGCCGACAAATCTGGACACTAGTTCTTTACATGACTGTATTTATTCAGACTATAGCTGACTCAGTATCATGTATACTTTGATCTTGCATCTGGCACATCATTCTGTCCTGCCAGATCTTTAAAGAATATTTTGATATGGCATTTGGGATGTCTTACTGCTTATTCTAAAATGTTCTATATTATTGCTACTTTTTGGAACGATTGAGACATAAAAGTTCTTGACCCTAGGAGTCTTTATTGTAGTATGCACCCCCTTGTCTCTAGACAATCTTAACACATTGTGGGTTGCTTCGGTATTCCGCAAGGTATGGTTGGCTGAGTTATTCTCCCGCTCTCCAGTATTATGGGATCTGGGACGTGACAAGATTTTAGTGGTGGCCTGTGCAGGTCTGTCTTTATTTTCAGACTTTTGGGATGACTTGATCATAGGATGTATCAATCAAACATGTTCCTCCTTGAGATCCTGAACCTGTCGCCTCTAAAATTAGCTTGACCTCTGTAGCATTGGTTCCTCGATCCTTTTTCGTCATGTTCTTAATTTATCTTGTGTCCTTTTCCTTATGGCTTCTCCTGCCTCGATGGTCGAAGGACCAGTAGTTTTAGCAGGAAAGGGATCTGTTGGCCCCCCCAGCGAGAGGCAATACCTGATCCTAGAGAGATCAGGATAGAGCGAGTAGAGGAGCACAAAGAGCAACATATACCAGAAGCTCCAGTACCGGGGGTCATACCAGTAGTGCCGGTAGTACTTGATACCCTGGCATTGCTAGAAATTATACGAGGAATGATGACTGTCATGCCCCGGTCCTGTAAGGTCCAGTAGTCCTCGCTTGGTCCTAACAAAACCAATCGTCCTCGCTTGGACGTGATGTCGGGCAATCTTAGGTTGCGCTTGCACAAGGCATAGTACCTGCACAAGACATAAGTCAGACGAATATATATATATATATATATATATATATATATATATATATATATATATATATAAGCACGGAATGTAAATGTAGAGAACCAAAGTAGAATACATTTGATAGGAACACAAAATACTTTCTTTATTGAATACTTGAAGATTGGATTACAAAGTACTTGCTTGGATGAGTTACAAAAAATGCCATAGATGGCTTACAACTCTTTTACAAACCCAAAACTGGCCACAAAGTCCACACATCATATCCTTTTAGTAGGACCAAAATAAAACACCTGATGAAAATCTTGAACACTGGAGAGGAAAGCCTTGGGAAGCAGTACGAGCACGGTTCCGCTTGAAGGGGTGCGCTCCTAAAGCTTCAAAATGCTTGTCAAACTCTTGCTACCAGAACCTGGAGATTTTGCCCCCAAACGTGGGTCAGTACTACAATATGTACTGGTGAGCGACCATAGCCAAACTCACCTAAAAATCTATACTAAGTAAACATGTGAAGCTAGCATTATTAGGTGATCTTTCTAGTTGTCTAGTTTTTTTTTAACAATTCATGCAAAAAAATATAAATGATAAATTGAACCATGCATATGATAATTCTTACCCACGGTCGAACGCTTATCCCTACAGCAGATACACAAGTTAGCAATAATTTGCATATATGTATCTAACTCATGAATCAATCTTGGCATCAAGTATTAGGTATGCAAGAAAGTAAATCTAGCATGCGACCTAACTACATGATGGCCCATGAGTTGCCCCACAGATGGACAATAATACCCCTAGATCCCGTAGGACCGAAATATTAGGGTGCTCTCATAATCTCCTTTGGACCGACTGATTCCCAGTGCCCGAAGAATTATTCGAGAGACTATTACCTTGTGCACAAGTTATCCGAGACCAATGCATGACAAGCAACATCTATCAGATAAAAACTATTATGATGTACCAAACTTGAACAAGCATATCACTATCTAATAGCCGCACCCTCCTAGATCCCGTAGGACCGGAACATCAGGGCATGCTACTAGTCTCTTCTCTTTCAATCTTTTACACAGGACACATGGCTAACCATAAAAGGTTCAATACATGATCTAGTGGCACAATAGGTGCGTAAGGGACACAACATTAACTGAAGTAAAGCAGTAACTCTATATATATTTTTGCATGCAGTTTATTTCTTTTAGCATATCTTGTAGTGAGTTAACATAGAGCTAAGGAGCATGCAACTGAGTAGACTAGCGATCATTTTATTAGGTGTGCAGACTAAAGGATTCATCGAAGGGCCAAAGTCACTCACCGAATGAATCAACGAGAGAATGTGGAAGCCTTATGCAACGATCACTCATTGGTTATGCATCCTAAAATTGCAACAATACTTGGCTAGTATCCTTTGATCTATTTCCCTAACGATTCAAAAATAATGCGCAAGAAAGAAAAATGAATCATGAAAACCAAGTCATCAAAATCAAGACAAAACACAGCAACACAAAACCAACCAACAAAACAACAAAAGAAAACTCTTGGACTTATTTTAATAGAAGTCGTTCCATCAGTTTGAAGGGTTCATTGCATTTCGTCCGTATTGATTTGGCGGTAAGGTTTTCCCGAGACTCGATTCTCAACCGAGTCAAAGTAACAAGTATTCCATAAGTAAACCGCTAGAAGCGGGGCATTACAATGACAATACAACAACATCAGCAGCTTCAGCAGCAAGAGCAGAATGTCTTATTGAACCAAGGATTACAGAAAGCCTTGGAAAGAAGTGTTAGAACAGACTTAGGGGCATCAGTGAGGTTCTGCCTACTCAACCCAAGGTAGTTTGATGGCTTGAAAGACGCCATTATCGCATACGCTAGGCTACAAAACATTGATACAATACTGACAGCGGCAAAGGTTCCAACTGAGGAATAAGTTGATCAGGTCCGGTTGTAGCTCCAAGACCTTGCTAGAGATTGGTGGATAGTAGAAGAAGTTGGTTTAAGATGACCTATCTCATGGGACAACCTCAGGGCCCACTTTAGGGTTAAATATTTTGGAGTGGTAGCACAGTATGAGCTACAACAGAGGTTTATCAACCTCAAATAGTATAAAAAAATAGTGGATGGCTACACGACGGAATTCTACAGGCTTAGCAGATTTTCTCCGACAATGGTAGCAACAGAACTAGAGAGGGCGATGAGGTAGAAACAGAAGCAGAGTTGGAGTTCGAACTGTCGTACGGTAAGCCCATAGACATTCTTCAAGCTTCTCATTACAGTCATATTTATTGGTCAAAACAAACTTTTTGAGGATCTTGATAATAGTCTTGTTGAATGCCTTGGATAACACATTCGCTGCTGGATTGTAGACGGTCGAGGCTATATTTTGAATTCATTTTTTATCGCAAAATCAAGAAAAGGTGTGACTTATGAATTGTGGACCGTTGTCATGAATGATCCTTTGAGGTAACCCGAAGTGGTAAATGATGTAATATTTTATGAAGTTAATCATATTAGATGTTTTTACTTCTGTGATTGTAATAGCCTTTGCCCATTTAGAGAATTAGTCTATGACGACCAAGATGAACTGGTGCCCCTTAGACGAAGGTAGACTGATTGTCCCTATGATGTCCATACCTCAGGCTTCGAACGACCAAGACGCAATGGTCGGGTGTAAGAACTCTAATGGTTGATGAATAAAGTCAGCATGGATCTGACACATCTTGCACTTTTTCTCATAATTAACGGCATTTGCCACCATTGTGGGCCAATAATAGCCCATGCGTCGGAGGCAATCTTGAAGTTTGGGACCAGGCTAGTAAGCACCACAAACACCGTCATGAGATTTATGGAGAGCTTGCTTTGATTCTGCATCTGATAGACATCATAGCAGGAGACCGTCATAAGATCGACGGTATAGCATCTTAGTGGCTATGTCATAGTTGAATCAGAGGGAGCACCTTCTAACGGAATTGGGCTCCTTTACATCATCTGGAAGGATCCCGTAGACTACATAGTCTATAAATAGGAGCCTCTAATCTTTAATAGGGGCATATGCGTCCACGGAATGGCTTAGATTCAAGCATAGGTTGTTCCTCGGACAGACCAACTCTTGTCCCTCTAATCTTTAATAGGGGCAAGCGCGTCAGCCTCAGTATTTTACAGCCGTGGCATATATTCTATGAAGAAACTCGTAAAGTGGAAATCACTTTGATGGCCTCCTGGTAGAAAGGGAGTAGATCCTCGTGGCGAACCTCGTACTCTCTACGGACTTGACTAACTATTAATTTAGAGTCGCCATAGGCTTCTAGTAATCCAACCTTAAATTGTTTAGCCAGCTGGAGTCCAATGATAAGGGCATTGTACTCTGCTACAATATTGGAGCATGGCTCCGTGAGTATGTGTGATGGATGACTAGGTCGTTAGGAGAGATCAACACTATCTCCACCCCGACGATGATATTATCTTTGGAGCCTGTTCTAGAAGCGCCATCGAAGAATATTTGCCAGACTGATCCTCCTGTTGTAGCAGTGTTATACTCTAATACTTCATCGGTGATTTCATCGTAGAGCTTTGAAGTTTTTGACACCGGATGTGCTACCGGAAAATCGGCTAATGCTTGGCCCTTGACAATATTTTGTGGGACGAACACCATGTCATAAGGTGACAGTACGATTGCCCATATGGCTAGGTGCGAGTTGAGTGCCCCGGGCTTGGTCATGAGGACTCTGAGGGGGTTCACTTGAGATATCACATGGATAGTTTGCCCTATTAAGTAATGGCGAGTCTTTTGGATAGCGAACACTAGAGCAAGACACTCCTTCTCAACCGGATTATATCTATGTTCTGCACTAATCATTATTCTGCTGAGATAATAAATAGCTTGCTCATATCCTTCATCGCTATTTTAGGCAAGAAAGGCACCGAGAGAATGATCCATTGCCCGGACGTAGAGTAAGTAGGGCTTTCCCATGATCGGGGCCACCAATACCGGGGGGTTCGTGAGTTACTTCTTAATGTCGTCGAATGCTTGTTGGTATTCTTCTGTCCAAACAAAAGAGACTCCCTTATTTATGAGTTATGTGAAGGGTTGGCATCGTCCGGAAAGATGGTTATAAATTGCCTGATGTAGGCCAGTCTTCCCTGCAGACCGTGCAGTTCTCGTAGGTTCTTCAGAGGATGCATGTCCAGGATGGCTTTAGTCTTCTCAGGGTTAATATGAATACCCTTTGAAGTTATGATAAAGCCCAAAAACTTGCCGCTGAAGACTCTCAAGAATGACTTTGTGGGATTTATCTTGAGCTGATATGCCCTCATTAAGTCGAATATCGTCTTCAAGTTATGGAGATGATCGTCTTGAAAACAACTTTTGACAACGATGTCATCGACATAATATTCTACTGTCTTGCGCAGGTGATCGAAAAAGATGGTGCTCATAGCTCGCTGATATATCGCACCCGCATTCTTCAGGCCGAAGGGCATCACTATGTAGCAACACACTCATATGGGTGTTTGAAAGGACGTATGCTTTTCATCGTTCAAAAATATTTTGATCTGGTTATAGCCTGAGAACCTGCCCATGAAGGACATATGCTCAAAGCCGCAGGTGTTGTCTACCATTACATCTATGATTGGAAGAGAGAATCCATCCTTTAAGCAAGCCGTATTTAAATTACGGAAGTCTATGCAGACTTGAATTTTTTTTGTTCTTTTTTGTGATGGGGACAATATTAGCCACCCTGTGTGGGTTTTGTTCTTCATGGATAAAGCCGCTTGCTATTAGCTTATTTACCTCCGCTTCGATGGCATCCATAATGTCTGGGCAAAATCGTCGTTGTTTTTGCTTCACATGTTTGGCTTTTGGGAAGATGTTGAGTTTGTGTATCATGATTTGCAGATCCAAAGGATTTACGTTCCTCTGTTGAGAGGTTCTTGCTGATAAAGATGAGCTTAGGGACAACATCATCACCCAAATCAACTTGTACGACCTCATCCTCAGTCGGAGGTTCGCGTTATTCGATCCGTAGTTCCCATAGTGAATCTAATTTTTTAGCCTATGGTTCGATTTTGAAGAGTTTGATCTGATACTCGTCTTCTTTTGGATCGGTTGACGGAGAGACCGAGTGATATTACCTGGTCTTCCTTCCCTTGATTTTAGAGACAGAAGGCACTGCTTGCTGCGTTATTTCGGGGACGAGGTCTGGATGACCCTACATGACCTTACATCTTGGAGTGGCAAAGGGAACCAACCTATCTACTCGGGCTGGAGGGAGGTAACGACCTCCATGGTTGTCCTAGGTATGGGGACGACACCATCTTGAGCCTCAGTTGTCAAAAAATTATCAAACTAGAGAGACACTTTGTTTGCAGTGATTGTCTTATCTTCATAGTCCAAAGTGAGGGATTTTGAGTCAATCAGTCAATGTATCTGGCTTTTTAATATGTAACAGTCTTGCGTAGCATGATAGACATATCGATGGTAGTGGCAATACATGGGATTGTCCACCTGCCCGCTTCGTCGGGATGTCTGATGTCAGGTAGTTTAAGCTTGTTACCCTTCATCAATACTTCGAAGAGTTCCATGACATCATCATCATTGAATAAATAGGTATACTGTACTCTCAGTCGCTCTACAGGCTTATTAATAGGCGAGGTTGGACCCTTGGATAGGTTAACTGTCTGGGCTTACTTCCCTTTACCGACACGATTGTTGGCGGCTGTGAAATGACGCTTTCTTTTGTCTCCAGCAATGGGGGCTTGGAATCCCAATAAGCAGGCATCCTTTGCGCTCTTCTCTATAGAAGCGACACTTATGATAAATGTCATCCAGTCACTGAATGGACCAGATGCAGTCTAAAGTATGATTGATGGTAGAAGGTTCTTCCGACATGTATCCATCAGCGTGGATTCGGGAAAGCCAGGAGGTAGTTTCAACGCCGCCTGCCGGAAGCACTTGATATAATTTCGTATGAGTTTCCTTTCCCTTTGGGTGATATTCATCAGGGAGAACATAGTCATATCTAATCCTCCTTCATAGAATCGGACGAGAAAAAGAGCCTTCAGGTCCTTGAAGGAGGAAATTCACTTGTTGGGAGGCTATAGAACCACTCAAAGGCGATGCCTGATAGTGCTCCAATGAACAGGTTGGTGAGTAAGGCGTCATCCCGAGGCAAATGGCCCATTATGGATTTGGGAGTATCTCAAGTACTAGCAGGGTAACGTCTTTCCGTCGAACGAAACCAATGATAATGGCTTATATTTGGGAGGGTATACCACATTATCCCATTCAGGAGGATAGGGTTGTCGTATCCCAAGTTTCTGGAGCCTGTCTAGGTTGTCCCGAGCATCGACGCAGGCACGCAGGTCCCTAAGCATTTTCTGGATATCATCTGGCAGAAGAGGAGTAGAGGATCGAGGTATCGTCTATCACCCTTACTTTTTCAACTAGGGATAGTTTGGTAATTTGACATGGATATTTAATTTTAGGAATATAATATCGAATATTATTGTGATGATTGTATTAATTATTTAGTTAGAGACTTCTATTATTTATTTTAATTAGAGAGAGTGACTAGGCCAATATTTAGACTTGACACTTGTAGGCCCAACTAGAATTGTCATGACAACCAATGAGCCCAACATAGACCAAGCTTAATAGACCCATTCCCATTAATTAATTAAGTATATTAGAGCTAATTTAGATCAGTTAGAACCCTTCCTAATATACCCTCCTTAATTACTATTTATAATGAACCATTAGAGAGCATATTGGACAATTGGCAATGACTTGGAGAGAGAAAAAAGGGGGCCGGGCATAAGAACCTTTATTCTCTCTCTCCTTTCAATTGTTCATTACATAAGAGCCTCTCTTCTCTCTCTCTCCTCTCAATTGTTCATTCATTTTTGAGATCCCCAATTTCATAGATCCCGAATTCCTTCTTCCTACCATTAATTTACCTTCATTTCCTTCTCAAATTCATCACTCTTGGAGTTTTGGAGCTTGGAGAAGCAAGGAGCACAAGGAGGAGGAGCGTTGGAGCTAGAGATCGTATCCGAACGTATCCAATTATATTTTTATTGGAAATCCATCTCCTAATTGGTAATTCCTGAATTTTCCCTTTATTGTAGCCTCTTAATCATGCATTTGACTATTAGGAATGACCCCATGGCATAGGATTACCTATAGGAATAAGTTTTAGACTAATTGGTTATGTATTTATAGTTCTATGTGGTGATTTATGTGCATGTTTGGAGAATTACGAGATTGACACATCAATATTGTGTCATAAAACCAATTAGATCTAATAAGACATAGATCAGAGCTATGGGAATAGATACGTATCCACAAATGGATACGTGTAGGTTGTATCATGGTATTTTGAGATACAGTGTGATACGGAGGTCAATTTGGGTATTTTGTGCAATTACTCCTCATTTCTTATTTTTGCAAGTTGCTTTAGTTAAGTTATTGTGTAATTAATAAGTGAGAATGTATAATTATGGAGAATTGGGGTTTTGGCTCTTTATTTGGATGAGTATAATGAATATCCCATATTGCACCCTCAAAGTGTTTGATGAATTGCTATTAGTTTATATTGTGCACCTTCAAGCCTTAATTGTTTTGTATACTTATTAAATATATACATAAGTATATGTATATAGGTATGATAATAAGTATATATGTATTTATATAGGGTGGAGACTGTGTATGTGCAGTGTGTGTGTGCACTTGGGACTGTGACAGTGAGGTATTGAGTGAGGACTAGAGTGTGTGGTGTCTACTCAGTGCATTGTACATCGATGATGCACACTATTGTGCAGTGCTTGATTTAGAATGCACTGTTGTGCACATCACCAGTGTTGTATTTTGCAGGCAAGGTAACTGCAGGTAGCAGCAAGGGGTGCTCGGGAGTTTATGAGAGATTTAGTTGCTGCACAAGTTACTCGAGAGGCAGGGAAGTTGGTTCAGGATCTGGGTACTTAGGTTATAGTAACTATGGATTACCTGGTAGCAGTAATAGATGCAAGTATGAGGAGTATTATAACTGGGAGTTAGGGCAAGAAGATTGATGCATTCAGATATCTGTATAATTGAAGAGTGTTGTGTGTTTGTTAACCAAAAAATCCTGGGTGTGCAGATATTTTGTTAACTGGACATTGTATTAGAATGGGGGTCAGGCATGTATCTGAGACCTGGAGATTTCTATCACACATTGGGATCTTTAAGGATGTGTATCTGTTCATGTTCACTAGTGTTTACTTGTGTTTGGAAGGGGTAATGTTGCCTGCAGGTAATCGAACCAACCTCAGTGTGTACACTTATGCATATTAAAGCAATAATTGTATCCTAGATTGGGCGTTTAGCTACTGAAGCTTGTATAGCAGTACCTTGGTTTAATACTGTTGTGCATTAGGGTTATACCTACAGCTGATACACCTAGAGGGAGGAGCACACAACAACCTCAATAGCAGTAGCAAATTAGAGAGAAATATTAGCCACAACATGAAGACAAGAGCAGCAACAGTAGCATGTATAGCCATAGCAACAACAGTGAGGTAAGTTTAGGGGTCGGGTATCCTGGCATGAGGAGTGTTCAGCAATAAGTGGAAGACCTATTGAGTTATTTCCAGGTGAGGTGTAATTGTGTGTGTACCAAGTGGTTGTAGTTGGATACATAGGATGGGGTAGTGCTGATCATATCTGAAACTTGTATACAGTGAGAAACTGATGGATGTATCAGAGAAGTATCAGCAATAGGTGTTAGTGTTAGTGGTTTAAGTATTAGCTAGTGGTTAGTGTTATGTTAGTGTATCAGTCATACCCTAAGATATGCCAAGTTGTATACTTAGATAAGTAGCAGTTAGTGATGATCAATTCAGACCTCATTAGTATATACTAGTGAGTTAGTGTTAAGATTCTGTAGCAACTAGTTTAGTTAAGTTAGTTTAGAACTCAGTTAGTATAGTACAGTCCATATTAATAATTATGTTAATATCAGTTGTTAATAGTTAGTTAGCTATGATACTAGTAGTTATCAGTAAATATAGCAGTTAGACAATATTAATTATTAGTATATGTATATGTATAATTAATGTTAAGATGTTAACTAAGGGAAGACCCATTAACTAGCATGACCTAGTATGAACCTAGTGAGCTAGAAATAGACTTAGAAAAGCATATTTAGATCATCTTAGCATTATTCACTTTATTACACAATTTGACATAATATTTCCTAAATATGATTGTGTGACACCAGCTTGGACATCGAGAGACACACCTTTCTCAGGACCTGAGACGAGTACATTTCTCTGTTAGTTTTTATTTTATGATAGTGTATATATCACATGTTCTAGAGCTGTATATTTGATTCTGACACAATGGTTTCATAGACTTGTACTATATGGATCCTGTCAGGAGATGTTATCCCTTACCATATTCAGCGAGTACTCGTTCACATGTATTTTATCATGTGTATCAGGTATTGAATATTGTGTACTTCGTGTTCACATACTGCTCGTGTTCAGTATGCCCATATTCGTGTTCATAATGTGTTGTGATTGGATCCATTGGTATTGGTTAAGGATGGGGGAGTAGGAGTTGGTTATGTGATCAAGCCCAAGTATTTTTGTGTACATGTTGATTATATATCACATGTGTAATCGAGTTACCATATTGTATTCGTGTTCAACCTAAACCAATCATATAATGAACTTGTACTCTATGGCACATTAGCTAGTTTTATCTATTTTCTTTTATTTGTAGTTATTCACATTGCTTATTTTTCATTACAGTACATTACATGTTCACTCTAGTTCATTACATTATGATGTTTAGTTATCTTGTATTCTTTTCTATTATCTATTATATATGCTCAATTATGTATTTGAAACAGCTTTTAGAGGTACGTACTTCGCTCCAATCATGACTGGATATATTTTTTAGATGATTGGTTGGTGGACCATTGTCCCACATACTACGGGCCGCAGGACTGTGTACAATATCAGCGAGGTCAGTCACTTCGTCGCCTATGAGGGCAGCATCAGCAGACACTATTCCAGCAGCTACCCTCCAGATGTCCACTTCACCGATCTAGGCAGGCATTTTTGCAGCCGCTTTCGAAGGTGCTTCACCGATCCAGGTGGGCATTTTTGTAGCAGCTTTCGGAGGTGCTCCACCTCCGGTACAGAGGATAGTACCGACAGTTTTAGGGGATCTTCCACCCCCACCACCCGCAGTCGATCAGACACAGATGTTTGCATTCTTTTAGCACATAGTAGAGGCATAACAGTGCCAATCAGAGGTTATGAGGCAGGGCATTGAGAATGCTCACCAAATTATGCTCACCACAGTCTAGAGAGTCGTCTTAGCCCAGCCACAGACGGCACCACCTAAGTTTACCCCGCAGTAGCCGAGGCCGGGGACTATCATAGATTTTAAGAGGATGGAATCGAAGGACTTTAAAGGCACTGAGAGGATTATTTATGCTGATGATTGGATAGAAGACATTGAGCAGAACCTGCGACTGGCACAGATTCCAGAAAGGTTACAGGTAGAGGTCGCAGGAAGCATAATGTTTGACATTGCACTGACTTAGTTCAGGACGGACCCCAGTATCTCATCACCGGGACTTACTTGGGAAGCTTTCAATGAGCTCTTTAAGGAAAAGTTTTTTCCAGATGTTGCTCTGACTTATCTAGAGAGCCAGTTTTAGTACCTCATTCAGGGAGGTATGACAGTGGATGAGTATGCGGCAGAGTATTGCAGATTAGGCCACTTTGTGGAGGGGCAGAACCCCAGAGGAAGGGCCTGAACAAGGAGATCAAATAACATACGAATGGAGTCCCTACCGCTACTTTTGAGGAGATTCTGAGACAGGCACAAAGGACAAAGGATGATATAGAGCTTGGCTCTAAAAGGCCGAGGGACATAGCAGGATCCAGTACAAACACAGGTCCAATAAAGCGACCTCACTTTCAGCAACAACATCAGAGGCACATTCAGCAACCGAGGCAGCAGTACCCGGGACCAGCTAGAGCGCCAATACAACAGACGTACCAGATCCAGAGGCCAGTTATTCCTTGCCCATTCTTTAAGAAGAAGAGACACGGATGGGATGCAGGAAGAGATTGGGCTAATGCTTATTCTGTAGATCAGTAGACCATTAGTTGAGGGCCTGTCCTAAAGCTCCAGCTCGTCCAGCTCAGGGTGGAGCCCAGGCACAAAGAGCACCCGCTAGACCACCAACGGGACAGCAGAGAGGACCTCCTCTACCACCACAACAGCAGCAGTGAGGTACCCAGCGAAAGGGGTAAACTTTTGCCTTGCTTGTCGAGGAGGAGGAGATAGTCGGTGATATTATTTCAGGTTCAGTCTATCTTTATTCTTTTCTAGCTCATACTTTATTTGATTCTGGTGCTTCATATAGTTTTGTATTTATATCTTTTGTTTTGAAACATTACCTTGAGACTGAACCGTTGGCGACGACTTGCAAGATCACGACCGAGAGTGACATTATACTGGTTAGTGATGTTTGCAAGGATCAGAGAATTTTTTTGGGAAACCAAGAATTGAGCGTATGTCTACGATATAGTACTCGGGATGGATTGGTTGTGTAGGCACCATGCTAGTAACGATTGTCGTGCAGGTAGAGTTTTATTTTAGATACCAGGAGAACCAGAGTTTGAGTTCATCAAAGGAATAGCAGAGCAGACTGAAGATGATTTCTGTGGAGCTATGGTGGATGAGCAAGAGCCGCTACATCCATTGATTGCAGAATATATGGACGTCTTTCCGGAGGAGTTGTCGGGGTTGCCACCAGATAGAGATGTAAAGTTCTCTATAGACCTAGTATCAAGTGCAGAGCCGATATCACAACACATCTTTAGAGTGAACAATAGGGAACTAGTAGAGTTGAAGAAGCAGGTAGATGAGTTGCAGAATAAAGGCTTCATTCGCTCTAGTTCATCACCATGGAGTAGTCCGATACCGAAGAAGGATGGGTCGGTACGCATGTAAATCGACTACAGGGCACTCAATAACCTCACTATCAAGAAAAAATACCCGTTGCCACGGATTAACGATTTATTTGATCAGTTGAGCGGAGTGAAGGTATTCTCAAATATAGACTTGAGGTCGGGGTACCACCAGGTAAAAGTGAAGAAGGAAGACATTCCGAAGACAGCTCTCAGGACTCGATATGGGCATTTTGAGTTCTTGGTGATGTCGTTAGGGTTGACCAATGCCCGGGCGGTATTCGTGAACCTGATGAATAAGGTGTTTCATCAGTACTTGGATCAGTTTATGGTAGTATTCATTGATAATATACTGATTTATTCGAAGATCCCAGAGGAACATGAGATACACCTGAGGATAGTTCTGAAGACCCTCAGGAAGGAGAAACTTTATGGCAAGCTTTCAAAGTATGAGTTCTTTCTTGATAAGGTTGAATTTCTCGGACATATAATTACAGGAGATGGGATCTCAGTAGACCTGAAAAAGATTTCAGCAGTCGAGTCGTGGTTTACCCCGAGTTTAGTGGCGGAGATCAGGAGTTTTCTTAGATTGGCAGGCTATTATCGGAGATTTGTTAAAGATTTTTCTAGGATTGCGGAATCGATGACTAGACTAACCAGGAAGGACGTAGAGTTCGTCTAGACTGAGGATTGTTCGGCTGCTTTCGAGGAGCTAAAGAAGAGGTTGACTACAGCTCCAGTGTTGACATTGCCACCAGGGACAGAAGGATTTTCTATATATAGTGATACATCGGGTAAGGGATTGGGATATGTGTTGAAGAAGAACGGGAAGATGATTGCCTATGCTTCCAGGCAAATACACCCGCATGAGAAGAACTACCCTAACTATGAATTGGAGTTGGCAGCAGTTATTTTTGCTATTAAACTGTGGAAGCACTACTTTTATGGGAAGCGAGTAGAGATCTTTACATATCACAAGAGCTTGAAGTATGTGTTCACACAAAAAGAGCTCAACATAAGACAACGACGATGGTTGGAGTTAATGAAGGACTTCAACATTTTTTTCCAGTACCATCCAGGGAAGGCCAATATAGTCGTTGATGCGTTAAGTAGGCATCCAGTAGTTATGTAATTGACGAGGAATAGGCACTTATTGGCTGATCTTGATAAATTAGGTATTGAGGTATTAGTTCATGGAGTTGCGACACAGATGTGGGGACTTCAGGTACAGTCAGAGTTAATGGACCAGATCAGAGCTGCACCGTTCAAGGATGACTCTCTGAGGAGCATCAGAGCGCAGGTCTGGATGAGATTGACAGAGGAATTCAGTATTGTAGATAATGGAACATTGCGGCACGGTACTAGATTGTGTGTGCCGAGGGGAGCATTGTGCGAGGAGGTTCTTCAGGAGGTGCATCGATCTCTGTACCCTATGCATCTAGGTGCCAACAAGATGTATAGGGACATGAGAGAGCATGTTTGGTGGTATGGTATGAATCGGTGTCACGACCCGTACCTAGAATTGGGGCATGAGTCGTGGGTACGTCTAGCCTACGCCGTAGCATCGGCGGTAGAACGTTGTCTAGGTCTCAATAATATACTAAACAATACTCACAACATGCCAATGATATCAACACCATAATGAGGACAATATACATCTCACAATAGCTCATAATGCAAACTCAATCTGTCATGACCCGTACCCAGTATAGGGGCACGAGTGCGTGGGTACGTCCAGCCTACGCCGCAGCATCGGCGGTAGAACGCTATCTAGGTCATGTAACTATCTAATCAAACTCACGTGAATACCCAACTCCATAAGGAGACGTGGATATCATAAAATAATGCTAGAAATACTCAATCACATAAACTAAAGCACGATAAGATATCAAGGCAAGCAAGGAAATACAAGACATCAAAAACAAATAGCCATACCTGCAATCAGTAACATCCAATCCTCAAGTGTGTCAGAAACCAGTCTACTAAGGTCACAGTCTGGAAAAATATTTTTCAGTCAGGAAGGAACAAAGTACATCTCTAAATAGCAGTTCTATATTAATGATATAAACTATGTAGCAGTTCTAGATTGAAATATACCAGAAGCATGTATAGATACGAGAAATAAAAGAAATACTGGAAATACTGTAAGTAAATGCAGGAGAAGAAACAATATGTCAATGAGCAAGAACCCTATGACTAAGTGTGTGAGTACTAGCTTAAATATGTGATCGGTTTGGGAACTTGATCAGGCTGGTTACATGTGATTAACTATGATTCATGTAAAGTCAGGCTAACCGTTGGTTAGCTATGATGCATGTAGAGGTCAGGCTAATCACACGTAACAGCTATGAAGCATGTAAATGGTCAGGCCGCACCCGACGTGAGATGTGGGGTGAGCTATGATGCATGTAGAGTTGGGTATGATCACATATCTATACTAAAATACTCCCCTTCCCCGACTGGTATAGTAGATCCAATCATGGTATGCTATGGCACGGGATTCCCTAGGGAGATAGCAAGTCTCCCCGGAAATCAGTGTCTGTACATGCACAAGATAACAAGGAAACAAGTCCTGTACAAGCTACACCATAAATAAGGAATAACATCTCATGACGAGATCCGTGTATACCAATCCGTGTAACCAACGTGTCAAGAGCATGTATATCTACACTAGATATAGTGAACATATGAGATATCATAAATTAGAAACTAATCAGAGAATGTACTCGCCTTGGGTCCTTAGCTGTCAATACCAATGTCCTGTCCCAGAGTATCGTCTGGAGAAACCGACAGTCCTATAAACATATAATAATATCATTTGTATCAGATGCTACACTAACACACAATAGAAATACACTGGCTTCAGGGCTATGCCACGCATGGCTCTAGTCAACTAGGGTCATCTAGTAGGGATACGTATATAATACACATTTACACTCAGAGTATATACCAATAAAAACATACATAATATATATATAAGTGTCTATTAGTAATTGTACAAAATACGTATATGTGTATATACACTAAATAGATGTATATAAATATATTTTTATATACCAAAATACATATTTGTATATATATATCAATCAAATATTTATATATATATATATATATATATATATAACTAATCAGAGAATGTACATAATGCCACACTTCTCAAGGTGATCCCAAATGAAGTAGCAGTTCGTTCCAATGAGTCCGGAGCAGTCCAAATAGCTAGAAACTATATAAAGAAGTCCAAGATCGGAGTTCAGCACGAAAATCGGGATAAGGATACCAGGCTAATAGGGGAACGAGTCGTTTGTTTGTAATTAAGGTAACACCTTAATTTAATGAAAATCATTTGAATCTATTTAAGCAATAATTATAATTTAAAAGTTTATTTATACAAATTTAGAATTTATGTAAAAGCCATCATATATTTTTATATCTATAGTAAAATTGGTCACCAGCCCAAATAACAAATTTTGATCTTATTTTTTATTATTGAAACTATATTTTACACATAATAATTAACTAAATTCATACATTAAAAACAATAAAACTAATTATATTTTATTTACTAAACTAATTAGAAATTAACTAATTGATTAATAATTAATTACTGATTAATAAATAATTAACTGATTAATTATAACTAATATAAATTAACTAATTATATTAACTAAACTGATTAAATAAACTAACTACTGGTTATAATTTAATTACTGATTAACAAATTAATTATTGATTAACCTAATATATAACTTAACTAAATCCCAAAGTATACAGAACTGAAAAGAAGAAAGGGAAAGGGGAAAGGCTCACGGTGGGGGTTTCCCGACGTCGGCGCGGTGGGGTCTCGCCGGGGTCACGCGGGCAAGGCGTCGGTGCGGTGGAACTCGAGAGCGGCGGCGGGTATTCAGCTCGAGGAGGTGGTCGGCGGCTTCGAGGCGGGATCTGGGAGCTCAGGGCGGCGGTCGGCGTTCATCTCGGGCGACGGCGGAAACTCGAGAGCGGCGGTGCTTGGTTCGAGGAGGCGGCGGCGAAGCCCGACGGGTCTGAGGCGGCGGCGGCGGATCTCCGAGCTCGACGCGGCGGTCGACGTTCTTCTCGGCGGCCACCGGCGGTAGGTCGAGAACTGCACATCGGCGCTCTCAGGAAGAAGGTGGCGGATCAGAATACGATAGAGGCCCGGTGGTCGGTAGAGGTTCCAGATGGTGGTTGCAGGCGGCGGATCGAGATGGCCAGAACGGTGGTTAACGTTAGGGTTAGGGTCTGCTGTGTCGGGGTGGATCG
The DNA here is from genome assembly GCA_036927795.1 of Iris macrosiphon. Classification (NCBI taxonomy): domain Eukaryota; kingdom Viridiplantae; phylum Streptophyta; class Magnoliopsida; order Asparagales; family Iridaceae; genus Iris; species Iris macrosiphon. The sequence continues at coordinate 65,333,585 of JAYESA010000014.1, forward strand.
TGTCCGAGGCTGGACACGATGGTGGTGTTGTGGTATTGGGGTGGACGTGTCCGGGTGTTGGACACAGAAATGATTGTAATGTTGTAACCGGACACAGGAAATGAATGGATACGGTGGGACACCCGGGGTCGGACCCGAGGCCAACACGGCTGACACGGTAATGCTGACACACGGACACGAGCACACAAAATGGTGGTGGCTTGTTGGCTTGTGGGAATTTGTGAGGGCTAGCTAGGGTTTCTTGGGAATGGTGTGGTGAGAGACTTTAAATAGGGAGAGAGGGTGTGGGATAAAGGGTGAGGATTGGCCCAAATAATGAATGGCCCAGATTATACATGAATAAGTTCATGTGGGAATGAGGGTGTGTGGGCTAGTTAATGGGGAAAAGGCAAACTTGTAAAATTTTAAAAAGAAAAGATTATAATTTCAGAAAATATTTTAGGAAAGCTAACTGATTTCCAATTAGCTACTAATTAATCCATTTTGCAAAATCTTAGAAAGTATGAAATTTATTTATTTACTATCCCAATAAATATAAAATTTATTATATTTTATCAACTAGTCCTTCAAATAAATTTTTTTTTTAAACAATAATTTTATGATTCAAGCCAATAAATATTCGAAGCTAGAGTATCATATTTACATCATTATTTATCTATTTATTTTATAAAAAAGCGACATTTAGGAAAAATGATGATTTTTATAAAAGATTTTAAATCACCTTCTAAAATCAAACATTGTTCAAAATCAAATACAAGAATTCAAGGAGAAAATATTTTAAAAACTTGGTATTTAAAATCTAATTATTTTGGAAATTGGAAATCGGATGTTACAAGTCTACCCACCTTAAAAAAATTTCGTCCTCGAAATTTAAGATCCTCAATAATTGCATTTACACATTGTATTGTTTCTATCAAAATTTAAATTTTAACCTAAATAATCATGAAGTAATTCCATATTGCTATTTCACAACCTTTCAAAAATTTTATAACATCATATTCCTGAAAATCTTCAAGTTTAAAATCACATTCAAATTTTTATCATAATCTCCTCCAAATTTAAGTTCGTATCTAAATACTCAAGGATTTTAATATCCAATCCTCCAATTGAATTCCAATCAATGTATATTTATAACATTTAAAAATCTGTATCCCAAAATTTAAATTTTAAATACTAATCCATCAATCATCTTACTCCTCTAACTCAAATTTAATTGATGCTTATTCAAATCTAAATCCTTCTCCCGAGAATTGAATTCGACACTATTCCATTAACGATTTTATTTCCCGATTTTCTTTTTCCTCAAATACTCAACGATGCGATACTTTTAGAATCTTCAATGCAACATTCATAATATAAAATTTCAAATTTCTATCTTGCAATCAATAGATAAAATGATAATTTCCCAAATTTTCTCAAATTTTAATAATCAATCATATCAAGACCTTCTAAAATTAATAAATCCTCAATTTTGCCTTGTGAATTTCTTAGCTCTCTATTTAAGTTAATGTTTATCCTCGAATTCCAATCATACCTCGATTTTTTTTTTTTTGCAAAATCAATGATCCATCAACTCTGTTATAACAACCCCTAAATTCTTTATTTAAATTAATGCTCATCCACAATTTAATCCTCTTGTCTCTTTTGTCGGTCATAACCTTGTCATAGATCTTTGCTATGGTCAAAACCCTAATGATCATGGTTTAAGAAAACTCTACCTACAGTCATGCAATTTAAGAAAAATATATAGGTCATGTATCTTTTGTCATGGTATTTCAGTCTCTGTTAAGGTGTACTATAGTTTTATTCTAACAAGAAATCATGCATACAACTACAGTACTAGGAAAATCAATCAATTGAAAGATGGAAGAAGGAATCATTAGGAGGGAAGGAAAGAACCTGCTAACATATTACTTGTAGTATCTACTATCTCTAACAAACACTTAACTCTAGCACATTCACTAACTAATTCCTATTCATGTACACTGGTACCCATATCAACTAATCATTAATCCACAAGATCCATGAATATATCCGTATTGCACACACCTGTCTATTAATACCAAAATCTGATACCAAGAACCTCTAACACGATTATAGGTCAATTGGTGCATGTAAAGTTTGATACCTCTATCTTTTTAGGTACCCCTGTTCTACTTTAGTACACCCACTGCTAGTTCTCGTTCCTACTACAATTGTCCATACTATTTGCTCTTATCACTCAAGTGCACACCAAGTGTAACACACCATACTAAGTACTGCTCTTTCCAATACAACTTTAGATGGACACCCAAGTCAGTCTGCGGTGCCATCTCAATCATGCTCAAGTCAACCGATCCTTACACATGTATATCATCTACTCATATATTAATATTCATATTTCTCATCTACCATAAAATTAATCCTCAAAATAATCATCAAGGTTTAACTTCTCGATCATCTTAAAAATAAATTGCATATACCTCCTCAAAGTCAGATACTCAACATCGAAATAATTTTTTTTTTCACTTCTAAAATCTTTACAGCCTTAACCATGTTTATTGAATCAATATTTGAAATCCTCAAAAATTTTAATGACAAAATCTCAACTCCTCAATAATTCTCAAAGTAAAAATTTATTTCCACTCTTTAATTTATAAATCCATAATTTTACATATAAGTGCTCACAGTCTCTAATACTCGAGGTGCACTCAATACCTCTATTGTCTACAACTGTGTACTAAATTTGTACTGCCCGAATCACTTGCACTATTACCTCCAATGATCAAAGTTATCATCACCTGTATTTTCTTTCATGATTTCAATTTATGTCAACTGGTATATCATTTAATTATCATCACACAGAGTGCTTACTGTTATTAACGTTATTCTCGACTAATCCTCGATATAGAATTATTAGCACTCTTGGTATTATATCACTAGCTTCATTAATGGATCATCTCATCAAGCTCATTGAAACTCATGATTACCTGTACCTTCTATAACACTCATGTTCTTTACTCTCATGGGCATGTATATGGTTCTTCATCTCAATGGTTGTATAGATATTTCCCTTTAACCTTTCATAGCCTGTTACACTGATCTGTGATACGCTTCACCATCTTCATTACCGATTCCGATATTTCTCTACTCATGACACCTCATTATAACTCCTCATGCATATAATTTCTTTACCTTTAACACGCCCGATATCAATCATCCGATTGAACGTTATGCTCCATTAATTCTTAACACAATTCCTTGATACCTAATTGTTTACATAGATCACTCAATTACATAATCATGATTATCCAGGACGGGTAATTGGCTCTGATACTAACTCTGAGAACTATCACTGATACTCTATACTATCTCTCTACTCACAGTCTCTAATGACACTTCTCCTAGAACCATTGTTACAAGGTACTATGCTATGGGTTAACTCTAGATTAAAGCCTACTGCTCATATGTCCAACTAGAAAATACTTACAACTTACTAGCTTCACTCAGTCAATACTAATACTCTAGACACAGCCAAAATTACAAGTCATTAATTATCACACTAACAAGGATCCTTAAAGAAATAAGGCTCAAAAGAACTGGGTTAAGGACTGAAGGTATCTTTACTGCTAGTAAAGAAAAGAAGCGATGGAACAAAGTCCTGGAATAACATAAATAGATAAGTCTTGAGATGATACTTTAAGAACCAATTTAAGATACAACCTGATAATCATACACGTCTGTCTGAAATCACGCCACTCAGAATCCTCGCCACGCCAGTAAGCATAGATGCAATAAACGATAGGTTTCGTAACTATGGTATGCAACTCTATAATCATGTTATTTAGAATCTTCGCCACGCCAACCGGTATGGCTGCGAGAGACTCTAAGTTTCATAACTATAGTATGTACATCCAAGTCAGGTTCCTACGTTCTCGTCACCACAGCTAATATGGCTGCGATAAACTCTAGGGTCCATAACCAAAGTAGACGTTTTACCTTTCTCACTGTCCTCATCAACATATGTCATCAGATGATACCGTAATTTTAGCCCGTAAAATTCATCTCGATATGAAATCAATTCAACAACGATACCAAGAATTAAATTTAACAACTGGTCAACAAGAATCAAACTCAACAATGATACCAAGATTTTAATTTAATAACTGATCAATAAGGATCAAGTTCAATAACAACAAGCGAGAGCAGACGGGAACAAGGGGGAAGGATTTAAATTGGAATTTATAATAAGATTCTCAAGGGTCGTCCCAGGAATCTCTCAAATAATTTGTGATTGAGTATCCTCTCTCATCCTAGTATCCTATGTCCTATATTCTATAGCAGGTACGCAGTAGTACAACTATGACGTCGCACTACTACGACATCGCACAACTTGCGAAGTCAGACCTGCATGGGCCACCACTAAAACGTGTCACGACCCGTACCCAGTTTAGGGGCACGAGTGCATGGGTACGTCCAGCCTACGCCGCAGCATCGACGGTAGAACGCTATCTAGGTCATGTAACTATCTAATCAAACTCACGTGAATACCCAACTCCATAAGGAGACGTGGATATCATAAAATAATGCTAGAAATACTCAATCACATAAACTAAAGCACGATGAGATATCAAGGCAAGCAAGGAAATACAAGACATCAAAAACAAATAGCCATACCAGCAATCAGTAACATCCAATCCTCAAGTGTGTCAGAAACCAGTCTACTAAGGTCACAGTCTGGAAAAATATTTTCCAGTCAGGAAGGAACAAAGTACATCTCTAAATAGCAGTTCTATATTAATGATATAAACTATGTAGCAGTTTTAGATGGAAATATACCAGAAGCATGTATAGATACGAGAAATAAAAAAAATACTGGAAATACTGTAAGTAAATGCAGGAGAAGAAACAATATGTCAATGAGCAAGAACCCTATGACTAAGTGTGTGAGTACTAGCTTAAATATGTGATCGGTTTGGGAACTTGATCAGGCTGGTTACATATGATTAACTATGATTCATGTAAAGTCAGGCTAACCGTTGGTTAGCTATGATGCATGTAGAGGTCAGGCTAATCACATGTAACAGCTATGAAGCATGTAAATGGTCAGGCTGCACCCGACGTGAGATGTGGGGTGAGCTATGATGCATGTAGAGTTGGATATGATCACATATCTATACTAAAATACTCTTCTCCCCCGACTGGTATAGTAGATCCAATCATGGTATGCTATGGCACGGGATTCCCTAGGAAGGTAGCAAGTCTCCCCGGAAATCAGTGTCTGTACATGCACAAGATAACAATGAAACAAGTCCTGTACAAGCTATACCATGAATAAGGAATAACATCTCATGACGAGATCCGTGTATACCAATCCGTGTAACCAACGTGTCAAGAGCATGTATATCTACACTAGATACAGTGAACACATGAGATATCATAAATTAAAAACTAATCAGAGAATGTACTCGCCTTGGGTCCTTAGCTGTCAATACCAATGTCCTGTCCCAGAGTATCGTCTAGAGAAACCGACAGTCCTATAAACATATAATAGTATCATTTGTATCAGATGCTACATTAACACACAATAGAAATACACTGGCTTCAGGGCTATGCCAGGCATGGCTCTAGTCAACTAGGGTCATCTAGTAGGGATACGTATATAATACACATTTACACTCAGAGTATATACCAATAAAAACATACATAATATATATATGTGTCTATTAGTAATTGTACAAAATACGTATATGTGTATATACACTAAATAGATGTATATAAATATATTTTTATATACCAAAATACATATTTGTATATATATATCAATCAAATATTTATATATATATATATATAACTAATCAGAGAATGTACATAATGCCACACTTCTCAAGGTGATCCCAAATGAAGTAGCAGTTCATTCTAATGAGTCCGGAGCAGTCCAAATAGCTAGAAACTATATAAAGAAGTCCAAGATCGGAGTTCAGCACGAAAATCGGGATAAGGATACAAGGCTAATAGGGGAACGAGTCGTTTGTTTGTAATTAAGGTAACACCTTAATTTAATGAAAATCATTTGAATCTATTTAAGCAATAATTATAATTTAAAAGTTTATTTATACAAATTTAGAATTTATGTAAAAGCCATCATATATTTTTATATCTATAGTAAAATTGGTCACCAGCCCAAATAACAAATTTTGATCTTATTTTTTATTATTGAAACTATATTTTACACATAATAATTAACTAAATTCATACATTAAAAACAATAAAACTAATTATATTTTATTTACTAAACTAATTAGAAATTAACTAATTGATTAATAATTAATTACTGATTAATAAATAATTAACTGATTAATTATAACTAATATAAATTAACTAATTATATTAACTAAACTGATTAAATAAACTAACTACTGGTTATAATTTAATTACTGATTAACAAATTAATTATTGATTAACCTAATATATAACTTAACTAAATCCCAAAGTATACAGAACTGAAAAGAAGAAAGGGAAAGGGGAAAGGCTCACGGTGGGGGTTTCCCGACGTCGGCGCGGTGGGGTCTCGCCGGGGTCACGCGGGCAAGGCGTCGGCGCGGTGGAACTCGAGAGCGGCGGCGGGTATTCGGCTCGAGGAGGCGGTCGGCGGCTTCGAGGCTGGATCTGGGAGCTCAGGGCGGCGGTCGACGTTCGTCTCGGGCGGCGACGGAAACTCGAGAGCGGCGGTGCTTGGTTCGAGGAGGCGGCGGCGAAGCCCGACGGGTCTGAGGCGGCGGCGGCGGATCTCCGAGCTCGACGCGGCGGTCGACGTTCTTCTCGGCGGCCACCGGCGGTAGGTCAAGAACTGCACATCGGCGCACTCAGGAAGAAGGTGGCGGATCAGAATACGATAGAGGCCCGGTGGTCGGTGGAGGTTCCAGATGGTGGTTGCAGGCGGCGGATCGAGATGGCCAGAACGGTGGTTAACGTTAGGGCTAGGGTCTGCTGTGTCGGGGTGGATCGTGTCCGAGGCTGGACACGATGGTGGTGTTGTGGTATTGGGGTGGACGTGTCCGGGTGTTGGACACAGAAATGATTGTAATGTTGTAACCGGACACAGGAAATGAATGGATACGGTGGGACATCCGGGGTCGGACCCGAGGCCAACACGGCTGACACGGTAATGCTGGACACACGGACACGAGCACACAAAATGGTGGTGGCTTGTTGGCTTGTGGGAATTTGTGAGGGCTAGCTAGGGTTTCTTGGGAATGGTGTGGTGAGAGACTTTAAATAGGGAGAGAGGGTGTGGGATAAAGGGTGAGGATTGGCCCAAATAATGAATGGCCCAGATTATACATGAATAAGTTCATGTGGGAATGAGGGTGTGTGGGCTAGTTAATGGGGAAAAGGCAAACTTGTAAAATTTTAAAAAGAAAAGATTATAATTTCAGAAAATATTTTAGGAAAGCTAACTGATTCCCAATTAGCTACTAATTAATCCATTTTGCAAAATCTTAGAAAGTATAAAATTTATTTATTTAATATCCCAATAAATATAAAATTTATTATATTTTACCAACTAGTCCATCAAATAATTTTTTTTTTTAAACAATAATTTTATGATTCAAGCCAATAAATATTCGAAGCTAGAGTATCATATTTACATCATTATTTATCTATTTATTTTATAAGAAAGCGACATTTAGGAAAAATGATGATTTTTATAAAAGATTTTAAATCACCTTCTAAAATCAAACATTGTTCAAAATCAAATACAAGAATTCAAGGAGAAAATATTTTAAAAACTTGGTATTTAAAATAAATTAAAATCTAATTATTTTGGAAATTGGAAATCGGAGGTTACACAATCACAACAACTATAAGAGTATAAAAGCATGATAAAAGATAAGAAGGATGACATAGTTAAATACCATGTCTCAAAATAAAGATAAACCACAGTCAAGCTGTCTAACATAAAGTCTCCACAAGTCCCAACATAAACTCAGAATAAGTCTAAACATAATCTGAAATAACCTCAAATAAGTCTCAGTGCATAAGATAAATACTGTCTAGATAGATGCAGGTAATGTCTCCTCTAAAGGAATAGTCTCCTCTAAGATCTTTGGTGTGTAGTCTGCATCTATACCTGGTCCATAATGTGTGGGACAGAAGTCCTTAAGATCCTCTGAAAAAAATATCCAGTCAGGATTGGAGCAAAGTACAAGCACCAACAGCAGTTCCACATATATTGACAAAAACTATAATACAGTGTAAAGAAATACAAGATAAATATGAATACTGGCAATAAGAAATACTGGAATAAAGAAGTACTAAAATAAAGAAATACTGGAGCATATGTCATTAATGTACATCTAGCAATGAATAGAAATACAAGTGCATGCTAGAACAATGAAAGGGAATATAAGTAAATGCTAGAACAATAACTAGAACATGTAGAGATGCTAGATCAATATTCTAGAGATACATGTCAAGAACATCTAGCTAAGTGTGTGAAACATCAACATATCATATGATCGGCTTGGGACTAATCAGGCTTACTATGTATGACTAGCTAGGATTTATGTAAGGTCAGGCTAACCATCCAGATAGCTATGATGCAAGCAATAGTCAGGCTAATCATACATAACAGGCTATAAGGCATATAATGGTCAGGCTGCACCGACGTGAGGTGTGGGTGAGCTATGATTCATGTAGAGTTTGGGTATGATCACATAAGCTACTAATATTTCCCCGTTTCCCCAGCTAGCACGATGGATTCCAAATCATGTCTCCTCGTGACAGGTCTCGATGATGCCAACTCGTGTAAACAACAGTGTCAGAATCATGTACGCTATACAACTAGAATTATAGAGATAATCAACATAATAAAAACTGTCAGAGAATGTACTCGCCTGTGGTCCTTATCTGGCAATACCAATATCCTATTTCCAAAGTATCGTCTGAATAATCCAACAGTCCTATAGACATATTATATAATACAATATTGCATCAGACATTACACTAACACACACAATCAAAACACAATAAACTCAGAGACTACGCTAGGGGGTGACACTTGTCATCTACAGGGTCAAGTGTGCATCTAGTTGTACGGGTGTCACGTCTGTAATTGCTGTGCATAACAGACAGTCAAATAATACGGGTCTTGCAAGTACGTCAGTGTACATATGGCAGTCTGCTAACAATTCACATGGTCCCAGGTCAATGTAACTACGGGATATCCGTAATTACACTCGGGTCACCTAGTACATATATAATTATACATAGTCTTAACTAGCATATAACATTAATACTTATAATATATATGTACACCAAATAAATACATACACACACACACACACACACATATATATATATATATATATATATATATATATATATATATATATATATATATATATATATATGTATATGTATATATACTAATTGAATTCATATACTATATATATATATATATATATATATATATATATATATATATATATATATATATATATATACCAATTATATACATATTAAACATATACTAATTGAATACATATACTATACATATATACCAATTGAGTTCATATACTATATATATATATGTATATATATATACCAATTATACATATTAAACATATACTAAATACATATACTAATACATACACCCTCATACCAAATATACAATGCGCTTATATTAAACCATAACAAAAAATACGTATGCATACTAATGAGAACTACGTGTATGCGTGTACGTGTACATGTACGCAAGAGGGAGAACTCGAACCTGTGTATGCGGGACGAGGCGTTCGTGTCGAGGTTGTCGATGGGGTGGCAGCGGGGTGCTGCTCGGGTTCACGGCGGACAGCGAGTTCCGGTGATCGTCGAAGAAGAAGATGGGTACAGCGGCTCGGTCGAGATCCGCTCGAGTGCAGTGAGAGAGGGGTGGCAGCGGGTCGACTCCGACATGTTCTAGCCGGTTGAGCAGCGGGCTTCTCCGGCCGAGTGTAGGTGGTCGTCGACGAGTGGACAGCAGGTTCCCGGTCGATGTGGTGGCTCGGCGAGGGTCGACGGAAGATGACGAGGCACCTTCTGGTCGACGAGGAGGCGAGTGCAGCATCGTGTGGAGTGGTTTCAGGCGGAGGGCTCTGGTCTGGCGGGGGATGGTGAACTCCGGCGAGGTTCGGTAAGGACTCCGGCGGGTGTAGGATGGGGGGATGATGGGTGAACAGTAAAGATGGGAGGGGAGAAAGTTTACGGCTGTGCTCTTAGGTTTAAGGAATAAGAAAGGAAAGAAAAGTAAAGAAAGGGAAAAGAATATTTATATGATGGTATTGGGTTGACCTAGAAATAGGGCTTGGTCAACACTCTTTGGTAAAAGGGCTTATCATGGAGATATTTCAAGGGCTAGGATTCAATGGATTTAAAATAGATGGCTAGGATTGCATTTGGTTCAAAGTTTGGAGGGCCATGGTTTAAGGAGGTTGATGTTGAGTTACACACTCCCAAAAATTATAGAAAAATTCACATGAAGGAGAAATGGTTTCTTTATGTGTTGTATCCAATGGGGTGGACACCTTAATGCACTTTTATATAAAAGTTCCCAACAATTAGAAAATTTGCACAAAGTTGGGTTTATATTGAATTAAATATAGTCGTTTGCGATTAATATTGTGCGACTAAAATAAAGTACATCATGGCATAGTTATGAGTCACACAAGGATCAAAATAAAAGTCGGGCACGTCTAGGATAAGGGTGTAAAATTTGTTGGAAGAAAATGGCTAGAGTAGCGCTCTAATTATTGAAGCAACGGTAAGGTACAACAATCAAATAAATCACAGCAATTAAATATAATTAAATATCATGCAATCATTAACACATTCAATTAAATAAATGAAAAGACAAAAATACCCTTATTCCGAAATATGGTAGTGACAATCGGGAAGTAGCTAGCTTCGTATCCAGATGTTTGGTACACCAGCAGGTAAAGGCAGAGAAACAGAGGCTAGGTGGATTGCTTCAGCCTTTACCCATTCCAGAGTAAAAGTGGGAGCATGTGACGATGGATTTTATTTTGGGGCTTCCGCGTTCTCTAGGAGGTAATGACGCGATTTGGGTCATCGTGGACAGGTTGACCAAATTAGCCTATTTTCTGCCATTTAAAGTGGGTACATCTACAGAGAAGCTCGCGTAGATGTATGTACGGCAGATAGTCTCGGATCGGGATAGTCGTTTCACGTCCCACTTCTGGAGGAGTTTGCAGGCTAGCTTGGGCACTCAGCACAAGTTTAGTACCGCATATCACCCTCAGACAGACGGGCGGTCGGAGAGGACTATCCAGACTCTTGAGGATATGCTATACACCTGTGTTTTAGATTTTGGAGGCTCTTGGGAGGATCACCTCCACTTGGTAGAGTTTTTTTGCGACAATAGCTACCGGGCTAGTATAAAGATGTCACTATTTGAAGCATTGAATGAACGAAGAAGCTGCACTCCATTATCATGCGATGATATTGGTGAGAGAGCCTTATTGGGACTAGAGATGGTCGTGGATACAACTGAGAAGGTCAAGTTCATCAGGGATAGACTTCGGGTGGTGCATGACAGACAACGGCATTAGGCCGATAGCCACCGGAGACCATTGGAGTTTGAGGTATAGATTTTGTTTTGCATTGCTTGTCATTGCTTGTTTAGTTAGAGTGATAAGGCTCTGTTTTATGCTAGGTTGGTGATCTATTGTTCATGAGGATTTCTCTGACATGGGGTACGATTCATTTTGGTGGACACAAAAAGCTTAGTCCACGGTACATCAGACCCTTCAGTATTCTAGAGAGGGTCGGTGCAGTGGCCTACAGACTAGACTTACCGCCTGCATTAGAGGGAGTGCATAACGTGTTCCACGTCTCGCAGCTGAGACGGTACGTGGAGGATCCTAGCCATGTACTAGATCACTCGAAGATCAAGGTTGGTCCGACTCTCAGCTACCCGGAGCAGCTCGTGGAGATTCTAGATCGCAGGGAAAAGGTGCTGCGGAACCAAATGATTTCTTTGGTGCTCGTCTCGTAGAGGCATCACTCTCCAAGAGAGACTACCTGAGAGCGAGAGGCCGAGATGAGCGAGTGATATCCATATCTGTTTGAGCCGTAAGGTATAAATTCTTTCTTGCTTGTATTTTTTGCTTTTGGTAGTTAGTTTCTTCCTTAATTTCGAGGACGAAATTTTTCTAAGGTAGGTAGGAATGTCACCCTCACTTTTTCAACTTGGGGTAGTTTAGAAATTTGACATGGGTATTTAATTTTAGAAATATAATATTGAATATTATTGTGATAATTGTATTAATTATTTAGTTAGAGACTTGTGTTATTTATTTTAATTAGAGAGAGAGACTAGCCTAATATTTAGACTTGACACTTGTAGGCCCAACTAGAATTGTCATGACAACCAATGAGCCCAACATAGACCAAGCCCAATAGACCCATTCCCATTAATTAATTAAGTATATTAGAGCTAATTTAGATTAGTTAAAACCCTTCCTAATATACCCTCCTTAATTACTATTCATAATGAACCATTAGAAGGCATATTGGACAATTGGCAATGACTTGGAGAGGGGAAAAAGGGGGCCGGCTATAAGATCCTCTCTTCTCTCTCTCTCCTCTCAATTGTTCATTCATTTTTGAGATCCCCAATTTTATAGATTCCCAATTTTTTCTTTCCACCATTAATTCACCTTTATTTCCTTCTCAAATTTATCACTCTTGGAGTTTAGGAGCTTGGAGAAGCAAAGAGCACAAGGAGGAGGAGCTTTGGAGCTAGAGATCGTATCTGTAATATTTCCAATTATATTTTTATTGGGAATCCATCTCCCAATTGGTAATTCCTGAATTTCCCCTTTATTGTAGCTTCTTAATCATGCATTTGACCATTAGGAATGACCCCATGACATAGGACTACCTATAGAAATAAGTTTTAGACTAAATGGTTATGTATTGAGAGTTCTATGTGGTGATTTGTGTGCATGTTAGAGGAATGATGAGATTGACACATCAAAATTGTGTCATAAAACTAATTAGATCTAATTAGACTTAGATCGGGGTTATAGGACTAGGTACGTGTCCACAAATATACTCGCCACGAATATGGGCCGCATGTTTAGATCACCTTAGCATTATTCACTTTATTACACAATTTGAAATTATGTTTCCTAAATATGATTGTGTGACACCTGCTTGGGCATCGAGAGACACACCTTGCTCAGGACCTGAGGCAAGTACATTTCTCTGTTAGTTTTATTTTATGGTAGTGTATATATCACATGTTCTAGAGTTGTATACTTAATTCTGACACAGTGGTTTCATGGACTTGTACTATATGGATCTTATCAGGAGATGTTATCCCTTACCGTGTTCAGCGGGTAATCCTTCACATGTATTTCTTCGTGTGTATCGGGTATTGAATATCGTGTACTTTGTGTTCACACACTGCTCGTGTTCAGTGTGCCCATATTCGTATTCATAACGTATCGTGATTAAATCTATTGGTATTGGTTGGGGATGGGGGAGTAGAAGTTGGTTATGTGATCAAGCCTAAGTATTTTCGTATACATGTCGATTACATATCGCACGTGTAATTGAGTTACCATATTATATTCGTGTTCAACCTAAACCGATCACATAATAAACTTGTACTTTTTGGCACATTAGCTAGTTTTATCTATTTCCTTTTATTTGCAGTTATTCACATTGTCTGTTCTTTATTCTAGTACATTACATGTTCACTCTAGTTCATTACATTCTGATGTTTAGTTATCTTGTATTCCTTTTTATTATCTATTATATATGCTTGATTATGTACTTGAAACTGCTTTCAGAGGTATGCACTTTACTCCAATCCTGACTGGATATATTTTTCAGATGATTGGCTGGTGGACCAGTATCTCACATACTATAGGCCGCAGGACAGTGTACCATTAGAGGATACTCCCTTAGAGCAGGAGGACCTAGTACCAGAGGCTGATGAGGACTCATTGTTTAGACTTGTTTTAGACTTTATTGGCATGTATATGTATTATTTCAGACTTGTGGATGTATTGCGACTCTTTTCTTCATTTTCCCATCTCGTAGTTTATCTTCCTTAGTTTGTATTATGATTGAGTATAGTTTACCATCATCAGATACCATAGTGTTTCCCCTGTTTGGAGTTGAGATGATTGACAGGTACCATGTATATATTGTTTGAGATATTTAGATAGTAAAGTTGACCCAGACAGCGTTCTACCGTCGATGATGCGACGTAGGCTGGGTGTTGCTCACTACTCGTGCCCTTATTCTGGGTATGGATCGTGACACCGTCTTACTACTTGCAATCTGAGGATCTGGATCCGGCATGCCAAATTCCTCGTTGGTTCTCTGGTCCGGATTTGTTCATCCCGGAGCTTGCGGCTGTGTGGGGATAATACTTTCTCTGAGTTCCAGTATTGTATGGGTCAAAGACTATATTGAAGTGCTCAGAGCCTGCATCATGGATTCGAATGCTTCAAGGAGTTGCTGGTTACTGGATTTCGCATCGTGCTCGTCTCCTGCCAAGTAAACAGACATTAAGTGGGAGGAGGCGGATGGGTAGGTAGATGCCTCACGTTTTGACTCGGATGTCTGAGTATTACTGTCCTCAGAGAGAGTGGGTTATGTCATATAACTTTCATTATTAGAGGGATTGCTACCCCTCAGTTTCAGTTGTGGGGTCATCCTGGAGTGTATGGCTACCCCTAGCTAAGTTGCCATCCGTGTGCAGAGGCTCACTGTCCTCTTGGAATGATGGATTGGCATAGAGCACCGAGGGACTGCTACCCCCAGCTCTGATTGAAGCTTCATTCGAGAAGGCATGACTACCCCCAACCCTTGTTCTCGAGCGTGTACCTTGGAATACTCCCACGGCAGGCATTTGCTTTCTACTTCCACGGTAGGCATTTGCTTGCTACTCCTTCGCGGTGTGTTGACTGACACCCTTGGGTTAGGCAAACTTTTCTTTGAGATCTTCTTCACGGGAGAGGACCTCCATATTGAGCAACATGAGGCAACGGGCAGTTCCTCTTTGTCATGTATAGGTCTCCGGGGATGTTGTCGAGTCGGTGTCGTGGGATGTAGCTGCTGGAACATCGACTGTTTGGCTGGAGGAACTGGTGCTTTAGAGCTACAATAGTTGATGATGATGTTGGCACAAGTGTGTATTCGAGAAGACAAATCATGTGCAAGGGTAGCCTATCTCGTCTTACGGTTGTGACTAATCACATTTTGTAAATCAGACGATGGAAGCTTCACTTTTACCCCTATTTCATGCGTTCGGACAAGCCTTGCGTACGGAGGTGAGAATAGAATGTTTGCTCCCTGACCCATTTCTTCTACAGAAACTACAACTGGACCATTAGTGGAAGACTTGAGTGAGATCGACCCACCTCATGTGCTTAGCCAAACTGGGCGCATGGGTCTGTCATCACATTGTTTGTTCCCCGACTTGGTTTAAACGTAACTGCAACATCCAAGTTGGTTTGGAAAGTCTCTAAAGGTTGACCCACATCAGGTGCATGAGCGTCTGGGTCTTCCCTATAGAGTCTTCCATTAGCAGCGCGTGCACATGCTTTTAGAGAGCTGACCGCGTAGCACCTCGAGCACGCATGGCTTAGGGTATTTTGGGATTCCCTGAACCGATGTCATTAGGCGCATAGTATAGAGAGCCCAGGTCAGGACTATACAAGCCCTTGTTGACAACATCCTTGCTTGGAGGAGATTTTATGTGCCTGTGATCATCTCACCCTCCAAGGCCCAGACGGTGTTGCATGTTCACATCGTGAGGCTTGGCACGGTTCCTTTTGAGCACTACTTCGGAGATGGAGATAGGATGCGCGCCCATCTTGTGTGCACCTACGGCTAAGGTTGGAAATATTTCTGGAGCGGAGTTCGGGTTTAGCGCAGCGGCTTTAGCAATCCATTTCTTACGAACATTTTGAGGTTGTACTGTCTTCGACAAGGGTCTCGACTTGTTGGCGGAGTACAGGTCAACCGCGTATGCAACTGCGACGTGGGTTGATAATGCATCGGGTACCGACTTCGCTCTTGGTACAGTGGCACTGATGTCCCGAGTTCTATGAGCCTTGAGAGGTCATACGAGCCTCATTGGAGAGTACAACTTCTCTAGCATGTCTTCGAATGCTTGTTTGTCGAAGCGAACGACCAACATCCTCTGAGTCTAACCTAACTTGGTCACATCAGATTGGATCATTAGCTTCTCGTTGGAGGAGAAGCTCTTCCCCAGCAGAGTCCCCATTTTTGTCAACATCACAAAAATATGTGATGGTGGTGGTGTGGGTGTAAAATTTTATTAATTACGAATTGACAAAGAGTACAAGAGAATCCCCATACATGGGAAAAAAGATCAGGGTAAGTGTAACGGTGGAGATCGAGCACTACAACAACTCCTTTACTCCGTTGAAGATCCGGGACCAAGGAGGTTGACGAGGCTTCGAATGGCGCTTTTGTCTTCTCATTTTCGCGGTGGTAGCACTGGTTCTCCTTTACGTATAGATGTCGCTTCCTCATGTCGTTCTCCTATTTTGCATGTGGGAAACGTCCATTATTTATAGCCTTGAGAAGGCATGCATGCAGGCGCATGTACGAGGGTTGCACGTTAGCGCATGGCACAGCGGACGCATGCTACGTTAAGGCTGTCATGTGACAAGTCGAGATCTTGGGTTATTGATGCCCATAATACTCGTGACACGTGTCATGCCCTAATTTTGATGATTGTGATTGCTCCTTGGGACTGATGCCACTTGGCGTATGGGAGTCGACAGGATCATAGTGACGCATGGCGCTGCGGACACATGAGAACACTAAGCTACATAATGGTGCTTCGCACTGCGAGCACATGAATCACCAAACTATGTAATGGCGCATGGCACTGCAGGCACATGAATCACCAAGATACGTGATGGCACATGGCACTGCAGGCAAATGAAACACCACTTAGACTGTTGACATATGAAACTGGGTCACTGAGGTGCATAAAGCTGAGTCACTAAGGCACATGGAGCTAAGTCACTAGAGATGCATGGAGCTGAGTCACTGGAGGTGACATGGAGCTGAGTCACTGAGGCACATGGAGCTGAGTCTGGAGAGCATGGGTTTAATTTTCTATGCTTCTACATCACTAAATGAAATAGATAATGTACATTTAGTTCTTTTGTTATAAGTTTTATTGCATGCTAATAAAAGAAAATAAACCAATATAGATAAGAGAGTAATCTTATTTTCGTAACTTGCTGCTCTAGAACATGGAATTATAAAGTGTTGATATATACTTGTGTAATGTAGAACTTCTTTTATCTTAATATATGGAGTATAGTATTGTGGTTAAGTTATCATATGGAATATAGTACTACTGCTTTGTATATGAAGATTATTTTACTGTTGTTTCAAAGATGGAAATATAAAAAGGTTGGGGACCATTGGGTCGGCTAGGTAAAATCCCTGGACTTGGAAGAGAGTGATGCAAGCAATTGCTTGAGGAATATAATAATGCGGAAGAGATGTGTTGTGGTATATTTTTAATAAAGATGTGGTATAGTTATTTTAGACTTTATACCATGTACATACTTTATAGTTTTATAATTTAACTATTAAAGCATTTACATGATTATGGACAACTTGTGCATAATGTTTAGGTTCCTCGAATGATCGTCGGGGCACTCGGATGATGATGGTCTAGGAGGACCAGGTTAGTAAGTGCTACGCACGAATATTTTGGGACCTTTAAATAAGGCTAACTATCCGTATGTGAAAGAATCGTCGTCTTGCTATAAATAGTCAAAGATGGAATGACGTCAGTGACCTTCATATAATTAGGATGCATGCTAATGCCATCTAGCTGCAGGCTTAATAAGTTGAGGGACAAGTACATAATATTGTTGCCATCACAAAAATTGGAAGTTTTACTAACATTTGTATTAAGTGAATTAAGTACAAGAATAATCCTAACAGTGAGAATTCTGAGTACAAGATAGAAAGATCTGGAATAGTGTGACGATAGAGATCGGGTTCTGAAGTTGACTCATTTACTCTGTTGACAATCGACTTGTAGAAGCATAAAAAATCTGAAAGCCATGCAGGCTGGATAGAACCCATGCACCCTCAAAGAGAAAGCAGGCCACAGAGCAGCCACAGAAAGCACATGGGACCGAGGGGCTCGTCGAGTCTATAAAACATCCATTGGGCCTGAAGATACAGACGGCAACATACAGAAGTTCAATCTTCGACCAAATCTCATACGGCGATGATTCTATACGCCATACTGAGAAATAGGAAGATATAAACTTGGATTCTTCATATTATGCACTAGTGCATGCTAGAACGAGGAAGTCTAGGGCAGTGCGAGTTCTCCAAGCTTAAACGAATGCTCATCCGACAAACCGTCAACAGACACCGCTAACTGTTATGCGTGCCCATGACGGGAAGTTGTACAAAACTGACCCATGCGTTTAGCCCGCAGTGGCAAACGGACAGGGTCAGTCTCGAAAGTCTTCCCCTAACCACCCAGGAAAAAGTTCTTTTACGAACCCTAGGTAAGGAAGCAAAGACATCCCCTACATACCCATATACTCGGTCTACTCATTTTCATAAGGAGGGTGTAAAGTTGAATCACCCTTCACTTGACTTGTGCAACGTGATCAATCACAAGCGCAAAACAAGAAAAATAACTACGACATGTGAGGTATCCTCTCCAGGGCATCACTGTGCCAACATCATCATCAACTGTTGTTATGTTAAGGTAATAACACCTGCAGACAGGCAGCCGGCATTCCAACAACTACAACCAAGAGCACCCATCCGACAGCATCTCGGAGAGCATGTGCAAACACAAGAGGTGGAAGAGCTTTCCTCCATCTCATGTTACTCTGTTTGGAAGGTCCCCTCCACGAGGGGAGGTCGAAAGTCTATCACATCCAATCCTTCACTCTCAACCAGCGCATTAAGGAACCAGAGGCAAGTCGCGGTACCCATAGAAGGAGTATTCTTGGGTACGCGCTCAAAAAATAAATTATCAGCTGCTGGGGGTAGCCCTTCCTTTAGACCCCAGATGACTTTGCAAGTTGCGGGGAGTGATCCCTCAGAACTCTATAACAACCCAATGTTCCGAGGAGACGAAGATTCCCAAGGAACCGAACACCCTAATCGGGAAGACGCACCTTCCTACGAATCCAAAGAGGATGCATCGCTGCCAACGTTCCCTGAGGACTATTCACTATAAGAGTCCAAGAAGAAAAGTACGACGTCCACCGTACCATACATCTCTTCGCACGTGAGAACAATGTATATGATAGGGGACGATCATGAGGGCCCCAGTGATCGACAATGCCTCGAGACCCTTGAGGTCATGATGCAAACCTTGAGCGCGTCAATGCAAACCTTGACTCAGACAAAGCCGGAGATCAAGGAAAATATGGCCTCACAGCCACCAAGGGTTTCATCAGGTCAGGCAAGTCTGGATTCCAGGACCAACGGGGACTCAAATGCAACTGCTCCACCCGCTGGTGGCAATCATGCCTTGCCTAGATCATATGCTCCTTCTGCAGTAGATGAAACCTAGGAATCAATCAGGGATGTCCGAGAACTTCGTGCCCGCCTGGACTCATTGGATAATAAGGACAACGTGTGCAAGCTTGGAGTACGACAACCATACCCCTTCGAGTGGAGAGATATGCCGTACCCGCCCAAGTACAAGCCCTTCAACATGACTTCGTTTGATAGAAAAACCTCTCCTCAACATTACATAAGTTACTTTGAGACGGCAATGGGGCATTTGCCTCGCACCGACGCTCTCCTCACCAAACTCTTTGTTGGAACATTGTCAGGAGTGGCTTTTAATTGGTTTTGCGGTCTCCAAGGCAATTGTATCTCATCGTTTGACGACTTCAAAAGCCTTTTTCTTGCCCGATTATAGACGAAAGAAACAACATGATGATGTCCTCTCTGATGGACATTATGCAAAGAGAGAAACAACATGTACGGGAATACATCGAACGATACAGGAAACTTGCGCTGAAGTTTCCTCCCGGCAATCTCGAGTCCACGCTGATGGACACATGTCGAAGGAATCTATTGCCAAAACTCATGCTATGGATGGGCGATACTCAGTTCAAAGACTGGATGGCATTTATTATAAATTCTATCGGTGCTGAAAGGATAGTAAAGGACGCTCGATTGCTAGGCATACAAATTTTTGTCACCGGAGATAGGGGAATACGTCCTTACAACAAAAATAACAATAGCGGCAGCAATGCCCGTAATAAAAAAGGGAAGCAGGCCCTTGTTGCCAATCTAGCTAAAAAGACAGAACAGTAGCCTATAGAGGCTCCAAAACCAAAAAAAACCTACTCCTTCGAAGATGAGGACGTCATGGCGATCTTTGACATATTGATGAAGGGCAGTAAGCTTCGGATTCCCGACATAAAATTTCCTGAGGAGGCAGATAAGGTCGATGATCCCAAGTATTGCCACTACCACCGGTACGTCCACCATTCAACGAAGTATTGTTATACACTGAAGCGATACATCCAGTACTTTCTTGATAACAAAGCCCTTACCTTGGACTTTGACGACAAGACAGTCAGTGCCAACATGATATATCTCCAGTTTGGCGACTTCCCATAAACGGAGGCCCATGATGGTATTGTCCCAAATCCAAGGGCAATGATGGAGGATGTCAACCTCTCTCCAGCTCGCAACCAAGTAGCTGGGCTGGTACAACTTAGCACACCCTGAGGTGAGGTCATGTAGGTTCACCCAGATCTCGTTCCAGACTTGATACAGCAAGCAACGCCTTCCACCGTCAAGTCCAAAGATAGAAAATCCAAATCTTGCCACATGGTTTTCCCCACAACCGAGAAAGCCATGGTAGGGGTAACTAGGTCAGGCATTGCTTATCAGGGAAACTACGATACGCCCGATGACAGTGTACCTCCAATCACTACATCGGCTATATCTGATCCGGGCCCGTCTCAACCCCCCCCCCCCCGCAGTAGACAAACAAAAGTAGACTCCCTTTGACAAGCCTCTATGCAAGGATACAACACAGGCGCTAGAGAAGCCCTACAACTTTGACATATTGGAAGAACTCACCAATACTCTAGCTAAACTATTGCTCTTTGAGCTCCTCTATCTCTCCAAAGACACCCATGGTGCTCTAAGTGAGGTGTTACAGAACACCGACACTTACCTGGCCTAGGTCAAGCCACCAAACGAGGACCCTACCGTATGTCCCCACTACAACAATATGATGGAGGCGATAACCAATATCGCGTTCTCACAGCAGGATATGTTGTTAAAGAACAATAGACACAATATCCTCCTGTATTATACAGGGTATATCGGTGCCATCAAAGTGGACCGGATGCACATCGACCCCAGTTCATCCTTTAGCATCATCCTGCGAAGTCTGCTTCAGACCCTGGGCATCCTTATGCACAGGCTGGAAGCAAACAATACTGCCATCAGTGGCTTAAACGCTGGAAGAAGCTACCCTCTGGGTAAGATTCATTTGAAATGTCATATCAACGATTTAAAAATAGAGGTCACTTGCTACGTCATAGACGTAGACATATCCTATAACATCTTATTAGTGCATCCGTGGATACATGAGTACATGATCGTACGATCAACCCTGCACCAGGGCTTAAAGTACGTTGATGATCATGACATTATCAAGACAAGTTTGCCGATGTTGATCCATTCAAAGGGGTCTAGGCCTATTACTCCGAATCAATCCTCTACAAGCAAGTCCACCAAGACAAAGGTGGCAATGATGCCGACGATAAAGCAGAAATAGGCACAATATCGAAAGATCCCTTGAGGGTTCATCTCAAAGGACGTGTCCCAACTCGGCTCCTTCCCTCGTAGTAAAGCTGCATAGGAAGGCACCGGAACCCCTGGTCGTTCGTCTATGAATGCCAAATTGACCACCTAAAGAAGATCCTGTACCCACTACTGCTTCAGAAACACCGGTGGTAAAACTTCGTAGAAGACCTACAAAGTCGTTACACATATTAAAAATAGAACCTAGCAAAGATGAACTGGAAGAGTACATAGCTGCTCATGTTGATGTTCCTTCCCTAGATGATCTAATTCCCCCAGAAAAGATACCTTACTTCATGAATAAAGGGTTATCTTTGACGATTTATTTGATCAGTTGAGCGGAGCAAAGGTATTCTCAAGGATACACTTGAGGTCTGGGTACCACCAGGTGAAAGTGAAGAAGGAGGATATTCCGAAGACAGCTTTATGGACTCGGTATGGGCAGTTTGAGCTCTTGGTGATGCCGTTTGGGTTGACCAATGCCCCGATGGTATTTATGAACCTGATAAATAAGGTATTTCATCAGTACTTGGATCAGTTTGTGGTAGTATTCATTAATGATTTTCTGATTTATTCGAAAACTCCAGGGGAGCATAAGAATCACCTAAGGATAGTTCTGGAGACCCTCAGGAAGGATAAGCTTTATGAAAAGCTTTTGAAGTGTGAGTTCTTCCTTGATAAGGTTAAATTCCTCGGGCATATGATTAGAAGAGACGAAATCTCAGTAGACCCGAAGAAGATTTCAGCAGTTGAGTCGTAGTCTACCCCAACTTCAGTAGAGGAGATCAGGAGTTTTGTTGGATTGGTAGGCTATTATCGGAGATTTTTTTAGGATTTTTTCAGGATTGCGGAACCGTTGACTAAACTAACCAGGAAGGACGTGGAGTTCATCTGGACTGAGGATTGTTAGTCTGTTTTTGAGGAGCTAAAGAAGAGGTTAACTATAGCCCCAGTGTTGACATTGCCATTAGGGACAAGAGGATTTTCTATATATAGTGATGCATCGGGTAAGGGCTTGGGATGTGTGTTACAGCAGAACGAAAAAGTGATTGCCTATATTTCATGGCAATTATGCCCACATGAGAAGAATTACCTTACCCATGACTTGGAGTTGGCAGCAGTTATTTTTGCTCTTAAACTGTGGAAGCATTACTTGTATGGAGAGAGGGTAGAGATCTTTAAATATCACAAGAGCTTGAAATATGTGTTCACACAAAAAGAGCTCAACAAGTGGTAGCAGTGGTAGTTGGAGTTGATGAAGGACTTTGATATTTCTTTACAGTACCATCCAGGAAAGGCCAACGTAGTCGCTGATGCCTTGAGGAGGTTTCCAGCGGCTATGTACTTGATGAGGGACATGCACTTGTTGACTGATCTTGATAGCTTGGGTATTGATGTGTTAGTTCTTGGAGTTACAACACAAATATGGGGACTTCAAGTACAGTCAAAGTTGATGGACCGGATCAGAACCACACAGTTCAAGGATGAGTCTCTGAGAAGCATCATAGCGCAGGTCTGGATGGGATTGGCAGAGAAATTCAGTATTGCAGATGATGGATCATTACGGTATGGTACCATATTGTGTTTGTCGAGTGGAGCGTTGCACGAGGAGGTTCTTCAGGAGGCACATCGATCTCAGTACTCTATGCATCCATGTGCCAACAAGATGTATAGAAACATGAGAGAGCATGTTTGGTGGTATGGTATGAAGCGGGAGGTGGCTAGCTTCATATCCAAATGCTTGGTATGCCAGCAGGTAAAGGCAGAGAAACAGAGGCCAGGTGGACTGCTTCAACCTTTATCCATTCTAGAATGGAAGTGAGAGCATGTGACGATGGACTTTGTTTCGGGACTTCCGCGTTCTCCAAGAGAAAAATACGCGATTTGGGTCATCGTTGACAGGTTGACCAAATCAGCACACTTTCTGTCATTCAAAGTGGGTATGTCTACGAAGAAGCTCGTGGAGATGTATATGCGTCAGGTAGTCATATTGCATGGAGTTCTTGTGAGCATAGTCTCAAATCGGGAGTCTCTTCTTCACTTCCCACGTTTGGAGGAGTTTGCAGGCTAGCTTGGGCACTCAGCTCAAGTTTAGTACTGCATATCACCCTCAAATAGATGTATATGCTACGCACCTGTGATTTGGATTTGGAAGGCTCTTGGGAGGATCACCTTCACTTGGTAGAGATTTCTTACAATAACTACCATGCCAGTATTAAAATGCCACCATTTGAGGCGTTGTATGGTCGAAGATGCCGCACTCCATTATCATGCGATGATGTTTGTGAAAGAGCCTTATTGGGACCAGGGATGGTTGTGGATGCAGCTGAGAAGGTGAAGCTCATCAGGGATAGGCTTCGGGTGGTGTAAACACCCTAAATTTTGAGAATAATTTTAAAATAGGTTATTTCGTTTTTGGAATTTTCTGGAAATTAAAACCAAGATGAGTGTGATTTAAAGAATTTTTAAGTGTGGCCAAAGGGTGTTAAAATATTCTGGAAGTAAAAATTTATTGTGTATAATGGAGAACCGGACGCATGGCATTTTTCGATGAATTTATTGGACACCGGAGCAACGAATCGAGAACCAAAAGCTATAGAGAGTGAACCAGACCCAAGTTGAACAAATCCAGGCTAGACCAAACCAAACCCAGCGTTCGGGTCGGGTTGGATCCGAGCCGAACCCGACCCGGATCCAAACCGTATGGAACCCTAGAATTCCTCCGCCGAAGACTCCTGTAGCAGCCTATATAGCGCCTCCTCGGCGTCCGTGCCTAGCCATCACCTAAACCCTAAGCTCCCGCCGCCATCAAGCTCGCCGTCGACCACCTAGCTGCCCCACCCAGCAGCTGATCCGCGACGCCGTCGCTTCCCATCACCTGAAACCCCGCCGCTGAGTTCGCCCAGCCGACTTCCCCCTTCTCCGTCATCCGCCGCGAGCACAGCGACCCCGAGCGCGGCCCCCTCCGTCCTAAGTTCGAACCGTCCCCCGACTCCTCCCTGTCGCTGCTACCCCGCCGTTCGATCATCCCTCACCCTTCGACTCACCGCCAGCGAATCCCGCCGGCCGCCGCCAAGTTCAGCCCTCAACCCTCCGACTCCCCCTCGACCCTTCGACCCGCGCCAGGCCGTCGCCCGAGAACCGGCCGCCGCCTGAGAACCCAGTCGCCCCGAGCTTGTCGACCCAGCAGTGAATTCGGGACAAGACACAGAGCTCAGCGGACACGGGAGATCGCGATTCGGACGCCAGCAGTAGACATCGGATACGAGCAGGACACGTGGAAACTCAGATTTTGGAGCTCGGTTCAGGTACCATTTTCACCCTCATTGCAACTCCAATTTCAATTCCGTCAGTTGCTACACGTAGACTGTATAACCCTCTCGGTGCCCGTGCAACTCGCTCGGTGCATCGCGTCCTGTGGTGATCGTACACCGCGATCCAAAAATAGGAAAGGCAACACCCTGTTTCACCCCGGAACTGAGTACGCCCCGCTAATCGGGACGACTTGGTCGCACGCGGTATTTACCGAACTGTGCGCGACGTTGATATGGTCGTGTAGGATTTCGCAGAAGTCGATTCGGAGGTGCGGGCACCCCGGAATCAACGCGTATCCGCCGACGACACTCCGTATCCGTCCTTTCTGGAACACGCTGTAACTTTGTGTACGCACGTCGGATCGAGACGAAACTTGCGCCATCGGACTCGTAGCAATGCGCTGGTCCTATGACCCAAGTTTGGTCCGATTCCGAGAACGTTGAAAAAATCACGTATCGTGGGCCCCACAGGCTCCACTTGACGGGTGATTTTGAGATCGGCTCATCGGAATCCAATTCTGGAAGTTCCGTTGGGTTCGTATCATCGTTCCTGACTTGTAGACACTGAGTTTGCAGAATTTGGAGACCTTTGACCCTGACACGCTTTTCGGTACAAAGTGGCCCACATGTGGACCCCGTTTTAATCCGAAAATGACCTTTTTGCCCCTGTGTCCAAATTGGACGTAAGGACAGGCATTTCTAGCAGTTTGATACCTTCTGAGACTATTGGTGATGTTTATGACAGCTTTTGGAGTAGTCCCTACCGGTTCCGCTGATCCAGGGACGATTGTTGATATTCCAACATCAGGCAAGTGTACCTTGCCAACTCTGCAGCTTAGTTATTTATTTTCCTTGCTTCATTATATTGCTGTGCATGCTCAACCTAGGACCGTGTGACGTACTTAGCGTCCGATTATCAGTCGGGTGCTGACACCTGTACGCAGTGTTGGGTACGGCCATCTAGAGATGGACATTCGTGACACCTTATTTTCGTACTTGTCTTATCAAGTACCATATGACCCAGGACACTTGATACTATTCATGAGACAGGATTTTCCCGAGATATTCGTGGTGATTCTGTATAGGATACAGGACATGGACATTATACTCTTAGATACTTTATGACTTGATGCATTAGCTATGATCGCGCTTGACATGGACATGAGACGTTATGGTCATGATATGCGTGGTTACATTGGGTGGGGAGAGACACACAGGCTACAGGCTGTTTCATATATCTATCTACTACTATTGTGAGGCCTCAGACTCTCGTAGCAGAGCTAGGCACATTACGTGTTTATTACCGCTACCGGCTCCCCGACACAGAGCTGGTAGTGGCTTCAGCCTGAGTTTTAGTGCTGCTCTCATCTTGCATTTTCACATTGATGGTTACTTACTTGCCCTATTTATTCATTACTTGCTGCACTGTATTTATTTTGGCATGAGCTTTCTTGTACCTTGCTATGTCCCCTGAGGACCTGGATCCGGATATTTGTCCCCAGATTTTGCGGACGAGGCTTATCCCGAGGTTTACGGGACCGGAGCAGGAGCTGTACCGCCATCTGAGGACGAGGTCTTAGCTGATGACTTCTCTTGAGCATCCATGTTCATGCTCAGCGTTTATTATTTATTTCAGTCTTTTACTTTCTGGTCAGTTGAACCATTGTACTAGATATTTATCGGGTTGTTCCCCGAAGTACTTTGTGAGACTTGCTGATGATTTACATTCCTTATTTATTCAGTGGATCATATTTTATATCTTGTGTGGATGAGATTAGTTGTGCCGTGATTGTCGTAGACTTGTTTTACAGCTTAAGTATGCCCTGATGGATCCATTATATTGAGCTGGTCCATCGGTGCGTACTGCTGGCCATTGCCACGTGTCTAGTCCCACGGTATTTTGGGACTGGGGCGTGACATGGTTTTTGTGGTAGCCCATGCAGGTCTACGACTAAATTGTTCGGTTTCAACTTAGGGATCGAACCAGCCTGCCCTATGGATAGTATAAACTATAGGATCTCATCCATTATTTAACCATTTGTTGAACTCTATATCGAACTCAAAATTTTACTTGAACTGCATCCTGTATTGATTCCTCTGAGCGTTCTTATAGTTTATCTTTTGATTTTAGAGCAATGGATCCCGGGAACAGAAATGATATTCCTTTGGAGACACCACACGACGCTGTGGTTACTTATGGAGACGAAGTAACACCAGGGGATGGTGGACAAGCATCGCAGAGTGATCAAACCGGTCAGCCTAATCCAAGGTTCCGGAGAGATGACATCCCACCTCCACCACAGTTCACTCCCCAGATGCCAGCATTCCCGCCAGGACAAGCCATGGACGGGCAACAGATGTTCCAGATGATGTATGCCATGATGCAAGCCCAACAACAGATTCAGCAGGAGGCCCATCGGCAGGAGGCCGAGTATCTGCGGACCAGCCTGGTATCCGCATTGGAGCAGGCTAATCCAGCAGCGAGGCGAACATCGACGGGATCTATCACCGACTTCCGTCATCTCAAGTCTCACACATTTTCTGGTAAAGAAGGGCCAACGGAAGTTCATAAGCGGCTCACAAACATTCAGCATCAGCTGGAAGCCGCTGAACTTCCAAGAGAGAAGTGGATGACTGCAGTCAGAATGCAGTTAACTGATAATGCGCACCACTGGTGGTTAGCAAAAGAAAGGAGACTTGGACAGGACAGAGTCACATGGGAAGAGTTCTCCAGACTTTTCCAAGAGATGTACATCCCGACAGTTGCACGGTCAGAGCTTAGGGACAAGTTCAACCGCCTCATCCAGGGCAGCATGACAGTGGAAGAATACAATTTTGAATTTATTCGCCTGAGTCGCTTCACTCCAACATTGATTTCGACGGAGGAAGAGAAAGCGGAAAAGTTCTTTGACGGGTTAAAGTTCGAGCTTCAGAGATTGATTGGCTCAGTGGCACCTACAAATTATACTGATGTTCTAGCAGCAGCACGACGCATGGAGCGCGTCACTAGAAGGGAATCGAATCTGAAGAGGCCAAACACCTTCGCACCAACCAAGGCAGCACATGGAGATTCTGCAAAACAATTTCAGAGGAGTACGCCAGATAGAGCAGCACACAGGGCCATATCCCTTCCTACTTGTCATCACTGCGGCAAGGTAGGACACATTGAGAGAGAGTGCAGGCGGAAGTTGGGACTATGCCTGCTTTGCGGATCAAACCAGCATCTATCCAGAGACTGCACTCACCATAGAGGAGAAGCACCCAGACTAGCTCTACCTGCACCGCGACCAACTTATCCAACAGTAGGAGCACAGCAGACAGGAGTTGGTGGAGTCAGACCACCAGCCCCAGGAGGAAACCAGCAGAGACCACCACTGGCCCCACAGGCAGCCCTATTTCAGCAGGCTCAGCAGCAGCAGAGAGGTCCAGCACAGGGGCGAGGGCAGGCATTCCCATTAGCTATTGAGCAGGAGGCTACAGCAGGCGAGGTCATCGCAGGTACTATTCTAGTAGCTTCATTACCAGCTGTAGCATTATTTGATTCTGGAGCATCGTATTCATTTATAGCAGCTAGCTTTGTAGCCACCCATAGAGTAGCTACCGCACCCCTTCCGAAGATGAAGAGAATTCTTACGGGAGGCGGTATTATTCCGGTTAGTGATGTCTGTAGATCATGTTCTGTAGTAGTTTGTGGCCGAGAAATGCGAGCTCAATTTCTGATATTTTCTATGCCGGATTATGATGTCGTACTTGGTATGGACTGGTTAAGTCAGTACCATGCGACTCTTGATTGCCGACTTGGGCGGGTTATATTTAGACCGCCTGGACATCCAGAATTTGAGTTTCTTCGAGGAGCAGTAGAGCAAGGAGTTCAGCCTACTCTTAGGGTACTATCGGTAGAAGGGGAGACAGGTTACCCAAGAGTCATATCAGAATTTGTGGATGTATTTCCCGATGATCTTTCAGGTTTACCGCCTGATCGGGAAATAGAATTCACAATAGACTTAACTCCAGGAGCAGAGCCAATTACTTCATCAGTATATCGGCTAGCACCTAAGGAGTTAGTAGAATTGAAGGAACAGGTTGATGATCTTTTGGAGAAGGGTTTCATTCGGCCCAGTGTTTCACCTTGGAGGGCACCCATATTATTTGTGCCGAAGAAGGATAGAACAGTACGGTTGTGCATTGATTACCGGGCACTAAATGCTGTGACCATCAAGAACAGGTATCCCTTACCACGCATTGATGATCTATTCGATCAGTTGAGTGGTGCAAGGGTATTTTCGAAGATTGACCTTAGATCCGGCTATCATCAGATCAAGGTGAGGAAAGAAGACATCCCGAAGACAGCTTTCAGGACGAAGTATGGGCATTATGAGTTCTTGGTGATGCCGTTTGGTTTAACCAACGCGCCAGCAGTGTTTATGAGTTTGATGAACAGAGTCTTTCATCAGTTCTTGGATAAATTTGTAGTTGTATTCATCGACGACATTCTCATATATTCCAAGAACCATGAAGAGCACGAGGAGCATCTCAGAATTGTGTTAGAGACCTTGAGGCAGGAGAAGCTATATGCCAAGCTCAGTAAGTGTGAGTTCTGTATGGACAAAGTGCCTTTCTTGGGACACATCATATCAGGAGAAGGACTTTCAGTGGATCCAGAGAAAGTTGCGGCAATAGAGACTTGGCCTACACCCACATCAGTCGCAGAGGTGAAAAGTTTTCTCGGACTTGAGGGATATTACCGAAGGTTCGTAGAAAATTTCTCGAGGATTGCAGAACCGATGACAAAGCTGACACGAAAGGACCAGGAATTTCTATGGACAGAAGACTGCCAGAAGGCCTTCGAAGAACTGAAGAGAAGATTAACAACAGCACCGGTCTTGACTCTTCCTTCAGGGTCAGGAGATTTTGTTGTTTACAGTGATGCATCAGGCAGTGGACTAGGATGTGTCTTGATGCAACATGGAAAAGTCGTTGCTTATGCGTCAAGACAGTTGAAGGTCTACGAGAAGAACTACCCAACACATGATCTGGAGCTAGCAGCAGTTATATTTGCACTAAAGATATGGAGGCACTATCTTTATGGAGAAAGGGTAGAAATCTTTACTGATCACAAGAGTCTGAAGTATGTATATACTCAGAAGGAGCTTAACATGAGGCAGAGACGCTGGCTGGAACTGATGGTAGATTTTGACATAGATCTGCAGTATCATCCGGGAAAGGCGAATGTTGTTGCAGATGCACTCAGCAGGAAGCCTACGGCTTATTTCTTGACGATGCAGCCCGAGTTACTGAGAGATCTACAGGAGCTTCAAATAGAGATTGTCTTACCAAGACCAGATGGCTTGATGGCTAATCTTGAGATTCAGTCATCACTCGTGGAGAAGATTAAAGAGGCATTGTCCACCGATGCTAGATTCCGAAGACTCAAAGAAAGGACAGAAGCAGACATGCAGACAGGACTTCGCATTCACGAAGACGGGACATTGAGATTTGGAAATCGCCTGTATGTTCCAAATGGAGAATTGAGACAGGAGTTAATGACCGAAGCACATAGCTCCATGTACTCTGTTCACCCAGGAGGAACCAAGATGTATCGAGACTTGAGACAGTATTACTGGTGGCATGGAATGAAGAGAGAGATCGCAAGATTTGTAGCCAAATGCTTAGTCTGCCAGCAAGTGAAGGCAGAGCATCAGAGGACTGCAGGTATGTTACAGCCGCTTCCCATACCAGAATGGAAGTGGGAGCACATCACGATGGATTTTGTCACAGGATTTCCGAGGAGCCCCAGCGGAAGAGATGCAGTATGGGTTATTGTGGATAGACTCACTAAATCGGCACACTTCTTGCCATTTAGAGTTGGGCAGTCCACAGAGGTACTAGCCGACATGTATATGCGACAAATTGTCAAATTACATGGAGTGCCTGTTAGTATTGTATCGGATCGAGATTCAAGATTTACATCTCATTTCTGGAGAAGCATGCAAGAGAGTCTGGGCACCAGACTCAAGTTCAGCACGGCGTACCACCCGCAGACAGATGGCCAATCGGAGCGCACCATTCAGATATTGGAGGACATGTTGCGATCATGTATGCTAGACTTTGGAGGTTCTTGGGAAGATCATTTGCACTTAGTGGAGTTCTCCTACAACAACAGTTATCAGGCCAGCATTCAGATGGCACCATTTGAAGCTTTATACGGAAGGAAGTGCAAGTCACCTATATGCTGGAGTGACGTCGGTGAACGTCAGATACTGGGACCAGAATTGGTCACACAAACAGTGGAGAAGGTGAAGCAGATTCAGAATCATCTACGAGCAGCTCAGGACCGACAGAAGCATTGGGCAGATACGCACAGACGTCCCCTAGAGTTCAAAGAAGGAGATCACGTATTCTTGAGGATTTTGCCCACTCGTGGTACTATCAGATTCGGAAGCAGAGGCAAGCTGAGCCCAAGGTATATTGGGCCATTTGACATCCTCGAGCGTGTTGGTGAGGTGGCTTATCGGCTTGCATTACCTCCATCCTTAGAGGGAGTGCATGACGTATTCCACGTCTCACAGCTACGAAGGTACGTGACCGACCCAAGTCACGTAGTCGATCAATCAGAGATCGCAGTAGGCCCAAGCTTGAGGTATGAAGAACAACCAGTTGGCATCCTTGACGTCAGTGAGAAGACATTACGGGGACAGACGATCAGACTGGTTCGAGTAGCATGAAAACATCATTCTCCTGGAGAATCGACTTGGGAACGAGAAGATAGTATGCGCCAGCGATACCCCCACTTGTTCGAGGAGGCAGTTGTAAACTAGTCCACCTTGTATTTCCATAACTCTTTCTTGAGTAGCTTATTCTTTGATTGCGAGGACGCAATCCTTTTAAGGAGGGAAGATTGTAAACACCCTAAATTTTGAGAATAATTTTAAAATAGGTTATTTCGTTTTTGGAATTTTCTGGAAATTAAAACCAAGATGAGTGTGATTTAAAGAATTTTTAAGTGTGGCCAAAGGGTGTTAAAATATTCTGGAAGTAAAAATTTATTGTGTATAATGGAGAACCGGACGCATGGCATTTTTCGGTGAATTTATTGGACACCGGAGCAACGAATCGAGGACCAAAAGCTATAGAGAGTGAACCAGACCCAAGTTGAACAAATCCAGGCTAGACCAAACCAAACCCAGCGTTCGGGTCGGGTTGGATCCGAGCCGAACCCGACCCGGATCCAAACCGTATGGAACCCTAGAATTCCTCCGCCGAAGACTCCTGTAGCAGCCTATATAGCGCCTCATCGGCGTCCGTGCCTAGCCATCACCTAAACCCTAAGCTCCCGCCGCAATCAAGCTCGCCGTCGACCACCTAGCTGCCCCGCCCAGCAGCTGATCCGCGACGCCGCCGCTTCCCATCACCTGAAACCCCGCCGCTGAGTTCGCCCAGCCGACTTCCCCTTCTCCGTCATCCGCCGCGAGCACAGCGACCCCGAGCGCGGCCCCCTCCATCCTCAGTTCGAACCGTCCCCCGACTCCTCCCTGTCGCTGCTACCCCGCCGTTCGATCATCCCTCACCCTTCGACTCACCGCCAGCGAATCCCGCCGGTCGCCGCCAAGTTCAGCCCTCAACCCTCCGACTCCCCCTCGACCCTTCGACCCGCGCCAGGCCGTCGCCCGAGAACCGGCCGCCGCCTGAGAACCCAGTCGCCCCGAGCTTGTCGACCCAGCAGTGAATTCGGGACAAGACACAGAGCTCAGCGGACACGGGAGATCGCGATTCGGACGCGAGCAGTAGACATCGGATACGAGCAGGACACGTGGAAACTCAGATTTTGGATCTCGGTTCAGGTACCGTTTTCACCCTCATCGCAACACCAATTTCAATTCCGTCAGTTGCTACACGTAGACTGTATAACCCTCTCGGTGCCCTTGCAACTCGCTCGGTGCATCGCGTCCTGTGGTGATCGTACACCGCGATCCAAAAACAGGAAAGGCAACACCCTGTTTCACCCCGGAACTGAGTACGCCCCGCCAATCGGGACGACTTGGTCGCACGCGGTCTTTACCGAACTGTGCGCGACGTTGATACGGTCGTGTAGGATTTCGCAGAAGTCGATTCGGAGGTGCGGGCACCCCGGAATCAACGCGTATCCGCCGACGACACTCCGTATCCGTCCTTTCTGGAACACGCTGTAACTTTGTGTACGCACGTCGGATCGAGACGAAACTTGCGACATCGGACTCGTAGCAATGCGATGGTCCTGTGACCCAAGTTTGGTCCAATTCCGAGAACGTTGACAAAATCACGTATCGTGGGCCCCACAGGCTCCACTTGACGGGTGATTTTAAGATCGGCTCATCGGAATCCAATTCTGGAAGTTCCGTTGGGTTCGTATCATCGTTCCTGACTTGTAGACACTGAGTTTGCAGAATTTGGAGACCTTTGACCCTGACACGCTTTTCGGTGCAAAGTGGCCCACATGTGGACCCCTCTTTAATCCGAAAATGACCTTTTTGCCCCTGTGTCCAAATTGGACGTAAGGACAGGCATTTCTAGCAGTTTGATACCTTCTGAGACTATTGGTGATGTTTATGACAGCTTTTGGAGTAGTCCCTACCGGTTCCGCTGATCCAGGGACGATTGTTGATATTCCAACATCAGGCAAGTGTACCTTGCCAACTCTGCAGCTTAGTTATTTATTTTTCTTGCTTTATTATATTGCTGTGCATGCTCAACCTAGGACCGTGTGACGTACTTAGCGTCCGATTATCAGTCGGGTGCCGACACCTGTACGCAGTGTTGGGTACGGCCATCTAGAGATGGACATTCGTGACACCTTATTTTCGTACTTGTCTTATCAAGTACCATATGACCCAGGACACTTGACACTATTCATGAGACAGGATTTTCCCGAGATATTCGTGGTGATTCTGTATAGGATACAGGACATGGACATTATACTCTTAGATACTTTATGACTTGATGCATTAGCTATGATCGCGCTTGACATGGACATGAGACGTTATGGTCATGATATACGTGGTTACATTGGGTGGGGAGAGACACACAGGCTACAGGCTGTTTCATATATCTATCTACTACTATTGTGAGGCCTCAGACTCTCGTAGCAGAGCTAGGCACATTACGTGTTTATTACCGCTACCGGCTCCCCGATACAGAGCTGGTAGTGGCTTCAGCCTGAGTTTTAGTGCTGCTCTCATCTTGCATTTTCACATTGATGGTTACTTACTTGCCCTATTTATTCATTACTTGCTGCACTGTATTTATTTTGGCATGAGCTTTCTTGTACCTTGCTATGTCCCCTGAGGACCTGGATCCGGATATTTGTCCCCAGATTTTGCGGACGAGGCTTATCCCGAGGTTTACGGGACCGGAGCAGGAGCTGATCCAGGAGCTGTACCGCCATCTGAGGACGAGGTCTTAGCTGATGACTTCTCTTGAGCATCCATGTTCATGCTCAGCGTTTATTATTTATTTTAGTCTTTTACTTTCTGGTCAGTTGAACCATTGTACTAGATATTTATCGGGTTGTTCCCCGAAGTACTTTGTGAGACTTGCTGATGATTTACATTCCTTATTTATTCTGTGGATCATATTTTATATCTTGTGTGGATGAGATTAGTTGTGTCGTGATTGTCGTAGACTTGTTTTACAGCTTAAGTATGCCCTGATGGATCCATTATATTGAGTTGGTCCATCGGTGCGTACTGCTGGCCATTGCCACGTGTCTAGTCCCACGGTATTTTGGGACTGGGGCGTGACAGGTGGCGTAGGACAGATAGCAGTATTGGGCCGATAGCTACCGGAGACCATTGGAGTTTGAGGTATAGACTTTTGTTTTGTATTGCTAGTGATTGCTTATTAGTTAGAATGCTAAGGCTATATTTTGTTCCAGGTTAGTGATCTGGTGTTCTTGAGGATTTCTCCGACGCAGGGCACGATTCGATTTGGTGGAGGCGGGAAGCTTAGTCCATGGTACATCGGATCCTTCGGTATTCTTGAGAGGGTTGGTGCAGTGGCCTACAGACTAGACTTGCCGCCTATACCGTATTTCATGTGTCACAGCTGAGACGGTACGTGGCAGATCCTAGCCATGTACTAGATCACTCGGAGATCGAGGTTGGTCCGACTCTCAGCTACCCAGAGCAGCCCGTGGATTTTCTGGATTACAGGAAGAAGGTGCTATGGAACCAGATGATCCCTTTGGTGTGAGTCGCGTGGAGGCATTACTCGCCAGGAAAGAGCACCTGGGAGCAAAATGCCGAGATGCGCGAGCGATATCCTTATCTGTTTGAGCCGTGAGGTATAATTCTTTCTTGCTTGTATTGATTGATTTTGGTAGTTAGTTTCTTCCTAAATTTCGAGGACAAAATTTTTCTAAGGTGGGTAGGATTGTCACCATCACTTTTCCAACTATGGGTAGTTTGGTAAATTGGCATGAATAAATAAATTTTAGGAATAAATAATTATATTGGTATGTTATTAAAATTATTGAATAATTATATTATAGATTAAATATGACTTGTGTTAGTTATTTGGTTAGAGAGACTGGCCCAATAATTAGACTAGACACTTGTAGGCCCAACTAGAATTGTCATGACAACTAGTGAGCCAACTTGGACCTAGCCCAATAGTCATTTTCCACTAATTAATTAGGAGGTTAGGCTTAATTAAAAATTAGTTAGAAGCCTTCCTAATATACCCTTCTTAATTAATATTCATATAAACCATTAGAGGGCATATTGGACAATTGACAATGACTTGGACAGGGGAAAATGGGGGCCGGCCATAAGAGCCTCTCTTTTCTCATTTGTTCATTCATTTTTGAGATCCCCAATTTCATAGATACCCAATTCTTTCTTTCCATCATCAATTCACCATCAATTCACCTTCATTTCCTTCTCAAATTCATCACTCTTGGAGTTTAGGAGCTTGGAGAAGCAAGGAGCACAAGGAGGAGAAACTTTGGAGCTAGAGATCGTGTCTGGAACGTACCCAATTGTATTTTCATTGGGAATCCATCTCCCAATTGATAATTTCTAAATTTCTCTTTATTATAGCTTATTAATCATGTATTTGACCATTATGAATTATCCCATAGCAAAGGACTACCTATAGGAACAAGTTCTAGGCTAATTGGTTATGAATTATGAATTATGAGTTCTAGGTGGTATTTTGTGTGCATGTTGGGGGAATTACGAGGTTGACATATCAATATTGTGTCATGAGACCAATTAGATCTAATTAGACTTAGATTAGGGTTATGGAATAGGTACATGTCCATAAATGGATACGTGTAGGCCGTATCATGGTATTTTGTGATACGGTGCGACACGAGGCCCAATTTTGGGTGTTTTATGTAATTACTCCTTAATTCTCATTGTAGCAAGTTACAATAGTTGTATTATAATGTAATTAGCTTCTATAAATTTTAATTGTAGGGTATCATGATATTTTGGGTGCGTATCATGAGTATATCATGGGTACCTTGTTGTGTGCACACCAAGTGTTTGGTACTTAGCCTAGGCTAGCATTTTGGGGGTATTGTGTGTGTGTGTGTGTGTGTGTGTGTGTGTGTGTGTGTATATATATATATATATATATATATATATATATATAAGTGTCGATGTATATATATATCTATATATAAGTACTTGTGTAGTATTTTTTTGTGATGTGGTATTGTGGGGGTGTGGAATATTATGAATGTGATGAGGATTGATGCTCGAGAGAGCACTGTACAGCGAGGTGCAACAAAACTGCAGGTAATTGACAGGGAGTGCTATTATGGGGATTGGGTTTAAGCAATACAAGCAGTAGCAGCAATGTCTGCACAAGCATGTATCAAACCAGCAAGTAGCATGCATCAAATAGCAATAAGCAAGTGTAGTAGCAGAATGATTGAAGTAATAACAGCAATAGTAGTGACATAAAGGGAATGCTCGTTGTTTAGGTGGGAGATGGGGTGTAGGTAGTATTATGAAGGAAATTTGTTCAGTTCAGATCTGCTAAGAGGAGGAGAAAAGGAACTGACACCAGGTATCGGGTTGTGGTAAAATTATGTGTGCAGTACATTGAGGTAAGATATTGTTAAGAAGGGTGTGTGCGTATACAAATCTGGGTGTGTGTGATGAGGAAGTAAACAAGGTCTCATGTTTGGAATTATATTGGAGTATCAATGTTAGAGGAACGAGAGTAGCATTAGGACAATAAGTGTCTAATAAACTCGGGTACAGGGGTGTTCTGGGGATGAGCATGCTTGTATTGCCCTGCAATGCAAGCACCAACAATTAGCAGTAGTAACAGTAGCATTAGCATTCAGCAGTAGCAGTACCTGCTGTGTACTCATTTGTGCACCATAACATATGTAGAGCACTGCAACTAGGGGAGCAAGGAAAATGAATCAGTATTAGTTACTGATACAACTGTATCAGTAGACAGGTAAGGTGCACAGCAAGTGAGCTCGAGCCAGTGCATGTGAGGGAGCTCTGTCTGCACAGATAGTAGATAGTGGTAGTGGCCATGTGTAGTGTCAGATACTGAGCAGGAGGGGTGTTAGTTTGGGTATCAATAACTGATACAATGGAGGGAACTGAAACACTAAGTTAATGAATTAGATTGTATGCTAGTGAGTTAAGTTAGTGTTAGTGAGATGTTAGTCACTTAGGAGTTTCAGTTAGAATTGAGTTATTATAAGTATGGAATCATTGTTACCTAGTAATAGAAGGTTAGTATATATTTGTTAATGATTACTAGTTAGTTTTTAGTTCAATTAATGTCGATTAGTGTATTTTTAGTACCAGTTAGTTAGCTAGGTTGATACACAGATGAGTATCAGTTGATATACTAATGTAAATTAGTTGATACACTAATGTGGGTCAGTGGATACACATTATTAAGAATGCCAATTAGTGATATTACCTCAGTTCTTACTAGTTATCTGTAATGATTAGAGAGTTAGGTATTAGTTAGTGTTATGTATAGTTAGTTAATGTTGTATCTGTTAGTTAAGGTTCAGCTCAATAGTTAGAAGTTATATATATATATATATATATATATATATATATATATATATATATATATATATATAGTATAGCATTTAGTATATGAGTATTGGTCAAGATAGCTGGTATTGACTTATATGACTAGCTAAGAGCCATATGAGTCTAATAACCTTAGCTTGGACCTAGAAGTAAGTGTATGACCTAGTATCGACCTAGAAGCATGCATTAGTACAATTTTTAACCCATTCCCCTTTCATCATACTATTTAACGTGATCCTCTATAGGGTTGTGTGACACCAGCTTAGGCATCGAGATATACCCATTGTACTAGAGAGTATATTTCTCTGTTAGTTTTTATTTCATAATAGTGTATATATCACATGTTTTAGAACTGTATACTTGATTCCGACACAATGGTTACATGGACTGGTACTATATGGATCCTGTCAGGAGATGTTATCCCTTACCGTATTCAGTTGGTACTCCTTCACATATATTTTATCGTGTGTATCGAGTACTAATTTTAGTGTACTTCTTATTCACACACTGCTTGTATTCAGTGTGCCCATATTCGTTTTCGTAATGTGTTATGATTGGATCCATTGGTATTGGTTGGGGATGTGAGAATAAGAGTTGATTATGTGATCAAGCCAAAGTGTATTCGTGTATATATCGATTACATATCACACGTGTAATCGAGTTACCATATTTTATTAGTGTTCAACCCAAACCGATCACATTAGCTAGTTTTATCTATTTCTTTTTTATTGAAGTTATTCTATTATCTGTTCTTCATTGCAGTACATTACCTGTTCACTCTAGTTCATTACATTTTAATGTTTAGTTATCTTGTATTCTTTTCTATTATCTGTTATATATACTTGATTATGTATTTGAAACTGTTTTCAGAGGTATGTACTTTGCTCCAATCCTGACTAGATATATTTTTCAGATGATTGGCTTATAGACCAGTGTCCCACTTACTACGGGCTGCAGGACGGTATACTATTAGAGGATACTCCTTCAGAGCAGAAGGACTTAGTACCAGAGTCTGAGGAGGCTTAGTCTTATTGTTTAGACTTGTATTAGACTTTTATTGATGTTATTGGCATGTATATATTATTTTGGACTTGTGGATGTATTATGACTCTTTCCTTCGTTATTCCATCTTGTGCTTTATCTTCCTTAGTTTGCATTATGATTGAGTATAGTTTACCATTATCATATACTAAATTGTTCCTCCGTTTGGAGTTTAGATGACATTGACAGGTACCTTATACATCTTGTGTGAGAAGTTTAGATAGTATGGATGAACCAGACAACGTTCTACTGCCGATGCTGTGACGTAGTCTGGTCGTTGCTTACTACTCGTGCCCTTATTCCCGGTGCGGGTCGTGACATGTATCCCATCTTCTTGAGAATATGCTTAGTTTGTATGCTATATAGTGGTGAAGTTGTATTCGACCACTTTCTGGTTTAGGCTCTTCATAGGCGAAAGCCCGATGACCTTTAATTTTTCTGAAGATGATGGTTTTGTCCCCTTTCTTTCTTGCTAGAACGACGAAGCATGGGTCTTGGCTGAGGAAGATCCGATTGACCGCATGAGTAGTAGCTACTTGCGTATGAAGGTGTAAACCTATACCCTGCTCTAAAGAATATGCGACGCTCCAATGCGCGATGACAGAGCAATTCAAATACGGTATATCCTATGAAAGGATTATGTCATTGTAGGATGGTACGTCGGTAGACGCTGTGACATACTCTTCCAGTTCATCTCCTTCAATGACGGTTAGTGATGTTGGTGGTGCCGGAGTCCTTCTGCGGAGCTTGACCACCAATTACCATGGCATTTTTGTGGCCGGAGAACTATTGTCTGGAAGAGGTCTCTGTCCCTGAAGCTTGACCACTAAAGGTTCGGGTGCTTTCCCGCAAGCTTAACTACCAAGGGGTAGATGTACGGGGAGGACGTCCTTTGAGACAGACTTTTAGGGGATCTCCAGAAGTCGTGTCCATATAGGCCTCATCATCAACGTTATTATCTTCTTCATCTAGGTAAATTTTTTGTAAATGACCGAGTCAAAGTAATACGCCTCGACCCCTTTGAAATGATCTACGTCAACAAATTTTGTTTTGACCACGCCGTCTGTATTAATGTATTTTAAGCATTAGTTGAGCGTGGATGAGACGATCATATACTTGTGAATCCATGGGCGTCCTAGTAGGACGTTGTAAGACACCTCTACGTCGATAACGTAGTAGGTCACCTTTGTGCGGAGATCACCTATCTGGAACTTCAGACAAATCTTTCTTAAAGGGTAACTTCTTTCAGCGTTGAAGCCGCTGAATGGTGGTATTGGTGGCTGCTAGCCGATGCGTCAGTATTTCCAAGGTTTGTAGAAGACTCCGTGGGATAATGCTGAAGGATGAGCCGGGGTAAATGTGCATTTAATCCACTTTAATGGCTCTGATATATCCCGTGTAATACAAAGGGCGATCGTGCCTATTGTTCTTTAGTAACATATCCTGTTAAGAGAATGTGATGTTAGGGATCGCCTCCATCACACTGTTGCATTAGGGACATGCAGCAGGGTCTTCGGCTGGTGGCTTGACTCGTATCAGATAAGAGTCATCATTTTGTAATGCCTCATTCAGAGCGTGATGAGTCTCTTTTGAGAGACGTAGGATCTCAAAGAGAGACAATTTTGTGGGAGTGTTGGCCATTTGTGCCAAAATATCAAAGTTGTATGGCTTCTCCAACCCTTGAGTCGTGTCCTTTCATAGAGGTTTATCAAAGAATGTCTCCTTCTGCTTTCGTTTATCCACTACAGGAAGCTGGGATGGACCTAAATCAGAGGTAGAAGATGGAATAGTTGGGGGTATACCATCTTCGGGAGTGTTATAGTCGCGTTGGTAAGCGAGGCCTGATATGGTTAAACCAGCGAGAGCTTCGTCTGCTGATGGAGAGACCGCATGACATGACTTGGTCTTCTAAGATTTAGACATAGAACTCACTGCTTGCTGCATCGTTTTGGAGATGAGGTCTGGATGGAACCACATGACTTTGCCTTTTGGAGTAGTGAGAGGAGCTAAACCATATGCTCGGGTTGGAGGGAGGTTAACCACCTCCATGGTTGTCCTAGGAATAGGGACGATACCATCTTGAGCCTCAGTTGTTAGGAAAGTGCCGAACTGGAGAGACACCATATTTGGAGTGACTCTCTTGTCCTCATAGTCTAAAGAGAGAGCTTTAGAGTCGATTAGTCATCGTATCTTCCTTTTTAATATGAATCACGTATGGCATGGTGGACATATCAATGGTAGTAACGGTACTTAGGATTGTCGACCTTGCCTGCCTCGTCGGGGCGCCTGATGTCAGGTAGCTTGAGTTTGATGCCCTTCATCAACACTTCAAAGAGATCCATGACATCATCGTCATTAAAGAAGTAAGTCTCATGTACTGTAGGTGTCTCTTCCTGCTTAGGAACAGGTGAGGTCGATCTTTTTGACAAGTTGACCGTCAGGGCCTGCATACCTTTACCGTCGAGATTATTGGCATATGTGAAAGGACGCTTTCCCTTGTCTTTAGCGCTGGGAGCTTGAAATCCTTGTAAGCGGGCATCTTTCGTGCTTTTATCTGCAGCAATGACACTTATGATAAATATTGTCCAGTCATTGAATGGGACACACGCCGTCCAAAGTCTTATTGCTGGTAGAAGGTTTTTTAAGGTATGTGTCCATCAGCGTGGATTTTGGAAAACCAGGAGGTAGTTTCAATGCCACATATAGAAAATACTCGATGTAATTTTGTACGAGTTCCCTTTCCCCTTGGGTGATGTCCATCAGGGAGGGCATAGTCATATCCATTCCTCCTTCGTAAAATCGGGCGAGGAAAAGAGCCTTCAGGTCCTCGAAGGAGGAAATACACATCTCTAGAAGGCTATAAAACCACTCAAAGGCGACACCGGATAATGCTCCAACGAACAGGTTGGTGAGTAAGGCTTCATCCCGAGGTAAATAACATGTTATATAATGGAAGTATCTCATATACTGGCGGGGTGACGTCTTTCCGTCGAACGAAGCCAGAGATAATGGTTTATACTTGGGAGGGTATACCGCGTTGTCCTATTCAGGAGTATAGGGTTTCTAGATCCTGAGCTTCTCAAGCCTCACTATAAAAAATACTGGAATTTAGCAATGGATATCAGCGACAGAATAATATCCATCGCTGGTGTAGCCACAGAATAGCGACTAATATTTTATGTAAGAAACATATATTAATTTTCGTCACTGCGGTATCAATTTTTTCTCAGCAACGGACTAGTGATGAATAGATTACGTCGCTGCCAAACTATAAAATTCAATATCCCAGTTTTATTTTTATTTTCCCCCAAACTCTCTCTCTCTCTCTCCTCCACGACCCCCAACCCCCTCTCCTCCTCCGGCATTCCCTGACCCCCTCTCCCCTTGTTCCAGTTACCCCGACCCCCTATACTTCTCCTCTGACGTCTCCAGAGGCCACCTCTCCCCTTGCTCCAGTGACCCCAGACCCTCTCTTCTCCTCCTCCTCCGGCGTTCCCCTCTCCCCTCTCCCCTTGCTCCGGTGATCCCCGACCCCCTCTTCTCGTCCTCCGACGTCTCCAGCGACCCCCGACCCCCTTACTCCGGTGACCCCCAGACCCCTCTCCTCCTCCTCCAGCATCTTCGGAGACCCCGAACCCCTTTCCCCTTGCTCCGACACGACCCTGCCCCCTCTACTCCTTCGTCTTCGATGACCCCCTCCTCCTCCTCCTCCTCCTCCTCCTCCGACAACCCTAACCCGAGGAGCCCTAGGCAAGTCGAGGATCCCTAACAGCAACAGCCCCATCTTCATTCCCTATCCTCCTCCTCAAATTGCAAGTTGAGGAGCCCTATGCAAGTCATCTTCCTCTCCCCTACTTTAATTTTGTTCATTTTCTTTAATTTTGTTCATGTTTGTCAATTTATTACGATCAATTAGGTATATTTTGTATTAGGTCAGAAATTAGGTTTTATATATATATATATATATATATATATATATATATATATATATATATATATATATATATATATATATATATATATATATATATATATATATATATATATATTATCGATTTATAACATAGACACACGTATTGAAAAAAATACAGACAAATTGATACGAGTATTAGGACACAAAAATGGTAATATATATATTGTATGTGTCTATAATTAATTTAGAAAAAAGATTGACAAATTGAATATTACATATATAATT
Organism: Iris macrosiphon; assembly: GCA_036927795.1. Lineage (NCBI taxonomy): Eukaryota > Viridiplantae > Streptophyta > Magnoliopsida > Asparagales > Iridaceae > Iris > Iris macrosiphon. The sequence goes on from JAYESA010000014.1 coordinate 65,377,069, forward strand.
ATTTTGATTTATATGTGTATCATTGGACGTACGTAATTCTTAATACGTAGGATTGAGTGTATCTTAGAATATCAAAAATAGAATATGTGACGTTCAAAAATTTGTATCAGTATCGATTTATTCATCGGCCCTAAAATCGATACGTGTATCACTAATTTAACATATAATAAATTATTAATATTTTAGAGTATTGGTATTGGTATCGTAATCGGTATCGGACCATTACTATGAGTATCGATTATCACTAATTTAACCGATACGGTTATCACTAATTATTAACATTTTAGAAAATATATTTTATACTTTAGGCATAATTTTAAGTATTTCTAGTGTTATTTCTTAGTATTATAGTCGTTTATAGTTATACTTCAGGGTACTAATATGAATAGTAAATAGTAGTTCCAACCTTACTATGCTATGGCATATATCGGCCATATTCAGATGAGTGTCAAGGAATTATATTTTTGGATACATGTAAAATACGGAGAAATGCTCAAATATGGTCTTTCCAATAGCTCATTTAGTTCTTTATGAGACTTTTTCATCAAGTATCCTAACTAAATAATTCTTTAGCAAATATCCTAACCCATTTTGTATCTAATCAATATTATTTGAATATATGGTACATGCAGAATCAATGAGTCGATACTTAGTTGACCGATCGTGGATGTACAATCGACGACATGAGAGTAGGATTGGTTTAACAGATGATTTTATGGCAAGCATTGAGAAATTTCTCAAATACGCCAATAGTCAACCTTATTTCATAGATGTGAGGCTCATCAAATGTCCTTGTGTCAAATGTCATAATATATCATTCAAAGTGGTGGATCTCGTAAGGGAGCATCTCTACAAGAAGAATTTCGTACCGAACTACAAGGAGTGGATGGCAGAAGGATAACCTTTGTTTTCATAATATTATTATTTCTCCTTCAATACGGATGTAGAAGAGTCAACTCTCAAAGTTAACTTTGAATATCGACCGCGAAACCTGGCGCATGAGTTGGTATTTGATGCGTCCGATCCAATTTTTGATCTGAAGGATCCTAATCCTGATGCGAAGAAATTCTATAATATGTTCAAGAATGCCGAAACTCCGTTATACCCGGGTTGTGATTCTTATTCTTTACTATCGGTGGTGATATGGCTATTGAACCTAAAGTCTGATTTTAACTTGCCACAAAAATTCTACGACCGGATAATTCAGTTTGTTAGAGAGTTGTTGCTAAAAGGATCGAAGGAGTTGCTTAAAAAAGTTTACAAGTCGAAGATGATGATACGAAAACTCGGATTAGGCTACGAAAGGATAGATTGTTGTCGAAATTGTTGCATGTTGTAATACAACGAGAATATTGATAAAGATAAATGCATTTTTTGTCATGCGGACCAGTCCAAGCCAATTCGGGACAAAGGATAGTCAACTGTCGGAGCAAGGTTGCATCCCTATAAGTACATACAGTTTTTTCCAATCACAAAGATGTTGTAGAGGATGTATATGTTCGCAAATAAAGCACAACACATAACATGGCATAATAAGGAACGAAAGATGGATGAAGGAGAATTATCTCATCCTTTCGATGGAGATGCATAGAAATATTTTGATGTGTGTCTTCCTAAATTTGCTATGGAGCCCAGGAATATCCGGTTGGGTTTATGTTTTGATGGGTTCTCTCCTTTCGGACAGTCAGGATCTCAGTACTCTTGTTGGCCGATGATTTTGACTTATTATAACTACCACCGTGGATGTGCATGAAGACTCCTTACATGTTCTTGACACTTATCATACCCGGTCCCAAAAATCCAAAGAAGAACATCGATATCTAATTGCAACCATTGGTGGATGGGTTTAAACAATTATCGTAATTCGACATTCGGACATATGATATATCGAAGGAGAAAAACTTTCAGATGAGAGCATCTCTCAAGTGGACCATCAATGATTTTTCAGCATATGGGATGTTATCGGGGTGGAGTACTCATGGTACTTTGTCTTGTCCGATATGTATGGAAAAGAGTAAGGCATTCCTTCTCCAGAATGGAGGAAAAGCATGCTTTTTTTATTATCACTGTCAGTTCTTTCCTGCGTAGCATCTATGGAGAAGGAACATAAATGACTTTAGAGCTGGTAAACAGTAACTATCTCCTCCCCCATTGAGACTGACAGGAGACAAAGTTTGGAAAGAGGTAGATGGATTACCAACTATGATAGAAGATTCGATATCGGTCGATCACTTTGAAGGGTTCGGACGTAGACATAATTGGACGAAGTAGAGTATCTTTTGGGACTTACCTTATTGGAAAAAAAATCTCTTAAGGCACAATCTTGATGTCATGCATATCGAAAAGAATATATTCGACAACATCTTCAATACGGTGATGGATATTAAGGAAAAAATGAAAGACAATGTCAAAGCAAGAAAGTACTTAGAAATTATTTGCAGGCGTTCAGATTTACACCTAAAATGAAGTGGGAACGATAATTCGGTCAAGCCTCCAGCGCCATTTACATTAAGTAGGGAGGGTAAATTGATAATATGCAATTGGATTTCAAAGTTGAGATTTTCTGACGGCTACGTGTCAAATCTGACAAGATGTATTGATATCAACGAACGCAAGCTGACAGGGATGAAGAGTCATGATTGCCATGTGTTTATAGAGAGGTTACTACCTATTGCTCTGAGAGATGTTGCCTTGTCAAGTATGGGCTCCGTTGGCCGAATTATCTATATTCTTTAAAGATTTGTGTTCAAGCAAGTTGACGGTGCAACATATAATAGAACTTGAGGAAAAGATTGTATTGACATTGTGTAAGTTAGAAATGGTGCTTTTTCTCTTTTTTTTATAGTATGGAGCATTTGATGATTCATCTTGCATACGAAGAACGCGTCGGTTCTCCCGTCCATTATCGATGGATGTATCCATTTAAGAGGTATAAATTCTTTATACTAATAATTTCTTTATTCAAATAATTCCAAGATTCAATATATTATCTATAGGTATCTACATTACTTGAAGAAGAAGGATGGAAATAAGCTTATGTAGAAGCTTTGATATGCTAAGCATATATCATTCAGAAGGTTTCAAACTTCTGCTCCATCTACTTTGATACTCATGTCAGAACAAATTGTAATAGAGCCCCAAGGAATGATGACGGTGGGGTTGATGCCCCAAATAGTGTAATCCACACTATCTTTAATATGGGAGGGATGCCTACAAGTGCTACTAAAGTACGTTGGTTGAAAGATGATAAGTTTGAAGCCACTTATCGGTATATATTGTTAAATAGTGTTATAAAAGAGATGCAAGATATTGAGAAGTAAGCAACACATCTTTCCTAGATATTTCAATTTTTTTATACATAAAAAATAATTGCTCTAATTGTTCTCTTTATTATCATATTAATTTTAGAGTTGAGGTAAAAATGGAGAGACCTAATATTAATGAAGATGATCTTGATAGAGAGGTTGATAGAAAAATTTTATCGTGGTTCCATAATTATGTACGGATCCTAAACATTAAGCATTCTAAATTTAGCATGTAGACCAATCTTTGTCTAATGTCTATATGATACATGATGGTTCTGGATTTCATCCTGGTACAGACTTATAGAACGAATGACTTCAAGCATTAGCTATCGGATCAACCAACAGGGTAAAGTGTTGGGATGGATACACCATCAATAAATTCAAATTTAGAACCACTGATAAGTCTATTAATCAATCATTTGTCGACGAAGAGGCTAATTATACAAAGAATTTTGGAGTATGTGTGAGGGGTTCAGTCTATGATGCCGATCTAGAATTCGACTATTACGGTGTACTAAAAGATACCGTGGAGCTGGATTACTCTTATGAGATAAAAATTGTGCTGTTTAAATATGATTGGTTCGACACAACTCCTACGAAAGGATCAAAAATTGATAAACAATTTGGATTTGTTGATATAAATATAGAAAAAGATATATTGGTTTTGAACTATTAGAACGCTAATCAAATGGTTCAAGTGTATTATACGAGCTATCCTAGTCGACTGGCAAGAATAAAGATTGGTGGGTTGCATGTAAAACTAAATCTAGAAACACATATAATATTGGAGATCTAGCATACCAAGAGTATGAGGTGGTCATGCCTCAACTTGCATATATGTGTTTGGCCGGTGTTAATGGTATAGAGGTTGACGTCACCATAGAGGATGATAGAGTTGACAAAGAGATTGAGATAGAAGATTTACCACATATAGAGGAGAACTTTGATATGGAGATATCGAGCGAGGAACAAAAATTGAAAGATGAAGGTGCTATTGATACCTCAAACTCCAAGGGTCTACGGTGGCTGTCGGTCGAATGCCGTTGTCTGTCCTGCGCCACTCGAAGTCTGTCTATGATGAGTTTTACCTTTTTCGCTGCATCCACGACCATTTCTGGCCTAACAAGGCTCTCTCTCCGACATCGTCCCAAGATAACGGTGTGCGACACCTCCGTCCATATAGAGCCTCGAATGGTGACATCTCAATGCTGGCCTGGTAGTTTTTGTTGTAAGCAAACTCTACCAGGTGTAAATGATCCTCCCAAGAACCTCCGAGATCTAGAACACAAGTACGTAGCATATCCTCGAGAGTCTGAATAGTCCTTTCAGACTGCCCATCAGTCTGGGGGTGATATGCGGTACTGAACTTGAGCTGAGTGCCCAAGCTAGCTTGCAAACTCCTCCATAAGTGGGAAGTAAAACGACTATCCCGATCCGAGACGATGCTCACAGAAACCCCCATGTAATCTAACAATCTGTCGCATGTACATGTCTGCTAGCTTCTCCGTCTATGTACCCACTTTGAATGGTAAGAAATGGGCTGATTTGGTCAACCTATCCACGATGACCCAAATTGCGTTCTTTTCTCCTGCAGAACGCGGAAGCCCTGAAACGAAATTCATAATCACGTGCTCCCACTTCCACTCTGGGATAGGTAAAGGCTGAAACAATCCACCTGGCCTCTGTCGATCCGCCTTTACCTACTGGCACACTAAATACCGGGATACAAAGCGTGCTACCTCGCGCTTTATACCATACCACCATATGTGCTCTCCCAAGTCTCGATACATCTTGTTGGCACCTGGATGCATTGAGTACTGAGAGCGGTATGCCTCCTGCAAAACCACCTCGCGCTGCTCCCCGCTCGGCACACATATCCTAGTACCGTGCCGTAAAGACCCATCATCAGCAATAGTGAAGTCGTCTGACAATCCTGTCCGAACCTGTGCCCTAATACTCCTCAGAGCCTCATTATCATACTGCGCAGCTCTGATTCTGTCCATCAGCTAAGACCGTATCTGCAATCCCCATATCTGAATCTCGATACCGGGAACTAGCACCTTAATTCCCAAGCTTTCAAGGTCGGCCAACAAATGTCTATCTGTCGTCAAGTACATAGCCATCGGATACATGCTCAAGGCATCGGTGACTACGTTAGCCTTTCCTGGGCGGTACTGCAATGATATGTTGAAGTCTTTCATCAACTCCAACCACCTTATCTGCCTCATGTTCAGCTCCTTCTATGTAAACACGTACTTCAAGCTCTTGTGGTCTGTGAAGATTTTCACACGATCTCCGTACAGATAGTGTTTTCACAGTTTTAGAGCTAAGATAACCGTTGCCAACTCCAAATTGTGGGTGGGGTAGTTCTTTTCATGAGGGCGTAATTGCTTGGAAGCATAGGCAATCACCCTCTCGTGCTGCTGAAGAACGTAACTCAAACCCTTCCCTGAAGCATCACTGTAGATAGTGAATCCACTTGTCCCTGATGGCAACGTCAATACTGGAGCTGTCGTCAATCTCTTCTTCAGCTCATCAAAGGCGGCCTAACAATCCTCCGTCCAGATAAAATCCATATCTTTCCTGGTCAGCCTAGTCATTGGCTCTGCAATCCTGGAGAAGTCTTGTACATATCTCCTGTAGTAACCTGCTAGCCCAAGAAAACTCCTGATCTCAGCTACTGAACTGGGAGTAGCCCACGACTCCACTGCCTCGATCTTCTTTGGGTTAATTGGGATTCTGTCACCCGTCACCACATGCCCAAGGAATTCAACCTTGTCAAGGAAGAACTCGCACTTTGAAAGCTTCCCGTAAAGCTCCTCCTTCCTGAGAGTCTACAAGATCATCCTCAGGTGCTCTTCGTGCTCCTCTGGGGTCTTCAAATACACAAGAATGTCGTCGATGAACACCACCAAGAACTTCTCAAAGTACTGGTGGAACACCTTGTTCATCAAGTTCATGAATACTATAGGTGCATTGGTTAAATCAAACGGCATTACCATGAACTCAAACTGGCCATATCTGGTCTGAAAAGCTGTCTTCGAAATATTTTCTCTCTTTACCTTCACCTGGTGGTAGCCTGACCTCAAATCTATCTTTGAAAACACCTTCGCTCTGCTCAACTAATCGAAGAGATCATCTATCCTCGGCAGCGAGTATTTTTTCTTGATAGTGAGGTTGTTTAGAGCTCTATAATTGATACACATGCGTATCGTGCCATCCTTCTTTGGTACGAACAACACCGGTGCTCCCCATGGTAATAAACTGGAATTGATGAAGCCTTTGTCCTGCAACTCCTCAACTTGCTTTTTCAGTTCTGCCAGCTCGTTGTTGTTGACTCTATAGACATATTGTGAAATAGGCTCCGCTACTGGCACCAAGTCTATAGAGAACTCAACATCTCTGTCTGGCGGCAAGCCTGGCAACTCCTCTGGGAAGACATCCAGGAACTCTGCTATCAAAAGATGTGGCAACTTCTCTTATTCCTTCCTGGCTCCACAAAAAGTGCCTCTGCTCTGCTCCGCTGCTCCTCGGGCGACCTCAAACTCCAGCTCTTCTGGCAGTCGAAATATCACTCTACCTCCACGATAATCTATAGTAGCATGGTGCCTACTCAACCAGTCCATTTCGAGTACAATATCGTATCCCGGAAGTGGCATGACGAATAAGAACACGCTCAACTCTCGGCCTCCCAATGATACTCTCCAGTCCTTGTAATAATCACGGACTAGGATAATGCCTCCGCCAGTCGTGATCTTGCAAGTCCTATCTAATGGTTCTGCCTCTAAACGATGCTTAAGAGCATATGATACAGACACAAAAATATGGGAAGTGCCAGAATCGAATAATACAAGTGATGGAATAGAATTGAGAAGAATTGAACCTAAAATCACGTCTTCTGCTGGCTCGACCTCCTCGATCGTCATGGCGTATGCTCGTCCCTGGGGCGCACCTCTTTGCTGCTGGTGGTGCTGAGCAAACCTCTACTGCTGTAGCGGAAGTGGAGGTCCCCTCTGTTGGCCTCCTGGTACATTAGGTACCCTGGCTGATCCCCTCTGAGCGGCTGCTCAACCCTGACCTGGACGAGTCTGAATAGATGGACAGTCCCTCAACTGATGTGCTGAATATCCACAGGACAAGCATGTACCCAACCTCTTCCTGTAGATGTCCTTTGTGTGTCCTGCCTTCCCGCAGTACGCACACTGGACAGCGGACTGAGTCTGCCTCTGAGGCTGCTGCTGGGCGTGTCCTCGAGCTGGTGCCTGGTGCTGCTGATGCTGGTACGGCCTCTGTTACTGCTGATTGTGGGGACGCTTGGTCGGTCCCGCGCTACCACTCGCTCCTCCAGAAGTGTCGTATCCTCTCTTAGGCCTGAGGTCCAAGTCATCCTTAGCAATCTGGGCATCCATCAAAATGCCCTAGAATGTAGCAGTACGACGTCCAGAAGTGCGAGACTTGATCTCTCTCGTCAGCCCCTTCCTGAACTTCTGGGCTCTGTCTCCTGGGTCCTGAATCATCGATGCCGCAAACTGACCCAAACGGCAAAACTCCGCGGCGTATTCGTCGACTAAAATGCTTCCTTGGACCAAGTCATGGAACTGACTCTCCAAGGCTCCCAGGGCTACGTCAGGGAAGAACTTCTCCTTGAAAAGCTCCTTGAAAGCCTCCCAAGTAAGTCCTTCGACAGTGAGTCTCGGCTCCGTATGATACCATGTCAGTGCAATGTCGAACATCTGATTGTCGACGGCCTCGATCTGTAGAATCTCCGGAATCTACGCCAAGCACAAGTTTCTCTCTATACCCTCTAGTCAGTCGTCAGCGTAGAATATCCCCTCGATGCCCTTGAACTCTCGAGGCATCATCTCTTGAAGTCTACTATAGTACCTGGCCTCAGGTGCTGTTAGCCAGGGTGCTGCTGGTGCTATACAACTCTCTCTACAGCCTGGAGAGCCACTTGATGAGCATTTTCCATGCTCTCTTTCATCAGCTCTGTCTGTGCTTGGGCGCCTCTGCCTGCACCCTCTGAGCCTCAGCCTGGACTCGCTGAGCCTCCGTTGACGTCCTATGAGCATCTACCATGCCCTGGATCAGCGCAAACATATGTGCCCCATCAATAGGCATACCTCCGAAAACGGAGTCGGTGGTGGAGGAAGGTGCTCCGATACAGCTGGAACAACCCTCTGGACAGGCAGGGGGGAGGACCCCCAAAAATTGCAGATACTCCCACATGAACAGGAGATGTAGGAGGAACTCCAGATGTTTGTCCGTCAGGTCGAGAGGTGGCAGACCTCTCTCAAGATGTGGGTCCCAACCTCAATGACCTAGTCTTCGGTGGCATCCTGAAGACAGACCGAAAAGAGTCAATTAAGGTAATAGATACAATATCATCAAGGAAGGAGAGTAAAATTTTAAAGGAAATAATTATTCAGAATAGCAATTATAAGATTAAAAAAATTCTAGTTGTGATTGAGCATACTCTCAGCCAAATCATATTTCCTAAAGTAGGCTCGTAGCAATACTCTAAGTGAGCACCACTACGACATTGCTATAATTGCGAATCTAGACTTGCATGAGCCGCCACTAAAAATATGTCATGACCCACACCCGAAAATTGGGCATGAGCGATGGGTACGTCCAACCTACGCCGCAATATCGGTGGTAGAATGCTGTCTAGGTCTCAAGACTACCAAACATAACTCATAACCTGTCAGTGATCTCAACTCCATAAGGAGGACAATGAATAAAATATTGATCAACAATTCATAATATACTCAATCACAAAAACTATAGGAAGTAACTAGCACGATAAGATATAAAGATAAGGAAGTATTGACATAAGTCAAGCACAACAACCAAAATACAACAGTAGTCTAGATTCTATCTATCCAACATAATAGTCTCAACATAAATACAATCCAAGTCTCAGGTTTAGAACAAATAATACATAGATAGAACTGTCTAAATGACTGCGGGTGGTGTCTCATCTAGGGAGAGTGACTCCTCTAGAATCTCCAGTATGTAGTCTCCCTCTACTCCTGGGCCATAGTGAGTAGGACAGAAGTTCTCAAGGTCCTCTGAAAAATATTATCCAGTCAGGATTGGAGCGAAGCACAAGCACTAAACAACAGTTTCATTTATATGACAAAACTATAAGACAGTGTAAGGAAATACAAGATAAAGAAATACTGGAAATATGGAATACTGAAAAATATGTAATCAGCAATAGTACAAACTAGCAATGAATAGAAATATGTGAATGCTAGAATAAGTGAACTGGAATAAAGAAATAGAATCGCTAGCTAAGTGTTTGAAATATCAGTTTACTATGTGATCGGCTTGGGACTAGATTAGGCTTGTTATATATGATTGATTGGCTATGATACAAATGAGGTCAGGCTAACCATATGGTTATCTATGATGCAAGCAATAGTCATGCTAATCATATATAATAGGCTATGAGACATGTAAATGGTCAGGCTACACCCTATGTGATGTGTGGGGTGAGCTATGATGCATGTAAAGTGGGGTGTGTTCACATAATCTGCTAATATTTCCCCATCCCCAACTAGCACGATGGATTCCAATCACGACTCCTCATGACAGGTATATATGATGCTAACCCGTATATCAACAGTGTCAGAATCAGGTATACTCTACAACTAGAATCATAGAAATAATCAACATAATAAAAATGTCAAAGAATGTACTGGCCTGTGGTCTTGAGGAATGAGTGGGGATCGATATCCAAACTGGAGTCACACCGGCCTATATATGGTACATTGCACCAATACAAGATTCAAGAATAAAAATAAGTTAAGTTGATGCAACTCTAGGTCAATAAGCCATTCTAGGTCAAACTGATTAAATCTAGGTCGTAAGAGTCTAATACTAGGATACTAGGTCGATACGCTAGGAAACTAAGCTATACTAATTAATCTACGGTACTATAAGACACACAAAATACCATATCCTAAGATACGCAAGTTTTAAATATGAAAATGGTAGTTTATATGTATTAACAAGTCAATATACTATATACTATAACAAATCGATGAAATTAAGATACCTTGGCATTGCACCAATGCGTATCCCACTACCTATACACCCATCTCGATATTCAAGCCCAACACCTTGAGTATCGACTCATTACCTTGATATACCAAGGTAATTTAAAACCTCATCAAATAGCTACTATAAATATAGTTAAAACCTATTTAATCCCCCAATACTAATTACTAACATATATACCTATAGTATACATAACTAACTACTTAACTATTCATATGCTAACTATAACCATAGGTACTTACTAGCATACGTTGCCACACTACATATATACCCAATACATATAGTTAAACTATATACTAATAAAGTATAGTACTAACTACCCAAAATTCGTATACCTCAACCCAACTAACTATTAACTAAACACTCATACCACAGATACACTAGACTGGTTGATAGTGAAAACCTGTACGCTCTCCTCGTGTACACTGTAGTGTCTCCTTGTGTGCACTGCTGAATGTATTATAGCATGCTGCTGTCGAGCTCCTCGCTATGGCTGCTCAGTGCACCGCAGTGACTCCCAATTGTTGATTTCCTGTGTACAGGAAATTACACTGCATCCTCTTTAACTGAAACTGCAACTCCCTCTAGCTGCCACTGTGCAGTTGCATGAAGGATGCAACTACTCCCTGCTGTGGTATCTGCCCGAGGTTCACTCACTCACACAAACTCATATGACACACTCACTCACTGAACTCAAGTTACCATAATATCAATACTTAACTATTAATTATACCAATGCCAATCACCTGGTATCATATAATACCTTAGCTTACTCAAATCAAGCACTAAAACCAAACCACAATACTTGATAACATTATACTCACCTATCTTACACTATATATATATATATATATATATATATATATATATATATATATATATATATGTTTGTGTGTGTATATATATACAAGTATCTACCGTTGTTCTTATTAACTCAACTCACTACCCCAAAGCACATCTGAAATCCCAACTCAAATCACTCTTACTGACACCACATCCCTCTATACTGATACACCTATCTCTCACTCACTCAGACATCTAACAGCAGTCATATGTATGCCTGCATTTAAGATACACTAAGGCATCATATGAACCTCGACAGCATAGACACACACTAAAGTTATTCAAGTTAACAATCCATGGTGCTCATAGCTCATGATACTTAAGTTGCTTCATGATACGCCCTCAAACACCTATCCAAAAATCTGATACTCTAGTATTAGTGCTACTGATACAGCACTCGATTATGGTTTGCTTGCAGGTAGACCAAGTCGAGCCTATGTTCCCCCCCCCCCCTCAGTTTCTGATACAACATTGTATCAGTACACTGCTCAATAAAGAAGACCCTCGGCCATGCTGAAGCTTGTTGTGTTCAGTGCACTGGCTTCACTGAACTGATATTGCATTTGTTGATTGCATTACCTACACATTGTTGTGCTTCTACTGCTGTGAATTATATTGTTGCACATTGTAGCTAACTCGATGTGCACTGACTGTTCATGCTCTCCTCTACCATTCTCGAGCTCCCCCCTTGCTGCCACTGTGCAGTTGCTCTCACACTCACACACATAACCTCATAAACACTGACACAACACAGTGAAGAACCCGATACTGCTCAGTGAGGAACTCGACACTCACCAATGCATATGAATATTGGTATCCACTATAACACAGATACATGATACACAGTTTCAGGGCCCGAGCTCTCTCTCAATTCCTGATACAACAGTCTGCCCAGTGTCACAGTAAAGACACAGTGAAGACTCGAATGCACAGAGACTGATGGCTGGGGAACCCGATACCCCAATGTTGTCCCATGCCATATATACATACATATATACATCAATACATATACGTACATATATATACACACATATATACATGTATACATATCAAAATGCATAAGATTTAGATCATTTAAATAGGTATTCTTCCTATTAAGCATTTTAACAAACACCTAGTATGCAAATCTGGGATATTCATGATACACTATAAATCTCCATGCATAAATCCTCAAATGCAAATAAACCATATACGTATATTCTATATATATATATATATATATATATATATATATATATATAATTAGGGCTACGAAACTAGGGAATGATACATCCAAAAACCAAAACTATGAACAAATCTCATGAAGAAAATACTATGAAACCCAATGGAACTAATTCTCTCTCCTTGAGGATGTTCTTAAATCATGGGTGGGCTTCTAATGGCCAAGCAAAATAATTAAAATAGGAATTAAATGAGGGTTCCTAGATTTTCACCTATTGGGAGATGGATTCCCAATGTAGCTTCTCTTTCTCCAAGACTCCTTGTGCTCAAGCTTCTAGGTCTCTTTTGATGAGGGAAGAATGGAAGATTTGAGGCTAGAAATCTAAAATTTGTGGAAGGAAGGAGGGTTTCTTCTTGGAGGCTACTTCTAGGGTTTTCCTCATGAATGATGAGTGGCTTGAGGGAGGCTCCATCTTGCTTTATAGGGCTAGGGTTAGGGTTTCTAATGCATATAGTCTATTTTGCCCTTCATGGCTTGTCATGAAGAACCATTTAATGAGGGGTTTAATAATTCATGGGAGGGATTAAACTAAATGCTAATTAAATAGGATAGGAGTTTATCTAGTAGGTTTTTAGGTCTAGTCCACCAACTCATGTTATCAATGAACACAATATATATATATATATATATATATATATATATATATATATATATATATATATATATATATATATATATATTACATATCATGCAATTATTAACACAATAAATAAATATGGTAAATGACAATAAGCCCCTATTCTAGAAATGTGGTAGTGACAAATCCTTAGCCATGGAAGGGTTCCTAAGGGTATAATATATAAATTAACCATAAAATTGAAAGAAAATATGGATTTTATCTATTGGAGGTCAAATTTTTATGAAACTCCTCCGGGTGGATACGAAATAGACACAAGCTCCTAGAATCTCCTCTCCAAGTAGTGCTCCTTGCAATCCAAGCTCCTAGGCCTCCTTGATGATGAATATGAGTGGAATGAGAGGAATTGGATGGAATTAGTGGAGGGGTGGATGAATTTGTGGAAGAACTAAATTAGGGAATGAAATAAACAATAAATGAATAAAATGGAGGCTTCCCCCTACTATATAGGGCCGACCACCTACTTCTCTAGGTTTAGCTAATGCATAATGTCTACATTGTCCCTATTGGTGGTCATGAAGGAATATTTAATTATAGAAAATGATATATTCTTAATGGAAGAAATATTCTATCCATTCTAACTAGTCTAATAAATCAAGTCATGACTAATCTAACTAATTAGAAACCAATAAGTCATGTCAAGTCTAGTGGGTCTAGTTGGGTCAATTAGTCTAGTTGAGTTGAACCATTACTAAGTCCAAACTAAATAACTAGCACTCATAAAAATAAATATAGAACCATTTATATAATATAATAGTAATTTATAAAAATGATAAAAATAGTCCTCTCCCGAAAATAGGTGGTTACACGGGTGGCTTTGCAGTTATAATCAGTATATCCCCACGATAGGATCATGGAGAGGAGAGTGGCCGACGGTTGCCAGACAGTTATCTACGTACGTATTGAGCAGGAGCTTCTAGCAGAGTAGTGGCGATCGTAGGATGAGTGGATGGAGCATGTCTCCTACGTAGTTAGTTGAGGATGATAATCATGGAGTGGTAGTTTTTCTCTAGTAGTTCCACTATGGGAAAAGAGGGAATTGAGGTCCCTTTTCGTGGGTGGGAGACCCACGAAAGTGAACTTCCCTTATGAGAAAAGAAGGGATCACGCTATGTGTGGGATAGGCTTTGATGTAGCAGACAAGTTGACGGTTGTCATTTTTTAGATGGATGTGACATCTGTCCTCTGAAGCTCATGACGACTTGATGGCATGTCATGTAAAGGGATGTATTTAGCCTTTCTTCTGCTGACGGACTTTGGCTTGGTTGTTCTGCTTGGATGTGCCTTGAGTTGTTTTTCGTTGGAGATCATATTGACTTTGAGAATTTTTATGCTTCTACAAGACCCCCTTCAAAGTTTTTCAAATAGGTCTTCTAAAATAATTTGAACAGTAGAAGCATGCCCAGCTTTGACAGGATATCCTTGGAGGAGGAGGAGGAGGAGGAGGACGTGGCCAGTAGTTCATCCTTTGTGAGAAAGAGAGTTCTTGTAGAGCACCGCTTTGGGAAAGATAATGGGACACAGACCCTATAGAGCGGCCCAAGATTTATTCTTCTGAAAATAAGACCAAATCACGAACAGTTGGTATTTATTGGCTTTCGAGTGCAGCTTTCTACTGATGAGAAAATCTTGGCGCTACAAATTCTGAGTAGTGCAGGGGAATGAGCCGTTGAATTCCCTAGAAATCAGGGTCACCATAAAAATGTGTCATGATCCGTTCCCGAATGATCGAATACGAATACATGACTACGTCCAGCCTCCACTACAATGTCGGCGGTAGAACATTATCTAGACCTTAATAATCAATACAAGTCCAACCAATATCCAAATGTACTCAATCACAACATACTAAAGGAAGATACGAATAAGGAAAGATAAACACTAAATATAATATCACAAAAAATCATCCAAGTCCCAAATCTATAATCCAGTATTTCTTATACAAGCCATATAATATTTCGAAGACAAATTCGGTCAATAACAAAAGAAAAATAACTAGTAAAAGTACCAAAATAGGGAAATACTAAATCTAGACCTCTCTAGAGATGTCTAAATTGCAAGAGCAGACATAACTACAGCATCGTCCGAATGTCCAAGAATGTGTGTCATAGCATTCCTAATATTTTTAACATATCCAGTCAGGATTGTAGCTATTATTATTACAGCTACGAAAGTACACAATACATGTATAAATCTATTATGATGAGTATTGTACAATAAGTAAACTAAACTAGCAGGTAATATACATCATGTAATGAAACAAGTAATAAGATAAAACTGAAAACATGAACTGGTAATATGTAAGCAAGTAAACTAGATCAAGAAATGACAAGAACAATAATCGTGTAACTAGAAATACTATACTACTCTGGCACGTTATACGTGAAGTGTACGACTACTATCAATCGGATCAAATAGCGAATCACAAAAAATGATAATCACGGATTATGAAAAACCATACGAGTAATCACGGATCATGAAAAACAACACGAGTAAACACGGATCACGAAAATTACTGATAATCATGAATCACGAATCCCGGCTAATCAC
Source organism: Iris macrosiphon (assembly GCA_036927795.1). NCBI lineage: Eukaryota > Viridiplantae > Streptophyta > Magnoliopsida > Asparagales > Iridaceae > Iris > Iris macrosiphon. The sequence continues at coordinate 65,392,694 of JAYESA010000014.1, forward strand.
GAATCATGATATGGATAAACACGTCACAATAGGGATGCTCACGATATCATGACATGGATGCTCATGAATCATGAGACGGATGCCCACAAAATTATGACATGAATCCACGTATCACAACTAGATGCTTACGCATCATAACCCGGATGCTCACGCATCAAAAGTCGGATAATCACTAGTCATGACACGTATATAACCCAATCATGAAACACGATGAACCGTTCATGCATGAATTAAGACAACCCGTCTATGTGCACGAATCATAGTGTCAAGACAAGAGCAAGAAATAAAATGGTACATACATAATAGCATTTAAAGTGTAAGGGTAAATCCATAGTTGTAATGTACTTGCCTCGATTTAGTTGGAGTCGACGTACGTGACACGAACGTGTCGACACAAAATAGGTACAACCCTATACTACTCTAAATAATCCAAAATGATGTAATGGTCAGTCACAATAAGTCCAGAGCAATCCAAATAGCTAGGAACGACATATAGAAGTCCAGAATTAGAGTTCGGCACAAAGTTCGAGATATAAGTATCTGGGTCCGCAACGGCCCGCGAAGAAACATAAAATGCACAAATTAGCTAAGATCAATAATTACCAAGTTTAGCTAAGAGAAATGATCTATTAAAAACCTTAAGCCTAAATTCTAATTAAATATAACCAAGCCCATTATATTTATTGTCACTCTCCGTTCCCGGTATGCGTATTTGAAGCGTAATTTATTTCTTAATTGCATGTTAATTAGGTTACATGAGACTAGACTCATTCTTCGATTTATTTTGGCTCATGGTTTATTTGTGGATTGGGTTGTTCCCACGGTCTAAACCTCAACCCTCTTCATATATATACCACATACTCTCTCTCTCTCTCTCTCTCTCTCTCTCTCTCCTCATTATTTTCTTTCATTCCTCTCTCTTAGGTTTCTCTCCCCCTCCATAGGCAAGTATACCTTGCATGAGAAATAAAAAAATCCTCTAAATTATTAGTCTATTATGTTTATTGTGTAATTATAAGCATGTTTAGAACTTGGTATTTTTGGATTTGATGGACAGAATGATGTAGATCTGAGTTTTATTGGGTGTGGGTGTTCTTGAGTTTTTTTTGTTTTGATCTTTAAAATCTTCTTATTTTCAAAACTTGATGTTCATTAATGTGGAGCATTTGATTTTAAGTGATGTAGAACTTTACTTTGTTTGATTTGGACTTCATTTGAGGGTTCCATGAAAGAAATAAAACTTGGGTTTTTTGGAGCTTCCATGGCCGAATATGCTGTTTTGAGACGAAGGAGATCTCTGCTGCCCGCTTGGCATGCGGCCTGGGTTTCTCCCTCCAAGTCATCATGCGGCCATCTTGTTGGACGCAAGACTGAAATATGCACATGCCCCTTGGCAAAATGAATAAAACTTGAACAGATGAAATTTCTCTAAGTCCAAGTCATCCATGTGGCCAAAAGGATCATGCGACCAAGGTCAGCATGCGACCTCGAGCTATGCGTTCCTCTTTCTTTGAACGCATGACTCAGCACCTCCTTGGCTCATCTTTTCATAATTTTATCATTTTACTCAGATATATTTATGGCTTGTCACATCAATCACCTTTTTTTTACTTCACTGACACTTCATTTATTGTTCATGACTTCGGCAGTTGTCCCAAGTAGTGGACTTTTGCCCTAGCATGCGGCAAGGAGGAGCATACGGCCAGGTTAGAGCATGCAGCCGGGTTGGTTCATGCATCCTGACCTTCTTGTGCACAACTTAGACACGTATTATCCATAGTGACTCTCTGCGTACAAGTAGTACTTTCATGTCGGGTTCATATATTTTATTCAGAATGTTTCTTACTCTATGTTGGTGATTCAAGTAAATGCTTATGTTATGACTCTAAGGAAGAATGGACTTAGAAAATAGACCTCGTGCTAAATACGACCATGGGCTAATATTGGTTATGTACATGGCATGAATATGTGTTGGATTGAGATTTTTGTGTGGACCAGACTATGTAATAATTGACTAACCAGCTATGTGCATGACATAAGATAAGTGTTATAATGTGATCAAGATTCATGTAACCCAATGAATAATTGGTAATTGGACTCGAATACTATATCCGTGCTGATACAATTATTTCCTGCTTAGTGTACATGATCTAATATGCATTGTGGTGTGACATACCATGTTATGTGTTAAGAGATTTCATATTTGGGTTGTGCATCGAGAATGCCTCCAAATTCCTGAGCGCGAGATACTATATATATTTTTTCTCCAGCATGGGCATGATATGCGAGTCAAGTACCATAGCGTGGCTAGGATATTGATTGATAAATGTTGCATGCAAGCTCGGATGAATCCAGATTGAACTTCCATGGATTCGTATCTAGCATACCCGTACTTTGTACGACATCTTAAAAAAAAATCTCATGCGGCCACGCCTTGAGATTTCAAAACAATATAGGGTTAATTAAGCAACTAAAAGTGGTAGTAACATTGGGAGAAAATGGTATCCCGAGATCATGCCAATGAACCTTTCCAAAGAGATTCATTCTAAGTGCTCTGTTGGCTGCCACCACGGATATTGTATATCATCCGCCTTAGTAGAGTACAATATCTGACCTATTGTAAATAATGCCGAGCCACTATTTTTCTATTGGAACATTGGAACCGCTAATACCGTGATCTAGCACAGTGGCCCCAGAGGGAACTAGTGCAATTCGTGAAGTTCATGTATAATCATTTATTTGGCTCCGTTAGCCCATGTTCGGCAATGGCGTGATCTGAGAATACCTATTATGCATTATTCTGAGATACTCTCAGACTCCACAAATAACAAGTCGTACAAGATTGGCCGATTTTATTAATTAGACTTTGTCGTGATTGTATTATTCTATTAGTAGCCTAGAGAAATAGACTATCATAATGTGATGGTTCAACCCTTGTCCTTGTTTGGTTGTAGGGTTGGGCCTTTTTGCCTAGATATGCCATGGACCTAAGTTACGACACTTAACCTATGTATTATATATCTAATACTTGGGTTTTTATTTCTCCATTTTGTGCCTCCTTTTTGGTACTTGTTGTTTGGGGTCTAACCCCAATGGTTTTGCATGGCTAGGTTTCGAGCCAGCACCTGAGGATCCAGCATACTTTTTCCAGACTTATGGCACACACCAGAAATATGGTCGCTGAGCATAACGAGTGGCTTTTCTTCTTCCTTGCTCGTCATTGTACATATTATCTTTTGCGCTTTTAGCCACCGGCACATCTGGACATTTAGTTTCCTTACATGATTGTATTAAATCATACTATAGCTGATCACTGTTATGTACTTTTGTTACTCTACTAGCTTTTATTTTGCACAGCTGGTCTCCGGACTATTTTGATGGAGCGTTTGGGAGGCCTTATTGCTTTATCATATATGCTCTATGTTTACTGTTTTTCTAGTTTGATTGATTGAGACATAGATATTCATTTGACCCTAAGTGACTTGATTATATAATACACCCCCTTATCTAGTTACAGCCGCGATCGTCGTACGACGTATAGTACCTTGTACAGGGTAGCTGGCCATGTCCGTTTTTAGGTACTGGAACGTGATAAAGTTTTAGTGGTGGCCCATGCAGGTCTATTCTATAGACTTGTGGGGTGTCATGGTCATATGAGTCTCAATCAAATATGATCCTTCTTGAAATTCTGCATTCGTCTTCTTTAATACTCAGCTTAAATTTTTTTAGATTGGTTGCTTCCTTGTTCCTTCTCGTCATGTACTTGATGTGTTTTTTGCTCTCTTTTAGGGCTTCCCCTTCCCCTGATGCTATAGCTACAAGAGAGGCAAAGTTTCTAGTGGAACGAGGTCCTGCAGGACCCTAACCAGGGATCCAAGTTGAGCACACGATAAATGTGACAGAGCGGCAGGCCCCAGATGTTCCCGTACTTCCTGTAGTACCGGCATCTCTAGATACTCCGGCCTTGCTAGAGATTATCCAGAAAATGTTGGCTGCCCAACAATATCAGATGGTGGTTCAGCAGCAACAACAGTAGGATCAACAAAGATCGCAACAACGACACCAGGGAAGGCAACAACATGGAGCTAGACAAGGCCAAGGGCAGGTGTTCAACTTATCTCTGGAAGAAGCTATGGCATCAGGTGACGTAGTGGAGGTAATATTTCGTTACAACCTTTCCTGCTATAGCATTATTTGATTCTGGATCTTCGCACTCATTTATATATGTACAATATGTGACACGTATTTGATTGAAGTTTGAGGCATTGCCAAAGAGGTTGAATATACTCACTGGCCATGGGATCGTAGGAATTAGTAGAGTATGTCTAGCATATTAATTCGTAGTATGTGGACATTTATTACCTGTGAAGTTGCTCGAGTTTCCTATGGACAACTTTGACGTTATCTTAGGCATGTGCTGGTTGAGAAACAGTCATGCGATGATAGACTGTCATGAGGGTAGAGTATTGTTTAGAGTTCCTGGTCTAGAAGAGTTTATTCTTAGAAGAATAACTGGCGACCAGCATAAACAACGGAAGAAGACCCGATACCCAAAATAGTTAAAGAATTCAAGGACGTCTTTTCCGACGAGCTTTCCGGATTATACCAAGTTAGAGAAGTAGAGTTATGTATAGAGTTGATGCCAAGAGCAGAACCAGTATCCCAGAAGGTATACCCAATGTCACCATCAGAGCTTGATCAGTTATATCGACACGTGAAAGAACTGAAGGAAAAGAAGTTCATTCGGACCAGTAGATCACCGTGGGGAGCACCAGCGGTATTGGTGAAGAAGAAAAATAGATCGACGCAGTTGTGCATGGATTATAGGCGATTGATGCGGTGAGAGTGAATAACAAGTATCCTTTGCCCATGATTGATGATTTGTTTAACCAATTAAGCGGAGCAAGAGTCTTCTCCAAGATAGATTTGCGATCAGGATATCATCAGGAGCGAGTCCAGGAACAGGATATACCGAAGACAACATTTAGGTCACGATATGGGCATTACGAATTCTTAGTTATGCCTGACTAATGCTCCAGCGGTATCATGGATTTGATGAACCGTATTTTATGTCATACTTAGACCAATTTTTGGTAGTATTTATCAATGACATCCTTGTGTATTCTCAAAATATGGAGGAGCATAAAGAACATCTCAGGATAGTACTGCAAAGTTTAAGAGAGCACCAGTTATATGCGAAGCTTAGAAAGTGTGAGTTTTAGCTGGATCACATATCCTTTCTATGGCACATTATTTCTGGAACAGAAGTGTAAGTTGATCCCGAGAAGGTAGATGTAGTAGAGAACTGGCCAGTTCCGAAGACAGTGGCAGAGGTGAGTAGTTTCTTGCGCTTGGCAGGATACTACAGAAGATTTGTGTCAGACTTTGCTAAGATCTCGGCACCTTTGAATCAATTGACGTGCAAGAAATTTAAATTTGTGCGGTCATCAGAGTGCCAGATAGCCTTTAAAGAGTTGAAAAAATTAATATGTGCACAAATCCTTACTCTTCCAGCAGGCTCCGGAGGATTCACGGTGTATTTTGATACATCTGGCAAGGGACTTGGATGTGTTTTGATACAGCACGAGAAAGTGATAGTGTATGCTTCTCTGCAGCTCAAAGATCATGAGAAGATCTATCCAACTCACGATTTGGAGTTAGCAGCAGTAGTGTTTGCACTTAAGTTATAGAGGCACTACTTATATAGGGACCAGGTGGAGATCTTCACATATCACAAGAGTCTGAAGTACGCGTTCAAGCAGAAAGACCTGAACATGAAGCAGAGGAGGTGGCTAGAGTTGTTGAAAGACTATGACGTGGAACTTCAATACCATCCAGACAAGGCTAATTTAGTAGCTGATGCACTTAGCAGAAGAGGTAGAAAATTATTGTTGACCACTCAGAAGCACATTCTAGAAGACTTACAGGAGATGGGTATCGAGATAGTGCTTCCACAAGATATATGAGTTCTAGCCAACCTACCGATCCAGTCAACTTTAGTAGATAGAATCAAGATATCTCAGGCAGAGGACCCGAAGATTCAGAAGCTATGGGCAGAATGTTAGTCCGGTCTTCACAAAGAATTGACAATTCATGCGGATGGAACACTAAGGTTTGGGAACCGTCTATGTGTACCAAGCGAGAATATTCGGCAAGAAGTTATGACTGAAGCACATAGTTCTCAGTACTCCATTCATCCAGGAGGCACAAAGATATACCAAGATATCAAGCAACACTTTTGGTAGAACAAAATGAAGAGGCAAATAGCACGCTACATATCGCGATGTCTGATATGTCAACAAGTGAAGGCAGAACAACAGAGGCCAGCAAAATTATTACAACCGCATTATATTCCAGTATGGAAGTGGAAACACATCACCAAGGACTTTTTGACCGGTTTACCTAGATCCCCAGCTGGTTAAGATACAGTTTGGGTGATAGTGGATCAACTCATAAAAGTGGCACATTTTTTTCCCTTCAGAGTGGGACCGTCTACAAAGCAATTGGCAGATTTGTATATGTGACAAATTATGGGGCAACATGGCGTGCCGGTAAGCATAGTGTCCGATCGAGATATAAGGTTTACTTCTCATTTCTGGAGAAGCTTGCACGAGAGATTGGGTACCAAGTTTAGATTCAGTACTGCGTACCACCCCCAAATAGATGGACAATCAGAGAGGACTATCCAGACCCTGGAAGATATGTTATGAGCATGTACCCTTGTCACAACCTGCACCCGAAATAAGGGCACGAGTATGTGGGTATATCCAGCCTACGCTGCAGTATCGACGGTAGAACGTTGTCTAGATCAACAATACTATTTATCATATCTCACAATATATATATATATATATATATATATATATATATATATATATATATATATATATATATATATGAAACCTGTCAATGAGAATCTCAACTCCAAAGGAGAACAATATAATGATAATACCAATACTCAATCACAAGAGATCTATAATGAAGATAAATGACACAAAATGGTAGAATACCAGAATCTGATACATAAGTCTAGGATAGGTCACAATAACCTTCACAAGTCTAAATCCAAATAAATAACCCAAGTATATCAACTAACTGCCGAGAACAAATCTGGTACAAAAATATAAAATGCTAACTAACTAGCTAAACAACCTCTGAGATAGGTACTCCTGCAACTATAACATATTCCTCCATAATGAATAGGGCTACTCTATAGTGAATCCTGAAAAATATTATCAAGTCAGGATTGGAACGAACCACATAGACTAACAACAGTTCCAATTATATTGATAAATACTATAAACAATGGGTATGATAATACATGATGTAATAGCATACTAGGAAATGTAAGGAAGCAAGTGAGAACAGATATCATAATACAGGAAAATAATAAGCAGTGAGTAAGCAGGTAAATATCAGTCTCATCAAGTACAAGCTGGAATAAAGGAATAGGAATAACTAAATAAGTGTTTAAAATATTAGTTTGGTATGTGATCGGCTTAGGACTAGATTAGGCTTGTTATATATTATTAGCTATGATGCATGTCAGGTCAGGCTAACCATACGTAGGACATAGGGTTAGCTATGATACACGAAGGGTCAGGCTAATCATATCTAGCAAGCTATGAGACATGTAATATAGTCAGGCTAACCATAAGTGTGGTGCATGGTTAGCTATGATGCATGTAAAAGTGGGGTATGATCACATAACTTGATAATACATCTCTCGTCCCCCGACTAGTATAGTGGATCCAACCGTGACATATTAAGACACAGGATTCGTGGAGCAGGAGGCCAACCTACCCCTGAATTGGTGTCTATATATGTACAAGAATCACATGACATGTATAGGGTCCTCTAGGAGATAACATCTTATGCCGGAATCCAGGATATACTAATCCATGTATCCTCGTGTCAGGAATCAAGTATATAACACTACAGGGCTGGAATCATATTAATTGTCAAAATAATAAAAACTATCAGAGAATGTACTCGTTTGCAGTCCAGAACAATGAATGTCAAACTGCATCCGTCTCGGTGTCTCAAAGACCTAAATATGAATTACAAGTCAAAACAGGATTTTGAAAGTATAAACAGGTTACACTAGCTTGATACTAGGTCTCCAAGTCATTTCTAGGTCCATTATAGGTCAAAATAGTCAAACTAGGTCAACTCTAAGTCAAACTAGTCAAACTTAGTCAAAGTAGTCAATTCTAGGTCGTCATGGTCAAACAAGGTCAATTACCTAATTCGGGTTTCAAGTTGCCTCATTGGTTGGCCTATATAGCTATACTAGTTATAGTAAGTCCATACTAGGTTTTTCTAGGTCCAATTAGTTAGTATAGTATACTAAGTATCATAATATACTATATAGACATATATATATCAATACCATAGTTATCTACTTAGTATCACAACCCTATACTAGTATCATAATACCTTAGCCTAATATAGTATCTTAACAATACCTTACTATTACCTTACTAATTTCTTACCTTACCTCGTATCCAAAAATCTTACTCCGTATCCAAGATAGTACCCCAACTAGTTATAATACCTTGGTATCTCGTATAAACAAGTATTACCTATACTCCCATGTACCTACACTTACCTTAACATTATCATATATGCACTTGACATCTAAGATACACTAGAGTATCACAATATCAACTATACATTCACATACTAATTACCCCTCACTATGATACGCACTCTAATGTCTACTCTTGTCATCCCTTCACTAAGACTTACCTTGGTATGCCAACACTTTGTATCATACCTATCTCCCAACCCAACTATACACCAGATGTTACTCAATCTCTCCTCACTCACCTAGCTACAACTACTCAGGTTGGACTGTCCGAAACTAGACCCTACAACAATGTTGTATTTCATTGTTGCAACTTTACAGCATACACCAAGTGCCTGCAGATCTGAACCCCAAGGCCTCCCCACTTATACACATGCAAGGCCCCCTCTAATGCCTACAACAATACACCTGTACACTGACCCTACTGTTGCTCGAGCAGGCCTCAAGGGAAGCAACTACTGAACCCATCTGATTGAGTTCCCTACTGCTACTGTTGCAACATTGCAACACCCCCCTTGCCCAAGTTATTGTCCCCAACTCATACTTGTACCAATGTATCCTAAATTGCCCCTAGACACTGGTTTTTCTCAAACCACTCTGATACTCCTTCCCAATCAAGATAACAACTCAATTCCTAATTCACAACAAACCTTCAATACCAATATCTCTGATACTCTCTTGAGTATAATAACACTTAACACTAATACCAACAGGTCGCTTTAGCACTGACTCACTTCCATGAATACACATTTCTCTCCCCACACTAATACTCAAACACTTGCTCTAATCCCCTACTACCAACTTCTGAATCTAATCCTAACTCCAGTCTGGATACTCAAACACCCAGATGTTGGTGCCACAACAGTCCTTGTTCACCGCAATTGGACTGAACCTAATCCCCTTGCTGATACTCAGCTTACCACTACTACCCGATACCAACTGCAACTCCTAAATTAGATACTCACTTGTACAGACCTATCACTTGTGCCAAGCTCTTATTTCTGCTACCATCTCTCGGTCTGCACACAGACCCTTCTTCAACTCTTGTAGTTGAATGCAACGGCCTGCATTCTATTACCCCACTCAAAGAACTAACACATCAGTTGCACACTTGCATACCCTTCACAACACATCAGTTGCTCATTCACTGATACTGATTACATCTTCTTACTCACTTCGTAGCTCTCATGAGAACAGTGCTCTCATGTATTGCCTAGAAATGTCCAGTCTAACACGATACCCCGAACTGCTCACTTTCCTTGATTCTAACTGATCATAAGAACATTTTCCCCATCTCTCGAGTGCACAACAAATGCACTGCTCCCCTCACTCTATCTCCTTACTCTAACACATATATACACATGTATATATGTTCCCAAAATCAATACACATGCTTGCACCCCCTTTACCTGGATGCACGTTGGATCACCTCAACCAAGACACCCTCAAGTAGTGATACACCCTTGCGGCTACTGAACACACACTCGAGCCAGGGAAAGGGATTACTGGGCCAATCACTTATTGGCTGCTAAGACTGAGATAGCAACATACTATTCAGTACACTCACACTCTATCATAAGTCAATTCATCATACACCTATAATGCATAAATGAGATACTCATGATACACTCACAACCATGGGAACAAAACTCCCAATATCCATCCAACACCATATATATACATCAAATACAATATTATATTCCTAAAGTAATTAGTAAAAATGCAAATTAAGCAGAATTACACTAATAGACCCAAAACCCCTAAATTTGAGGCACAAAACAATATTCCAAAAAAAGAAATCATAGATATAGGTAAATGAGGGCTTATAACACCTAGATCAAGCCATAGAAAGCAAATTCCAACTATGAGAAGGTTCCTATAGGTTGTAAACCCCCTCAATTATTATTTTTAGGTAGACTAGACAGGGTTAAAAATTTTGGTTTAGTATCAGGGTGTTTGAGGTCTAGAAATTTTGTTGTAGTTGTCAAGTTCTTTATTTAAACCCTTGGTGCACCCTACCGTTGCTACAATATTTGGATCCCAACAAAAGCCCTAAATTTCTAACAAATTATTGCACTCTTGACTTGACAAGCCAACCTAGGCGCTGGATTTTTCCGTCACTCACAAACACAATCCCTTGTGCTCTAATTTAATTCCCGAAATTAATTCTTTAATCCTATGTCGCATACCTTTGGCGTTGCCATCACTTTTGGGACACAAACTTAACCCGTTTAGCCGAACCAATTAAAGGGCCCAAGACTGACACCAAGCCTACACCGTTTATAACCTTTGTGTCACTCCTAATTGAGACCCCATGTACCCCCATTTAATTTAAGAGCACATGACACTTTATTTTAATTAAATTGGGGATACCAACTTTGACTAATCCCAACTTAATCCCAATTTAACCCAATACTCCATTCATTAAGCCCATGCAAAACACACAACATACATAACACCAAACACCACTTCCCACACCAAATTTCTATCATTTTTCATTCATGTGCAAATATCCAAAAGTTAAGGGGCTTATTTGCAAATATGGTGCTAGGTGTCACCATTTTATTAGTCAAGACCAATAAAGAAACCCCCTCCCCCTCTTTGACCGGTCCAATCCCCTCACTCTCTCCCTTTTTGTATGAACACTTTCTCCATGTCAAATCTTGGTCCTCCATTCAAAATGAAACATCATCCTTACCATACACTCTCCTATATAATCACTCCTTCACACCTTTCCCAAGGAGCAGGCCCTAATCCCTAGAAGCATAGAAAAACACCCCACCTCTCTCTCCTTCTTCACACTTCAGCCGAACTTCTCCCATTCTTTTTCTTCTTCTTCTTCTTCTTCTTCCTCTTCAATTCTCCTTCTTCTTTACTCCACGAACTGCCACCACCCTCACCACCTCTTCTTCTCCGGTGAGCAATCGCTGCTACTTTACTCTTTCAACTCCGCCGAGCACCCGTTGCACCGACCACCTCCATCCTCCATCTCAGTCACCGCAGACCCCTCCGCCCACAGCCGTTACCTCATTCACATCCACCCGCACCAGAGCTGCACTCGACGAATCACCCCGACCCATCTCCTCTAACCGCTCCACATTACTCCGACCGAGCCACCGCGACTACCACTACCAATACCTCTGCCGGCCAACCTCCCCATCCGTCGACGACTGCATCATCTCCATCGTCTCGAACCCATCCCTGAAAGCCTCGACGACCACCGCCATCTCCAGTCACCGCTGCTACCACCGCCTTCACCTCCATGAACCACCATGACCACCGCCATCTCCAGTACCGCTGCTACCACCGCCTTCACCGCCAACACCTCCACGAACCACCTACGCCTCCACCGTAGCGACCTGTTGCCACCACGAACGACATCCTCACCACCCTCGACCACCACCTCCACGACCAGCACCCCCACGACGACCACCTTCAGCACCACCACCTCCACGACCCGCCACAACAAGCCGCCGTCGTCCTGGCCCCTCCCGCGGCGGCGAGGAACCGCGGCTCGAAACCGTGTTCAGTAATTGAGTTCAACCCCCCCCCCCCCGATTCACGAAGCGATGTCTCCCTCCTCGCACAACCGATCCTAGAACCGACTCTTCGGGTATGAACCCTACTTAACCCTGTTGCTGTGTGTTCATTTAGAATATTTTAGTTTGCATCTATTGTTAGTAATAAGAGTTGCAATTCTTAGGAAAAACTATTTTATAAAACCATTGATACTTTCCGATACGGAGTTGGTCTCGTCAATCCGGACAACCTCGTCGAGTAGCGATTGCACCAAAAGGCACGTATCGTCAACGTGGATGTGTGGGCTTTCACGGAACTTGATTTGGATGTGCGTGCACACCGGAATCAACGCGTATCCGTTGAAAAGTACCGTAACGATTTGTTCTGACACTCGTTCTAATTTCGTGTATGCGTGTTGTTTCGCAACGAAACATGCACAATCGGATTCGCAGCGTTACGTTGGTCCTGTGACCCAAGTTTGGTTCGATTCTGAGAACGTTGACGAAACATCGTTTCGTGGGCCCCACGGTTTCATATAACGGGATCAGCTCATAGGGATCCAGTTCTGGATGTCCGTTGGGTTCGTATCGTCTTTATGGACTCGTAGACACTAAGTTTATTGAATTTAGAGAACTTTGTCCTTGGCACATTTTTCGGTGCAAGACGAGCCCACTTGTGGACCCGTATTGACCAAAAACTGCATTTTTGCTACTGTGTCCAAATTGGATGTATGTGCATGTTTTCTGAGTATCTCACTCATTTTTAAACTATTGGTGATATTTGTGACAGCATCCGAAGATATCTGCTCCAGTTTTCATCTTGAGCTGCTACTTCCTTGGCGAGTTCGGGTTCGAATCTTCGTCTGGCTTCTATGCAAGTGTACCTTGTCATCCTGTATTTTAGTTACTAGATTTCTATTTATTTATTCTATGCATTGCGCGCGCTTTGGATCAGGATCGTTACTTCGCGTCCGGGTCATAACCGGGTGTAGACGTTCGTCGGTAACATCTGGTAACGATTGTTAGATGTTCGCTACACCTTGATGTGCCTACTTGGTTACATCATAACCCTAGGATACCTCCAGACACTGTCATCGTGCCAGATTTTCTGTATCCTGATACTATCAGTATGACCGGAGTCTGGGACGACTTTAGGGTCGTGAATGTTGATAGTTACTTCAGTGTGACGAGACTGTTAGATAGAGGTTCAGGTTCAGCGAACACTCGTTGACCTCTTTGGGAGGGGAAGACAGTTACTAGACGATATATATATATATGTATCCTGGCCACTCTGCAGGCGATATATATATGTATATGTCCTATTTATGTCGTGTTCCTGTATCCGGAGTAGTAGTATCACCCGTGTGACTCTGTGCTCGGAGCTACGGTACGCCCCGTGTGTCTCTATGTTCGGAGCTACGATTTTATTTTGGACAGCCCACGCGTCGAACATTGTCTTCAAAATTTGTCTCACTTAGGTGGTTATGCTAGATTACACCGGCATTGCACTTGTTTCTTTCTGTTATACTATGGCATACTATTTTTGTACCTTGTTACGTCCCTCTAAGGACCTGGTCCCCTGCCAGTTTTGCAGCATAGACGATTACAGAGCCTTTGGAGTTGCTGATGGAGTTTCTTGTCTTGCAGGCATTGGTACCTGGTACTTATATCATTTCTACCGGAGTTATGGTTATTTTATTCATATTGTTTATTCATCTGCTATTGTAGCCTAGTTTTTATAGACTCATATTTTTTCTCGAGTCTATTCGAGTTTGTGTGTTGCTGGGCGGCCGACTTTCGCACATGTAGCTCATTCTTGTGTATTACTGTTCATTGTGGATTGACACATAGATATTTATATTTACGTGATTATTTAGATAGTGACCATTATTATACAGCTTATACGTATTCGAGTCAGACCGGAGTCTTGTCGAATGCGTAGCTGGCATATTGCGTATTCCTAGTCCTACGAAATTTTGGGACTGGGGTGTGACATAGGTCCAATGGATGTTCTAGACTATAAAAATTAGGGTAAAATAAGGATTTACCTATTGGGAGTTGGATCCCAATGAATCTTCACGAATTTGGAAAATAATTGAAGAAGAGGTGACACCAATCCTCTTGGTAATGCTTCTCCTTGAGCTCCAAGCACTCTCCATATGAAGAAGTTTTAAAGGTGGAATGGTATGGTAATGGTGAAATTTTAGATTTATAGTGGGTTAAAAAATTAGGGTTTTCCCACTCTTGAGAAGATGGAGAAGATGAAGTGGGGGAAGAAGAAGAAGTAGTGGAAAAATAAAATTAACTGAATAAAGGAGGCTTGAGAAAAGGGTTTTGTCATGATGGGTTGGATCTATTTACAAGTTTTCCTTTCCTAATTAGTCATGAAGAATATTTAATATAAGAGGGTTTAACTAAAGGAAGGTTCTAATTTGATAGAAAGGGATTATTAATTCACTCACCCTAATTAATGAGTCAACCAAAACTAATAAATTAATTAAACCAATGGTCATGTCAATTCTAGTTGGGTCAACTTAGGTTCATGAGCACTAAATCTAACCAATAGGCTAACACAAACCACTAATATAATTCTAGGAAATCACTAGTATATAATATATATATAAAATAACATGCAAAATTACAAAAATACCACTCTCTGAAAAATGGTAGTTACAATCCTACCCTCAGAAAAAATTTGTCCTCAAAATTTAAGACACCTCGTCTTATCTCTTCTGGCCAGTCACAACCTATTCATCGTAATTCTCACTATGGCCAAAATTTAAGACACCTCGTCTAACGGGTTACTACTTCTATTCCTAATGATACACTATAGCTCTAGGTCATGAGCACACTTAATCCACTGCTACACTCTACTTAGGATACTATACCATCAATCTAAGATACTCTTCTTACTAATACTGGAAATATAATCTACCAACACTCAAACTTCCTATACTTCCTATATATGTCAAGTGTGTTATCCTCATACCAGGTTACTCGTGTTTCTCATCTATATTTAGTATACTAGCCACAAGGATATTTGTATCCTAACCTCCATGGTACTTGGAATAGTCTTAAGTTTTTATCACTAAGGTACTCCTCATATCTTGGTATCTGGTGCAAACTCATTCTCCAACACCTAACAATCACCCCAGAATACTCACATGTTTCTGGTATCAATATACCATACATGAATGCTTCCTACCCATACTAATGCACCACTTCCATATGTAGAACAAGTCCTACTACCTAGTATAATATATTATAATACTATCACACTCACCTATACACTTATGGGTACCACTCTACCAGGGCACCCTCATTAACATATCTCATGGATACACATCTCTACACAACCAAGTGTCAGCACCAATAGAATATTGATGCCCCATTAATTCCCAAAATAATTTTATGATATTCAATTACTACTTGGATCACTCAACTATATGACCCTATATCTATCTATAACATACATGATGACATGATATCAGCATCTAGAATCACAAACTGGCATGCTACTCCCCTTCGCCACTCTCTTATTTTTAATACCATGGTACCAACTACTAGCTATACTATGACACCTACCTTAGAACTATTATTACAAATGATACTACACTATGAGTTATTTTCTAGGCTTATTTATAGACATCTAATGCTCCTATACCCAACCAGAAATCACTCTCAGTCTCATAAGCTACACTCCTAATAATCAAAACTATTACCCAACTTGACACACCTATCTGCAAGTCACCAAACTACTGCACTATTCAAGGAATCTCAGGAACTAATTAAAATGAAGCTCTATAAGGGAATGCACTAGAGAAACTAAAAATATGTATATCCTGAGCTAATGGGGTGATGGAACCGAACTCAATGATAACAAGGTTGAATGATAGAGACGATATGTTAAGAACCAATTTGAGATACAATCTGATAATCATACACGTCTATCTAAAATTATGTTACTCAGAACCCTCGCCACGCCAGTAAGCATAGTTGCGATAAACGATAGAGTCCATAACAAAGGTATATACCTCTATAATCATGTTATCTAGAATCATCATTGTTCCGACTAGTATAGCTGCGCGAGCTCTAAATTCCATAACTAAGATATGTACATCTAAAATCGGATCTCTACGTTTCCGCCATGCCAGCTAGTATGGCTGCGATAAACTCTAGGCTCCATAACCAAGGCAAACAGTTACCTTTCTCACTGTCCTCATCAAAATATGTTATCAGAATATATCTCAATTCACTCCATAAAATTTATCTCGATACAAGAATCAAAGTCAACAACTACATCAAGAATCAAATTCAATAACAAACAAGTGAGAGTGAACGGAAAGAAGTGGAAATAGATTTCGAATTAGAGTTTATAATTAGATTCTCAAGGGTCGTCCCAGGAATCTCTGAAGGAATCCTAATTTGTGATTGAGTATTCTCTCTTCCTAATATCTTATTTCTTATATCCTATCGCAGGCTCGCAGTGATACAACTAAGCCGTTGTACTACCACGATATCACACTAATTGCGAAGATACCTTCATGGGCCACCACAAAAATGTATCACGACCCGTACCTAGAATAAGGGCACGAGTATGTGGGTACGTCCAGCCTACACCACAACATCGACGGTAGAACGTTGTCTTGGCCAACAATACTATTTATCATATCTCACAATATATATATATATATATATATATATGAAACATGTCAAGGATAATCTCAACTCTAAAGGAGAACAATATAAAGATAATAACAGTACTCAATCACAAAAGATCTATAATGAAGATAAAGGACACAAAATGGTATAATACCATAATCCGATACATAAGTCTAGGATAGGTCACAATAACATCCACAAGTCTAAATCCAAATAAACAACCCAAGTATATAAACTAGCTACCGAAAATAAATCCGGTACCAAAATATAAAATGCTAACTAACTAGCTAAACCACCTCCAAGATAGGTACTCCTGCAACAATACCGTACTCCTCCATAATGAATAGGGCTACTCCATAGTGAATCCTGAAAAATTTTATCCCGTCAGGATTGGAACGAAGCACATAGACTAACAACAGTTCCAATTATATTGATAAAGACTATAAATAGTGAGTATGATAATACACGATGTAATAGCATACTAGGAAATGTAAGAAAGCAAGTGAGAACATATATCATATCGCAGGAAAATAATAAACAGTGAGTAAGCAGGTAAATATCAGTCTCATCAAGTACAAGCTGGAATAAAAGAATAGGAATAACTAGCTAAGTGTTTGAAATATTAGTTTGATATGTGATCAGCTTGGGACTAGATCAGGCTTGCTATATATGATTAGCTATGATTCGTGTAAAGTCAGGCTAACCATACGCAGGACGTAGGGTTAGCTATGATGCAGGAAGGGTCAGGCTAATCATATCTAGCAAGTTATGAGACATGTAATATGGTCAAGCTAACCATACATGTGGTGCATGGTTAGCTATGATGCATGTAAAAGTGGGGTATGATCACATAACTTGCTAATACTTCCCCTGTCCCCCGACTAGTATAGTGATTCCAACCTTGACACGTTACGACACAGAATTCGTGGAGCAGGGGGGGCGATCTACTCCTAAATCGGTGTCTATACATGTAAAAGAATCACATGACATGTACAGGGTCCTCTAGGAGATAGCATCTCATGCCAGAATCCAGGATATACTGATCCGTGTATCCTCATGTCAAGAATCAAGTATATAACACTACAGGGCAGGAATCATAGTAATTGTCAAAATAATAAAAACTATCAGAGAATGTACTCGCCTGCGGTCCAGAGCAATGAATGTCAAACTGTGTCCGTCTCGGTGTCTTAAAGACCTAAATATGAATTACAAGTCAAAACAGGGTTTTGGAAGTATAAACATGTTATACTAGATTGATACTAGGTCTTCAAGTCATTTCTAGGTCCATACTAGGTCAAACTATGTCAACTCTAAGTCAAACTTGGTCAATGTAGTCAATTCTAGGTCGTCATGGTTAAACTAGGTCAATTACCTAATTCGGGTTCCAAGTTACCTCCGTGGTTAGCCTATATAGCTATACTAGTTATAGTAAGTCCATACTAGATTTTTCTAGGTCCAACTAGTTAGTATAGTATACTAAGTATCTCAATATACTATATAGACCTATATATATCAATACCATAGTTATCTACTTAGTATCACAACCCTATACTAGTATCATAATACCTTAGTCTAATCTAGTATCTTAACAATACCTTAATATTACCTTACTAATTCCCATTACCTTACCCCGTATCCTATGATCTTACCCCGTATCTAAGATAGTACCCCAACTGGTTAATACCTTGGTATCTCGTATAACCAAGTATTACCTATACTCCCATGTACCTACACTTACTTTAACATTATCCTATATGCACTTGACACTCTAATATACACTAGAGTATCACAATATCAACTATACATTCACATACTTATTACCCCTCACTATGATACTCACTCTAATGTATACTCTCGTCATCCCTCCACTAAGACTTACCTTGGTATCCCAACACTTGGTATCATACCTATCTCCCAACCCAACTATACACCAGATGCTACTCAATCTCTCATCACTCACATAGCTGCAACTACTCAGGTTGGACTGTCTGAAACTAGACCCTACAACAATGTTGTATTTCATTGTTGCAACTTCATGGCATATACCAAGTTATTGCAGATCTGAACCCCAATGCCTCCCCACTTATACGCATGCAAGTCCCCCTCTAATGCTTACAATAATACACCTGTACACTGACCCTACTGCTACTCGAGTAGGCCTCAAGGGAAGCAACTGCTGAACCCATCTGATTGAGTTCCCTAATGCTATTGTTGCAACATTGCAACACCCCCCTTGCCCAAGTTACTGTCCCCAACTCCCTCTTGTACCAATGTATCCCAAATTTCCCCTAGACACTATTTTTTCTCAAACCACTCTGATACTCCCTCCCAATCAAGATAACAACTCAATTCCTAATTCACAACAAACCTTCAATACCAATATCTCTGATACTCTCTTGAGTATAATAACACTTAAGACAAATACCAACAAGTCTCTTTAGCACTGACTCACTTCCATGGATACACATTTATATCCCCTCACTAATACTCAAACACTTCACCTCTAATACCCCTACTACCAACTTCTGAATCTAATCCTAACTCCAACTTGGATACTCAAACACCCAGATGTTGGTGCCATAACAGTCCTTGTTCACCGCAATTGAACCGAACTTCATCCCCTTGCTGATACTCAGCTTACTACTACTACCCGATATGAACTGCAACTACCAAATTAGATACTCACTTGTACAGACCTGTCACTTGTGCCAAGCTCTTATTGTTGCTACCATCTCTCGGTCTGCACACAGACCCTTCTTCAACTCCTGCAGTTGAATGCAACAGCTTGTATTCTGTTACCCCACTACAATAACTAACCAACACTTGCATACCCTTCACAACACATCAGTTGCTCATTCATTGATACTGATTACATCTTCCTACTCACTTCGTAGCTCTCATGAGCACAATGCTCTCTAGTATTGCCTAGAAATGTCCAGTCTAACCTGATACCCTGAACTGCTCACTGCCCCATGATTCTAACTGATCATGAGCACATTTTTCCTATATCTCGAGTGCACAGCAAGTTCCATATCTAGAAATCATAGATCTAGATAAATGAGGACTTATAACACCAAGATCTAGACATAGAAAGCAAATTCCACCTATGGGAGAGTTCATATAGGTCCAATGGGTGTTCTTAACCATAAAAATTAGGATAAAATAGGGATTTACCTATTGGGAGTTGGATTCCAATGAATCTCAACGAATTTGGGAAAGAATTGAAGAAGAAGTGACACCAATCCTCTTCCTAATGCTTCTCCTTGGCTTCCTCCTTGAGCTCCAAGCACTAGCTCTCCATATGAATAAGTTTTGAAGGTGGAATGGTGTGGTAATGATGAAATTTTATATTTGGAGTGGGTTAGAAAATTAGGGTTTCCCCACTCTTGAGAAGATGGAGTGGAGAAGATGAAGTGGGGAAGAAGAAGTAGTGGAAAAAAAAAAAATGAATAAATGAGGCTTGAAGAAAGGGTTTTGTCATGATGGGTTAGATCTATTTACAAGTTTGCCCTTCCTAATTAGTCATGAAGAATATTTAATGAAGAGGGTTTAACTAAAGAAATGTTCTAATTTGATAGAAAGGGATTATTAATTCATTCTCCCTAATTAATGAGTCAACCAAAACTAATAAATTAATTAAACCAATGATCATGTCAATTCTATTTGGGTCCACTTAGGTTCATGAGCACTAAATCTAACCAATAGGCTAACCACTATCTACTAATATAATTCTAGGCAGCCACTAATATATAATAATATATATAAAAATTAACAACATGTAAAATTACAAAAATACCACTCTCTGAAAATATGGTAGTTACAACCCTAAACTTTGGGGGATCTTGGGAGAATCAAATTTACTTAGTGGAATTCTCGTATAACAACAATTATCAGGCCAGTATTCAGATGGCACATTTCAAGATACTATACGGCAGAAAGTTTATATCATCGTTGGCATGGGACAACATTGGTGAGCAAAAAATGTTAGGTCCCGAAATGATCACGCAGACAGTAGAAGTTGTCAGGCACATCAAAGAGCGACTTTGGGTTGCGCAGGATCTACATCATCACTAGGCAGACTAACATCGTAGGCCTTTAGAGTTTCGTATTGGCGACCACGTGTTCTTGCATATTTCGCCAACCCATGGAGTTATTAGATTCAAGGTCCGTAGGAAGCTTAGTCCGCGGTACGTTTGGCCGTTTGACATTTTCTATCGGGTAGGCGATGTGGCTTATCGTCTTGCCCTTCCACCTTCGCTACGTGAGGTGCACAATATATTTCATGTATCCCAGTTGCGTAGGTATGTCCCGGATCTGAGTCATATCCTCGACCACTCTGAATTAGTAGTTGGTACCGACTTATCTTACGAGGATCAACCTGGATTCATTCTGGATCGAAGAGAGAAGGTACTTAAGAATCGGACTATTTCTCTTGTCCGAGTTGCTTGGGGCCATCACACTCATAAAGAATCGATGTGGGAGCGCGAGTACAATATTCTGTCTTGGTAATTGCACATGTTCGATTCGGAAGGTATATTTTACCTTATGCCTTCGTATTTTAGATTTCGTGATCAGGTGATCACATATGTGTTGAGATGTTATTGCTTGCGTATGTAGATTTGCAAGTAGATTTTATCATGCTTGTCCTGACTTCTCTAGCCTTGGATTCGAATTTTGAGGACAAAATTTTTTTAAGGTGGATAGTGATGTCACTCCTCATTCCCTATATGCGTATTTGGAGCATAATTTATTTCTTGCTTGCATGTTAATTAGGTTGCATGAGACTAGACCCATACTTCGATTTATTTTGGCTCATGGTTTATTTGTGGATTGGGTTGTTCATGGTTTGAGCCTATGGTCTAAATCTCAACCCTCTTCATATATATACCTCTCCCTCTCTCTCTCTCTCTCTCTCTCTCTCTCTCTCTCTCTCTCTCTCTCTCGCTCACCTCTTTATTCCTTTTCCTTTCTCTCTCTTAGGTTGCTCTTCCCCTCCATAGGCAAGTATACCTTGCATGAGAAATAGAGAAACCCTCCAAATTATTAGTCTATTATGTTTATTGTGTGATTTTAAGCATATTTAGAACTTGGTATTTTCGGATTTGGTGGATGGAATGGTGTAGATCTGAGTTTTATTGAGTGTGGGTGTTCTTAAATTTTTTTTTTTTGTTTTGATCTTCAAAATCTTCTCGTTTTTAAAACTTGATGTTCATTAATGTGGAGCATTTGATTTTAAGTTATTTAGAACTTTACTTTGTTTGATTTGAACTTCGTTTGAGGGTTCCATGGAAGAAATAAAACTTGGATTTTTCGGAGCTTCCATGGCCGAACCTGCTGTTCTAGGACGAAGGAGATCTATGCAGTCCACTTGGCATACGGCGTGGAGTTCTCGCTCCAAGTCATCATGCAGCCATCTTGTTTGACGCATGATTGAAATCTGCACATGCGCCCCTTGGCAAAATGCATGAAACTTGAACGAATAAAAATTTTCTAAGTCCAACGCATCCATGCGGCCAAGAGAGCATGCGACCAAGGACATCATGCGACCTCGATCTATGTGTTCCTCTTTCTTTGAACGCATGACTCAGCACCACATTGGCTCATCTTTTCATAATTTTTTCTTTTCTCACTAACACATTTATGACTTGTCACATCAATCACATTTTTGTCACTTCACAGACACTTCATTTATTGCTCATCACTTTGGCACTTGTCCCAAGTAGTGGACTTTTGCCCGAGCATGCAGCCTGAAGGAGCATGCGGCAAGTTAGAGAATGCGACCAGGTTGGTTCATGCCGCCTGACCTTCTTGTGCACAACTAAGATACGTAATATCCTTAGTGACTTCCTGCGTACATGTAGTACTTTCATGTCGGGTTCATATATATTATTTAGAATATTTCTTACTCTATGTTTGTGATTCTAGTAAATGCTTGTGTTATGACTCTAAGGAAGAATGAACTTAGTAACCAGACCTCGTGCTAAACACGACCATATGCTAAGATTGGCTATGTACATGGCATGAATATGTGTTGGATTGAGATTTTTGTGTGGACCAGACTATGTAATAAGTGACTAACTAGCTATGTGCATGACATAAGCTAAGTGTTATAATGTGATCAAGATTCATGTGACCCAATGAATAATTGATAAATTGAACTCAAATACTGTATCCATGCTGATACAATTATCGACAGCTTAGTGTACATGATCTAATGTTCACTGAGGTGCGACATACCGTGTTACGTGTTAAGAGATTTCATATTTGGATTGTGCATCGAGAATGCCTCCAAATTCCTGAAACCGAGATACTATTTTTTTTTCCAGCACGGGTATGATATGCGAGTCAAATACCAAAGCGTGGCTAGGATATTGATTGATAAATATTGCATGCACGCTCAGGTGAATCCAGACTAAAATTTCATGGATTCGTATCTAACATGCCCGTACTTTGTATGAATCTTAAGAAAAATTCTCATATGGCCACGTCTTGAGATTTCAAAATAATATAGGATTAATTAAGCAATTAAAAGTGGTAGTAACATTGAGAGAAGACGGTATCCCGAGATCATGCCAACGAACCATCCCACAGAGATTCATTCTAAGTGCGCTGCGGGCTAGCCAATACAGATACTGTATATCATCCGCCTTAGTGGAGTGCAGTATCTGACCTATTGTAAATAATATCGAGCCACTATTTTTCTATAGGAATATTGGAATCGCTAATACTGTGATCTAGCATAGTGGCCCCACAGGAAACTGGTGTAATTCGTCAAGTGAGCATGTATAATCATTTATTTTGCTCGATTAGCCCATGTTCGGCAATGACGTGATCTTGAGGATACCTATTATGCATTATTCTGAGATAACCTCAGACTCCACAAATAGTAAGTCGTATAAGTGATTGGCCGATTTTATTAATTGGACTTGGTCATGATTGTATTATTTTATTAGTAGCCTAGGAAAATAGACTATCATAGTATGATGGTTTAACCATTGTCCTTGTTTGGTTATAGGGTTGGGCCTTTGTGTTAAGATATGCCATGGACCTAAGTTACGACACTGAACCTATGTATTATATATCTATTACTTGGGTTTTTGATTCTCCATTTTGTGCCTCCTTTTTGGTACTTGCTCTTTGGGGACTAACCCCACTAGTTTTACATGGACAGGTTTCGAGCCAGCACCTGAGGATCCATCGTACTTTCCCTCGACTCATGGCGCGCACCAGGAATATGGTCGCTGAGTATAACGAGTCGATTTTCTTCTTCCCTACTCGTCATTGTATATTTTATCTTTTGGACGTTTAGCCACCGGCACCTGTTATTCGGCACGTCTGGACATTTAGTTTTCTTACATGATTGAATTAAATCAGACAGCAGTTGATCACTGTCATGAACTTTTGTTACTCTACCAGTTTTTTATTTTGCACAGCTGGTCTCTGGACCATTTTGATGGAGCGTTTGAGATGCCTTATTGCTTCATATATGCTTTATGTTTACTGTTTTTCTTGTTTTATTGATTGAGACATAGATGTTCGTATGACCCTAAGTGACTTGATTGTAGCATACATCCTCTTGTCTAGTTATAGTCATGATCGTCGTACGACGTATCGTACCTTGTATTGGGTAGCTGGCTATGTCCGTCTCCGTATTTTGGTACTGGGGTATGACATTTATATTTAAAAATAGAACAAAACTAATTTGTTTAAACTCATTAGTTACTTCTATTAGAAATATACACATTTCTTGTAAACAAATCCTTATTAAGTCTTTATTAACCTAAAGCCCAAATTATTATTATTATTATTATTATTATTATTATTATATATATATATATATATATATATATATATATATATATATTTGGTTACAACATGGTTTACATATATATATATATATATATATATATATATATATATATATATAACATGTGGTTTTGATATATATATATATATAATAATATACCCAAATCTTAATACCATATAATCAACACTTAATATATTAACCAAACTTATAAATATTATATAACTAAAACTAATAACTTAATATATTTTATAATTGAGACAAAATTCATAGAAAAGAAAACAAAGGAATGAGAAATGAAGGAAGGAAGGAAGAAGATGAAGAATGAGAAGGACGAAGAGATCGAGAGAGAAGGAGGGGAGAAGAAGTAGGAGATCAAGTGAGAGGAGAGGCTCACCTTCGTGGCTCTGAAGAGACAGGGTGAAGAACCAGTGTCGGCGGCCGCGGAACCTAGAAGAGAGCGGTGGCGGTGTTGGCTCGAGCGGCTGTCCAGTTGACATAGGCGCACCGGAGGAGATGGAGGCGGCCACAGCAGAGGAACTCGGCGGGTAGGGAAGCAGTGGTGACTCCAGGTGGTCAGTGGCAGCTCCGGCATTGTGGAGCAGAGATTCATATCTGGGAGTGCGGTGGTGGCGTTTGGAGTTCAGGTAAGGCGATCAGGGTTCTCGACCTGCCGAAGCTCATGTGACTGAGGATAGTCGAGCGCCAATAGCAAAGATAGAAGGCACCGGGAACCATCAGTGTCTGGGAGAAGATGAAACAGATGCTGCGATACGGCGGGGTCCAAGGCGGAGCTACTCGCTGGACGTCGGCTCACACCAGATCTGGAGGCAAAAAGACAAAGCACCATCCAGCATTGGTCACAAGATCCGGTGTTCAGCCGGCAGAACGAAACAGATCTGGTCGCGGCAGGAACAGGCACGACCTAAACGCCAGAGCCGGTCGGAGCGGTCGATCGATGAGGACCGGAGAAAAGTTAGGGTTAATGGTGTTTTGATTGTTTGGTGTCGGGTTGCTTGTTTCGGGTTCTGGATGACCGTGTCCGGGATTGTTGAACACAGAGGGGTGGTCGGAAATTTTGTGGACGTGTCCGGATGTGTCAGACACGAGAGGATGGTTGTGGTTTATGTTGTAATGGGTAGGTACAAGAATGGAATAAATGTGGACACCTGGGGTTGGACCCGAGGCCGGACACTCTGCTGACGCAGTTTGGACACATGGATATAGGAGACAGAAACTGGGATTAGTGTTGGCTGTTGTGTGTGGTAATGGCTGAATGATTTTGGAAAGATTGTTTGAAAATAAAAATGGTGGAAATTATTGGTTGGCTTTGGAAACAAGAATAACAAAGGAGAGGCTCTCCTTATAAAGAGGGTAAAACTTGCTCCCTAATCAAATATGACATGAGTGTAAATAATCAAGAAAAAAGGGTTAGGGAATCATAAGGAAGCTTCATATAAGCTTCCAAGAATAACTAATCCTCCAATTAGTGACTAATTAAATCTATTAGTCCAAATCCAAAGGAATATTCATATTTATTTAATATCTTAAATGGATACAAAAATTATTATGAACATTAATCGAAATAAAATAATAAGTAGTCCCTTAAATTCTTTCATTAAACAAAATAATTTTATTATTTCAAAACAAGAAATTTTCAAAGCTAGAATATTTTATGACACTTTTATAGAAATTCTATTCATATAATAAAAATACTTATAAATGATTTATAAATAATTTTAAAATCTAAAAATTAGAAATTTCAAAAATCGAGGGTTACAAATTTATCCCCTTTAAAAAAATTGTCCTCGAAATTTTGGATAAGGACCAATACCAGAAGGAGATAGATATATGTTATCTCTCAAGGTAAACGAAATCAAGTAAATCATTCATACCATGAAGAATATAACGAAGACATGAAGGATTAGAGATAACCAAAAAATACGATCAACTACGATAGTTTAGAAAGAGTTTCACATATATTCTTCCAAGATGCAAAGCCTATAACAATTTCTATCCTATCTAAGAGAAGGAACAGTAAGTACTACAATAGATGAAACCTTCTAAGGTTCTAACTTATTTACTAGAAAAGTTAGAAAGAAACGATTAGTGTTTCATGGCAAGAACATGGCTCTTGCCAACTAAAATTGATACCAGAAGGACAAGCAATAGATAAAAAAAAGAAACTTCACTGTTTAAAACAGTGATGAAGAGGATTAACTAGTGAGGTAGAATGAATGATATAGGTGATAACTATGACGGTTTAAGATTTGACAACCCTAGATATCGTTCTAGATGTACTTAAGAAAAATGTGCTAGTTAGGTATGTCTTAAATAAGGACATATTTTTAGTATGAATAAAGTCAAAGGAAAGATAGAAGTGTCAAATTTGATAAGTTTGAATGAGAGACTAGATATGTAACTCAATATAGGAAAAGTTGATATTGATGATGGCAATTTGTAGCTCCAATATACTTGTATAGTCTCGATCTCTGGACAATCAAACAATATGAAGAAAATGTTCCCATACAATCTATTGTTTATAAACTTCATTCTTTTACTTTCCTCGATCTCATGATCTATTATCGAAATCAATTATCTATAAAAAATTTAAATTCCATGACCTTTGTTTTTAACTAGATCTAAAAATCCTCGAATCAGAATTCATGCCTATATAACATTTATCATGGTTCAAATTCAAGCTTCTTTATCTTAACCTCGAATTATACTTTAATTATTTTTCTTCAATCTAAATGTCATCCTTATGATCAAAATTTTATTTCCTCTATTAGTATTTTAACCTCACTATTCACGTGCATATGGTGGGAATAGGAAACAACAACCTAATCCATTAGGTCTTTGTTCACATGTAAAGAAAGCACAACACACATGATATAAATAAAAACAAAGGAGAATGCTAACTTGTCCGCATGCGGGCTGGCCCGTTTGACCCGTGACCAAATCCCATTGGCCCCACTGTTAGATTGGACCCGCCATTGGTTGACCTGTCAATGGGACAGCGACACGTGACGGACGGACTAGCCCGCGGATGGACAATGTTGCTGTCTCCAAAAACAAAACCACCACCATAACCACTCCCATGCAATTCACATTATTAATGGAAATTCAACAAGTAGACACAAATAGCATCCATACATATCAACTTTATTAGTCAAATTTATAATAAGTCCTTCCCCTTATTTTAAATTGCAAACAAAGAAGAATAGGTAGTAGCATACACATGGTTTCATGTGTAGCATTTTTGGTCGGAGAATATTAACTTGCCCGCAAGCGGGCTGGCCCCCCGCCACGTGGCCAAAACCCATTGCCCACCTTCTAGCTTGGGCCCGCCATCGGTTGAACTGCCAATGGGGCGGCGACACTTGGTGGACGGGCCAGCCCGTGAGCGGACAACATAGTAATCTCCTTTTTGGTCTATGGGTGGAAAGAGAATCTTTCATATTAGGTGTTAACTTCTAGTTGATCATATTGCATAAAACCACCCTTTTTTCTTCTCTCTACAAAATAAGCAATAAGATAAGTATGGGCATATATAGTTAGATTAATTAGTTAATTAGATTAAGTCGTCAATATTTAAAAAATTGTTATATGTAAATTAATTCAAAATTATATTAAGCCTAAAAATAATCTAAAGTGTAAATATTAAAAAGTAAGAAAAATATAATACAAAACGACATGAATTAAAAATACTAGAAAATAACCGTAAAAATTTGTTGATTGTTAGGCATGCAGTCTCTTCTAAGTTCTTGCCATCAGCGCAACTTTGGGACCAACAAGTAAGATACCTTGCCAACTCTTGAACAATATTATGCATGCTTATTTTTACTCATTTCTGTTCATGCCTACTTCTTTCTTGTCTATCACATGTTTCTTGTACATGCATCATGATTGTTGTTTATTGTTCCATGTATGTTGCTTGTCTCTAATTTCTTTTCATGGACTTGATTCCATGCTTCACCATACTTGTCTATATTCTCGTATTCTTGTACACACAACTTGACCCTATTACTAGTACTTGACTTGACTTGGACTTGACCTGACTTGACTTGAGTATGACTTGACCCTTGTGTTTTCTAAGGATAGGAGATTGATACTAGGATTGGCTACTTGACCATTCTTGATTGGGAGTTTCTTGCATTAAACTACAATTGAGATTTTCTATAGATTAGGAGGCTCTTGCATTGGCTACACTCTATAGAATTATTCGATTTATTCTTAGCCACGTCTAGTATCACTTTTCTCTACGACATGCCATTACCTTAGTGTTCCTTGTATTTAACTGCTGTTTCTTTCGTGTTTACTTTTTATCTCTTTTGCATATTATTTACTGTACTTTTGGCATGTTTCTATGTATCTTGTTACGTCCCATTGAGGACCTGGTTCCTTTCCAAGTATTTGGCAAACGAGGGTTATCCAAGGACCGGGACAAAATGAGAGTACAATTGCATATGATGACTCCGCAATTATTTAGCCTAATTTATCATAGACTTACTTTTATTTTCTTGTCTTTATCTTTACGTCTAGTAGTAGTGGATTTGTCTCCACCGGACGTCTCTTGGATTCTTGATAAAATTAATCTAATTATATTTATCATCATCATTATCCATTATTTATTTCTCGTATGACTTATTCTTCTGCCATAGCCTATTTTTGATACACTTATATCAATTTTTGAGTCTATTTGGACAAGTATGGAGTAGGGTGCACACCATGATATATGCTAACAATTCTTGTATTTTGTTTTATTGTGGATTGAGACATAGATTTATTTACTGTGTTATCTAGATAGACCATTATAGTACAACTTATACGTATTTGGGTTGGACAAGAGTCTGGTTGAATGCGTAGCTGACATGTTTACATATCCCTAGTCCTACGTATTTTGGGACTGGGGCATGACACGTCGTACGACTGAGAAAAGTCGAGTACCTGGAACGAAGATAGAAGGCGCCGGGAACCATCGGTGCCTGGGAGGAGATAGAATGGATGTGGCGATACGGAGGGGTTCAAGGCGGCGCCACTCGCCGAACGTCGACTCATATTAGATTCGAAGGCAGAAATACGAAGCAGTGTCCAACGTCGGTCACCAAATCCTATGTTCGTCTACGAAACGAAATATATCAGGTCACGATGGGAACATGTACTGAAGGACCGTAAGGCAACTCTAGAGGGGGTGAATAGAGTGCAGCAGAATAATCTACCAAATTTAAAATTAAGCAGAGTGAAGGCAGTTAACTACTAATAGTTAAAATAAGACAATAAAGTAAAGTAGTAAGAGTAAGAGAGAGAAAAAGCAAACACCGAGATTTTATCCCGGTTTTTATCTGAGAGGACTAGTCCAGGCCCGAGAACTCTTGCTCGTAGTTGTATCCACTATAATCACCAATAGTGAATCACAAGCTTTGATCTGAAGGTTTGCCGACTTTTTACAACCACGATTTTGATCTGAAGGCTCACAACTTCACACACGTGCGTTTAATACGAAGGGCACGCAGACTTCACACAGAAGAAAAGCTTGATGAACCAAGCTTTTATAACTCGAACAACTTCTAACCGAGATCACACTTGGCACTAGAAGGTTGGGAGTTGATCTTGGAGATAAGAAAGTTTAGGCTCTGAGGGTTTACTCACTATAGGATAGAAAGATTAAGAATGGTAGAGTGAGTAAGAATGTGAAAATCCAACTCTATTTATAGGTTATTACCAAACCGAGTTCGGCCATAATTCGGTAGGGAATATTTTAATTTTTGAACATTGGAGGCCACAAAATCAGGGATATAACAACTGGATGATTTTATACCAAAGTGGTAACCATGTTTAGTCCGAGTTTGACATGAATTTGGCCGAGTTCGGTTGCTAAGTAAGGTAGGCTTTGTAAATGAATATGGATTGATTTTTTGGTTGGGTTCAAGGTTTATTTGAGTGGACTTGGGTTACGCCAGTGTGACTCGATGTATAAAAGTCCTAGACTCAAATAAAATATTAAATTACATATGAAAACCAAGAGCACTAATGACGCCAAACTTCTGAAATATCTGCTGACTTGAAGATACTTTTTCCCTTGACGACAGTTGTCCAAAGATAACCAGACCTTGGGTTATGACAGTGCGAGGCTCCGGATAAGTCGTAGGCGGTTGGACAAAATTTTCTAGCATAACGCCGTCTTTGGCTCATCATTATTTTATCGTTGCATATGTCCATGCTGGATTTTGCTTATTACTTTTTGCAGGTACATGTTAGACGAACAAGAAAATATACAGAAGAAAATATTATATATCTAGACAATGCTTAGTTTAATTAGAAGAGCTTCCCGTCATTCGCTTCGCGGGAGTCGCACACAGCACATAGCAGGAAGTCAGAGGGCCCGTACTACCTGCCTAACCCTTCGCTCCGAGGGACCGTAGAACGGAAAGCGTCTTCTAACTCATTCATGTTGTTCTTCATTCACACGTATTGTTCATTCACGGGTCCATGTTCACTAGTCAATATAGGTGGTCCGGTCGCCGATCAGATCTCAGAGATTGTTGGGTTGGTTTGGCTATTCATCTCTATCGAATAGGTTAGCCTGCGCGCTTCTCCTTTATATCGTCAGAGAAAGCGTTGTCGCTTCAACCCTTTCTGAGGATATGGAACATATTTCTTTCGGTACACGCGCACACACGGCTTAACAACGCCTTCTTCCCTTAAACCAAGCTACCAAGTAGTTTCGTTTGGTCCAAACTGTACGCTAATTTACAAGAATACCTTTCTGAGTTCCGGCGGAGGCGAGCGAAGTGAGTGTCGTTAGGGCTGAAAATATCCACTGGGGGCACCAGAGCTTGTCATAACTCGCGCATGCTGCTATCTATAGTGTGTTCTCGTATACTATAGTGATTGATCGATTATCATTATGCTAAACTTAATCGATTAGCCATATTCAAAAACTCAACTTAAACATTGGGCTAACAGGTACGACCTAGACGCCAAAAGACGGTCAGAACAGTCGATCGATGAGGACCGAAGAAAGGTTAAGGTTAGGGTTGTTTTGATTATTTTGGTGTCAGGTTGCTTGTGTCGGGTTATGGTTGACCGTGTCCGAGATGATTGGACACAGAGGGGTAGTCAAAATTTTTGTTGACGTGTCCATATATGTCGGATACGAGAGGATGGTTATGGTATGTGTTGTAATGGCTGGATACAAGAATGGAATAGTTGTGGACACCCGGGGTCGAACCCAGGCCGAACACTCGATTAACACAGATTGGATATAAGGACACAGGACACGGACTCTTGGATTAGTGTTGGCTGTTGTGTATTGTGATGGCTGAATGGTTTTGGAATGGTTGTTTGAAAATGGAAATGGTGGAAATTATTGGTTGGCTTTGGGAATTGGAATAACAAAGGAGAGGCTCTCCTTATAAAGTGGGTGGAGCTTGCTCCCTAAGTCAAAGATGGCACAAGTGTAAATAGTCAAGAGAAAAGGGCTAGGGAATCATGAGGAAGCTTCATGTGAGCTTCCAAGAATAACTAATCCTCTAATTAGTGACTAATTAAACCTATTAGTCCAAATCCAAAGGAATATTCTTATTTATTTAATATCTCAAATGGATAAAAAAATTATTATGAACCTTAATCGAAATAAAATAATAACTAGTCCCTCAAATTCTTTCCATTAAATAAAATAGTTTTATGATTTCAAAAAAACAAATTTTTGAAGCTAGATAATTTTATGACGCTTTTATAGAAATTCTATTCATATAACAAAAATGCTTACGAAATAGATAATTTAAAATCTGAAATTTTGAAATTTAAAATTTGAAAATCGGGGGTTAGAAGTCTCAAATATAGCATCAACTTGAAGACCAACAAGTGGGGCGCAAGACCTCCTAAAAATGTGCTTATCCAGTCAGGATTGGAGCAAGTACATAACTGATAAACTATTCATAGCATGATAGAAATTATAAAAACAAGAAATAACATATGAAGTACATAATAAACAGGTAAAAACTAGAATCATGGTATGACAACTTATGAGAAACAAGTAAACAAGAGCAATCATTGCATGTGACAACAAAAATAGGGTAAAACAAGTAAATATGCATATAACCAAGTATTTTGAAATACCACGTTCGACATGTAAACTGCTAGGGGGCAAGTACCGCACCCTGCACGTGTGTTGTGCAACTGCTATTTGTCCATATTAGACCAGGAAAATAGTTTTGGAAAGTTTATATGTCTACTAAGGTATTTTTTTCGTTCGACTAGTACTCATGGATACGAGTCACGACACAAAAATTTGTGACACATGAAAATCACGTTAATCACGGAAACACGTGATTAGCATGATAATCACGAAAAATATGATAAGCATTACACCACGATAATCACAACTATGAATCCATACAATTCTAATCTCGTCTAACAAGTGTGTCAAGATCAAGTAATGTATATCTAAATCATGTGTTAGAGAAACTATCAGGAGATAAAAGTAATCAGAGTAAGTACTTGCCTCAATTAGTTGGAGTCGACGTGTATGACATGAACGTGTTGACACAGAATAGATACATAGGCTAGAATTTCCAATAAGATCCCCAAATGATGAAACAGACAATCTCTGTGAGTCCAGAATGGTCCAAATAGCCTTGTTCGATATAAGAAGTCCATAATCAGAGTTTGACACGAATTTTGAGATGAACATACCAGATCCGCAATGGCCCACAAAGAAACAAAAAAATAGACAAATTAGCTAATGTTCAAAATAACCAAGTTAGACTAAGAGAAGGGTTGGTGTAGTTATTCATTTATACTAGTTGCTAGCTTCTTATTTCATCGATCAAAGTCTTAATTTATTCAAAGAAAACCCATTCTAAAAGTATACTTATATACTAGGCCCAAATTCATTTAGCTAAGTCTAATATCACTTACCAAATTAATACAAATATTAATAAGGCCCAACTATATTAATCATAGTCTAAGTAAAAATATCTCAAGGACCAATGAATTAATCAAGGCCTAATTTAATGTATTAATCTAGCTAAGCCTAACCCAATTTCAACTGTCTTCTTATTAAAAGCGAGTCACTAATTTATCTAAGTCCATATAAACTTATGAATCTCAAACATGCTATGTAATTTCCAATACTGAAATTGACCCATGGGTATAATAGTTTCACAATCCAATTATCAGTGCTAAACTAATTTCATTTCATCTATGGTCCAAGTGTGCTCCCTAGATTAATTTCATTCATTAAACTCGGCTCTAGCCCAAGTATTACTTCAGTCACTTGAATCTTACTCAATGATTTGAATCTTATCGATTTTCTTCCAAGCCCAATGGATCAACCCAATTATTAAAGTCTGATATTCTGCCCAACTGCATAGGCAACTTATAATACAAATTAAATGAGTAATTTCTAGTTATGATGAGCCTAAAATATTTAGCCCATAACCAGTCTACTAAATCAAGACCAGCTTTATTTGGTTTGGCTATTTATTTGTTCTTAAAACTATTATCCATTTATTGTTCTTGTTTGAAGAGCCCATTACACCATTAACCAAAATGGAATTTCTAGACTTCTGACCCAAAACAAATTACAAGTATATGAGTATAGCCCAAATGATGGAGCCCAACCATTTGACCCATATGATTCTAGAACCATTCACCCGAAGAAAGAGAAACTTATTATAAAGTTCCAAAAGTAAAATGAAGAAGGAATGGAGAAAGGAAGGGTAAACGAGAGGCTCATATGGGTGGCTTCGTCGGGCAGTGCTGGGGTTGTGGTGCGCTGAAGGAAGCTGACGGCTTACGCCGACAACTTGTGGAATTTGTTTTCGTTAACAAAAGTTTACTAACTTTTATTTGAGAAATTTAATTTAAAGTAGAAAAGAATCCTAAGTACAATAAATTCTAAGTACAAAAGATCTGGGGATTGTAGCAATAGAGATCAAATATGCGGTCGACTTCTTTACTCCTTTGACTATCCGAATACAAAGATTGGGCTCACTGGCAACAAGGGCAGCAATTTCTCTCAAAAGTCAGCTTTCGATGGATTTGGGAAGCACATGTCCCAACTATTTATAGCCATTCACACTGTAATGGCCATGCGCTTAAATTCGAAAAGTCATTGCTTTCTAGCTTCAGCGCATAAGGTTTTTGGCTTGCCGCCTAGACTTCTGTAGAGGCGCATAAACTGATTCTGAATATATGTGCATAACCCAATCGACTTGACACATGGTATGTGTTACAACAATTCATAATCTGTATTTAAATGCTCGTTGTCATCTGTAAATGATTTACCAACAATGATTTAAAACGTATAGACACTTAAATGCCTATAATATTCTTAACTTACCGTTCCACCACAAAATTAATGCTTTGCCACGTTAGATGAGAATGGTTTGCCGTATAAGACTATGTTGCATAGGTAAAGATCGATGCCATATAGATAGATCACTGCTTCCTGTCGCATAAGAAAATTCATTACATATACATGTGATATTGCACAGCTTATACTAACAAAAGTAATAATGATGATATCGTGACCCACACCGGATGACGAGTACGTGGGTACGTCTAGCCTACGCGGCAGCATCGATGGTAGAACGTTGTATTGGTCAACTATACTATCTAATTATCTCACAATAATGCATAAACCTCCAATAATAACTCAACTCCAAGAAGAGAGTAATAAACTTAATTCAATACAATACTCAATCACAATTCTATAGCACGATAAGATATCAAGGAAGTCTAACATAACTATACAACCTAAACAAATATAACAACAACAATAGAAACAATCACCAAAATCTCAAATATAAGCCGGAAACAAATCCGGTACCAAAATGCTAAAGAGAACTAACTATGCTAACAAGTGATTCCGGCTAGATCTTCCGACAGTCACTCCAAAACTAGTGGGTCCAAGTCTGCACCATCTATAGGTCGGGGTCCGTAGTATGTCGGACACCAATCTCTCGGATCCTTTAAAAAATATTTTGCAGTCAGGAATGGAGTGAAGTACAACCCAATAGCAGTTTGAATTAATTGATCATGACTATAAACAGAAATAGAGAATATAATACAAGACGAGAAACAATAAATAATATCAACTATGGTAGAGGAAACAGGTAAATAATGAACAATATCAACTATGGTAAGAAAACAGGTAAATAATGAACAATTTGGTATACACTGATCACGATGAATAGAACAAGACAATAGAATAAAACAATGAACTAGAATGTGGTAAAGAACTATAACTATGCTAAGTGATTGAAATACTAGTTAGATATGTGATCGGCTTGGGTGAACATTGTCTACTTTAACGTTGGATAAACATTATCTAAGTTAAACATTTAACATTGTCTAGGATTTGATCACATATCTAGCTAACACTTTCTCTTTCTTCCAACTAGTACAATGGATCCAACCATGATACGTTGTTATACAAGATACTCAAGGCCATGCAAACAATAAACCTTGAACATTAAACATTGTCTAAGTTAAACATTGAGAACACGAGGAACAATGAACAATATATATATATATAATATCCCATGACTGATCCATGTGTATACTAGTCCGTGTACCAATGTGTCAAGAGTCATGTAAAATATTTCTAAATACTTGCATTATAGTAATTATCAAATAATAGAAACTATCAGAGAATGTACACGCCTGCCGTCCAGAGCAATAAATGTCAAATTGTGTCTGAACTGGTGTCACACGGACCTATATATGGAATATTGTATTAATACAAGGTGTTGGAATGAAATTAAGTTAAACTAGTTCAATTCTAGGTCATAAAGCCGTTTCTAAGTCAAAACAGTCAAACTAGGTCAACTATCGGTCAAACTTATCAAACTTGGTCAAACTAGCTTTTTTTAGGTTGTATGAGTCTATCTCTAGAATATCGGGTACATATACTATGCATCTAGGCCACACTAGCTATTCTAAGATACTATGAAAACCAACAAGATACCGTATCCTAAGATACGCAAGTTTAAAGATATGAAAATAGTAATTCATATATATATACAAGACAATACATATAATACCTTAGCTAACTAATGCAATAGGATACCTTGGCCTTGCACCAATGCGGTATAGCACCACTACGCACCCATCTTGATACTCAAACCCAACACCTTGAGTATTGACCAATTACCTTGACATTACCTTTGTATCCCAAGGTAAGTCAATCCTAGTGCATACATAGTTAATACCCAATACTAAACTATAACTATCATACTAAACTATTATATATTACCAAATACCTAATACTAACAACATATATATATATATATATATATATACAATACTTATATATAATATTACCTATAGCTACTTACCATTTATCCTTCTATTAATATCGAGTATCTTGATACCCAATATTACCTTAACATGTGTTCTAATACCTTAGTATCTTAATACCTTTGTAATACTTCAAAGTAATTCAATCATTAGTGCATATAGCTAATATATAGCTAATACCCATAAACTATATGCTAACACTATGAAGATATATTAACTACTAACATATAAAACTTATATACATACATATATATAACTAACTAGAGATACAAGAGATATACATATAGATCTAACTACTAAATATATACATATGCACATACCAATCACAATTAGAGATACAAGAGACATATACATATCACTAATAGTTATCACAAGTATACAATTATATATACATATATAAATATGTAACTACTAACAAGTACTAACTACTAACCAACTAACTAATACTAACTAGCTAGGAATACTAACTACACAAATAATAACTACTAAACATCTTAACTAACTAACCTCTAAACTCACTGAGCTAAACCATTTACCTGTTATTGAACCCCTGATATCACCCTTGTTGTTGATGCACGCCACAGCGCTCGCTGCGCGCCTGAACTGCTGTAGCGTGCCGCCTCGCTGCTGCCGCTGCTGCCGCTGCTGCCGCTGCTGCCGCTGCTGCCGCTGCGGTGCTGCCTAGCTGCACACACTCACGCTCACTCACTCAAACACTCACCACACTAAGACACACACACACACACACATCTATGCTCTCACACACACACACTTACAAACACATAGATAGATATATATAAACAACACACATATACACGTATATATATATATATATATATATATATATATATATATATATATATATATATATATATATATATATATATATATATATAGACTCAAACATATATATACATACATAGATGTATCAACACACACACATATATATATATATATATATATATATATATATACACCTCTATCTATTAATCTATATAGGTATCAATCCTCTCATCTAGGCGTATATGTATATATATACCACCACCCACACACACACACACACACACATACACACACACACACACATACACACACACATATATATATATATATATATATATATATATATATATATATATATATATATATATATATATATATATATATGTGTGAATCTATGTGTATGACTGTATATATATATATATATATATATATATATATATATATATATATATATATATATATATATATATATGTATATATATATATAAATATAAACACTCATACATATATACATATAGGTATATCAATACATATATATAAACACTCATACATATATACATATAGGTATATCAATACATATAGATGTATACACTCTCATCAATATATATATATATATATATATATATATATATATATATATATATATATATATATATATATATATATATAAACATACACATATTCATAGACATCCATATACACCTATATAAACACATATAAAAACATAGACACATACCTATATATACATCCCTATATAGTATAATATAGATACATACACAATATATATAGATATCATATCTAATATATCATACTAATAGCTTATTACACAAATACACATAGAATTAAAGGCAATAAAGTAAATACTTGGAGTGTACCGCAACTGTATCACACACATTCTATGATACGCTTGCGATACGGCTCTACCACACAACCATACGCATCCCGAAGGACACGAGCAAGTCTAAAACCACAGTTATGAACAATACGAAGAGTCATTTACACATCTATATGCCCGTGTCAAAATATGATATGCCCCGTGTCGGAGAAAAAAATCTCTAAATTAACCTGTATCTCCAAATTATCGGGATACGGCCTACACGTATCCAATTATGGACAAGACACTAGCCACACATAATCAAACATATGTCAATTTGGTTAGTTGACCAATTGACAAATACAACATGTGTCAATCTCGGAATTCCCCCAAAAATGACACAAAATTACACATAACTTTCTCCATAGGCCTCTTATGAACCTAATTCCATTTCTTATAGGTAGCCTATGAATATGGGGTATTTTCTTATGGTTAATTCACAGATTTAGAACCTAATTAAAGGAAAAAAACTAAATTATACCTATTGGGAGATGGGTTCCCAATAAAATCTCCAAATTAGGTGAAATGAGCCTTCAACTTGTAGATTCTTGCTCCTCTTTGTAGATCCTTGCTTCCTCCTTGTAGATCCATGCTCTAATAGCCTCCAATGATGATTTAGAAAGAAATTAAAAAGAAATTCGGTAGGGATTTGATAAATATTGGTTGAGAAAAATTCTAGATCTAGATTTGGAATGAAAAATAAAGAGAGAGAAAGTTTTTATCCCCTTTATATAGGCCTCTCTTGCCCCCTCCCTCAAGCTACTATGTAAAGTCTAAAATATCCCTTGGGACTCTCATAAAGAAATTAATTAAGGAGGGAAGCTTCTAGTCTAATGGTTTCACTAATTAATGCATCCTCCTAATGAATGAGCTTAATCTTGGACTCAATCTAAACTAAAATAAATGTTGGATCCATAGGTCTAAACTAACTAGTTAGGTCCACTAACACAAGTCCAAAAATAAATCTAACATGCTAACAATAAATAATATAATATAATAAATAAATATTCAATATGCATAATATTTAATTAATTACCAAATGACTAAAATATCCTTTCCTAGAAAATGTGGTAGTGACAACTCTACCCCCCTTAGAAGAATTTTGTCCTCAAAATTAAAACTCTCTCCCCTCTCTCTTGGCCAGTCACAACCTATTTATACAAAGTTTACTATGGTCAAACTCCCATCAATCATAGTCTAAAATAGTCCTATTATATAATATACAATCCTACCATTCTACTGAAAGAGGAACCATACTTGGATATAGTCTCTAACTATCATAAATTTCAGTCTTTGCCCTGCCGAGGTGTCTCCCTCTACTGGTGTGGATAATCTGCTATGCCACATGTGGCATATTCCATCACACACTAAGTATTTACTAATTATCAACCTAGTCATAATATTCTTAATACTGAGGGTTACCAAATATTAGTAATATAATATAATTCTAGGTCATGGACATACTTCACTCACTGGCACTTGCTACCTAGGATACTATGCCGCTAAGATACTACCTCCTTGTTCTGCTTCAGTTTTTGTAATCAACAAAATTTCTCAACTATTTTCTTGCAAGGAACACTTATATAATTTTTCAATCATGCATTCTATTAGTACACCCTTGGCCAATCTTGAATATCCGCCAATAGGATGCCTACTCAAATCTTGTTACTGTCTACACAAGGCACCAGCTCTCATATGCATTTTAGATGACATCCTCATACCAAGTTACTCATGTCTCTCCTCTACTTCCTATATTACTTGCACTATTACTTTCAAATAATTTTATATCCTTATTAACTGATACACCAATCTAATATTATCACACACGATACTTACTATTACTAGCACATTACTCAACTAATCTCTGATATAGAAACACTAGCACTCTTGATATAGTAACACTAGCTTCCTAACAATATATCATATGCCCTTAATTTTCTAGGATACTAGCTTCATCATTAGATCACCTCATCACATTCACTAGAACTCTTGATCACTTGCACTAGTTATTAACTTCTATAATGCACATATTTTACTTTACTCTCAAAGGCAGGCACATGGTTCCATATCTCTATTGATGTATATGCATCTCTTCTTAAACCTTTTACAGACGGATACGCTAATCAGTTATACACTACATATCTTTCATGACAAATCTTGATATTTCTTAATCCATGACACTCTATTGGAATTTCTAATACTCAGGCTTCCACTTCCATGAACTTCCACTTTCTGATACTCATCACCCACTGTACATCCTGCACACAATTTCTAGACACTTCTTCCACCTATTGCTCCCAACACATCACTGACCTTAATATCAGGTGATATACCTATCACTAGTCATATATAGGTACACTCCTATATACTCATATCAATGCTCTACTTCTAAGCTAAAAAATGATGGGACAAATCATACAATAACAGGAGTAGATAAGTATTGAGATGATACTTTAAGAACCAATTTAAGACATAACCTAATAATCATATACGTCTGTCCGAAATTATGACACTCAGAATCCTCGCCACGCCAGTAAGCATAGCTACGATAAACGTTAGATTCCATAACTTAGGTATGCACCTCTATAATCATGTCGTCTAGAATCCTCGTTGTGCCGACTAGTATAGCTGTAAGAAATTCTAAATTTTATGACTAAGATATGTACATCCGAAGTCAGGTTCCTACGTTTCTGCCACGCCAGCTAATATGGCTACGATAAACTCTAGGCTCCATAACCAAAGCAGATGTTTCATCTTTCTTACTGTCCTCATCAACATATGTCATCAGATGATACCATAATTCAGTCCATAAAATTCATCTCGATATAAAATCAAACTCAACAACGACACTAAGAATTAAATTTAACAACCGATCATCAAGAATCAAATTCAATAACAATAAGTAAGAACGGACGGAAATAAGAGAAAAGATTTGAATTGAAAATTATAATAAGATTCTCAAGGGTCGTCCCAAGAATCTCTCAAAAAATTTAGGATTGAGTATCCTCTCTCATCTTAGTGTCCTATGTCCTATATCTTATCGCAGGCTCACAGTAGTACAATAAAGTCGTTGTACTACCACGATATCGCACAACTTGTGAAGCCTGACCTGCATGGGCTACCACTAAAAATGTGTCACGACCCGTACCCGATGAAGGGGCATGAGTATGTGGGTACATCCAGTCTACGCCATAGCATCAGCGGTAGAATATTATCTTGGTCAACTATACTATCTAATTATCTCACAATAATGCATAAACCTCCAATAATAACTCAACTCCAAGAAGAGAGTAATAAACTTAATTCAACACAATACTCAATCATAATTCTATAGCACGATAAGATATCAAGAAAGTCTAACATAACTATAAAACCTAAACAAAT
The DNA here is from genome assembly GCA_036927795.1 of Iris macrosiphon. NCBI lineage: Eukaryota > Viridiplantae > Streptophyta > Magnoliopsida > Asparagales > Iridaceae > Iris > Iris macrosiphon. Next base: position 65,434,621 of record JAYESA010000014.1, read on the forward strand.
ATAACAACAACAATAGAAACAATCACCAAAATCTCAAATATAAGCCGAAAATAAATCCGGTACCAAAATACTAATGAGAACTAACTATGCTAACAAGTGATTACTGCTAGATCTCCCGGCAGTCATTTCAGAACTAGTAGGTCCAAGTCTGCACCATCTATAGGTCGGGGTCTATAGTATGTCGGACACCAATCTCTCGGATCCTCTGAAAAATATTATTCAGTCATGAATGGAGCGAAGTACAACCCAATAGCAGTTCCAATTAATTGATAATGACTATAAACAGAAATAGAGAATATAATACAAGACGAGAAACAATGAACAATATCAACTATGGTAGAGGAAACAGGTAAACAATGAACAATATGGTATACACTGATCACGATGAATAGAACAAGACAATAGAATGAAACAATGAACTAGAATATGGTGAAGAACTATAACTATGCTAAGTGATTAAAATACTAGTTAGATATGTGATCGGCTTGGGTGAACATTGTCTACTTTAACGTTAGATAAACATTATCTAAGTTAAATATTGAATATTGTTTAGGATTTAATCACATATCTAGCTAACACTTTCCCTTTCCCCCAACTAATACAATGGATCTAACCATGACACGTTGTGATACAAGATAATAAAGGCCAAGTAAACAATAAACCTTGAACATTAAACATTGAACATTAAACATTGAACATTGTCTAATTTAAATATTGAACATTAAAATATTGTCTAAGTTAAACATTGAGAACATAAGGAACAATGAATAATATATATATATATATATATATATATATATATATATATATATATAATATTCCATGACTAATCCATGTGTATACTAGTCCGTGTACCAATGTGTCAAGAGTCATGTAAAATATTTCTAAATACTTATATTATAGTAATTATCAGAGAATGTACTTGCCTGTCGTCCAGAGCAATGAATGTCAAATTGTGTCCCAACTGGTGTCACATGGACCTATATATAGAATATTGTATTAATACAAGGTGTTGGAATAAAATTAAGTTAAACTAGTTCAATTCTAGGTCATAAAGTCATTTCTAAGTCAAAACAGTCAAACTAGGACAACTATCGGTTAAACTAGTCAAAATTGGTTAAACTAGCTATTTCTAGGTTGTATGAGTCTATCTCTAGGATATCGGGTACATACACTATGCATCTAGGCCACACTAGCTATTCTAAGATACTATAAAAACCAACAAGATACCGTATCCTAATATACGCAAGTTTAAATATACGAAAATAGTAATTCATATACAAATATATATACAAGACAATACATATAATACCTTAGCTAACTAATGCAATAGAATACCTTGGCCTTGCACCAATGCGGTATCGCACCACTACACACCCATCTTGATACTCAAACGCAATACCTTGAGTATTGACCAATTACCTTGACATTACCTTGGTATCCCAAGGTAAGTCAATCCTAGTGCATATATAGTTAATACCCATTACTAAACTATAACTATCATACTAAACTATTACATATTACCAAATACCTAATACTAACAACATATATATATAATAAAACCTATAGCTACCTACCATTTACCCTTCTATTAATATCGAGTATCTTGATACCCAATATTACCTTAACATGTGTTCTAATACCTTAGTATCATAATACCTTAGTAATACTTCAAGGTAATTCAATCATTAGTGCATATAGCTAATATATAGCTAATACACATAAACTATATGCTAACACTATGAAGATATATTAACTACTAACATACAAAATATATATACAAATATATATATAACTAAATAGAGATACAAGAGAGATATATATAGATCTAACTACTAAATATATACATATACACATACCTATCACAATTAGAGATACAAGAGACATATACATGTCACTAATAGTTATCACTAGTATATACAACTATATATACATATATAAACATGTAACTACTAACAAGTACTAACTACTAACCAACTAACTAATACTAACTAGCTAGGAATACTAACTACACTAATAATAACTACTAAACATCTTAACTAACTAACCTCTAAACTCACTGAGCTAAACCATTTACCTGTTACTGAACCCCTGATCTCACCCTCACTGTTGCTGCATGCCACAACGCTCGCTGCGCGCCTGAACCGCTGCAGCGTGCTACCTCGCTGTTGCTGCTGCTCGATGCTGTTGCGGTACTGCCTCGCTGCTGCTCGATGCTGCCGCGGCGCTGCCTCGCTGCTTCTGCAGCTCGCTGCTGCTGCGTCGGCGCTGCCTCTCTGCACACACACACACTCATGCTCACTCACTCAAACACTCACCACACTAAGACACACACACACACACACATCTATGCTCTCTCTCACACACACACACACACACACACACACACACACACATATATATATATATATATATAAAAACAGCACACACACACACACACACACACACACACACACACACACACACATATATATATATATATATATATATATATATATATATATATATATATATATATATATATATATATATAAACAGCACACACACACACACACACACACACACACACACACATATATATATATATATATATATATATATATATATATATATATATATATATATATATATATAGAGAGAGAGAGAGAGAGAGAGAGAGAGACTCAAACATATATACACATACATAGATGTATCAACACACATACATATATATGTACACCTCTATATATTAATCTATATAGGTATCAATCCTCTCATATAGGCATATATGTATATATATACCACCACACACACACACACACACACACACACACATATATATATATATATATATATATATATATATATATATATATATATATATATATATATATATATATATATATATAGAGAGAGAGAGAGAGAGAGAGAGAGAGAGAGAGAGACTCAAATATATATACACATACATAGATGTATTAACACACATACATATATATGTACACCTCTATATATTAATCTATATAGGTATCAATCCTCTCATATAGGCATATATGTATATATATACCACCACACACACACACACACACACATAGATGTATCAACACACATACATATATATATATATATATATATATATATATATATATATATATATATATATATATATATATATATATATATATAAACACTCATACATATATACATATAGATATATCAATACATATAGATGTATACACTCTCATCAATACATATATATATACAACCATACACACATAGATATAGATATATATATATATATATATACACACTCTCACTAATACATACATATATATATATAAAAGCATACCCATTGTGGTGCCCCGTTCCCCCTATTCGGGGAGCGCGGCTAAGAAATACAAGACGGTATCGTTCGATCGGGATAGATTGAATCAAGAACTCATCCTCGTTATGGATTTGTCTCTTCGGAATCGATTCCCATATTCAGTGGACCGTGCCCCCAGGATCGACTTAGCGACAGAGTCAGGAGGGACCTCTCCGCTGCATTCTTTGTTGCCTAGTTTTCGCTGTCACTTGTTGCTTTCGTGCCTTGAGTTGGTTTTCGGATTTGCTTAGATTTTCTTGAACGGTTTCGATGAATTTCATTGCTTTCGTTCTTAGGACTGCTCTTCAATTTCGATAACGAAAAGAGAGGAAGAAGTATTGATCAGCTGTTCGTGGCAATGCAGGTGATCAAGAAGTACGCGTCGCTCGAGCGGACTCCTAAAGCACTTCTTTCCTTTTCCTTCCAACTACAAAAGTGAGTGGCTACCAACCCGATTAGCTAGCCCTACTTGCTAGTCTTCACATCTATATCTTGTGTTCGTGCTTGCCCCGATCAAACGATACCAAGTAATAACTAAAAGACTTCAAGATAATAAAGGGAATAGACTTGGGTAAAGTTATGCTTGTCAAATGAAACTTGTGAACGGTTACTTACATGCTTGCTCGTTTGGAATGTTCATCATATGCATAAATATAAGTTAGAATGTATATTTCTTCTTAAAACTGTGCTATGTATAGAACTCATCTTCAATGCAATAACTCAACAGGAAGACTATGCAAAAGTAGATCTTGCCCTGTTATTGCCCTGTGCCTGATTTGCCTCAAATGTTAACTTAGTGTACTGCGTTGATCACGGACAACTTGTGCACAAGGTCTTAGTTCCTGCGGACGGTCGCTGGGGCACTGGCACCGATCCGATCGGGACGGAACTCACGATAGTCGCCTGCTTCGGATCGAGTGGCTTGTGGCGCCTCCTGTTCTCTGCGCCGCACGCCATTCCGTCCCGAGACTAGCCCGTCCATTATGGCAACGTGCCAGTGATCCCCACGTATATTTAAACCTGTTGCTACTAACTTGTGTCTTCTTGACAGGGAAGGCAAGGTAAGTATTATGCAGGTGGTTCAGACGGGCAGGTAAATGTCACCGAGCGGTGGCAGGTTATTTTATTGATTTCTATATCTAATTCTTGCTGTAAAAATGAACTAAGGCAAGATAGAAACCCACAAATATGCATGCTTCATTAAAACAACGTGTTGATTGGTATAGTTGGGTTAGCTTGCCTTCACCAGTACGTTTTGATGTACTGACCCTCGTTGAAACAGGTTCCCCGCGCTAAGGAGAGCCGAAAGAGGAGCAGGAGACAAACCCCCAATCCAGTCCAAGCTGTAGGCACGCCTCGACCGTGCCAACCTTTTGAAGAAGAAGCATTTTGAAGAAGAAGCATTTTGAAGAAGAAGCTAGCTACCAAGTAACCATGCAACTTCGTGGTAAGGCAGTCGTTCCGACACAAGGTCTTATATTTTGAGTTTAGTAAGGATGTAATGTACAGGACTGCTATCTCATTTTGTGTCAACACTTTTGTAAGCCCATAGAGGCAATCCTTATGACTCAGTTCAAGGAGTTTGTAATAGATGTTCATATTATCAATAAAAAGAGAACTTTTCCATGTTTCAATATGTATTTCAATTATCTACGTACTCTGAATATGTGCTCGCTATGCGAAACAAAAATACTTAGCCTTGTGCGGTGCACAACCTAGGCCCGCACGGCGGTCACGCCCGGGGGACGACTATCGATTCCGCGGGATCGGGGCGTGACATGTTGGTATCAGAGCACAGATTCAAAGTTCCTTAGACTTCGTGCCGGAAAAGTTCCCTTAACGATAAATCCTTGTGCGAACTCCTGAACTCGTTAAGGCCAAAATGAGATACGTTCATGCAATAAGTCCATAATACATTATGATCCCGATATAATTTACCTTCCTTTCAAGGAACGACGCAAGCACAACCATCAGCGCTGGCGCCAGGCGACACAAGGACTCAGGAGAGCAGTTTCGGAGCTTCAGGAAGCTCTCAGAGCCAACGGGGCATGTCTCGATCAGATTCCCTTCAGCAGGTGATGCAAATGTTCACGGAGCAACGACAGAGGGATGATGCCCTCCAAGCCAAGTTCGAGAACAACCTAGAGGCCCGGCTCTCAGTCCAACAAAAACAGGTAGATACCCTGCAGCAGCTTGTTCAGACCCTGGCCTCCAACCATTCTGCCGCAACGACAGCTACACCAGTGGAGCAGCCAGTGCTTGAAGTCAAAACACCGCTAGCGCCAAGGATGAGGGAAGTGACTGCCTTCACCTTTGGAAACTTCAAGAAGGTCTGCAATACGCCATTTAACGGGACTGAGGACCCGATTGTGGCCCTAGATTGGCTCGCCGAGCTTGAAGATCATTTTTCTCTCCTAGAAGTGCCGAAAGACAAGCGCGTCACCTGTGCCCAATTACTGCTCCGCCTCAATGCGCACGACTGGTGGGACGTGCATCGACGATCTCTTCAACCTGGCCATGGAGAAGAGACGATCGCGTGGACGATTTTTCGTGCCGCGTTCGAGGAGGAGTTTATACCCCCACCTGTACGCCGTCAATGGGAAAACGAATTTGTTCAACTCCGGCAGGGCAACATGACGGTAAAGCAATATTCGGCAGAATTCAACAAACTGGCCAAATTTGCTATCGCTTATCTACCGGATGCAGCAAGTCGTGCCAGACGATTCGAAGGAGGGCTACGTCCTGGCATCCACGGGCACGTATCCATTCCGAAGTATCAGACGATGAGAGAAGTCTTAAACCATGCCCTTTCGCTTGAACCGCAGTATCCTCACGTTGCTGCCGGCGCTGTACAAACTTCCAATCACAAACGCCAAGGCAACGATAAAGGAAACAACGCTGCAAAGCATCAAAATAACGGCGGTCGTCAGCGAAAAAACCAGAGGCAGCGTTGCACCTACTGCAACAGAAGAGGGCACACCGAGAATGTCTGTCGCAAACGGCTCGGCACTTGCCTCAGATGCAGCGATCCTGGTCATCAGATTAGTACCTATCCGCTCTGTCCACCACAACAACCAGATCAGACTACGGCAAACCAAGCCAACCGAGCTGCGCCTCAGCCAGGGCGTAATCAAGCTCAAGGCCGAGTCTATACCATGACACGGGAAGAAGCTCTAGCTTCGGATACCATCGTGTCAGGTACCTTACTTTTCAATAATATACCTGCTCGCATTCTATTTGATTCAGGTGCAACCCATAGCTTTATTTCTACAAACTTCGCCACGGAGAACAATGTAAAAATGACTCCGTTGTATTTAGATTTAAGCGTTAGCACCCCATCTGGTACAAAAATACCTGTTTGTTCAGCGTGCCTAGGCGGTTATATCTGTATTGGGGAGAGAAAGCTGTCACTTGATGTTTTAGTTCTTAATGTGCGGGACTACGATATCATTTTGGGAATGGATTGGCTCAGCGCGTGCGCGGCAACTATAGAGTGTGCAGAGAAGCGAGTCGTTTTCCGTCTGCCCGGAGAAGCCGTATTCTGTTACACCAGTAGTCCAGCGAACGATGCGAACAGGGCCTGCATGGTGATTTCGGCAAAATCTGCTCGGCGAATGCTCTACACAGGCTGCGAGGGATTCCTAGCATCGGTTCGGGACACACGGCAGGACTACGCAAACGTAGAGTCTACTTTCGTTGAGGCAGAGTTCCCCGATGTGTTCCCGAGCGAACTACCCGGCATGCCGCCAGATCGAGAGATTGAATTCACTATTGATATATTCCCAAACACGCAGCCGATTTTCAAACCTCCGTACAGAATGGCAGCTACAGAGCTGAATGAATTAAAGCGCCAACTCCAGTAATTACTTGATCGCGGGTTCATCCGTCCGAGCGTGTCTCCTTGGGACGCGCCTGTGCTCTTTGTGAAGAAGAAGGACGGAACTCTATGCCTCTGCATAGACTATAGGGAATTAAACAAAGTCACAATCAGGAACAAATATCCTCTGCCACGGATAGACGACTTGTTTGATCAGTTACAAGGGGCAACGGTGTTTTCTAAGATTGATCTTCGCTCGGATTACCACCAGCTGAAGATTAAGCCAGAAGACGTGCCCAAGACTGCTTTCAGAACCCGCTACGGCCATTACGAGTTTTCCGTGATACCGTTTGGACTGATGAATGCCCCTGCTGCATTCATAGATATGATGAACCGTGTATTTAGGCCCTTCATCGATAAATTCGTGGTGGTGTTTATCGATGACATCTTAGTGTACTCGAAGACTAGGGATGAGCACGCAGGACACCTGCGGATGGTGCTGCAAACCCTTCGAGACCACAAGTTGTACGCCAAATTAAGCAAATCAGAATTTTGGCTAGACAGTATCTCATTTTTGGGGCATATCATCTCCTCGGAAGGCATCTCAGTTGATCCGAAGAAGGTGGAAGCCATTATATAGGGAAACATCCGGAGTCAGCTAGCGACATCCGAAGTTTCCTTGGTCTGGCAGGGTACTACCGTAGGTTCATATAGAATTTTGCTAGAATTGCCTCACCTTTGACTCAGTTGACACGGAAGGGTGCAAAGTTTTCTTGGACGGACGACTACGAAGCTTCGTTTACGGAGTTAAAGCAGCGCCTCGTCTTAGCACCAATTCTCACTCTGTCGAACGGACCGGATGACTTTAAAATATATAGCGATGCCTCAGGAAAGGGTCTAGGATGTGTCCTGATGCAGCGCGATAAGGTGATAGCCTACGCGTCTAGACAGCTAAAGCCTCACGAGCAGAACTACCCAACGCATGATCTCGAACTTGCCGCGGTAGTGTTTGCATTGAAGCTGTGGCGTCACTATCTTTATGGCGTGCTGTGTAAAATCTATACGGACCATAAGAGCCTGAAATATTTGTACACTCAGAAGGATTTGAATCTTCGGCAGCGGCGATGGCTTGAACTCCTAAGCGACTTCGATCTCACTATCAGATACACACCTGGAAAGGGAAACGTAGTAGCTGACGCGTTGAGTCGAGTGTTTATAGGGAGTTTGGTTATTGATGATAGGCTGCGCCGAGATCTGGAATCACTGGGTATTACACTGAAAATAAGATATAAGAAGTGGGCGCAAGTAACCCAACTGCGCCTCGAACCCGACTTGTTACACAAAGTGAAGACCGCTCAGAAGGACGACCCGTTCCTGCAGAAGATTCATGCCCTTATCTCAGCAGGAAAGGCGTCTGACTTTGCGGTAAGCACGGATGGGATGCTTCGAGTAAAGGAAGACTGTGCATTCCGAACGACGCGGCCCTCAGACAAGAGATACTCACGGAAGCTCACTATGCTAGTTATACCTCTCATCCGGGTAGCACTAAGATGTATCGGGATCTTCGTACGACATTTTGGTGGCACGGCTTGAAATGGAATGTAGCGCAGTTTGTGTCGCATTGCATGGCTTGTCAACGAGTGAAGGCCGAACACCAGAAACCAGGCGGAGAGCTGCAGAACCTTGCTATTCTGGAGTAGAAATGGGATGATATAATGATGGATTTTATTGTTGGCCTGCCGAGGACGCAACGGGGACATGATGCAGTCTGGGTTATCGTCGATCGACTCACCAAGTCAGCTCACTTTCTGCCTATCAAATCTACTTAGAGTGCCGACCGCCTGGCTCAGATATACCTCAACGAAATCGTTCGGCTCCACGGCGTGCCCGTAACCATAGTCTCCGATCGAGATGGTCGATTCATATCACGTTTCTGGGGAAGCCTGCAGTCAGCAATGGGGACGAAGTTGAAATTCAGCTCTGCCTACCATCCACAGACCGATGGCCAAACAGAACGCGTCAACCAGATCCTCGAAGACATGCTGCGACTCTACGCCTTGGACACGAAGACTAGTTGGGACCTTCATCTACCTCTAGCCGAATTTGCTTACAACAATAGTTATCAATCAAGCATTCAAATGGCGCCGTATGAGGCATTATACGGGCGGAAGTGCAGATCTCCTATCTGTTGGGACGAAGTCGGGGAGCGGCAAGTACTTGGCCCTGAGCTCGTGGAGCAGACCGTCCAGAAGGTTCGGCTAATTCGGGACAGATTAAAGATAGCTCAAAGTCGTCAGAAGAGCTATGCGGATGTTCATCGGAGACCGCTAGAGTTTCAAGTAGGCGACCGGGTATTCCTCAAGGTCTCGCCCATGCGAGGGGTCAGCAGGTTCGGAGCGAAGGGAAAGCTAAGTCCACGATTTGTCGGCCCGTTCGAAATACTAAAACGGATTGCCTCAGTTGCTTATCAGATTGCCCTACCACCATCCCTATCTGACGTACATGATATATTCCATGTTTCCCAACTTAGAAAATATGTGTATGACCCAAGCCACGTGGTAGACCTGGGACAACTGAACCTTCAGCCCGACTTGACGTATGTAGAACAACCGGTACAAATTTTGGATAGAAAAGAAAAGCTACTTCGGACCCGTTCGGTTCCTCTAGTGCGTGTGCTTTAGCGGAATCACTCTGTCGAAGAATCTACTTGGGAGCTCGAATCTGATATGAGGGAACGGTTCCCCTCATTATTTCTTAGTGGTAGGTTCTATTCCTTAAGTTTCGGGACAAAACTTCTAATTAGTTGGGTAGGATGTGGTACCCCGTTCCCCCTATTCGGGGAGCGCGGCTAAGAAATACAAGACGGTATCGTTCGATCGGGATAGATTGAATCAAGAACTCATCCTCGTTATGGATTTGTCTCTTCGGAATCGATTCCCATATTCAGTGGACCGTGCCCCCGGGATCGACTTAGCGGCAGAGTCAGGAGGGACCTCTCCGCTGCACTCTTTGTTGCCTAGTTTTCGCTGTCGCTTGTTGCTTTCGTGCCTTGAGTTGCTTTTCGGATTTGCTTGGATTTTCTTGAACGGTTTCGATAGATTTCATTGCTTTCGTTCTTAGGACTGCTCTTCAATTCCGATAACAGAAAGAGAGGAAGAAGTATTGATCAGCTGTTCGTGGTAATTCAGGTGATCAAGCAGTAGGCGTCGCTCGAGCGGACTCCTAAAGCACTTCTTTCCTTTTCCTTCCAACTACCAAAGTGAGTGGCTACCAACCCGATTAGCTAGCCCTACTTGCTAGTCTTCACATCTATATCTTGTGTTCGTGCTTGCCCCGATCAAACGATACCAAGTAATAACTAAAAGACTTCAAGATAATAAAGGGAATAGACTTGGGTAAAGTTATGCTTGTCAAATGAAACTTGTGAACGGTTACTTACATGCTTGCTCATTTGGAATGTTCATCATATGCATAAATATAAGTTAGAATGTATATTTCTTCTTAAAACTGTGCTATGTATAGAACTCATCTTCAATGCAATAACTCAACAGGAAGACTATGCAAAAGTAGATCTTGCCCTGTTATTGCCCTGTGCCTGATTTGCCTCAAATGTTAATTTAGTGTACTGCGTTGATCACGGACAACTTGTGCACAAGGTCTTAGTTCCTGCGGACGGTCGCTGGGGCACTGGCATCGATCCGATCCGGACGGAACTCACGATAGTCGCCTGCTTCGGATCGAGTGGCTTGTGGCGCCTCCTGTTCTCTGCGCCGTACGCCATTCCGTCCCGAGACTAGCCCGTCCATTATGGCAACGTGCCAGTGATCCCCACGTATATTTAAACCTGTTGCTACTAACTTGTGTCTTCTTGATAGGGAAGGCAAGGTAAGTATTATGCAGGTGGTTCAGACGGGCAGGTAAATGTCACCGAGCGGTGGCAGGTTATTTCATTAATTTCTATATCTAATTCTTGCTGTAAAAATAAACTAAGGTAAGATAGAAACCCACAAATATGCATGCTTTATTAAAATAACGTGTTGATTGGTATAGTTGGGTTAGCTTGCCTTCACCAGTACGTTTCGATGTACTGACCTTCGTTGAAACAGGTTCCCCGCGCTAAGGAGAGCCGAGCGAGGAGCAGGAGACAAACCCCCAATCCAGTCCAAGCTGTAGGCATGCCTCGACCGTGCCAACCTTTTGAAGAAGAAGCATTTTGAAGAAGAAGCTAGCCACCAAGTAACCATGCAACTTCGTGGCAAGGCAGTCGTTCCGACACAAGGTCTTATATTTTGAGTTTAGTAAGGATGTAATGTACAGGACTGCTATCTCATTTTGTGTCAACACTTTTGTAAGCCCATAGAGGCAATCCTTATGACTCAGTTCAAGGAGTTTGTAATAGATGTTCATATTATCAATAAAAAGAGAACTTTTCCATGTTTCAATATGTGTTTCAATTATCTGCGTACTCTGAATATGTGCTCGCTATGCGAAACAAAAATACTTAGCCTTGTGCGGTGCGCAACCTAGGCCCGCACGGCGGTCACGCCCGGGGGACGACTATTGATTCCGCGGGATCGGGGCGTGACACCCATATTCATAGACATCCATATACACTTATATAAACACATATAAACACATAGACACATAGCTATATATACATCCCTATATAGTATAATATAGATATATACACAATAAATATAGATGTCATATCTAATATATCATACTAATAGCTTATTATACAAGCACCTTAGAATTAAAGGCAATAAAGCAAACACGTGGAGTGCACCACACGTATCACACTCATTCTATGATACGCTTGCGATACGGCTCCACCATACAACCAAACGCATCCCGAAGGACACGAACAAGTCTAAAACCACAATTATGAATAATACGAAGAGTCATTTTCACATCTACGTGCCTGTGTCAAAATGTGACATGCTCAAAGTCCCGTGTCGGAGAAAAAATCCCAAATCAACTCGTATCTCCAAATTGTCGGGATACGACCTACATGTATCCAATTATGGACATGAAACTAGCCACACACAATCAAACATATGTCAATTTGGTCTAGTTGACCAATTGACAAACACAACATGTGCCAATCTCGGAATTCTTTCAAAATTGACACAAAAATACACATAACTTTCTCAATAGGCCTCCTATGAACCTAATTCAAATTCCTATGGGTAGCCTATGCATATGGGGTAGTTTCTTATGGTTAATTCATAGATTAGAACCTAATTAAAGGGGGAAAAATTAAATTGTATCTATTGGGAGATGAGTTTCCAATAAAATCTCCAAATTGGGTGAAATGAGCCTTCAACTTGTAGATCATTGTTCCTCTTTATAGATCATTGCTTCCTCCTTATGGATCCATGCTCTAATAGCCTCCAATAATATTTTGGGAAGGAATTAAGAAGAAATTTGGTAGGGATTTGATAAATTTTGGTTGAGAAAAATTCCAGATCTAGATTTGGAATAAAAAATGAAGAGAGAGAAAGTTTTTATCCCCTTTATATATGCCTCTCTTGCCCCCTCCCTCAAGCTACTATATAAAGTCTAAAATACCCCTTGGGGCCTATAATGAAAAAATTAATTAAGGAGGGAAGCTTCTAGTCTAATGGTTTCACTAATTAATTTATCCTCCTAATGAATGGGCTTAATCTTGGACTCAATCTAAACTAAAATAAATGTTAGGTCCATGGGTCTAAACTAACTAGTTAGGTCCACTAACACAAGTCCAAATATAAATCTAACATGCTAACAATAAATAAATAATACAATAAATAAATATTCAACATGCACAATATTTAATTAATTACCAAATAACTAAAATATATTTTCCTAAAAAATATAGTAGTGACAGATGATGACGTAAGCTTCGACGTCTGCCTTGAAACCATCACCTGCACAGACTACGAAGTATCTAGAGAAATTAATGCTTATTTCAGAGTATCGTATGCAGCTGAATTATTTGTCGCATAGATGAAGAACTTTATTTGCTTTGGTTTGGATGTCGCATGGGCCTCATGGCGCATAGTAGTTGAATACTTGGGTGTATGCAGTCTGACTTCACTGAATCAGGCTATTATTTCTTGGGCACATAGTTGTTTGAGGCGCATAGAATTGGATTTTTTTTCCTTGCTTCTAAAAGACCCCTTCAAAGTTTTCAAAACTTGAACAAGTTTTTGAAACACTTTGAAAGAAGCATGGATGACCATTTCACGCATAGAGCCTTGTCGCATAGGCGATCTGTCAGGCTATAAAATCTTTCTTGATCTCTGTGCCTTTAATAAATTATTATAGATTTTTGAATCGATAGATATCCTCTTAAAATCCTAAGGTGTCACCGTCGTTTAAGCACGGGGATCGAGGCAACTTTATTCCCGTAAATTAGCTGCATGTTTATGGGAATCGAGATACTTATTAGTGTGTACGGACTTTTATGAGATTCATGGCCATTAATGTTGCATAGAAAAAGTCGTAGATGGTGCATAGGGCTGCCTATAAATAGAGTGATGTAGGAGAGAGAGAAAGCTATATTTTTTGGAGCCAAGTTCTACGACGATGTACAGTCACTAATTGTGGGTAGGGTTTTCTTTTTTGGAGAAGATGACCCCTCATGCGCCTACCTTTCTTGAACACAGAGACACTACTTTCATGATTTGTCACATGGATAAAAAAAAAATCATCTAGAACATGCACTTATCAAACACATAGTTCTGCCACATGGATGAGAAATTATCTAGAACATGTGCATACTCAACTTTGCTAATGACGCAGATAGTTATTTGCTGAAAAGCTTTTGACATGGATATGTGCTGATTGCTATCATGCGCATATATGTTGATGTCTCATGCGGTGAAGCATCTATGTGACTGGAAGGACTTGTATTGATAGGCGCATGAGTCTTGGACCTATGTCTCTGCTATTGAGTTTCTTGGCACATAGGCTTGAGCCTTTACACATAAGCCTTTTTAACACTTCTTATCTCTTTGTTTGTAGTGGCTCTGGCTGTTGGCCCCTCTAGCGAGATACTTCTTGGGACTTCTCAAGCCATACTAAACGTTAACCTTGATGATATAGTAGCTATTGTTCAAGCCCAGATTGATATAGGTTAACCAACCAAAAGGCAAAAGATGATAGCTGACCAGTTAGAGTTTTATCTTCAATACCAAATAAACTCTAGAAAGATTCCTATTAAAGGAAATTATGACTTTCAGAAGTCAATCTTCTTATTTGGAGATGCTTTAACTTCCATAATCTCATAAGTTAACAAGATCAAAGAAAACTAGTACTTCACCTCCTTTGAGACAAAAATGTATACACCTCAGATGGAGCATTTTTTACCATTGTTGGACTTCAAATTAGTGGTGGGTCAGAGGAGAATGGATTGGGACTTGACCCCAGAGCAGGCATGAGCTCTGGTTCGAAGAATCCAAGCTTGACCTGGTGAAGAAAAACAATTCTATCCGACAGGGAATCTGCGTTTGGTAAGTTGGATCCACTATAATAACTCGTAGTGTCAACTGACTATGTTGATGTTGCAGAAGTAAGAGAAATTATTCAAGGATGATGGTTTATTCTATGTTGTGAGAGACACGTGCTATGGATTGAAGATGAACCATCCTCTATTCATTGCTCCGATCAAAAAGTACAACTGCCATACCGGGACTTTCTTTACTCCTGGTGGCAAAATAGGTCTTGCACTACACAAGATGCAAGATGTCTCAAGACTTCCATGGGGTAAGGAACCGTACGAAGAAATACTCCAAGCAATGAAGAGTTTAGGAGTTTATAAATAAATAATCTGGAGTTCTTGGTAGTGTACAAAGAGTTATGTGTCACCATAATATATGTCAAACGCTTGCCAAGAAGGATAAAAAATCTTAGGGGACTCTCCCTTATATCACAACTTGGACTCGTTATCTTTTCCCTGAGCGTAAGGAGGTAGATAAAATTTATATCTCAACTCAAAAACCGCGATCCCAGAAAGCGGTTGAAGCCTTGATACGTCAGCATCAAAAGCCTATCTCTGAAGATAAAAAGGAAGATGAGCCTGCTGAGGCTCTTAATTATTTTTAGCAAGACATGTATCAACTGTCTGATAAGACAAAACTAGATGGATTTTTAATAATCTGGCTATGAAGTTGTGTAGTACCTAGAGGTTCGGGGTCCATAGAGAGGATGAGCCATAATCTTATTCTTCCGACAGTAAAATTGGTTTTTGTCAACAAACTTGCTTCCGATGATGGTTTGCAACATCTATCGTAGTCTCCGGGATTTCATCAAGAAAGTTATGCATCACAAAGGCTCTGGAGATTTTCACAGGTTTGAGTTGCCCTACCATTACCTAATGGGTTGGCTTCTGCTGCATTATACATCTTTAATGCATCATGGCACAGAAGAAGGTACATTAAAAGGATACGCATTTATTGGTCACAATTATGGGAAGTTCGGGGTTTATACCACTATTCTTGCTTGTAGAAAATCACTTAGCTTTATGGTGGGCTATACATTCTTTACGATCATTCCCACTTTCACAGGTAGTGAGAGAGATAATATTCAAAAGGATGATGGAGTAGACCTGCAACCTATCGGAGAAAGCATTCCATTGGCTTCTCTCCATCAGACCTTCTCATTTAATGAATCAGAACAGAGACATCATCTTTTTGGAGCCTTATCCACTGAGTAGATTCGCTTGCTAATTTGGGTACAACCAATTTCTGCTAGGCAACCCAAGTACTTATCTCAGATGCAATGGTAGTTTACTTGATGGGGCTCGAGCAAAGAGCTATTATAATGCTACCTGTATACAAGCTCGATTCTTGTTTCCTGAAGACAAAGCTAAACCATCCATCCTTTATTCGGCAACTTCATTTTATTGTACGACAAATACTTTATCATTTAATTATGATAGATTGATAAGCTTCATTATGGGCACGGAGCTGGTATCTTTTGATGGAAAGTCTCTCAAAACTTCTCGGAAGGGTAAGGGCATCGTCATACCACTGCCTATTAAACATGAGCCAACGACAGAGGAGGAGAATACTTCTGATGATCCTTCGGCCCCTATTGTTCATCCATCGAAGTGCAAAGCTTCGTCATCAAAGGATCCTCGATCACCAAAGAGGAGTTAAGCCGAACAAGTCCCTAAAACGGGATCGGGCTATAAAAAAGAGATCTACTAGCAAGTCCTCTGCGAAGGATACTAAAAACGAAGAGGTAGGGCCCCTGGCGCTGGTTGTCTCTAAGCCATATTCCATCTTAGACGATGTGGCGGTATCTGTAAAAACCTCTTAATTTTATTTTATTACTATGAATATTTATATAAAACTTTTTCCACTTATTTGCTAAAAATTGTGCAGACACCTGGAGTTGTAATAAGGAGTCACCCTCGAAGAGCTGCAACTTCGGGGATTTCTTATGCTGAAGAATACATGGAGACTTCTGAGATGCCCTTAAGGCCTAAATCCCAGACCCCTGTTGAAGATCTTATGGCTGGGCCTTCTGACGAGTATGACCCAGATAGGGTGTTGGTAGAGCTAAGCATGTATTTCTACTCTTGTTTAGCATACAATGGAAATATATGAACATTATTTTATTCTTGTTTATTAGTATGGCAGTGGTTCGTTCGATAATGGTGTCCGTGTAACTAAGCATGCAACATTCTATTCTTTAACTTAGCATGGCAATGGTTATATCTCTTTAGACAAGCATAGAAGTTCTCTAGTTAGGCAAGTAGATTCGTTTCAATGACAAGCAATACGAGTTCTCTTATTATGCATGCAGAGTCAGTTTCTATCATTCTTCTTATGAAACTATCTTCTTAGAACAAGTAGTAGAAAACTCAGATTCATTATTAAGGCGAGCAGAATCAGAGAATAAAGTTCTGCCCACTCACTTAGATCAATCATCTTTTGTTTCGATCTGAGAACACTTCGAGAAGGCTTTTGCTCGAACCAGCAAACCGATATCTCTTGTACATAGTCCCTACGCGGAGCAAGATACTACATACTTATCCACCAAGAAAGAGTTTCATCCTCGAAACTCAAGGAGAAACTTTCGATATCCAAAGCAGTGATAGTCCTCATCCCTCCCCATCCTTAATCAGAAACTCTAGCAATCAGAACTCAATAAAACTCTAGCTATCAATAACAAGCACGAAATCATAATCTCAAGCAATAAATCAAATCCAGAAAACTTTTGCCGACAACTTTGAGAATATTTATGGACTTATTGTATGGAACGCTCATTGAGGCAACGATATCAAGTGGAAAAGAACATCTTGAGTTGAAGCTAAGCAGCGGAATGGCCATAGGGTCGAGTTGCTCTGATACTATTATGTCACGCCTCGATCCTGCAGGGGGGGCGTTCGTCCTCGCTTGGGTCCTTGCGGGACCGATCATCCTCACGTGGGCGTGATGCCGTGCAATCCTAAGCTGCGGTTGCACAAGGCCAAAGCTTGAACAATGGCAAGTAAGCTATTCAAGACGGGAGCAGCGACACAATATTGCAAAAAAGTAAAGAATACAATGGCAAAAGGAAACAAGCACTTTATTGATAATCAAGATATGATACAAGAGGCACTTGGCCGAGATTATAATTCGCTCAAGCTCTCTTTATCTCGATTATAATGACATTTTTCTATATATTATATCCCTTTATACAAAAGCAGCTCAAAGCAATCTCGATACGGCTTAATGCATCGACACTAGATTTCTAGGTCTTGGGGATGAGGCATGGCTATCGCTTCCTCGGATGATCCATCACCTGCGAACAAGAAAATTATTGGTGGATTAGCACTTTGGGGAAAGTACTGATGAGTATAAAAATCAACGAACAGAAGCAACACTCCCTGAAACCAACACTAAGCAAGCATATGGCAAAATATTATATTACTTGTGATCTTGCTACTTTTACCTAGGTTCATTTCATGCAGCACAGGATTTGTAAAACCCCTAATTTTAAAAACCGTATTAACTATTTTAAGTAATTATTTAATTAATTTATAGTAATTATTAGCAAATTAGAAGAAATATAATTTATTGGATTTTAATTATTAGGTAATTATGCATTTAGAGAATTATTAAGCAAACTATTATTTTATCTTATTTTATTATATGTAAAAAAAATTGTTGTAGAAAGGTGATAGGATTTTAGATGTACTAATATTTTTTCGTAAAATTTTGATACCATATATACATGTATAAACAAATAGTAATAAATAATAAATATAATAAATATACTAATAATAATAAGTGAATAATAATAATAATAATAATAATAATAATAATAATAATAATAATAATAATAATAAATGATATTATTATTATTAGTAGTAATAATAATAATGTTAAAAATAAAAACAAAAAGGAAAAGAAAAAGAAATGAAAAGAATTAAAATAGAAAATAGAAAAGAAAGAAAAGAAAGAAAAGAAATCAGATTAACTAAAAACTCAAAACCCTAACTAAACCCCCAGTAGCTATTCCCTAAAACCACTGCTAATGCAAACCGCTAACCCGCAATTTCCTAAGCCAGCGGCAGCATCATGTTCCCAGACCAGCGACCCTTTCCTCACCCGCTCCCCTCTCCCTCTATATATATTGGCTAAATCCCAAAACCCTAACACTAAATCTCCATCACTCCATCCCGCGCCGACCCTGACTGTCGCCGTTCACCGCAAACCCGCCGGAGTTCCCCCGCACGGCCGACCGCTTCAACCGCGCACCGCGACAGCATTTTGAACAACAGCGAAGCCCTGTTTACGATCCGTTTTCCGCGCCCTCGCTCGACCAAACTCGACCCCGTCTTCACCGGTATGATCCCCACCTATCCCTCTCTAAATTCTGTAAATTAGTTTTCATCGTTCAGCGCGTAAACCTAGGAGAAAATTGACGTCAAGTCAAGAAAAAATGACCACTTTAAATTTTAGAAATTCTGTTGCGATTACCCATGTTCACGGACTCGTATCTCCCACCACAGAGATCCGAATTTAGTTTTTCTTTTTGGTATGCGAAGACCACCTAACTGAGATTAATTTTTGTCAATTATAATATTTTATTTGATGCTGTATGTAAAAATAAACTAAGTTAAAAATCATGAAAACCTACTTTTCTAATTTCTAGAAATTGTGATACGGAGCACGCCCCGCCAAACGGGACCGCCCCGTCGCGTACCAAGTGCACTGAAAGGCGTGTACGGTATACCCAGATGTGTGGACTTTTGCGAAAACTGGTTTGGACGTGTGTGCGCGTCGGAATCAGCCCATATCCGCAAAAATTTTCCGTATCGTGACTTTTGTAAAATATCACTTCATTTAGTGTACGCTCATCAGAACGCGATAAAACTTACGCCATTGGATTCGTGGCATCGCGCTGGTCCTGTAACCCAAGTTTTACGCGATTCTTAGACAGTTGACCAAGTCGCCTATTTATGGGCCCTACGATTGACTTTTTGGGCAAATTTGTGTTCGGCTCACCGGTATCCAAAATTGGACATACTGTTGAGTTCGTACTGAAGTTTAGAATTGGTTTAACCTATAATTTATCCCATTTAGATACCTTTACCCCTGGCATATTTTTCGGTGCAAAGTAGGCCACATGTGGACCCTGCTTTGACCCAAAATTATCGTTTTGCCCCTGTATCCAAATTGGATGAAAGGATAGTGTTTTCTAGCTATCTTGCTTATTCTGGGAATATTGGTGATATTTATTTCAGCATCCGGAGACGTTCATTCTTAGGCAGTAGTTTCTGATCCTGTGTGCATGACTCTTGGATGTTACACTTTACAGCTTTCTTACCAGGCAAGATACCTTGCCAAATTGTTTACAGTACTTTGCATGCTTATTATATTTTTGTATATTTATTGCATTTCTATATATTTATTGCATGTGTAGTTCTTTCAGTCATTACTATATATTAGATATGTTGACACACACTTGGCACTTAGTATCATGAGAGGACAATCAGTAGGCGTATGGGCGTTAACCACTCTGGTGAACCGTAGTAACTAGCACGCACTATGGTAGTCGTGTCCGATGGTCGCTACCCCCCGTGGTATGTCAATTGATAGAGTCACGAGGGTCGCTACCCCCGCGGTATGTCGGTTGATGATGTTCTAGACGGGTGTGTGAGTTGTGAGGCTTAGATCGAGTAGCCTACCCTTGCCCATATGTCGAAAAGTTGTTCTCATTATGCATTTCATATAGATTATCTTGTACAACGTACTTATATATTTTTCGTCTATATTGCATGTTTACTGTATTCAAATTGGCATGCTTCTATGTATCTTGTTACGTCCCTCTGAGGACCTGGTCCCTTTCCAGGTGTAGATGTTCATGTCCATTCGCAGGAGCACGGATCAGGACTTACCACTTATCTCTTCCGAGGAGGTCTTACCATCGGAGCATCTTTGATTATCTCTAGCGAGGGATCACTTTGCTGATACACTTCTATCATCACCTTATCTTATATTGGAGATTTACCCTTCTTCCTCATTTTAGTATTGATATAGTCATTGGTAGTGGATTTGTCTACACCCGACTATTAGTTTTGGATTATTCAGACTCATTATTCTAGTTTAGTTATTTTCTTTTGTGACTTGTTGTGTGGATGAGATTTAGTATATCTGTGACTTGTGACCATATATATATACCACATATGAGTTTATATTCATATTATAGCGTACGTGTGTATTATGGTATCCATATATTGGAGTTGCCATATACATACGACTGGCATGCTTATGTATTCCTAGTCCTATGTATTTTGGAACTGGGACGTGACATATTTTTTGGTGGCCCATGCAGGTCAAGAGCATATTATCTCAGTTACGTTACTGTACCGAGCAAGCCTGCACATAGGATTAGAATATAGGATCTCATCCACTTATTTAATCACCGTCCTTGATTTTTATTTTGCATTCTTATTTGATTGCTTGTATTGCATCTTGCTTGATCCCTTCTCAACGTCAATCCTTCCTTCGTGCTTGATAGGGGTTAGGAAGATGACTTGTACTAGGTATATACACTCTAGTATTCAATAACACTATTAGTTAAATTTTTGTAAGTTTGGTAGTATGCCTCATAACCTAGTATCACATAGTCCTTCTGACCAATTAATAAAATATAAATGAATAACATCAACTATAGGCTTGCATAAGAAGATAGTGTTTATCTAGACTATAGAACTTTAGTGTTTATCTAGACTGTAGAACTTAGAGGCCCATACACCCATTTGGTTGACTTTAGACTTAGACAAGAAATTAGTATGGCAACTGTAGAGGCACAACACCGATCTTCTTGGTGAACTTAAATTATTCTGTACCTTCCTCCATCATAATCAAGTGTACTTATATTTTTTTACTACCTCGACTTATGCTGCTATTATAGCCTAGTTTTGCAAGCTTATTCTTTTATTGAGCTTGTTCATGACATATGTATTATTGGGGGCCCACACTAATACATTGTCTAAATCAGAATAAGTGTATTATGGTCTAATCAACCGTAGTGTACTTGGTTCGCTCTTCGTATCACTACTTTATGTGGATTGAGATATAGTTGACTCAACTTGTTAGACGAATATACTTGCCCTCTAGACAGGTCAGAGCATATTATGTCAGGTATATAACTGTTCTGATATGAATATACGAATAAAAATTTACCAAAATAAGATTTTAAATCCACAACTGCCTTGGCAACTCCCTTTCGAATTCTCTAATCCCTTTGAATCTCGTACTTATATTCTATCATCTCCCCCTTAAAATTCTTTATTGTTGTTTTTTGTTTTCCCCTATTTCGGAAAGGCGAACGTTCGTGCTTAGTATAAGTTTGATACACGAATAGTACTAGATATACCCCATAAGACCAAGCACTCATGATGACAAATAAGAGAGCGCAGGCACAGGAAGTCATAGATACAGGTACGTCCCTTAGTTATATGTGTCATTTCATACTCATGACCCATTGTGACATGAGATCTTAGGTGCATAGTAGCCGCAGAATTATATAAGGTAGTTTAGCAGTTATGAGGATGTGTTTATATCCTAACTAGATGGCATATCCACGAAGCTAATGGATGACACGCGTAGCAGTAGTAGTATTCTTTTTCTATCATCATCTCGCCCCTTGGGTGGCTTATCTTCTCTTCCATCTCCATCCCTTATATCGTGCTTAATTCTTCCTATCATAGTCGTATCCTTTCGTGCCATTATAAATTGTTTGAATTACTTCAACCTCACCCTTATTTTGTTAGTTAAAACATAAATGGTTTCATAAATGATTAATAACTAAAATATGAGTTCATAATGATAACCCTTATGTATATGCACTAAAACAATATCTGTATCCTCTTATTATTTTAAAAACATAAATAGCATCCCTTAGTCTAAACGTTAATTAGTTGGATTATTGAATTAGTACTTACTCTTAATAGTTTTATAAGTTAGTCAAGACCTTGATTGTTCCCCTAAAACCTAGGCCAAACCTAGGAAAGAGTTGAAGGCAATTGTTACGAACTGACAACTATGACAAATCGTTGGCAAAGTAGCGACAGCTGCAGCTAGACTGTTGTAGTAGAGTAGTCGAAGTATTTGCAGACATATTGGTCAGGTGGCATGGCAATATTAGACTACGATACTTGACGGTTACAAATAAAAATCATGGTTGTGAGATTCAAGACAAGTACCCCAAGATTCTTGACCCAATAAAAATATTCGTCTTACAACCTAGATAATAGCTTCAAGAGACTGTGACTACTAGTAGAACTCTTGTAAGTTGGGTAGTGTAGATGAGTTAGAAATAGAATAATGTATGGACAATAAATAAGGAAGAGTTAGAATGGCAGACCATGACTTTTAGGAAGCACTGCTAGATACCAATGTAGTGTAATAGCTATAGTGATTATTATGAATATGGGTTAGTGTCAATTTCGAGGACAAAATTTTTATAAGTTTGGTAGAATATAAAACCCCTAATTTAAAAAATCGTATTAACTATTTTAAGTAATTATTTAATTAATTTATAGTCATTATTAGCAAATTATAAGAAATATAATTTATAGGAATTTAATTATTAGGTAATTATGCATTTAGAGAATTATTAAGCAAACTATTATTTTATCTTATTTTATTTTATGTAAAAAAAATCGTTGTAGAAAGGTGATAGGATTTTAGATGTACTAATAATTTTTCCTGAAATTTTGATACCATATATACATGTATAAACAAATAGTAATAAATTATAATTATAATAAATATACTAATAATAATAATAAGTGAATAATAATAATAATAATAAATGATATTATTATTATTAGTAGTAATAATAATAATGTTAAAAATAAAAACAAAAAGGAAAAGAAAAAGAAATGAAAAGAAAAGAATTAAAATAGAAAATAGAAAAGAAAGAAAAGAAATCAGATTAACTAAAAACTCAAAATCCTAACTAAACCCACAGTAGCTATTCCCTAAAACCACTGCTAATGCAAACCGCTAACCCACAATTTCCTAAGCCAGCGGCAGCATCATGTTCCCAGACCAGCGACCCTTTCCTCACCCGCTCCCCTCTCCCTCTCTCCCTCTATATATATTGGCTAAATCCCAAAACCCTAACCCTAAATCTCCATCACTCCATCCCGGGCCGACTCTGACCACCGCCGTTCACCGCAAACCCGCCGGAGTTCTCCCGCACGGGCCGACCGCTTCAACCGCGCACCGCGATAGCATTTTGAACAACAGCGAAGCCCTGTTGACGCTTTGTTTCCCGCACCCTCGCTCGACCAAACTCGACTCCGTCTTCGCCGGTATGATCCCCACCTATCCCTCTCTAAATCCCGTATATTAGTTTTCATCGTTCAATGCGTAAATCTAGGCAAAAATTGACGCCAAGTCGAGGAAAAACGACCACTTTTAATTTCAGAAATTCTGTTGTGATGACATGTTCACGGACTCGTATCTCCCACCACAGAGATCCGAATTTAGTTTTTATTTTTGGTATGCGAAGACCACCTAACCGAGATTAATTTCTGTTGATTATAATATTTTATTTGATGATGTATGTAGAATTAAACTAAGTTAAAAATCATGAAAATCTACTTTTTCTAATTTCCAGAAATTATGATACAGAGCGCACCTTGCCAAACGGGACCGCCCCGTCGCGTACCAAGTGCACCGAAAGACGCGCACGGTATACCCAAACGTATGGGATTTTGCGGAAACTGGTTCGGACGCGTGTGCGCGTCAAAATCAGCCTGTATCCGCAGAAATTTCTCGTATCGCGACTTTTGCAAAACATCGCCATTTAGTGTACGCTCGTCAGAATGCGATGAAACTTACGCCATTGGATTCATGGCATTACGCTGGTCCTGTAACCCAAGTTTCATGCGATTCTGAGATAGTTGACCAAGCTGCCTACTTGCGGGCCCCACGGTTGAGTTTTTGGGCGAATTTGTGTTCGGCTAACCGGAATCCAAAATTGGATATACCGTTGAGTTCGTACTGAAGTTTAGAATTGGTTTGACCTATAATTTGTCCCATTTAGAGACCTTTACCCCTGGCACGCTTTTTGGTGCAAAGTGAGCCACATGTGGACCCTACTTTGACCCAAAATTACCGTTTTGCCCTTGTGTCCAAATTGGACGAAAGGGTAGTGTTTTCTAGCTATCTTGCTTATTCTGGGAACGTTGATGATGTTTATTTCAGCATCCGGAGACGTTCATTCTGAGATCGTAGTTTCTGATCCAGTGTGCTTTACTCCTTGACGTTATACTTTGCAGCTTTCTTACCAGGCAAGATACCTTGTCAAATTATTTATAGTACTTTGCATGCTTATTATATTTTTGTATATTCATTGCATTTCTGTATATTCATTGCATGTGTAGTTCTTTCAGTCATTACTATATATTAGATATGTTGATACATACCTGGCACTTAGTATCATAAGAGGACAATCAGTAGGCGTATGGGCTTTAACCACTCTGGTGAACCGTAGTAACTAGCACGCACTATGGTAGTCGTGTCCGATGGTCGCTACCCCCGCGGTATGTCGATTGATGGAGTTACGAGGGTCGCTACCCCCGCGGTATGTCGGCTGATGATGTTCTAGACGGGCGTGTGAGTTGTGAGGCTTAGATCGAGTAGCCTACCCTTGCCCGTACATCGAAAAGTTGTCCTCATTATGCATTTCATATAGATTGTCTTGTACAGCGTACTTATATATTTTTCGTCTATATTGCATGTTTACTGTATTCAAATTGGCATGCTTCTATGTATCTTGTTACGTCCCTCTGAGGACCTGGTCCCTTTCCAGGTGTAGATGTTCATGACTATTCGCAGGAGCGCGGATCAGGACATACCACTTATCTCTTCCGATGAGGTCTTAGCTTCGGAGCATCTTTGATTATCTCTAGCGAGGGATCGCTTCGCTGATATACTTCTATTATCACCTTAATTTATATTGGAGGTTTACCCTTCTCCCTCATTTTAGTATTGATATAGTCATTGATAGTGGATTTATCTCCACCCGATTATTAGTTTTGGATTATTCTGACTCATTATTCTAGTTTAGTTATTTCCTTTGTGACTTTTTGTGTGGATGAGATTTAGTATATCTATGACTTGTGACCATATATATATATCACATATGAGTTTATATTCATATTACAGTGTACGTGTGTATTATGGTATCCATATATTGGAGTTGTCATATACATACGGCTGGCATGCTTACGTGTTTCTAGTCCTATGTATTTTGGGACTGGGGCGTGACAGGATTATAGTCAAATTACATATTTTTGAAAATATGTCTTTGAAATCAGTTTGCATATTCAATACATACAAGCAAGCTATAGAGACAGTATTCTATCGTGCAGTGCGCAGCATGTATCGTGAGCCATATTTGATCTCTTAGGAACAAAAGTTATCGCTAGTGGACTTTTCATGTCGAATCAAGACAAGTGCATCAAGTGGACTAATCAATTCAATACAATGGGGCCAGCAACATATTCAAGTAAAACAGATACATCTCATTTAGCATTTATGACAAGGAACATAAGAAAATACAAATAATCACTTATTCAGTGATCCTTATCCATGGCCAAACGGTTATCCCTGCAACAGACATACAAGTTAGCAACATATACATATATAAACGAGGTTCTCTTTTCCTATTCGTCTCTGCATCAAACAGTTAGGTATGCAAGAAGGCTAGCCTAGTATGCACCCTAACTATATGATGGTCCACGAAAAATTCATAAATAGCAGCTGAAACTACAAGCCCAGACTAACTATTAGACAGGAAACCCCCCTAATCGCAAGGACAACAAGCCTCAGGGTGTTTCGATTATCTTCTCCCGGACAAACGATTCCTAGTGCCCCAAAAATGCTCGAAAGGCAGTACCTTGTGCACAAGTTGTCCAAAGACCGATGCAAACATGATATCAAGCGATAGAGCCAAAGCTCTCAAGTCTCTTCTTTCAATCAATTTGATAGGTTCGATAAATTCAATCAATTCGATAGGTTCAATCTTCTTTCTTTCAATCAATATGTTTAATAGCATACAATACAAGTTATTCAAACAATTATATCTTTCAAGCATCAATGACAAACAAAATATGGCATGATTCTTCTATCTATTTTAGCTAAGCATGCAGTTCTACTCTTGTATAGCATACAATGGAAATATATGAATATTCTTTTACTCTTATTTATTAGCATGGCAGCGATTCGTTCGATAGCGGTGTCCGTGTAACTAAGCATGCAATATTCTATTCTTTAACTTAGCATGGCAATGGTTCTATCTCTTTAGACAAGCATAGAAGTTCTCTAGTTCCAGCGGTCACCAGTTCATACTGGCCATCACGGATTACTTCTCCAAATAGGCAGAGGCGATCCCCCTCGCTGAGGTAAAGACGTCTAATGTGATCAGCTTCATCAAGCATCACGTCATTTATCGCTTTGGGGTACCCCGGAGGATAATTCACGACAATGGGCCTCAGTTCATCAGCCAAGCGTTTCATCAATTTTGCGATAAAAATCGGATACACAATATTGCCTCTACGGCATATTATCCAGCTGCTAATGGTTTGGCGGAAGCTTTCAACAAAACCATTATCAAACTCTTGAAGAAATTCGTCTCTTCAAACAAGAGAGATTGGAATGAGAAGCTGGGCGAATGTCTCTGGGCATACCGCACAACGGTACGAACACCGACAGGTTGTACCCCATTCTCGCTGGTCTACGGGAGCGAAGCAGTTCTCCCCATTGAAATCCAGATCCCGTCACTCAGGATAGCCGTAACTAGTGAGCTGACTCGAGAAAAGAATGACCTGTTAAGGCTCCAAGAGCTAGAAGGGTTAGATGAGAAACGCCTACAAGCTCAGCAGCGCATCGCGCTCTACCAAGCACGCATTTCTAAAACCTTCAATCGCAAAGTGAAGGAAAGAGTATTCAAAGTCGGCGAGCTAGTTCTAGCCGTAAGAAGACCGATGATTCTTAATCACAGAAGTAAAGGCAAATTCTAGCCCAAGTGAGAAGGCCCTTATGTGATCGAGACAACATTCTCGAACGGCGCCTACAGGATAGCCCAGCCTAATGGAGACCTGTTAGTGGCTCCTATCAACGGCAAATTCCTGAAAATGTACTATGCTTAATCTCCCCTGCTCGAGTAGAATATAGCGAGGATCTCAATTCTGAAAAAACTACTTCCAGAACGCAATTAGTTGGGTTACATTCTATCATGTCCGTATGACCTCTGAACAGATATGTCCCGCTAAAAGTTTGTCGAGAGTTTATCATCAGATATCACTCTCGCCCAAACCTGTTATTTACATTCCGAAATGATGGGTCCATAAAAGTCAAAAAAGAGTCATTTTTATTTATTCCCAATAAAGAGCAGAATTACATCTGGGGAAGCAAAAAGAGAAAGGATACATCATGATGGCGGAGTAGTCAGATTGCGAATCAGCCGCTCCAGTGCAGCTATCCTCTCATTCCTAAGAACCAAGGCATCGGCGCGAGCCCGCTCCAGCCGTGCCTCGAGGGTATTCATACAGGACAGCTCAGCCCTTGCCCGAAGGCAGCCCGCGCGGGCAGCTTTCGCACGGTCCAAATCTTGTCGCGCCACGCTCAATCTTCCAGTCGCTAAGTCTAGACCCGCCAATGATTGAGAAGCCCACTCCTCTGCCCGAGCGAGTTTTTCCCTCAGCTTGGAGACCCTCGCTGCATTCCCGTCATGCTCGGATCGGCACTTCGTCTCAAGAGCGAGAGCCTTTGCCACGACAGCTTTTCTTCTATCCATCTCCAGCTCATGTGTCTTGATGGAGTTGTCTAGGCTTTCCAGCTTGGTAGTGAGCCGCGCAGTCATGTGGTCGTACCTGGTCTGGACCTCAGCATCGAAGCTGCCCCGAGTCAGCTGCAAGTATTCGTTAATGGGTTGCTCTAAACCATTAACCACCGCCTCCAGAGCGTCAGCTACCCCAGGATCGCCGAGCTCCCTGATGGCCCCGATCGAAAACTGAGATGTCTTCTTCAGGCGCTCGAAATCTAGACTCTTCGCCAACACCATTGATATCATCGTTTTCAAACCGGTGTAAAAGAGGCTGGTATGTTGCTCGGTCAACACAACTAGATCCGACTGAACGCCAGGAGTGGCCGCGATATCAGCAAGTCCCTCTCCAGGGATAACTACAGACGAGGTGGCCACAGCCGCCGCTTCGACGCGTGGCACGACCGAAGAAGGTGCGATGACAACGATCGAAGTCATCGGCATACTCGCGAGGGGCGAGGTCACGATGACGGGTTCGTCCTCCTCTTGAGACGACAAAACCACTCTGGACGAGCTAGCCCCCGAGGACATTTCCTCCTCGAAGTCAGGCGCCTCCACATCATCGCCAGGAGCCAGAGCAGAGCCAGAAGGCGCTTCAACGCTGTGCTCTCCGTGGACGCCATCCCCTGAGAAAAGGACAAGAAAGTTGATATCAGTATGATGGTAATCTTTCTAAAGGGAGACATAAAGACGATATTTATCCGGAGCCAATGACATATACGACGCATCTGCAGCCGATGTAGCTAAACCACGCCTTAATAACGTAATACGAACTGTCATACCTGGAGAAGGAGGTGGGCCGACCGACATCGCCAAGAGTTCTGTCAAGCCTTCACCAAGACGCGGTCGAGGTTCATCAACTGGAATCTCGCCAGACGTGCTCGCTGACACGGCGGGAGCTTTACCCGCTGCTGACCTCGAGAAAGATTCTACCATCTGCCTCGGCCATACAGGCAATCTCGCTCCGCTACCTGGAGCAGTAGCCATGACAGCAACCTCTAGCGAGGATTCTCCAGCACCGCCGGCCGGAACTGTAGAAGGTCCCTCTCTAAAAGGCGAGGAACCTCCAACCAAAGAATCATCCCTGATATGGGGAGATACAGGCTCACTCCCGGGAGCCTCAACACCAAGAATGCGGAGAGGACGAGCAACCGTCTCCTTCCTCCTCTTACGAAGAGAAGCTTCCTTCGGAGCAGAAGCCCGTCGCTTCCCAGAAGAGACTACCAAAGCCCCCGCAGGCGGAGGCACTTTACACCTCGGCACCGACACCAGAGGCTCATTCGGAGTACCAGACTCCTCACCCTCATCCGAAGAAACCGAGGGGACTTCGACTCTTCCCCCAGGCTTGGGAGAAGGCACCCTGAAGCTTCCACGCATGTCAAAATCGCGGTGGAAGGTGTTAATCGCCACATAGAACTGAACATAAGAATGGAGAATGCGGAGCTCCGTGGAGGTTGTAAAGACCGGCACGATGAAGGTTGCCCCCGTGCAACCCATGATAAAATATCGCCACCCTCTAGCTCCATCAATGAGTCCGCCCCTGGACCTGAAGCTGGTGACGGCGTTGCCCACGTGCAACTGATCATACCCGAACTGCCTGGCAAATCGACTAGGCAGATAGGGCTCGAAGAAGCAATGGTCTTCGCTCCGGTACAACAGATGGGAGGGCCTAATGCAGACCAACCAATTAAAAGCTTCCAAAGAAAGAACGGTCTTTTCTCCACCTGAATCCTTAAGCCTCGTCCCTGATTGATTGCGATGTACAGGAGGGGGAGTACAGAGAAGCTTCCAGCCGTGGCTGAGGTTCAACACCAGCCGACAGTCTAAAACTGTGCTCACATTCCAGGGAGAGTCCTTGTAATTCAGCAAGAATATACCCCCCGAGCTGCTACCGGAGCCAGGAGACATCACCCGGGGATTGTGGAGAATTAACCATCCCATCAAATACAGGTATGGTAATTCCACCCGGGGAAAACTCTCATGCCGAGCTTCATCAACGAGCAACCCATCAGTCATGGCTCTCAGGCCAGCCTGTATACGGTACACCATGGCAGGAAGTAAGCCCAGTCTTGCCTCGAACACCAGGCGCACTGCCGGCCACAGGATGTTCCGGTGAATGCGGTCCGCGGATGCAGTACCAGGCACTACTACTCGACGCAGCCATATAGAGAGGAAACCAGCCAGCTGGGCTTCCTTAGACAGAGGCCTGCGACAGCGCCTTAAGTAACTACAGGCCTTAATGCCTTCAGGGTACTTTCCTACCCCTTCGACGAGAATCTGATCCGGAGCTTTAGCCTCCTCCATAAGATCCTCCACGACCTGGGCACTAAGCACGCCCAAACAGTTCATGGGCTCATTCTTGCCCCCCGAGGCTTTCTCCGACTTGGCAGCCCTGGCTCGGTGGAAGAAGAGGTAGGACATCCACTTGGTGGTGTGAGACAAATCAGAAGGCTCGTTATAAAAAGTGGTGCACGCGAAGTATTGACACATCAGCTCCTGATACACTTCCGCCATCCGAGGGTCCAAGTCCACCAACTCCCGGTTGGTAGGAACATACTCTTCATATGGGGTATCCCCCATCGGCAGTCTCGAGACAACTGCCATCTCATGGAGGGCCAATCCCAGCTCCCCCAGTGGAGTGGCGAAGGTTCCAGTGAGCGAAATGTATCGCTCCATCAGTGCCAAGAACAAATTAGGATTGGAAGGCAATCCGATGCTCGTCGCACTCACAGCGGCATACAGTCCAATGCCCTCCAGCTCTCTCCGGAAGTGCTTCAAAGCCCAGTCAACTAGGCATGTCCATCGGGAGTTTGTTGGGGCGATCCACCCGTTGCACCGAGGATTCTCCTTGGGATATACCCCGCCTCGTCCTATAAAGTTGTTGCAGAAAGTCGGCAATTGGACCGGCTAGATCACTGAGCTATCTTCACTCGGGACACTGCCCGGGCATAGTCCCCTGAACAACATCACAACGCCGGAAGGGCGACTGACAAATGACCCCTGGTCAGCTCCTTTCAGATGAAAGATCTTCCCCGGCTTGCCGTGAAGATCAGGAGTCAGCGTCCACGATATCTTCCTGGGATGCGTCGCGTGGAAGAAAGCCGAGATGGGATAATCCCTCGGCATCGTTGGCAGGTACAAAACCAAATTCCCGGCAGGGAAAACCCAGGGCTCCCTCTTGGGCTTCGTTTGGGACTGTTTATCAATCATGTCCCCAAAGAGGAAAGCCGGCTTTATGTACTGCTCTCCGTCTACATATGTCAAGGGCTCTCCATTGATCATGCTCAGCAGCGTCCGTTCGCCCTGAGCCGATATCAAAAACTCCCTTCCCTCAGGATACTGGGGTCTGGAGATGGAAAATACCACGTGGGACAGATCTTCCAGGTAGTTCGAGTGCAGCATCCCGGCAGCGGAGCCCATCACCTCGGCCAATGGAGACTCACCCAAATCAACTGCAAAAGTGCAAGGAAAATATGTCATTGCAAATCTTACACAAACATACAGACCAAAGAAACGACAGTCTGTGCTCTACGAGGGATTGTACAAATTTGGTTATTTTACGCCAAAAATCCCCTCAATAAGCGTAAAACTCAAATTTTACGATATACGCCAATTTTCGGTAGCCAGAGCTTTTACGCTCAGAACTACGAAAATATGGAGTCTTTACGCTGGCACATTAGAAATATGGGCGTAAAAGATGAAAACATCTTCGTGCATCATCTTCCTCAAAAGAGGCTATCAGCACACAAGACGACCTAGCGCGGTCACGTTCAACGTGTGCGAAGGATTTTTTGTCATTTTTGTCACCCCAAAGGCTCTACCTCTAAGACCGGGTGCGCTGCTCGTCGGCGGGATACTTCGCTCAGAAGGAAGTTCGCCTTGCCCGACCGAAGACTCCCTCGCTGGGGCAGAAGAATGAGAAGAAGAACCTATACTCTTTTCCTTAGCAGAGGGGGTTTGTTTCGGCACCATTTCTGAAGACTCGAGGTATTCGGAGAAGGAACGAAGAAAAACTCGGACAGTCGAAAGCTCTCTTTCGCAGAAGACAGATAAAAAGTTTTTCTCTCAAAAGCTTGGGATATATATAGAGTTTGGGTCGACTCCTCGAATCCTCGGACGGACTCCTCGAGACCCTAACCAAATCTCGCAATTAATAGTGGGTTATGATTGGATGCTACGTCAGCCCACTACCCTTGAAAGACGGACAGTCAGCAAATTTGAAAAGTTTTTCGTGCAAGACGGTTCAGCAGGTTCTACGCTAAAGGAGCTTTCTACGCTCGACAGCAACAGATCTACGGTTTTACGCTCGCAAGCTATAAGTCTATGGTTTTACGCCCGGATGCCTTTGTGCTCGGTAGCTTTTATGCTCGAGAGGCCACAAACCTATGACTTTACGCTCAACAGATATCAAATCGATGATCTTACGCTCGGTGGCGCTCAGTTTACGCTCAGAAGCAACAGATCCGCAAACTTCACGCTCGAAGAAATTTTCTTTTCAGGAGCTACAAATATACAGTTCTACGCTAAATGAGCTTTCTACGCTCGACAGCTACAAATCTACAGCTTTACGTTCGACAGCTATAAGTCTATGGTTTTATGCCCGGATGCCTTTGTGCTCTGTAGCTTTTATGCTCGAGAGGCTACAAACCTACGACTTCACGCTCAGGAACAATAAGTCTACGATTTCACGCTCGATGGTGTTCTACGCTCACAGGCTACAGATCTCCAGTCCTACGCCAAAGGAGCTTTCTACGCTCGACAGCTACGAATCTATAGCTTTACGTTCGACAGCTATAAGTCTATGGTTTTATGCCCGGATGCCTTTGTGCTCGGTAGCTTTTATGCTCGAGATGTTACAAACCTACAACTTCACACTCAGGAACCACAAGTCTATAATTTCATGCTCGATGGTGTTTTACGCCCAAAGGCTATAGACTGATGATTTTACGCTCCACGACTTTCCGCATATTCGAACAGTCCCCAAAGCGGTCAATTGCCAAGAGTTCACACAGAAGATACTCGTTCTTGACCCAGAGCATCCCAAGTACCCGAAGCATACAGAGTTCAAACATTGAGAAATTACTCTTCTCGGGTCCAAAATTGGAGGTTCATCCAGACTCCAGTCTGAACATCTCGTCTATCAAGATGGCAAAATCAGTTTGACAGCCAAAACCTCGACCCTGTTCCAAGGGAGTTTCGAGAGATCATTCTTGAAGACGAAGTCTGAACAAAATTTTTGCTCATCAGAAGCAGCAGTTCAGAGCTCTACGCGGTCCCTCAGTCCTAGCAACAGGACAGTTCTAAATATTCAAAATGCTTAAACAATATTTTATGGACTATTCATTATGCGTAAAGGACAGGGCCTAATACCCTTTCTATCAGAGTCGACATAAAGATTCAGACGTGTTAAAGCTACATATATTCAGACTTCACAGCAACGTATGGCAAGATGATCATATGAAGAAGCAAGACGATTTTATTAAAGATTAAAGTCATGATTACATATGAGGGAAATCCAATCTACAAGGGTTTTCTTTTCATTTTCATGATTACAACTGAGGGAAACTCCGTCGACAGGAGGGTTTCCCCATCATCGTCTGAAGATTGCACAGAAGCTGTTCTGACAGGTTCTCGCTGGGCTTCAATTATTCATCCATCTTCTCCGGCGGTCAGTCAGTTCCAGCGAACTGACTGACATGGCAATAATCAACGACGGGGGGGATACAGAGCTGGGCCTGCATAGATTTTGCAAATCCTATGCTCCATGCGCCGCTTAAGCCGGGACAGAGCGAGTCTGTCTGACTCTCGTCACCGGAGACAATGAGAGAAGACAACACTTGCAAGCTGTGTGGTCAAAGACGACCCTTCCTCTCTCCTGGGGCAACGCTATACAAAGTTGCTGATTATTCCGAGCAAGGGAGGCTAAGATATCCTTCCATGATCCATCGTTGCAGTGGACACTTGCTCGAAGACGCCATCTTTTTCGGCTCCCTACATGCTGGAAGAACATGATCTCCTTCTTCCTCAGGTCGACCCGACGAACTCCGGCGATCATCTCGGCATGATAATGGAAATATGGGGAGAACAGGCTAACTTCCCCAGGCTTTTTATAGGCGAAAGAGATCACAGCGGTCCCCAATAAATTCGCCATAAAGTTAGCATCGACCGTTTCAACGCTCCATTCAAAAACGTTTCAAGTTACGAGGGGCCGTTCATGCTTCATTCAAAGCGTTTCAAATTTCAAGGAATTTAAAAGCTTTGAAGGGGGTCTTGTAGAAGCATGAAAAATATGCTGGGAGGATCTACGCAGCCTCTTGATGCAGAGCAGCGTAAACAGGGGCCTTCAGAGCCATCAAGCGTACAACAGAGCTTTTTCCACTAAAACACAGCGTGAAGAATAAGCTCAAAGGACCATCCGCGTAAGTGCAGTACGTCCAGGCCGCTCCAGCGTAAACAGGGTTCTTCATCGCCTCCATGGCGTAAAACTCATCCGCTCTCAAAGCAGCGTTAAAGCGTACGAGGAACGTTTCGTCTTCCCCGAAATAAACCTGTCAAGTCACGCAGTGAATCTGACCTCTGACTCCTGACAAAAGTGCTGCACGGCTACCCAGACGACGGCTAGAAATGATGGTAGACCCCTCGGGATGCGCCCCACAGTATGATGGTGGATCTTTGCATTTAATGCAGAGGATTTGGTTAAAATATCACCGAACCGTCGTTTACTGAAGTCCCCTCAGCATAAATCGCTCTTTCACGTACAAGGGAATACGCTGCCTTATTTTACACGGGCAAACATGAGCTGTTTTACGCTCCGCAGTAGACAAATCGCCTGCCACGTCAAAAGCTGCACTTCGTACGGGACTCGAGGCACGTCTCCAAGTCTAATTGCACAGAGCGGTGACAGTTTCTCTCAAGGCACGTCTCTGCGATGGATGCACAGAAGGGTTGCAGACCTTCAAAATACGCCTCCGTATTTAATGCATAAGATGGTGGTAAATCTCTGCAAGAGATTTGATTATATCTTCAAAAGCCGTAATTTTGGCTAAGACGTCCATATCAGCACTCGGGCACGATACGCAGCGGCTTCTACGCCCATTCAGGATCTATACTCACGCGGCTTCTACGCCCACTCAGTCTCTACGACCACTCAGTCTCTACGACCACTCGGCCTCTACGACTATTCGGCTTCTATGCCTATTCGGCTTCTACGCCTGTTCGGCTTCTATGCCTATTCGGCTTCTATGCCTACTTGGCTTCTACGCCAGGGTGACAGTCATTTGGCTTCTACGCTAACCTCTTCTACACAAGGGATACCTACCTACGTGGCTTCTACGCCGTGATCTTTGCAGCAAATATATGCGTTTTGTCCCCTTAGTTAGGCACGCGTCACATGCTCACTCAAAAGGTCATCTATAAGCAGGCATTGGTTATCTTAACCGTTGTGTAAAGGGGTACTGTACTTCCCACTCCTCGGTTTTCACACCGATGGAGTGGTCACTGTCACCAAAACTCTATAAATAGAGACCCCTATCAATGGGGAACAAGGTCGAAAAAATGAACAAGGTCGACAAATTGGAGGGTCGAAAACTTGGTTAAGAAAAACCAATACCAGATCAAAAGGTCAAGAGAGAGAGAGAGAGAGACCGGAGCTCAGGCAAAGAGCAGGGATCGACGACTTTGGCATCATGCATCCACCCTCTCCTGCAACCTTCGAAGCTGCTACCTGTCTTCCACGGCACCTCTTCAACATCGTGTGGTCCAAGGGCTAAAGTGATCGACTGCAGATC
Source organism: Iris macrosiphon (assembly GCA_036927795.1). Classification (NCBI taxonomy): domain Eukaryota; kingdom Viridiplantae; phylum Streptophyta; class Magnoliopsida; order Asparagales; family Iridaceae; genus Iris; species Iris macrosiphon. The sequence goes on from JAYESA010000014.1 coordinate 65,470,892, forward strand.
AGACACCTATAGCAATTTATACCCAGATTAAATAAATTGTACTCCCACATCCTCGTATAGAATTACATTCTACAAGTTTGTTTGTAAACCAAAGGGCACGGATTTCGCATAAACCCTGTCATTGAAATACACTTTCATTCTTTCGTTTAATACCACAAATAGCAGGTACTATTTTAGTAGCTTCATTACCAGCTGTAACTTTATTTGATTCTGGAGCATCGTATTCATTTATAGCAGCTAGCTTTGTAGCCACCCATAGAGTAGCTACCGCACCCCTTCCGAAGATGAAGAGAATTCTTACAGGAGGTGGAATTATTCCGGTTAGTGACGTCTGTAGATTATGTTCTGTAGTAGTCTGTAGAAGAGAGATGTGAGCTTAATTTCTGATATTTTCTATGTGGGATTATGATGTTGTACTTGGTATGGACTGGTTAAGTCAGTACCATGCGACTCTGGATTGCCGACTTGGACGGGTTATATTTAAACCGCCTGGACATCCAGAATTTAAATTTCTTCGAGGAGCAGTAAAGCAAGGAGTTCAACCTACTCTTAGGGTACTATCTGTAGAAGGGGAGACAGGTTACCCAAGAGTCATATCAGAGTTTGTGGATGTATTTCCTGATGATCTTCCAGGTTTACCGCCTGATCGAGAAATAGAATTCACAATAGACTTAACTCCAGGAGCAGAGCCTATCACTTCATCAGTATATCGGCTAGCACCTAAGGAGTTAGTGGAGTTGAAAGAACAGGTTGATAATCTTCTGGAGAAGGGTTTCATTCGGCCCAGTGTATCACCTTGGGGAGCACCAATATTATTTGTGCCAAAGAAGGATGGAACAGTACGACTATGCATTGACTACAGGGCACTAAATGCTGTGACCATCAAGAACAGGTATCCCTTACCACGCATTGATGATCTATTCGATCAATTGAGTGGTGCTAGGGTATTCTCAAAGATTGACCTTAGATCCGGCTACCATCAGATCAAAGTAAGGAAGGAAGACATACCGAAGACACCTTTCAGGACCAAGTATGGACATTATGAGTTCTTGGTAATGCCGTTTGGTTTAACCAACGCGCCAGCAGTGTTTGTGAGTTTAATGAACAGAGTCTTTCATCAGTTCTTGGATAAATTTGTGGTTGTGTTCATTGACGATATTCTAATATATTCCAAGAGCCATGAAGAGCACGAAGAGCATCTCAGAATTGTGTTAGAGATCTTGAGACAGAAGAAGTTATATGCCAAACTCAGTAAGTACGAGTTTTGTATGGAGAAAGTGCCTTTCTTGGGACATATCATTTCAGGAGAAGGACTTTCAGTTGATCCAGAGAAAGTTGCGGCAATAGAGACTTGGCCTACACCCACGTCAATTGCAGAGGTGAGAAGTTTTCTCGGACTTGCGGGATATTACCGAAGGTTTGTAGAAAAATTTTCGAGGATTGCAGAACCTATGACAAAGCTGACACGTAAAGACCAGGAGTTTATATGGACAGAAGACTTCCAGAAGGCTTTTGAAGAATTGAAGAGAAGATTGACAACAGCACCTGTCTTGACTCTTCCTTCAGGGTCAGGAGGTTTTGTTGTTTACAGTGATGCATTAGGAAGTGGACTAGGATGTGTCTTAATGCAACATGGCAAGGTCATTGCTTATGCGTTGAGACAGTTAAAAGTCCACGAGAAGAACTACCCAACTCACGATCTGGAGTTAGCAGCAGTTATATTTGTACTGAAGATTTGGAGGCACTATCTTTATGGGGAGAAGGTAGAAATCTTTACAGATTACAAGAGTCTGAAGTATGTATATACTCAGAAGGAGCTTAATATGAGACAGAGATGTTGGATTGAATTGATGGTAGACTTTGATATAGATCTGCAGTATCATCCGGGAAAGGCGAATGTTGTAGCAGACGCACTCAGCAGGAAGCCTACGGCTTATTTCTTGACGATGCAGCCCGAGTTATTGAGAGATCTACAGGAGCTTCAGATAGAGGTTATTTTACCAGGACAGAGTGGATTGATGGCTAATCTCGAAGTTAAGTCATCACTCGTGGAGAAGATTAAAGAGGCATTGTCCACCGATGCTAGATTTAGAAGACTCAAAGAGAGGACGGAAGCAGGCATGCAGACAGGACTTCGCATACACGAAGACGGGACATTGAGGTTTAGAAATCGCTTGTATGTTCCAAATAGAGAATTGAGACAGGAGTTAATGACTGAAGCACATAGCTCTATGTACTCTGTTCACCCAGGAGGAACCAAGATGTACCGAGACTTAAGACAGTATTACTGGTGGCAAGGAATGAAAAGGAAGATTGCAATATTTGTGGCCAAATGCTTAGTCTGCCAGCAAGTAAAGGTCGAGCATCAGAGGACTGCAGGTATATTACAGCCACTTCCTATACCAGAATGGAAGTGGGAACATATCACGATGGATTTTGTCACGGGATTTCCACGGAGCCCCAGCAGAAGAGATGCAGTATGGGTTATTGTGGATCGACTCACTAAATTGGCACATTTCTTGCCATTTAGAGTTGGACAGTCCACGGAGGTACTAGCCGACATGTATATGCGACAAATCGTCAAATTACATGGAGTATCGGTTAGTATTGTATCGGATCGAGATTCGAGATTTATATCTCATTTCTGGCGAAGCATGCAAGAGAGTCTTGGCACCAGACTCAAATTCAGCATCGCTTACCACCACCAGACAGATGGCCAATCGAAGCGCACCATTCAGATTTTAGAGGATATGTTGCGATCATGTGTGCTAGACTTTAGAGGGTCTTGGGAAGATCATTTGCACTTGGTGGAGTTCTCCTATAATAACAGTTATCAGGCCAGCATTCAGATGGCACTATTCGAGGCATTATACGGAAGGAAGTGCAGATCGCCGATATGTTGGAGTGACGTTGGTGAACATCAAATACTGGGTCCAGAATTAGTAACGCAGACAGTGGAAAAGGTGAAACAGATTCAGAATCATCTTCGAGCAGCTCAGGATAGACAGAAGCATTGGGCTGATACACACAGGCGTCCCCTAGAGTTCAAAGAAGGAGACCACGTATCCTTGAAGATTTCACCCACTGTAGGTACTATTCGATTTGGGAGCAGAGGCAAGTTGAGCCCAAGGTATATTGGGCCATTTGACATTCTAGAGCGCATTGGTGAGGTGGCTTATCGTCTTGCATTACCACCATCCTTAGAGGAAGTGCATGACGTATTCCACGTCTCACAGCTGCGAAGGTACGTGACCGACCCAAGTCACGTAGTCGATCATTCAGAGATCGCAGTAGGCCCAAGCTTGAGATATGAAGAACAACCAGTTGGCATCCTCGATGTCATAGAGAAGATATTGCGGGGACAAACAATCAGACTGGTTCGTGTAGCATGGAAACACCATTCTCCTGGCGAATCGACTTGGGAACGAGAAGATAGTATGCGCCAGCGTTACCCCTGTCATGACCCGATTTCGTAGAATCGTTGGGGCGTCCCCCGAATCATGATGCCGTACGGGCCTGGGGTTATGCCTGCACAAGGCTAAAGTATTTTGCATAACGAGCACATATTCAGAGTACGTAGATAAATTGAAACACAGATTTGAAACATGAAAAAGTTTTCTTTATTGATAATGAACATCTATTACAAACTCTTGAACGAGTCAGCTAATATGCCGAACGGCTTACAAAAGAGATGATTCAAAATGAGATAGCAGTCATGTACATTATATCCCTTTACTAAACTTCAAAAGATATAGACCTCCAGGCTGGAGGATAGCTTTGCCACGGAGCTGCATTTGTGTATGAAGAGTTGCAGCTTCTGACTTCAAAATGCTTCAAGGGCGGCGCGATCAGGATGCGCCTACAGCTGGACTAGATTCGGAAAGATGACTTTGGTTCCTCGCTCGGTTCGCCTAGGTGCGGAGAACCTGTTTCAATGAGGGTCAGCATATCGAAACATACTGGTAAAGGCGAGCTAACCGAACTATACCAATTAACACGTTATTTTAATGAAGCATGCATATTTGTGGGTTTCTATCTTGCCTTAGTTCATTTACAAGTAAGCAGCATATAGAATTTACTGAAATGAACGTGCCACCGTTCGATGGATTTTACCTGACCGTCTGAATCACCTGCACAATACTTACCATGCCTTCCCTGCCAGGAAGACACAAGTTAGTATGCAACAGGTTTAAATATACATAGGGATCACTGGCATGATGCCACGAAGGGACGGGTTATAGTCTCAAGACACAAATGATATACAACGCAGGTGGCGAGCCCCGCTGCATAACACTTTATCCCATAACATACGACTATACATACATTCCGTCCGGATCGGATCGGTCCCGGCGCCCCAGTGACCGTCCACAAAACTCATAACATACCTTGTGCACAAGTTGTCCGTGATCAAACAGCACTCATAGAATTAGTTCCATAGCATAACGGTTTTGCATAGTAATCCTGACAGTTTATTTTATAACAAGCATAATTCCATACTTAGCATGATTCATAGAACAGTTATAAACGAACTAGCATACAGGATGATAACCGTTCGTAAGTTTAGTTGACAAGCAATATTTCCAAGTCTATTCCCTTTTTATCTTGATCTCTTTTATTATTACTTGGTATCGTTTGATCGGGGCAAAGAAGAATGCAGATTTTAGGGTGTGAAGCTTGGAAGCAGGGCTAGCTAATCGGGATGGTAGACACTCACTTGGTTGGAAGGAAAGGAGAAAGAAAGAGGTGCTTTACGACTCCGCTCGCAAGCCGCCTACTGCTTGTTCACCTGCACACGAACAGCTCGATTAATACTTCTTCCTCTCTTTCCAATCTCGGAATTGAAGTGCAGTTCAATGAACTAAAACAATGAAAACCATCGAAACCGTTCAAGGGAAACAAGCAAAATCCAAAACCAACTCAAAGTACGAAAGCAACAAGCGACATCAAAAACCGAGGCAATAAAAGATAGCAGCGGAGAGGTCCCTCCTGACTCTGTCGCTAAGTCGATCCCGGGGGCACGGTCCACTGAATATGGGAATTAATTCCGAAGAAACAAATCCATAACGAGGACGAGTTCTTAATTCAATCTATCCCGATCGAACGATACCGTCTTGTGTTTCTTAGTCGCGCTCCTCGAATAGGAGGAACGGGGCGCTACATCCTACCCAACTAATTGGAAGTTCCGTCCCGAAACTTAGGAATAGAACCAACCGTTAGGGATTATTTTGTTGAGGCAGGAGCTTAGAGGGGAGTGGACAATCCCGAGCTATATGGCCTGACCCGCCACAGTTGAAGCATAGACCTTTTCTGCTGTAACATCTATCGGTAGTGTGCCCTTGCCTTTTACAGTAATCACAGAATGGTCTCGGGTTTCCTTTTTGTGAACCGCCGTGGTTAGGGCGCTTTGCAGCGGTGTTTCCTCTCTCGTTGCCTTGGCATTTGTGATTGTAGGTATGCACAACGCCGATGGAAACGTGAGGATACTGCGGTTCAAGAGATAGGGCATGATTCATTACTTCACGCACTGTTCCATACTGATTATTGACCACGTGTGCATGGATGGCAGGGCGTAGTCCACCTTCAAACCTTCTGGCTCGACTCGCTGCATCAGGTAAATAGGCCCTAGCGAATTTGGAGAGTCGGTTGAATTCGGCGGAGTACTGCTTAACTATCATGCTGCCCTGCCGCAGCTACACGAAATTATTCTCCATTTGACGTTATACTGGAGGGGGTATAAACTCCTCTTCAAACGCGGCACAAAAAGTCGTCCACGAGATCGGCTCCTCTCCGTGATCAAATTAGAGAGATCATCGATGCACGTTCCACCAATCGTGCGCGTTGATGCGGAGCTGAAGTTGCGCGCAGGCGACGCGCTTCTCTTCGGGGACCTCTAGCAGAACGAAGTAATCTTCAAGTTCGGCTAGCCAATCTAGAGCTACCACTGGGTCCTCAGTCCCGTTGAATGGGGTGTTGCAGACTTTCTTGAAGTGGCCCAAGTTGAAGGCAGTCACATCCCTCGGCCTTGGGATTTGCGGCATCTCTACTTCAAGCACGGGCTGTTCCACCGGAGTCGTTGTTGTTGCGGCGGAATGGTTGGCAGCCAAAGTCTGAACGATTTATTGTAGGGTATCTACCTGCTTCTGTTGGACTGAGAATTGGGTCTCTAGATTGCTTTCGAGCTTGGCTTGGCGAGCATCGTCTCGTTGTCGTTGCGATTCTAACATTTGCATCACCCGCTCAAGCGGGTCGACTTGAGACATGCCTCGTTGGCTCCGAGAGCTTCCCGAAGTGCCCGAACTGCTTTCTTGTGTTTCGTTCGGAGCTTGCGCTGCAGATTGTGCTGGTACCATTCTTTTAAAAGAAGGTAAATTATATTAGAATCATAATGTATTGTGGACTTATTTCATGAACGTATCTCATTTTGGCCTAGCGAGTTCAAGAGTTCGCACAGGAATTTGATCGTTAAAGGAACTTTTCCAGCACGAAGTCTAAGGAACTTGAATCTGTGCTCTGATACCACTATGTCACGACCCGATTCCGTAGAATCTTTGGGGCGTCCCCCGAATCGTGATGTCGTACGGGCCTGGGGTTGCGCCCGCACAAGGCTAAAGTATTTTGCATAACGAGCACATATTCAGAGTACGCAGATAAATTGAAACACAGATTTAAAACATGAAAAAGTTCTCTTTATTGATAATGAATATCTATTACAAACTCTTGAACGAGTCAGCTAATATGCCGAACGGCTTACAAAAGAGATGACTCAAAATGAGATAGCAGTCCTATACATTATATCCCTTTACTAAACTTCAAAAGATATAGACCTCCAGGCTGGAGGATAGCTTTGCCACGGAGCTGCATTTGTGTATGAAAAGTTGCAGCTTCTGACTTCAAAATGCTTCAAGGGCGGCGCGATCAGGATGCGCCTACAGCAGGACTGGATCCGGGAAGATGACTTCGGTTCCTCGCTCGGTTCGCCTAGGTGCGGAGAACCTGTTTCAACGAGGGTCAGCATGTCGAAACATACTGGTGAAGGCGAGCTAACCGAACTATACCAATCAAAACGTTGTTTTAATGAAGCATACATATTTGTGGATTTCTATCTTGCCTTAGTTCATTTACAAGTAAGCAGCATATAGAATTTACTGAAATAAATGTGCCACCGTTCGGTGGATTTTACCTGACTGTCTGAATCACCTGCACAATACTTACCATGCCTTTCCTGCCATGAAGACACAAGTTAGTATGCAACAGATTTAAATATACATAGGGATCACTGGCATGATGCCACGAAGGGACGAGTTATAGTCTCAAGACACAAATGATATAAAACGCAGGTGGCGAGCCCCGCTGCATAACACTTTGTCCCATAACATACGACTATACATACGTTCCGTCCGGATCGGATCGGTCCCGGCGCCCCGGTGACCGTCCGCGAAACTCATAACATACCTTGTGCACAAGTTGTCCATGATCAAACAGCACTCATAGAATTAGTTCCATAGCATAACAGTTTTGCATAGTCATCCTGACAGTTTATTTCATAACAAGCATAATTCCATACTTAGCACGATTCATAGAACAGTTATAAACGAACTAGCATACCGGATGATAATCGTTCGTAAGTTTAGTTGACAAGCAATATTTCCAAGTCTATTCCCTTTTTATCTTGATCTCTTTTATTATTACTTGGTATCGTTTGATCGGGGCAAAGAAGAATACAGATTTTAGGGCGTGAAGCTTGGAAGCAGGGCTAGCTAATCGGGATGGTAGCCACTCACTTGGTTCGAAGGAAAGAAGAAGGAAAGAGGCACTTCACGACTCCGCTCGCAAGCCGCCTACTGCTCGTTCACCTGCACACGAACAGCTCGATTAATACTTCTTCCTCTCTTTCTAATCTCGAAATTGAAGTGCAGTTCAATGAACGAAAACAATGAAGACCATCGAAACCGTTCAAGGAAAACAAGCAAATTCTAAAACCAACTCAAAGCATGAAAGCAACAAGCGACATCGAAAACCGAGGCAATAAAAGATAGCAGCGGAGAGGTCCCTCCTGACTCTGCCGCTAAGTCGATCCCGGGGGCACGGTCCACTGAATATGGGAATCGATTCCGAAGAAACAAATCCATACCGAGAACGAGTTCTTAATTCAATCTATCCTGATCGAACGATACCGTCTTGTGTTTCTTAGTCGCGCTCCTCGAATAGGAGGAACGGGACGCTACAACCCCCATTTGTTCGAGGATGCAGTTGTAAACTAAGCAACCATGTATTTTATAATTCTTCCTTTAGTAGCTTATTCTTTGATTGCGAGGACGCAATCCTTTTAAGGAGGGAAGATTGTAAACACCCTAATTTTCAGAATAATTTTAATATAATTTTTCCCGAATTTTTTGGTATTTTTCTGGATGAAGTACCAAGGTAATTATGAGTTAAATATTTTTTAAATGCAGTTAATTGGTGTTAAAATATTATGAAAATAATATTTTATGGTGTAAAATGGAAAATCGGACATAGGGTATTTTTGGTGAATTTATTGGACTCCGAAAACGCGTTTAAAGCCCTAAAAACTATTGGATATATAGACCGAACCAAACCAAACCAAAACAAACCAACCCTGAGCCAACCAAACCAAACCAGCAACTTGGGTCAGGTTGGGTCGGATCTGAGCCAAATCCGACACGAAACCCATTGGGAAGCCCTAGCCCACCGGAAATCCTGTAGCAGGGTATAAATCCCCTCATTGGCGTGCGTGCCAGCCGCAAACCTAGAACTCCGCGGTGCCGCCATCGATCTCTACCCCAATCAGCAGCCCGATCTGGTCACCTCTCCGATCAACTCCACCCTCCACCGCCCGCTCGACGCCTAGTCCGCCCAGCCCCTGCACCCTTGACTCCGACGGCTCTTTCCCCCTCCGTGCGAGCGCTGCCACTCGACCCCTGCCTCAGCCCCCAACGACAGTCCATCTCCACCGTTTTCCCCTTTGATCTCCATCGTTACCCCTCCGCTCAGGCCGACACTCAGGCCGACGTCCCCTCCGCTCAGGCCGACGGTCCCCTCCGCTCAGGCCGACGAGCCGTCTCTACTCAGCCCGACGAGCCGCCCCCGCCGACCAGAGCAGCTACTCCCCGGCGGTTCTCCGGCAATACCCTGAACCCTAGCCTGGACACAGCAATCCGATACGCAGGACACGGCGTTGACGCTCGGACACGTGAGAATCAGCCTTCACGGAGCCCTGTTCAGGTAATATTTCCACTCACCTCGTAACCCCATTTTTGATTATGTCAGTTGTGTCGCGTAGACAGTATGCCCCTCTTGGTGCCCGTGCAACTCGCTAGGTGCATCGCGTCCTGTGGTGATCGTACACCGCGATCCAAAAACAGGAAAAACAACGCCCTGTTTCACCCCGGAACTGAGTGCGCTCCGCCAAACGGGATGACTTGGTCGCATGCGGTCATTACCAAAATGTGCGCGATATTGATACGAACGTGTGGGATTTCACAGAAGTCGATTCGGATATGCGTGCACACCGGAATCAACGCGTATCCGCCGACAACGTCCCGTATCCGTCCATTCTGGAACACGCTGTAACTTTGTGTATACACGTCGGATCGAGACAAAACTTGTGCCACCGGACTCGTAGCAATACGCTGGTCCTGTGACCCAAGTTTGGTCTGATTCAGAGAACGTTGACAAAATCGCGTATCGTGGGCCCTACAAGCTCTACTTGACGGGCAATTTTGTGATCGGCTCATCGAAATCCAATTCTGGAAGTTCCGTTGGGTTCGTATCATCGTTCTTGACTTGTAGACACTGAGTTTGAGGAATTTGGAGACCTTTGACCCTGACCCACTTTTCGGTGCAAAGTGGCCCACATATGAAATCCGCTTTGGCCTGGAAATGTTATTTTTGTCCCTGTGTCCAAATTGGACTTAAGGACAGGCGTTTCTAGCTATTTGACATCTTCTGAGACAATTTGTGATGTTTATTACAGCTTTTGGAGGAGTACCCACAGGATCCACTGATACTGGGACGACTGTTGATATTCAAACATCAGGCAAGTGTACATTACCAAACTCTGCAGTATTGTTACATATTTTCCTTGCTTCATTATATTGCTGTGCATGCTTAACCTAGGACCGTGTGACATACTTAGCGTCCGATTATTAGTCGGGTGCCAACACTGTACGCGGTGTTGGGTACTGTCATCTAGAGATGGACATTCGTGACACTTTATATTCTCGAACTTGTCTTACCAAGTATACTTTGACCCCGGACACTTGACACTCCTCATGAGACAGGATCTTCCCGAGATATTAGTGGTAATTCTGTATAGGATACAGGACTTGACAGAGATACTATATTCTTAGATACATTATGACTTGTTGCATTAGCTATGATCCCGCTTGACATGGACATGAGACGTTATGGTCATGATATGCGTGGTTACATTGGGTGGGGAGAGACACACAGGCTACAGGCTATTATATATATATATATATCTTCTAGTATTTTGCCTGGACGTATTGATCGCCAGAGCTTCTTTTCCTTTGGAACCATGAGGATGGTCGCTGTTGGAGGATGACCTCTTCCCTCTATCAGAGGTAGAGATCATAATTCTATTATCACGCGCCTTTCGACTGTTGTCTTCAGCGGCTACCGCTGAAATGATAAATGAGGGCCAATCATGGAACTGATATGGTCCTATGAACACCGGGATGAGTGGAGGAAGGTTCTTCCTGCAAATGTCCACCAATGCCAAATCTGGAACTCTGGGAGGCATTTGCAAAGTGGCTTGACGAAAATGTTCGATGAAGGTGCGAACGTTCTTTTTCTCCTTCTGTTTCACTTCAATGAGAGAGGACATAGACATGTTCATCCCCCCTTCGTAGAATCGTGCGAAGAACAGAGTCTTGAAATCTTCAAAGGAAGTAATACAGTTGTCCGCAAGACTACGGTACCACTGATAAGCCACTCCCGAGAGACAGCCTTTGAACACTCGAGTGAGAAGGGCGCCATTCCCTTGCAATAACATCGTCATCATGCTGAAGTAGTTCATGTACTGGATCGGTGACGTCTTTCCCTCAAACAAAGCCATAGCCTATGGTTTGTATTTAGGAGGGAAAGGGATCTTATCCCAGATAGCTGGGAAAGGCTGGTTGATTTCTAATTTCTTGAGCTGATCCTTATGCTTCAAGGCATCAAATTGGGCTTTCAATTCCCGCACTGCCTGCATCGGATCTTCGGCTAGTAAAGGGACCGCAGAATGGTGAGAGATCAATTGTATCGTAACTCCAACAGGAGGCAATACATTCTCCGAGTTAGGAAGTGGAGGAGCTGCTGACTCTTGATTTAGAGCAGGCTCCTGGTTCGCATTGGATGGTGGTAAGTCCACCCCCACACGTATTTGAGTCGGAGGGACCGATGCTTGAGCTATAGCAGCTGTGTGTTGAGTCAATATCATCTGGTGCATATTCTCCATTATGGAATGCATCTCTTTCAGCGATGTCTCCAATACAGCGATGCGTTGCTCAGTACTTCCTGATGGGGAAGCCTCTTCGCGTTCATCTCCAATGGCATAGACTCCTATTTCTCGGGATGTCATTGAAGGGTTAGTATAGGTCTCTATAGAGATTGACTCTATACTTTCAGCATCCGATTCGAGAAACTAGCGACCCCCAGTGTCGGAGTCAGAAGAATACGAAGCCGATTGTCGTGACCTCGAACGGGTGTTTTGGAACACCCCAGCTTCAATGTTCTCAAGCAATCTATCGAATCTCCTTTGGCTTGGAGTTCTAGAGGGATGACACCTTGAATTTGACCTTCCTCTAGGAATATGTGAAGCCATAATCACTGATGCGAATGTAGGCTCTTCTTCCTGTAAAGACAAAGAGTAGTTCAACCGGTCAAAAACTGACCGTTTTGCCTTAGAACAGCAATATTTAACTACAACTTTGTGACTATTACAATAATGCATCCTAGGGGGTATAATAGATATGTTGGAAGATCCCCTATCTTTGCGCTTCTGGATCAAGAAATTACGCAAGTCAGGAGGATTAACAGAAAAGAAGAAGAAGGCTTATTTTGCCTTTTTACATCAGTTGGAATGCGGATATTGGGAACCATAACTCTCTTCCTGCCATAAGTATACAGCAGTTCAGCCATATGAGTAGCACTTGATCCATGAGGAGCGAATCTATCCACAAATCGGGCCTTCTTTATGCTGAGGGACTTGACCTGGCGTAATTAAGAACTTTGCTCAGACTGGCGTAAAACTGAGAAAGTCCTCACTCGGCCATCAGCATCTCGCGTAATCTGGAGAGCGGCAGAATTCTTCTCTTGATGGCGTAAAAGCCGAGAGGTCGAAAAATCTGCCACTTGTTTTCCCTTGCGATGATTGCAGGGACCATCTGCCTCATTGTAGAGGGGAGATATATTTTTACACGCGGGGCACTTTTGGAATTTCTAAATTGGCACTGAGGTCTTATCAGAAACTTTGTCTGCCACATCACAGACGGGAGACTGTATTTTACGCGCAGGGCACGGAGTAGACTTCTGGATTGGCACTGAGGTATTGCCAGAATATTTGTCTGCCACGTCACAGACGGGAGACTGCATTTTATGCGCAGGGCACGGAGTAGACTTCTGGATTGGCACTGAGGCATTGCCAGAAGCTTTGTCTGCCACGTCACAGACGGGAGAATGAGTTTTACGCGCAGGGCGCGGAGGTTGCGATGCTACAACCTTTTTGGTAGAAGTGAGAGGGTTCGCAGGAATGGTAGATGATGTCCGGGGCATCCATACTTTACGCAATTTCCTGCTGTCTTAGACAGAGAGGGAATGAGAGCTACCTCCAGCTTAAAGCATGTCTTCATAAGCCGATTGGTCGAATTGGATGACCAAGGTCTTCTTCGTTAATCCTACGGATACAGCATCGTGTTGAACAATGGTTTTTTCGTCAGATGAGAAAGTAGTCCCCAACAGAGTCGCCATCTTATGTTTGATAATAAAATAAAGAAAAAAAATTAGGTTTATACGAAACCCTTTCTTTGGTTTACAAACAAGAAAAAGAAGTAAAATTAATCCTATACGAGGATATTAAGTACAAAAGTTTAATTCTGGGAAAATATTGCTATAGGAGTCTGATCTGCGGTCGATCACTTTGTCCCTTGGACCACACGATGAAGAAGAAGTGCTGTAGAAGACGAAAAAGAAGCTTCAAAGACTGCAGGGGAGATTGAACTTTCGTTGCCAAAAGCTCTTTATATATGCTCTCTTGACCTTGGTTTTTCTCCACTTTTTCCGACCTTTGGTCCGACCTTGGACCTTGGACCTCCGTGGATGGAGGCCTTTATTTATAGAGTTCAGCTACAGTCGGCATAGAAACCGAACAGCGGAGAGAGCTGCACCTTTTATGCGGCAGTTACAATAACTGCTACCCACGTATGAATGATCTTCTGAATCGGCGTGTGACGCGTGTCTCATTATGAGGTAATGCGTATAACTGCTCGTCGAATATCACGACATGTAAGCCAGTAGATAACTGCCCCTTGCGTAGAGATGGTTGGCATAAAAGCCAAATAACTATCTCGTTGGCGTAAAATCCAAATAGCTGTTCTGATGGCGTAGAAGCCAAGTAGCTGTCATGTTGGCATAGAAGCCAAATAGGCGTAGAAGCCGAATAGTTGTCAGGTTGGCATAGAAACCAAGTAGGTGTAGAAGCCTGATGCTTTGCAAATATAGCCTGATTTGGCGTATTTCGAGGAGATAGCGTACAACGTGCTCCTGTAGCTGAATATAGCCAGGTCGACGTAATTCAAGGAGATAGCGTACAGCGTGCTCCTATAGCTAAAAATAGCCAGGTCGGCGTAATGTGCAGGGATGGTGATGTGGACGTATTAGCCCTAATTATAGATCACCCGGTCTTTGAAAGTAGAACCAAATCTCGTGCAATAAATACAGAGATCTGCCCCCATAACGCGCATTAACTACAGAGACGTGCATCGAGCTCTGTACGAAGAACAGCTTTTGACGTGGCGGGGGGTTTCGTCTCTTCTTGAGCGTAAAAGCTCTCCTCTGCCTATGTAAAACAGGTAGCGTATTCCTTGAATGCGTGGACGACGTCTTATATCAAGGTTGGTGTTACTAAACGACAGTTTGGGGCTATGTGCAGAATCATCATAGCAGCCGTCCTCTCGATCGTCGTACGATCCTCTTTGTCAGGAGTCAGGTTCACTGCTTGATCTGACAGGTTCATTCGAGGAATACGAAGAGATCCTCGTACAAGTTCCTGCTGCATTAAAAGCAAGCAGATTTTACGCCAAAGTGACGATGTAGCAACATTTTTACGCTAAAGCAGTCTGGAAATACTGCATTGTGCAGGTTGTTCCGGAGCTATATTTTACGCTGAACTAGCGTTGAAGCTCTGTTGTACGCCGATGGCTCTGGAGTTATGTTTTATGCCATACAGTGCTTGAGCTCTGTTTTACGCGGGCTTCCTGCATGTTGAGGGTTTTACGCGTATGATTTCCCAGCGTATTTTTCATGCTTCTACAAGACCCCCTTCAAAGTTTTCAAATTTCTCGTAATTTGAAACACTTTGAATGAAGCATGAAACGGTCAAGTTTGACTCGTTCCTCGAGGCTGATTTCTCGACGGATTTTTTGGGAGTTTTTTGGGATTCGGTGTGTTCTCCTCTGCCTATATAAAGGCGAATGGGTTAACCAATTTTTCCTATACTTCCTTCACCTTAAAGAAAGAGATGGTTGCCGAGCTTCGTCGGGTTGACTTGAGGAAGAAGAAGATCATGCTCTTCCAGTATGTAAGAAGCCGTAAAAAAAGGCATCTTCGAGCAAATGTCCTCTGCAACGATGGATCATGGAAGGATATCATAGCTTCCTTTGCTCGGGATAATCAGCAATTTTATATGGCGATTCGTCCAGGAGAAAGGAAGGGTCGTATTAGACCACACAGCTTACAAGCTGTATTTTCTCCCATCATGGAGCTGGACGATGGTAGGCAGTCTGGCCCTGTCTTCCAGTATTGAGCTGGGTCTGAACCCCCAACTCAATTCTAGGGCATGCCTGCCATGGCGTATGGAGGATGGGCTCTTGAATAATTTAGACAAGCCCAGTTATGTATCCTCCCGCCATTAATCATTTTCTTGTTAATCGGCTGCGGAAGCCGATTAACTGCTGAAGAAGACGAAAAAGATCTCCACCAATACGAGAACCTGGCAAAACAGATTCTTGATGTGATCTTAAATAAAAATGAGAAACCCTTTATAGAGAAAGGATTTCTATCATATGTAATCATGAAGATGAAAAACCCTTTGTAGACTGGATTTCCATCATATGTAATCATAATTTAATAAAATTGTCTTCTTTTACGCATCTGATGATTTGCCATATTTATTGTGATGAAGTCTGAATAGTGTGCAGCTTCGACACGTCTGAATAATTTTATGCCAACTCTGATAAAAGAGTATCTGAACTCGTCTTGTCTTTTACGCGTAGCAGAAGACGCGTAGAAAGCTGCTTAGCATTTAAGTTGAAGATCCAAACTGTTATGTTATTGTGGACGAGGAGTCGTGTAGAGTTCTGAACTGTCACTTCCCTGATACGAAGAATTCTTGTTCAGATCATCATCTTCAAGAATGGTTTTCCCGAAAATCCCTTGAAATAGGGCGAGAAACGGCCGTCAAAACAGACCATACTTGAACTTTTGAGAAAGGATTCTGACTGGACTTTGGATAAACTTCCAATCGACCCAAGAAGAAGAGTCATCTTAATAGCTGAACTCTGTATGTTTTGGATACTTGGAATGCTTTTTGGCCAAGAAGGAGCATTTTCTACGTAAATCCCTACAATTGGCCATCTGTAGCTTTCGAGCGTAGAATCGTACATTTGTAGCCTCTGAGCGTAAAAAGCTTCTGAGAGTAAAATCATAGATTTATAGCCTCTGAGCGTGAAATCATAGGTTTGTATCCTCTCGAGCGTAAAAGCTACCGAGCGTAAAAGCATCCGGGCGTAAAACCATAGACTTATAGCCTCTGAGCGTAAAACCGTAGATTTGTAGCCTCTCGAGCGTAAAAGCTCTTTAGCGTAAAATCATAAATCTGCTCTATGCGTAGATTCTGGATCCACTGACTGTCCGTCTTTTTTTTCAAATGATAGGCTGACGTGGTCCCAAATCATAACCAAATATTAAATATTGAATTTGGTTAGGAATTCGAGGAGTCATCCAAACTCTATAAATAGTCCAAGGGCTGGAGAGAGAAAACTTTTATCTGCCTTCACAAAACCCTTGCTTTTCAAGAACCCTTCTTCTTCGTCTCTTACTCGAGAACTCAGGATCGCCATGGCCCCTAAACAGTCTTCCACTGCTAAGGGAAAGAAGGTCGCTTCCTTTTCCCGCTCCGCCGCTCATGAGCGAGCAACTCCCATTAGGCTGAACGAGCCTCGATCGGAATACAGCGTTCCGTCGTCGAGCTGTGCTCCGGATATTACAGGTAGAGACTTCGGAAGAGAACAAAAATCCTTCGCACACGTTGTACATGTACGCACAAGGTCCTCTTTCGTACTGAGAGCCTCTTTGAGGAAGATGATATACGAAGGGGTTTCCTCATTACGTGCACATTCCTAATGTGTCGGCGTAAGAACTCCAAATTTTTGCAGCCTGGCGTAAAAACCCAGACTGTCGAGATTTGGTGTTTATTGCAAACTTTGAATTTTACGCGTTGGATATGAAATACCGGCGTAAAAAAATTCAAATTTTGTCAATCCAGCGTAAAAGCTCAAATTGTTAACTGCTACCAACCTTGAATTTTACGCAATGGAAAATAGATTCCGGCGTAAAAGCTCAAGTTTTTATAGTCTTGGCGTAAAAGCAGAGACTGATAATCTTTGGAGCAAACTGCAAGAATATAATGTCTAGTATAGAAACTGACTTGTTCTCTTGCGTTTTGTAGTGGACTTGCAGATCTCTCCATTGGCTGAAGTTATGGGCTCTGTTGTCGGGATGTTAAGCTCAAATTATCTAGAGGATTTGTCCCATGTGACATTCCCTATTTTTGGAACTAATTACCCTGAAGAGAGGGGAATTCTGATATCGTTCCAAGGAGAGCTCATGCTGCTGAGTATGATCAGTGGGGAGCCCCTGATATACATAGACGGTATGGAATATAAGAAACCGGGTTTCTTATTTGGGGATGTTATTGACAAGCAATCCCAGACCAAGCCCAAGAAGGAGGATTGGATGTTTACTGCTGAGGGCACGGTGATGTATCTGCCCAGTATGCCTAGGGATTACCCCATCTCGGCCTTATTTTATGCCACTCATCCTAGGAAGATGGTGTGGGTGCTGACTCTTGATCTTCACGGTTGTCCGAGAAAAAATTTATATAGCAAGGAGTACTACGGAGGGGCCTATATGAGCCGTCCCTCGGGCCCTGTTATGCCCTTTAGGGGATTACTGCCGGGTAGTGTCCCGAGCGAGGATACGTCGCTGATCCAGCCGGTTCAGATGTCGACCATCTGCAACGACTTTATGGGGCAGGGAGGAATGTACCCCAGGGTCAACCCTCGGACTAGCGGATGGCTTAGCCCAGTAAATCTTCGATGGGCCAGTTTAACTGCCTGGGCCCTGAAGCACTTTCAGACGGAGCTGGAAAGTATCGGCTTGTTCGTGGCTGTGAGCGCCACAAGTGTTGGGCTGCCTGTCAACCCCAACCTGTTCCTAGCCTTAATGGAGCAATACAACTCGCTCACCGGAACTTTTGCCACTCCGCTGGGGGAGTTGGGCTTAGCCCTTCACGAGATGGCAGAGATTTCAAAGCTGCCAATGGGGGACACTCCTCATGAGGAATATGTTCCTACAAACAGGGAGTTGAGGGATACAAACCCTCGGGCGGTGGCCGTATATCAAGAGCTGATGTGCCACTATCTTGCCTGCACCACTTTCTACAAGGAGCCTTCTGATTTGGCTCACATCAACAAGTGGGCCACCTATCTTTTCTTCCACCAGGCCAAAAATGTCAAGCCAGACAAGGTGGTGGATAACCAAGATAAGCCCTTGAACCTCCTAAGCATGCTGAATGCTAACACTGTCGATGACCTTATTGAAGACGCCGGGGCTTCAGATCATATTTTCGACGAGGAGATAGGAGGTTACCCTGCAGGCACGAAAGCCTTCAGTTATATGAGGCATTATCGTAAGCCTCTGTCAAAGGAAGCTCAATTGGATGGCTTTCTCTCTGTCTGGCTTCATCGCTGGGTAGTGCCAGGAATAGCGTCTGCAGATCGCATCCATCGCAACACCTTATGGCCTGCAGTGTGTTTGGTGTTCGGAGCAAGACTCGGCCTGCTTCCTGCTATGGTATGTCGAATACAAGCAGGCCTGAGGGCCCTTACTGATGGGCTGCTCGCTGATGAGACACAGCGTGAAATCTTTCTTAGGGTGGAATTACCATTCGTATACTTGATGGAATGGTTAATTCTTCACAATGCCCGGGTGATGTCTCCCGGTTCCGCCAGCAGTTCAGGAAATATTTTTTTGCTGAATTATAAGAATTCCTCTTGGAACGTGGCGATCGTCACAGATTGCCGGCGGGAGTTGAACGTAGCCCACAGCTGGAAGATCTTCTATATCGTTCCCCCCGTACACATTAATCAACAGGGGGGAAACTTAAGGATGAAGGTCATGGGAGGACCATTCTTTCTCCTGAAGCCTTCTATTGGTTGGTCTGCATTAGACCTTCCCGTTTGCTATACAGAAGTGATGACCACTGCTTCTTGGAGCCCTATCTGCCCAATCGGTTCGCCAGGCAGTTTGGGTATGACTAATTACATGTGGGAAATGCCATCACCAGCTTCAAGTCCAGAGGTGGACTTATTGATGGAGCCAGAGGGTGGTGGTACTTTATCACGAGCTGTACTGGTACAACTTTTGCGGTGCCCGTGACTTCTCTTTCCATGGAGCTGCACATGCTTCACTCGTATGCGCAGTTCTATGCGTCCATCAATACCTTCCATCGCGATTTTGATATGCATGGAAGTTTTAGAATGCCCTCCCATAGGTCTACTGCCAGGGAGGAAGTTCCGTCTGTTTCCTCGGATGAGAATGAGGATATCACTGGGGCAGACAAATTCTTGACGACAATACCGAGAGGTGTACTAGCTCCGACTGCAGAGCCTCTCGTTATCCCCCATAAAAGGAAGGCTTCTTCTCCGAAAGAACCTTCTCCTCGCAAGAAGAATATCGCCAGAGGTCCGAAAAGGGCTTCGACCAGGGGGACTCCTAGGAGCGAGCATGTTGTTTCCCCGGTCGGGGATAATTCTTTGATTATAGGTCCTTCGTCTTTTAGAGAGGGAACCTCCACAGTTCCGGCCGACAGTGCCGGAGATTCTTTGCTCGAGATCGCTGCTGCTACTACTGCTTCAGGTAGTGCTACGAGATCACCTTCGAGGTCGAGCATAATAAGATTGCATATACCTTTATCCAGACCAGTAACGGGAGTAACCCCTGCCGCATCTATAAGTATATCCAGCGAGATTCCACCAGATGAGCCTCGAATGGATCTTGGTGAAGACCTGGAAGAATACATGCCAGTGTCAGTTAGCGCACCCCCTTCTCCAGGAATGACAGCTCGCTTAGCATCATTAAGAAATGATTTAGTTGTACTGGCTGTAGACGTGACATATATACCATCGACCATGGGTAAATGTCATCTTTACGCCTCTTTTAGGAAAATTAACATCGAGTTGATATTAACTTTCTCTTGTCTTCTTTTCAGAGAAAGACATCTCAGGGGAGGGCAGCGTCGACGCAACCTTTGACTTTGTTGCGGCTCCTGCCGATGAAACGGCGGTGTTCGACCTTGGAGAGGCTACATTTTCGGATGCTGTCTCGCCCAATACAGTCCCGATATGTTCAGAGGAGGATGAGCCTGTCATCACGACTATGCCTCCTTTGTTGAGTACGCCAGCCACTTCGACCGTTGTTGGTACCTCTACTTTTGTTGTGCCATCTGTTGAAGCGACGACTGTGATTACATCCTCTGTAGTCATTCCTGGAAGGGGATTTACCGATTTTGCAGCCCCTTCCAGCGTCCATTCAAATCTCGCCATGCTAGTTGAGCAGTTTACTAGCGTTTTCTACATCACTTTGAAAATGCTGATATCGATGGTGCTGGAGAAGAATCTAAGCTTCGAAGCTTTGAAGATGTCCTCCAATCTTATTATAGCGCAGATTAGGAATTTCGGTGACACTGAAAGGGCTAATGCGCTAGAACAAATAGTTAATGGTTTAGAATAACCCATTAACGAGTATTTGCAACTATCTCAAGGCGGCATCGATGACCTGATTCAGGCTGAATATGAATCCCTGACTGCACAGTTTGCTGAACAGATGGAACTTTTGAATAAATCCATCTAGACACAGCAGCAAGAGATGGATGAAGGGAAGTCCGTCTTGGAGGAAGTTATTCCTCTTCAAATAAAATACAAGGCCGAACATGAGGGGGATGCAGCGAAGGTCCATAAACTGGAAGCCAAACTCGCTCAGGCAAAGGAGCGGGCTTTCCAGTCATCGTCCGCTCTAGATGTGGTGAATAGCCGACTGGATACAGCTCAACAGAACTTGGCACGTGCAGGAGTCACCTGTGCTGGTTTTGTTCAGGCTCGGTCAAAACTGTCCCTCCTGAGAAATGACGAGGTACGATTGGAGTGAGCTCGAGCTAACGTCTTGAACTCCAGGAATGAGAGGATGGCTGCTTTGGCGTGACAGATTTGCGATTTAACTGCTCCTCCCCAATAATATACTTCTTTGCTTCTTTATGTAATTTTGCTCCTCCCGGAGATAATAAAGAAACTTTATCTGACTTTATGGACCCATCATTTTTTAATATAAAGGACAGGCTAGGTGAAAGTGATATCAGAGGTAATGTGGACGTGATATACTTTCGGTAAGCTTCAGTTGGATATATCTATTCAGAGGTTATATGGACATGATAGAATATGATCCAACTACATTTGTATACAAAACACTATCAGAGTTAATATGGACGTGATAGGTTTTGAAGCTCCAAATTAGTTAAACATATATATTCAGAGGTCATGAGAACATGATAGAATATGCTCCAACTAGTTCTTTGGACGTAGTGTTGTCAGAATGAGATCTTCACCATACTCCGTTGAGCAAAGGAGATTAAGCATAGTACCTCTTCAGGAATTTGCCGTTGATAGGAGCCATTATCAGATCTCCGTTAGGCTTGGCTAATCTGTAGGCGCTATTTGAAAATGTCGTTTTAATCACATAAGGGCCCTCCCATCTGGGCTGGAATTTACCCTTACTCTTGTGCGTAATGATCATTGGCCTTTTCACAGCTAGAACTAGCTCGCCAACTTTGAACACTCTCTCCTTCACTTTTCGATTAAAAGCTCTAGAGATGCGCGCCTGGTAGAATGCAATGTGCTGTTGAGCTTGGAGGCATTTCTCGTCTAATCCTTCTAGCTCTTGAAGCCGTAGTCGATCATTATTTTCCTGAGTGAACTCATTAGCTACTGCTATTCTGAGTGATGGAATTTGGATTTCAATGGGGAGAACTGCTTCACACCCGTAGACTAATGAGAATAGGGTACAACCCGTCGGTGCTCGTACCGTTGTACGGTATGCCCAGAGGTACTCTCCCAGCTTCTCATTCCAATCTCTTTTGTTCGAAGAAACTAACTTTTTCAAGAGTTTGATAATGGTTTTGTTGAAAGCTTCTGCCAAACCATTAGCAGCAGGATTGTATGCCGTTGAGGCCATATTTTATATCCAATTTTTATCGTAAAATCCGTGAAACGCTTGGCTGATGAATTGAGGCCCATTGTCATGAATTATCCTTCGGGGTATCCCAAAGCGATAAATGACATGATGCTTGATAAAGCTGATCACATTGGATGTCTTTACCTCGGCAAGAGGGGTCGTCTCTGCCCATTTGGAGAAATAATCCGTGATGGCCAATATGAACCGATATCCTCTAGAAGAAGACGGGTGAATAGGACCAATGATATCCACACCCCATGCTTCGAAAGGCCATGAGGCAATTGTAGGATGTAAATGTTCAGAAGGCTGATGTATAAAATCTGTATGGACTTGACAGGCCTTGCATTGTCTTGTATATTTTACTACATCCGCGATCATAGTAGGCCAATAGTAGCCCATTCTTCTGATACGATCCTGTAACTTAGGACCTAGTTGATGTGCTCCACATACACCATCGTGAGCTTCTCGGATAACCCGTATTGCATCATCATCAGAGAGACATCATAATAGTAGTCCATCGTATGTTCGGCGATATAAACATTGTGAAGACGCATCAAAATAGAAGCGTAATGATCGTCTTTTGATGGATACTGCTTCCTTAGGATCCTCTGGTAAGATTCTGTATGACACGAAGTCTATAAAGGGACTTCTCCAGTCTCTTTTGGGAGGATCTGTGTTTATAGTGTAGCTGCGTTCTATGTGAAAGTTATTTTTCATACAGAACAGATCTCTGTTGAGAAGAATCACTGAATTCTGCCTCCTTATAGGGATAGCTAGATCTGCAGCTAGACTGGCTAGGGCATCAGCTTCCAAATTTTGAGATCGAGGTACATGATCTAGGAAGAACCCTTTGAAATACATGGCTATCTCGATCGTTGCTTTGTGATAAGGAATGAGGTCTGGATTGCGGACTTCATATATTCCTCTAATCTGATTGACGATCAGCAGAGAATCACCGAAAGCTTCCAAGTATTCGACATCCAATTCTTTAGCGACTTGGAGCCCGATTAGTATAGCGTTATACTCTGTCACATTATTAGAGCAGGGTTCGCTAAGAGAATATGCTCAATAGATGACGAGTTTATTAGGAGTGACTAGGACAATTCCTACTCCTGAAACCATATTTCCCCTGGGGCCAGTTCTGGAGGCACCATCGAAGAATAGCTGCCATGTATCACCTTCCATTGCGGAATTACATTCTGCAACTTCGTCGGGAATATCCTCGTATAGTTTGGAGATTTTCGGAATCGGATGAGCAGCTAATAATCCACAGTTCTATGATATACTCAATCACAAGCTATAAGAAATAATGGCACGATAGGAATAGAAAAGAGTTCTAATAAAAACATCCACAATAAATCCAACTCAAAACCTGGGTCTAAATGACCTCACAAAGTCACAAATAATAAATACAACTTAGTCTCAGTCTAAAACAATAATGCAGAAAAAGTAGTCTAAGAGCAGCCAGGTACGTTCTCCTCTAGGCTAGGCAACTCCTCTGGGATTTCCGGGGTGAAATCTCCCTCTAATCCTGGGCCATAATGAGTGGGGCAAAGATCCTCCAGGTCCTCTGAAAAATGTTATCCAGTCAGGATTAGAGCGAAGCACAAGCACTAACAGCAGTTTCATTAAATTGACAAAATCTATAAACAGTGTAAGAAATACAAGATGGAAATAAATGCTGGAAATGTAAATACTGGAGAAAAATGGAAATAGGCAATAGAGCATCTAGCAATGAACAATAAATAGTGAATACTAGACAATAAGTAGTGAATGCTGGAACAGGTGAATCTAAATAAAATAGACATCTAGCTAAGTGTTTGAAATATTAGTTTATTATGTGATCGGCTTGGGACTTGATCAGGCTGGTTATATATGATTAACTATGATTCTTATAGGTCAGGCTAACCATATGGTTAGCTATGATGCATGTAGTGGTCAGGTTAATCATATATAATAGCTATGATGCATGTAAGATGGTCAGGCCGCACCCAACGTGAGAAGTGGGTGAGCTATGATGCATGTAAAGGATTTGGATATGATCACATAATCTACTAATAATTCCCCATCCCCCAGCTAGCACGATGGATTCCAATCACGACTCCTCATGATGGGTATCTAGGGTGCTAACCCGTGTATCCATAGTGTCGGAATCAAGTATGTAATACACTACAATTTATAGAAGTAATCAACAATGAAAACTGTCAGAGAATGTACTCGCCTGTGGTCCTGAGCAAAGGGTGAGGATCGATGTCCAAAGTGGGATCACAATGACCTATTTATGGAAAATCAATATCAAAATAATGAATATTGAAATAAAAGAATAAACATGTTTAACTAATTAAACACGAGGCCTCTAGGTCAATTCTAAAGCCTACTGGTCAAAACTAGTCTAACACTAGCTAATTGTGTCATCCCCAGTTATAAACACTAGGGTGTACTTATAACACCTCAGTCTGGGTTCAAGATCTAGTTTCTAGGGTGATTACAAGTCTAACTTAGCTAATGCTAAGTGATACAATATATATACATAAATATATACATCTAATATTATCTTAGTTTTTTATACTTTAATACCTATACTCAACTCTACCTATTAAGACACACATACACATAAACAAGCACAATACACAGGCCACTTGGTTCTAATATTCAGACTTACACATGCACTTACACACTGGTGCATTCACTAGCACCCACACAGTCACTGATACACTGCTATACACACTGACACAGTGTCCTGATACACACTTATATTACACTCACAGTTAACACACACATACTACACACCTGCACACACACACTGATTTTGAACTGACACACACATAGAAATCTGTTCAAATAATTTACAGGGTGTTGGTGCACTATTAGTCTATTACAGTTAAGACTGTAACTGAGAACATTCTCCCCCAACCTTGAGCCTTCACTATACCTATACATAAGTCCTTACAACTGCATTGACAGTGCACAAATCTGCAGTTAGCACTAGGACTTGTACATTGTCATTCTTGGCAAGGAACAACCTGAGAACACCATACTAGAACTGATACTCTCACTTACCCCAACTAATCCAGACTTAATACTATCCTTATCTTAGCTCTAAGTATCCATGTTAGTTAGGTACCTACAATCCTAGAAACTGAAATGCCCTGTTTCTCCTACACTGACACACACATATCTACTCACACAGTTCTAAAACACATACTGAATTATAGATACATATACTATCTAATGATACCTACTGATACTTCAATCCTGTAGTGAACCACACATGTGGACTGCAGATATCTCACTGATATGGTCCCTATATTAGTGCCACTCTCTAAGTCGAGCACCTCTCCTCACAGCTTCCTTAACATCCGCACAACTCCCCTCATCACTTCACATAACCAAATTTCCCCTCTCCAAAAACCTGTGCACTCAAGTGCTAGGTCTGCAGAATACAGTAACTTCAACACCACATTGGTGCATGAGCACACACATACCTGACTATGTATACTCCCTATGCATAAACCTGATACACAAAACTCAGTGCACACATACACCCTGCACATCCTCAGAATACCTCACTCAGCCTTCACACCTACACACATAACTCACAGATACAAACTCAGATATTAGGATACCCACAGAAATCTGCACAGTAAGTTCCCAAACACCCACAACAGAAACTGAAACTCACATAGGTATGCTCACCCTGAAACACAGCATTCACACACAGATACATATTCTGATGCATCACAGCCAAATACAAAGTCCTACTGATACACTTGATATGAAATCACCTACTGTTCAACACAGGTCCTAACTCTACACACAGGAATACACAGCCACACACCCAAGCAAAATGCCCGACTGCACAGGAAATTCTCAAACACACTGTGCTCAGAACTTTCCCAAACTCGACTGCTCAGAACTCACCTCTAAGCACAGAAAAACCAACAAATAGCTAGAACACAGGCAATTGCATATATATATATATATATAGATAGATCTATAGACCAAGACATGCATAAATTCGACTACCTTAGATGGGTGAACCCTAAATGAACATTTCATCGAACACATGCAGTACAGAAAAACAAATATACATACAAACCCATAAATTCCCAATCCAACCCTAAGAACCGAGATCTAAACCATACATTGAGAATGAAATCTGTCTATATGCAAACCCCTAGGGTTAGGGTTCATAAAATTGGGGGAAATCCAATGTAGATCACCCAAAACCCTAGAATTTCCTAGGTCTTCCTGTAGGATCTACAAAATCGAGATCCATACCACAAGGTAGGTTTCCTAATGGCCACAACAACAAAAAACTGAATAAAATGAATTAAAATTGGATTTTACCTATAGAGATGGCTTCTTCAATGGAGGTTCTTCTTCTCCAAGGCTTCTTGACCCACGTTCCTTGCTTTCCTTGCTTTGGAGGAGGAGAATGGGATCCCTAGGGCTAGATTTTGAATTCTGGAGTGGGGAGATGACTTCCTCTTGTGGAGGCTAGGGTTTCTTCTTTCTACATGAAGAATGAGAGGGTTCCTTTTTATATTAAGGCCCAGTTAGGGTTTCTAATGTATAGCCTAGGTTTAACCCCCAGGTTAGGTCAATAGGAACTTAACTAACTAAGGTTTAGTCAGTCCAAGGTTTGAGGTTCCACCCTAAAATTTGAATTCTAGGGTTTCACTGGAACTGGGTCTTCTAATTAGGGTTTACTCATTAGGGTTGTCCTAATGAATTCTAGGGTTTGACCCAAAATAAATATCACTAACAATATATAAATAGTTTATAAAACTCAGCAGATTAATTAAATTCATAATTATCAAAATAGTGAAATTACACAAATGCTCTTATCTGGAAATGTGGTAGTGACAAGTCTACCCTCCTAAAAGAAATTTCGTCCTCAAAATTTGGACTGAACAGAACAGGAATAAGTCAGAAAAGGTAATACCTCAAGTCTAGAAGAGGTACGGGTATTGCTCGCGTATTTCGTCCTCTCTCTCCCAGGTCGACTCCCCTGGAGAGTGATGTCTCCATGCAACACGAACCAAAGGAATAGTTTGGTTCCTCAACACCTTCTCTCTGCGGTCCAAGATCTCTACGGGCTGCTCAGGGTAGCTGAGCGTCGGACCAACCTCAATCTCCGAGTGGTCAAGTACGTGACTAGGGTCTGCCACATACCGTCTCAGCTGCGACACGTGGAACACATCATGTACTCCCTCTAATGCAGGCGGCAAGTCCAGTCTATATGCCACTGCACCTACCCTCGCAAGAATACCAAAAGGTCCGATGTAGCGTGGGCTAAGCTTTCCGCTTCTACCAAAACGAATCGTGCCACGCATCAGAGAAATCCGTAGGAATACTAGATCGCCAACCTAAAACAAAACAGTCTCAACACGCAGTCTAAACAAACAACACAAACCAGAAAAAATAATAATCTATACCTGAAACTCAAGGGGTCTACGGTGGCTGTCGGCCCAATGCCGCTGTTTGTCCTGCGCCACTCGCAGTCTGTCTCTGATGAGTTTCACCTTTTCTGCTGCATCCACGACCATTTCTGGTCCTAGCAAGGCTCTCTCTCCAACGTCGTCCCAAGATAACGGTGTACGATACCTCCTTCCATAAAGAGCCTCAAATGGTGACATCTCGATGCTGGCCTGATAGCTGTTGTTGTAAGCAAACTCTACCAGGTGCAGATGATCCTCCCAAGAACCTCCGAGATCTAGAACACAAGTGCGTAGCATATCCTCGAGAGTCTGAATAGTCCGTTCAGACTGCCCATCTGTCTGGGGGTGATATGCGGTACTGAACTTGAGCTGAGTGCCCAAGCTAGCCTGCAGACTCCTCCAGAAGTGGGAAGTGAAACGGCTATCCCGATCCGAGATGATGCTCACAGGAACTCTATGAAGCCTAACGATCTGACGCACGTACATCTCTGTTAGCCTCTCTGTTGACGTGCCCACCTTGAAAGGTAAGAAATGGGCTGATTTGGTCAACCTGTCTACGATGACCCAAATTGCGTCCTTCCCTCCTGGAGAACGTGGAAGCCCTGAAATGAAATCCATGGTCACGTGCTCCCATTTCCATTCTGGAATCAGTAAAGGTTGAAGCAAACCACCTGGCCTCTGCCGGTTCGCCTTTACCTGCTGGCACACTAGACACCGAGATACGAAGCGTGCTACCTCGCGCTTCATTCTATACCACCATACGTGCTCTCTCAAGTCTCGATACATCTTGTTGGTACCGGGATGCATCGAGTACTGAGAGCAGTGTGCCTCCTGCAAAACCTCCTCGTGCAGCTCCCCGCTCGGCACACACATCCTCGTGCCGTATCGTAAGGAGCCATCCTCTGCGATAGTAAAGTCGTCCGAAAATCCTGCCTGAACATGTGCTCTGATACTCCTCAAGGCCTCATCATCATACTGCGCCGCTCTGATCCTGTCCATCAGCTCGGACTGTATCTGCAATCCCCACATCTGAATCTCAGTACCGGGAACTAACACCTCAATCTCCAAACTCTCCAAATCCGCCAACAAATGTCTATCAGTCGTCAAGTACATAGCCATCGGATACCTGCTCAAGTCATCGGCGACTACGTTGGCCTTCCCTGGATGGTACTGCAATGAGATGTCAAAGTCCTTCATCAACTCTAACCACCTCCTCTGCCTCATGTTCAGCTCCTTCTGTGTGAATACATACTTCAAGCTCTTGTGGTCTGTGAAGATTTCCACATGCTCTCCGTACAGGTAATGTTTCCACAGTTTTAGGGCGAAGATAACTGCTGCCAACTCCAAATCGTGGGTGGGGTAGTTCTTTTCATGAGGGCGTAACTGCCTGGAAGCATAGGCAATTACCTTCCCGTGCTGTTGAAGAACACATCCCAGACCCTTCCCTGAAGCATCACTATATATGGTGAAACCACCTGTCCCTGTTGGCAACGTCAAAACTGGAGCTGTTGTTAACCTCTTCTTCAGCTCATCAAATGCAGCCTGGCACTTCTCCGTCCAGACAAAATCCACATCCTTCCTAGTCAGTCTGGTCATTGGCGCTGCAATCCTGGAGAAGTCTTGTACAAACCTCCTGTAGTATCCTGCTAGCCCGAGAAAACTCCTGATCTCAGCTACCGAACTGGGGGTAGCCCACGACTCCACTGCCTCGATCTTTTGCAGGTTAACCGAGATTCTGTCACCCGATACCACATGCCCAAGAAATTCGACCTTGTCGAGGAAGAATTCACATTTAGAGAGTTTCCCGTACAGCTTCTCCCTCCTGAGAGTCTCTAAGACCAACCTCAGGTGCTCTTCATACTCCTCCGGAGTCTTGGAATACACGAGAATATCGTCGATGAATACTACCATGAACTTGTCAAGGTACTGGTGGAACACCTTGTTCATCAGGTTCATGAATACTGCCGGTGCATTGGTTAAACCAAATGGCATCACCATGAACTCAAACTGGCCGTATCTGGTCCGAAAAGCTGTCTTCGGCGTGTCTTCCCTCTTCACCTTCACCTGGTGATAGCCTGATCTCAAATCTATCTTTGAAAACACCCTCGCCCCGCTCAACTGATCGAAAAGATCATCTATCCTCGGTAGCGGGTACTTGTTCTTGATAGTGATATTATTCAAAGCTCTATAATCAATGCACATACGCACCGTGCCGTCCTTCTTCGGTACGAACAATACCAGAGCTCCCCATAGTGATGAACTGGATTTGATGAAGTCTTTGTCCTGCAGCTCCTCAACTTGCTTCTTCAGTTCTGCCAGCTCGCTATTGTTGACTCTATAGACATATTGTGAAATGGGCTCCGCTCCTGGAACCAAGTCTATAGAGAATTCAACATCTCTGTCTGGCGGCAAACCTGGCAACTCTTCTGGAAATATATCCAGGAACTCCGCTATTAGAGGATGTGGCAACTCCTCTTCTCCTGCCCTGACTCCGCAAAATGTGCTCCTGCTCCGTTCCGCTGCTCCTTTGACGACCTCAAACACCGGCTCTCCTGGAGGTCTAAATAATACTCTGCCTCTATAACAGTCTATAGTAGCATGATGCCTACTCAACCAGTCCATTCCGAGTACAATATCATACCCCGGAAGTGGCATGACGAGTAAGCTCACGCTCAACTCTCGGCCTCCTACTGACACTCTCCGGTCCTTGTAGTGATCACGGACTAGGATAATACCTCCACCAGTCATGATCTTGCAAGTCCTAGCTAATGGTTCTGTGTCTAAATGATGTCGAAGTGCATAAGATACAGACACAAAACTATGGGAAGCGCCAGAGTCGAATAAGGTAAATACGGGAATACAATCGAGAAGAACCGAACTTGTGATCAAATCTCCTGCTGGCTCGATCTCCTCGACTGCCATGGCGTATGCTCGCCCCTGGGGTGCACCTCTCTGCTGCTGATGCTGGGCAAACTTCTGATGTTGCGGTGGAAGTGGTCCCCTCTGTTGTTGGCCTCCTGGTGCGGTAGGCACCCTGTCTGATCCTCTCTGGGCGGCTGCTCCACCCTGACCTGGACGAAAGGTAGGACAATCCTTCAGCTGGTGTGTCGTCGATCCACAGGATAGACATGAGCCCAATCTCTTCCTGCAGATATCTCTAGTATGTCCCATCTTTCCGCAGTACGCACACTGGATGGCGGGCTGGTTCTGTCTCTGTTGCTGCTGCTGGACCTGCCCTCGGGCTGGTGCCTGATGCTGCTGCTGAAAGGGTCTCTGCTGTTGCTGCTGAAAGTGTGGACGCTTGCCCGGTCCCGCACTACTGTTTGCTCCTCCGGAACCATCGCGTCCCCTCTTGGGCCTGAGGCCCAAGTCATCCTCGGCTACTTGGACATCCATCAATATGCCCTCGTAGGTAGCTGTGCGACGTTCCGACGTGCGAGACTTGATCTCCCTTGTTAGCCCCTTTCTGAATTTCTGGGCCCTGTCCCCCGGATCGCTAATCATCGATGGCGCGAAGCAGCTCAGGCGGGAAAACTCCGTGGCATACTCATCGACGAACGAGCTCCCCTGGGCTAAGTCATGGAACTGACTCTCCAAAACTCCCAGGGCAACATCAGGAAAGAACTTCTCCTTGAAGAGCTCCTAGAAATCCTTCCAAGTGAGTCCCCTGCGCAAGAGTCTTGGCTCCATGCGAAACCACGTCAAGGCGATGTCGAACATCTGGCTGCCGGCGGCCTCGATCTGAAGAGCCTCCGGAAGCTGCGCCAAGCACAAGTTCCTCTCAATGTCCTCTAGCCAATCATCGGCGTAGAGTATCCCTTCTGTCCCCTTGAACTCCCGAGGCATCATCCTCTTGAAATCCACAATGGTGCCCGGCCTCTGGTGGTGCTGATCAGGACGCTGCTGCTGAGTGACTCTCTCCACAGCCTGGAGAGACACTTGGTGAGCATTCTCCATGTTCACCCTCATCATCTCTGTCTGGGCCTGATGTGCCTCAGCCTGCACTCTCTGGGCCTCTGTCGACGTCCTCTGAGCATCGACCATGCCCTGAATCAAAGCGAACATCTGTGCCCCATCGACGGGCACACCTCCTGGATGCTGAACTGGTGGTGGTGGAGGTGGTGGTGCCGTAGTAGCTGTGGGACCCTCTGAACAGGTGGTGGAGGACCCCCGAATGCTGCAGACACTCCCACATGTACTGGAGATGTAGGAGGTGCTGCGGATGTCTGTCCGGCAGGGCGAGAGGTGGCAGACCTCTCTGAATCTGCTGCTCCAAGTCTCTGGGACCTTCTCGGCGGCATCCTGAAGACAGATCGAAAGATTAAATTAAGGCAATAGATACGATATCATCAAGGAAGGACAGAAAATTTCTAAAGAAAAAATCAGTAAGAGTAGTATCATAAGAATTCAGAATTCCCTAATTATGATTGAGCATAACTTCGGCCTAATTCCTATTTCCTAAAATAGGCTCGTAGTACTACTCTAAGCGAGCACCACTACGATATTGCTCTAATGTGAATCTAGGACTAGACTACTGACCTGCATGGGCCACCACTAAAAACGTGTCATGACCCACACCCGAAATTTGGGCATGAGTCGTGGGTACGTCCAGCCTACGCCGCAGCATCGGCGGTAGAACGCTGTCTAGGTCTCAACATATAATATATCCTGTCAATAGTCTCAACTCCGCACGGAGGACAAAGATAATAATCCACAGTTCTATGATATACTCAATCACAAGCTATAAAAAATAATGGCACGATGGGAATAGAAAAAAGTTCTAATAAAAACATCCACAATAAATCCAACTCAAAACCTGGGTCTAAATGACCTCACAAAGTCACAAATAATAAATACAACTCAGTCTCAGTCTAAAATAATAATGCAGAAAAAGTAGTCTAAGAGCAGCCAGGTATGTTCTCCTCTAGGCTAGGCAACTCCTCTGGGATTTCCGGGGTAAAATCTCTCTCTAATCCTGGGCCATAATGAGTGGGGCAAAGATCGTCCAGGTCCTCTGAAAAATGTTATCCAGTCAGGATTGGAGCGAAGCACAAGCACTAACAGCAGTTTCATTAAATTGACAAAATCTATAAACAGTGTAAGAAATACAAGATGGAAATAAATGCTGGAAATGTAAATACTGGAGAAAAATAGAAATAGGCAATAGAGCATCTAGCAATGAACAATAAATAGTGAATGCTAGACAATAAGTAGTGAATGCTGGAACAGGTGAATCTGAATAAAATAGACATCTAGCTAACTGTTTGAAATATTAGTTTATTATGTGATCGGCTTGGGACTTGATCAGGCTGGTTATATATGATTAACTATGATTCTTATAGGTCAGGCTAACCATATGGTTAGCTATGATGCATGTAGTGGTCAGGTTAATCATATATAACAGCTATGATGCATGTAAGATGGTCAGGCCGCACCCAACGTGAGAAGTGGGTGAGCTATAATGCATGTAAAGGATTTGGATATGATCACATAATCTACTAATAATTCCCCATCCCCCAGCTAGCACGATGGATTCCAATCATGACTCCTCATGATGGGGATCTAGGGTGCTAACCCGTGTATCCATAGTGTCGGAATCAAGTATGTAATACACTATAATTTATAGAAGTAATCAACAATGAAAACTGTCAGAGAATGTACTCGCCTATGGTCCTGAGCAAAGGGTGAGGATCGATGTCCAAAGTGGGATCACAATGACCTATTTATGGAAAATCAATGTCAAAATAATGAATATTGAAATAAAAGAATAAACATGTTTAACTAATTAAACACGAGGCCTCTAGGTCAATTCTAAAGTCTACTGGTCAAAACTAGTCTAACACTAGCTAATTGTGTCATCCCCAGTTATAAACACTAGGGTGTACTCATAACACCTCAGTCTGGGTTCAAGATCTAGTTTCTAGGGTGATTACAAGTCTAACTTAGATAATGCTAAGTGATACAATATATATACATATATATATACATCTAATATTATCTTAGTTTTTTATACTTTAATACCTATACTCAACTCTACCTATTAAGACACACATACACATAAACAAGCACAATACACAGGCCACTTGGTTCTAATATTCAGACTTACACATGCACTTACACACTGGTGCATTCACTGGCACCCACACAGTCACTGATACACTGCTATACACACTGACACAGTGTCCTGATACACACTTATATTACACTCACAGTTAACACACACATACTACACACCTGCACATACACACTGATTTTGAACTGACACACACATAAAAATCTGTTCAAATAATTTACAGGGTGTTGGTGCACTATTAGTCTATTACAGTTAAGACTGTAACTGAGAACATTCTCCCCCAACCTTGAGCCTTCACTATACCTATACATAAGTCCTTACAACTGCATTGACAGTGCACAAATCTGCAGTTAGCATTAGGACTTGTACATTGTCATTCTTGGCAAGGAACAACCTGAGAACACCATACTAGAACTGATACTCTCACTTACCTCAACTAATCCAGACTTAATACTATCCTTATCTTAGCTCTAAGTATCCATGTTAGTTAGGTACCTACAATCCTAGAAACTGAAATGCCCTGTTTCTCCTACACTGACACACACATATCTACTCACACAGTTCTAAAACACATACTGAATTATAGATACATATACTATCTAATGATACCTACTGATACTTCAATCCTGTAGTGAACCACACATGTGGACTGCAGATATCTCACTGATATGGTCCCTATATTAGTGCCACTCTCTAAGTCGAGCACCTCTCCTCACAGCTTCCTTAACATCCGCACAACTCCCCTCATCACTTCACATAACCAAATTTCCCCTCTCCAAAAACCTGTGCACTCAAGTGCTAGGTCTGCAGAATACAGTAACTTCAACACCACATTGGTGCATGAGCACACACATACCTGACTATGTATACTCCCTATGCATAAACCTGATACACAAAACTCAGTGCACACATACACCCTGCACATCCTCAGAATACCTCACTCAGCCTTCACACCTACATACATAACTCACAGATACAAACTCAGATATTAGGATACCCACAGAAATCTGCACAGTAAGTTCCCAAACACCCACAACAGAAACTGAAACTCACATAGGTATGCTCACCCTGAAACACAGCATTCACACACAGATACATATTCTGATGCATCACAGCCAAATACAAAGTCCTACTGATACACTTGATATGAAATCACCTACTGTTCAACACAGGTCCTAACTCTACACACAGGAATACACAGCCACACACCCAAGCAAAATGCCCGACTGCACAGGAAATTCTCAAACACACTGTGCTCAGAACTTTCCCAAACTCGACTGCTCAGAACTCACCTCTAAGCACAGAAAAACCAACAAATAGCTAGAACACAGGCAATTGCATATATATATATATATATATATATATATATATATATATATATATATATATATATATATATATATATATATATATCTATAGACCAAGACATGCATAAATTCGACTACCTTAGATGGGTGAACCCTAAATGAACATTTCATCGAACACATGCAGTGCAGAAAAACAAATATACATACAAACCCATAAATTCCCAATCCAACCCTAAGAACCGAGATCTAAACCATACATTGAGAATGAAATCTGTCTATATGCAAACCCCTAGGTTTAGGGTTCATGAAATTGGGGGAAATCCAATGTAGATCACCCAAAACCCTAGAATTTCCTAGGTCTTCCTGTAGGATCTACAAAATCGAGATCCATACCACAAGGTAGGTTTCCTAATGGCCACAACAACAAAAAAACTGAATAAAATGAATTAAAATTGGATTTTACCTATAGAGATGGCTTCTTCAATGGAGGTTCTTCTTCTCCAAGGCTTCTTGACCCACGTTCCTTGCTTTTCTTGCTTTGGAGGAGGAGAATGGGATCCCTAGGGCTAGATTTCGAATTCTGGAGTGGGGAGATGACTTCCTCTTATGGAGGCTAGGGTTTTTTCTTTCTACATGAAGAATGAGAGGGTTCCTTTTTATATTAAGGCCCAGTTAGGGTTTCTAATGCATAGCCTAGGTTTAACCCCCAGGTTAGGTCAATAGGAACTTAACTAACTAAGGTTTAGTCAGTCCAAGGTTTGAGGTTCCACCCTAAAATTTGAATTCTAGGGTTTCACTGGAACTGGGTCTTCTAATTAGGGTTTACTCATTAGGGTTGTCCTAATGAATTCTAGGGTTTGACCCAAAACAAATATCACTAACAATATATAAATAGTTTATAAAACTCAGCAGATTAATTAAATTCATAATTATCAAAATAGTGAAATTACACAAATGCCCTTATCTGGAAATGTGGTAGTGACAGCGATGCTACAACCTTTTTGGTAGAAGTGAGAGGGTCCGCAGGAATGGTAGAGGATGTCCGGGGCATCCATACTTTACGCAATTTCCTGCTGTCTTAGACAGAGAGGGAATGCGAGCTACCTCCAGCTTAAAGCATGTCTTCGTAAGCCGATTGGTCGAATTGGATGACCAAGGTCTTCTTCGTTGATCCTACGGATACAGCATCGTGTTGAGCAATGGTTTTCTCGTCAGATGAGAAAGTAGTCCCCAACAGAGTCGCCATCTTATGTTTGATAATAAAATAAAGAAAAAAAATTAGGTTTATACGAAACCCTTTCTTTGGTTTACAAACAAGAAAAAGAAGTAAAATTAATCCTATACGAGGATATTAAGTACAAAAGTTTGATTCTGGGAAAATATTGCTATAGGAGTCTGATCTGCGGTCGATCACTTTGTCCCTTGGACCACACGATGAAGAAGAAGTGTTGTAGAAGACGAAAAAGAAGCTTCAAAGACTGCAGGGGGGATTGAACTCTCGTTGCCAAAAGCTCTTTATATATGCTCTCTTGACCTTGGTTTTTCTCCACTTTTTTTGACCTTTGGTCCGACCTTGGACCTTGGACCTCCGTGGATGGAGGCCTCTATTTATAGAGTTCAGCTACAGTCGACATAGAAACCGAACAGCGGAGAGAGCTGCACCTTTTACGCGGCAGTTACAATAACTGCTACCCACGTATGAATGATCTTCTGAATTGGCGTGTGACGCGTGTCTCATTATGAGATAATACGTATAACTGCTCGTCGAATATCACGACATGTAAGCCAGTAGATAACTGCCCCTTGCGTAGAGATGGTTGGCATAAAAGCCAAATAACTATCTCGTTGGCGTAAAATCCAAATAGCTGTTCTGATGGCGTAGAAGCCAAGTAGCTGTCATGTTGGCATAGAAGCCAAATAGGCGTAGAAGCCGAATAGTTGTCAGGTTGGCATAGAAACCAAGTAGGCGTAGAAGCCTGATGCTTTGCAAATATAGCCTGATTTAGCGTATTTCGAGGAGATAGCGTACAGCGTGCTCCTGTAGCTGAATATAGCCAGGTCGGCGTAATTCAAGGAGATAGCGTACAGCGTGCTCCTATAGCTAAAAATAGCCAGGTCGGCGTAATGTGCAGGGATGGTGATGTGGACGTATTAGCCCTAATTATAGATCACCCGGTCTTTGAAAGTAGAACCAAATCTCGTGCAATAAATACAGAGATCTGCCCCCATCACGCGCATTAACTACAGAGACGTGCATCGAGCTCTGTACGAAGAACAGCATTTGACGTGGCGGGGGGTTTCGTCTCTTCTTGAGCATAAAAGCTCTCCTCTGCCTATGTAAAACAGGTAGCGTATTCCTTGAATGCGTGGATGACGTCTTATATCAAGGTTGGTGTTACTAAACGACAGTTTGGGGCTATGTGCAGAATCATCATAGCAGCCGTCCTCTCGATCGTCGTACGGTCCTCTTTGTCAGGAGTCAGATTTACTGCTTGATCTGACAGGTTCATTCGAGGAATACGAAGAGATCCTCGTACAAGTTCCTGCTGCATTAAAAGCAAGCAGGTTTTACGCCAAAGTGACGATGTAGCAACATTTTTACGCTAAAGCAGTCTGGAAATACTGCAATGTGCGGGTTGTTCCGGAGCTATATTTTACGCTGAACTAGCGTTGAAGCTCTTTTGTACGCCGATGGCTCTGGAGTTATGTTTCATGCCATACAGTGCTTGAGCTCTGTTTTACGCGGGCTTCCTGCATGTTGAGGGTTTTACGCGTATGATTCCCCAGCGTATTTTTCATGCTTCTACAAGACCCCCTTCAAAGTTTTCAAATTCCTCGTAATTTGAAACACTTTGAATGAAGCATGAAACGGTCAAGTTTGACTCGTTCCTCGAGGCTGATTTCTCGACGGATTTATGGGAGTTTTTTGGGATTCGGTGTGTTCTCCTCTGCCTATATAAAGGCGAATGGGTTAACCAATTTTTCCTATACTTCCTTCACCTCAAAGAAAGAGATGGTTGCCGAGCTTCGTCGGGTTGACTTGAGGAAGAAGAAGATCATGCTCTTCCAGTATGTAAGAAGCCGTAAAAAAAGGCATCTTCGAGCAAATGTCCTCTGCAATGATGGATCATGGAAGGATATCATAGCTTCCTTTGCTCGGAATAATCAGCAATTTCATATGGCGATTCGTCCAGGAGAAAGGAAGGGTCGTATTAGACCACACAGCTTGCAAGCTGTATTTTCTCCCATCATGGAGCTGGACGATGGTAGGCAGTCTGGCCCTGTCTTCCAGTATTGAGCTGGGTCTGAACCCCCAACTCAATTCTAGGGCATGCCTGCCATGGCGTATGGAGGATGGACTCTTGAATAATTTAGACAAGCCCAGTTGTGTATCCTCCCGCCATTAATCATTTTCTTGTTAATCGGCTGCGGAAGTCGATTAACTGCCGAAGAAGACGAAAAAGATCTCCACCAATACGAGAACCTGGCAAAACAGATTCTTGATGTGATCTTAAATGAAAATGAGAAACCCTTTATAGAGAAAGAATTTCCATCATATGTAATCATGAAGATAAAAAACCCTTTGTAGACTGGATTTCCATCATATGTAATCATAATTTAATAAAATTGTCTTCTTTTACGCATCTGATGATTTGCCATATTTGTTGTGATAAAGTCTGAATAGTGTGCAGCTTCGACACGTCTGAATAATTTTATGCCAACTCTGATAAAAGAGTATCTGAACTCGTCTTGTCTTTTACGCGTAGCAGAAGACGCGTAGAAAGCTGCTCAGCATTTAAGTTGAAGATCCAAACTGTTATGTTGTTGTGGACGAGGAGTCGTGTAGAGTTCTGAACTGTCACTTCCCTGATACGAAGAATTCTTGTTCAGATCATCATCTTCAAGAATGGTTTTCCCGAAAATCCCTTGAAATAGGGCGAGAAACGGCCGTCAAAACAGGCCATACTTGAACTTTTGAGAAAGGATTCTGACTGGACTTTGGATAAACTTCCAATCGACCCAAGAAGAAGAGTCATCTTAATAGCTGAACTCTGTATGTTTTGGGTACTTGGAATGCTTTTTGGCCAAGAAGGAGCATTTTCTACGTAAATTCCTACAATTGGCCATCTGTAGCTTTCGAGCGTAGAATCGTACATTTGTAGCCTCTGAGCGTAAAAAGCTTCTGAGAGTAAAATCATAGATTTGTAGCCTCTGAGCGTGAAATCATAGGTTTGTATCCTCTCGAGCGTAAAAGCTACCGAGCGTAAAAGCATCTGGGCGTAAAACCATAGACTTATAGCCTCTGAGCGTAAAATCGTAGATTTGTAGCCTCTCGAGCGTAAAAGCTCTTTAGCGTAAAATCATAAATCTGCTCTATGCGTAGATTCTAGATCCACTGACTGTCCGTCTTTTTTTTCAAATGATAGGCTGACGTGGTCCCAAATCATAACCAAATATTAAATATTGAATTTGGTTAGGAATTCGAGGAGTCATCCAAACTCTATAAATAGTCTAAGGGCTGGAGAGAGAAAACTTTTATCTGCCTTCACAAAACCCTTGCTTTTCAAGAACCCTTCTTCTTCGTCTCTTACTCGAGAACTCAGGATCGCCATGGCCCCTAAACAGTCTTCCACTGCTAAGGGAAAGAAGGTCGCTTCCTTTTCCCGCTCCGCCGCTCAAGAGCGAGCAACTTCCATTAGGCTGAACGAGCCTCGATCGGAATGCAGCATTCCGTCGTCGAGCTGTGCTCCGGATATTACAGGTAGAGACTTCGAGAGAAAACAAAAATCCTTCGCACATGTTGTACGTGTACGCACAAGGTCATCTTTCGTACTGAGAGCCTTTTTGAGGAAGATGATATACGGAGGGGTTTCCTCATTACGTGCACATTCCTAATGTGTCGGCGTAAGAACTCCAAATTTTTGCAGTCTGGCGTAAAAACCCAGACTGTCGAGATTTGGTGTTTATTGCAAACTTTGAATTTTACGCGTTGGATATGAAATACCGGCGTAAAAAAATTCAAATTTTGTCAATCCAGCGTAAAAGCTCAAATTGTTAACTGCTACCAACCTTAAATTTTACGCAATAGAAAATAGATTCCGGCGTAAAAGCTCAAGTTTTTATAGTCTTGGCGTAAAAGCAGAGACTGATAATCTTTGGAGCAAACTGCAAGAATGTAATGTCTAGTGTAGAAACTGACTTGTTCTCTTGCGTTTTGTAGTGGACTTGCAGATCTCTCCATTGGCTGAAGTTATGGGCTCTGTTGTCGGGATGTTAAGCTCGAATTATCTAGAGGATTTGTCCCATGTGACATTCCCTATTTTTGGAACTAATTACCCTGAAAAGAGGGGAATTCTGATATCGTTCCAAGGAGAGCTCATGCTGCTGAGTATGATCAGTGGGGAGCCCCTGATATACATAGACGGTACGGAATATAAGAAACCGGGTTTCTTATTTGGGGATGTTATTGACAAGCAATCCCAGACCAAGCCCAAGAAGGAGGATTGGATGTTTACTGCTGAGGGCACGGTGATGTATCTGCCCAGTATGCCTAGGGATTACCCCATCTCGGCCTTATTTCATGCCACTCATCCTAGGAAGATGGTGTGGGTGCTGACTCTTGATCTTCACGGTTGTCCGAGAAAAATTTTATATAGCAAGGAGTACTACGGAGGGGCCTATACGAGCCGTCCCTCGGGCCCTGTTATGCCCTTTAGGGGATTACTGCCGGGTAGTGTCCCGAGCGAGGATACGTCGCTGATCCAGCCGGTTCAGATGTCGACCATCTGCAACGACTTTATGGGGCAGGGAGGAATGTACCCCAGGGTCAACCCTCGGACTAGCGGATGGCTTAGCCCAGTAAATCTTCGATGGGCCAGTTTAACTGCCTGGGCCCTGAAGTACTTCCAGACGGAGCTAGAAAGTATCGGCTTATTCGCGGCTGTGAGCGCCACAAGTGTTGGGCTGCCTGTCAACCCCAACCTGTTCCTAGCCTTAATGGAGCAATACAACTCGCTCACCGGGACTTTTGCCACTCCGCTGGAGGAGTTGGGCTTAGCCCTTCACGAGATGGCAGAGATTTCAAAGCTGCCAATGGGGGACACTCCTCATGAGGAATATGTTCCTACAAACAGGGAGTTGAGGGATACAAACCCTCGAGCGGTGGCCGTATATCAAGAGCT
This sequence comes from Iris macrosiphon, assembly GCA_036927795.1. Taxonomy (NCBI): domain Eukaryota; kingdom Viridiplantae; phylum Streptophyta; class Magnoliopsida; order Asparagales; family Iridaceae; genus Iris; species Iris macrosiphon. The sequence continues at coordinate 65,511,705 of JAYESA010000014.1, forward strand.
GATGTGCCACTATCTTGCCTGCACCACTTTCTACAAGGAGCCTTCTGATTTGGCTCACATCAACAAGTGGGCCACCTATCTTTTCTTCCACCAGGCCAGAAATGTCAAGCCAGACAAGGTAGTGGATAACCAAGATAAGCCCTTGAACCTCCTAAGCATGCTGAATGCTAACACTGTCGATGACCTTATTGAAGACGCCGGGGCTTCAGATCATATTTTCGACGAGGAGATAGGAGGTTACCCTGCAGGCACGAAAGCCTTCAGTTATATGAGGCATTATCGTAAGCCTCTGTCAAAGGAAGCTCAATTGGATGACTTTCTCTCCGTCTGGCTTCATCGCTGGGTAGTGCCAGGAATAGCGTCTGCAGATCGCATCCATCGTAACACCTTATGGCCTGCAGTGCGTTTGGTGTTCGGAGCAAGACTCGGCCTGCTTCCTGCTATGGTATGTCGAATACAAGCAGGCCTGAGGGCCCTTACTGATGGGCTGCTCGCTGATGAGACACAGCGTGAAATCTTTCCTAGGGTGGAATTACCATTCGTATACTTGATGGGATAATTAATTCTTCACAATGCCCGGGTGATGTCTCCCGGTTCCGCCAGCAGTTCAGGAAATAATTTCTTGCTGAATTATAAGAATTCCTCTTGGAACGTGGCGACCGTCACAGATTGCCGGCAGGAGTTAAACGTAGCCCACAGCTGGAAGATCTTCTGTATCGTTCCCCCAGTACACATTAATCAACAGGGGAGGAAACTTAAGGATGAAGGTCATGGGAGGACCATTCTTTCTCCTGAAGCCTTCTATTGGTTGGTCTGCATTAGACCTTCCCATTTGCTATACAGAAGTGATGACCACTGCTTCTTGGAGCCCTATCTGCCCAATGGGTTCGCCAGGCAGTTTGGGTATGACCAATTGCATGTGGGAAATACCATCACCAGCTTCAAGTCCAGAGGTGGACTTATTGATGGAGCCAGAGGGTGGTGGTACTTTATCACGAGCTGTACTGGTACAACTTTTGCGGTGCCCGTGACTTCTCTTTCCATGGAGCTGCACATGCTTCACTCGTATGCGCAGTTCTATGCGTCCATCAATACCTTCCATCGCGATTTTGATATGCGTAAAAGTTTTAGAATGCCCTCCCATAGGTCTACTGCCAGGGAGGAAGTTCCGTCTGTTTCCTCGGATGAGAATGAGGACATCACTGGGGCAGACGAATTCTTGACGACAATACCGAGAGGTGTACTAGCTCCGACTGCAGAGCCTCTCGTTATCCCCCATAAAAGGAAGGCTTCTTCTCCGAAAGAACCTTCTCCTCGCAAGAAGAATATCGCCAGAGGTCCGAAAAGGGCTTCGACCAGGGGGACTCCTAGGAGCGAGCATGTTGTTTCCCCGGTCGGGGATAATTCTTTGATTATAGGTCCTTCGTCTTTTAGAGAGGGAACCTCCACAGTTCCGGCCGACAGTGCCGGAGATTCTTTGCTCGAGATCGCTGCTGCTACTACTGCTTCAGGTAGTGCTACGAGATCACCTTCGAGGCCGAGCATAATAAGATTGCATATACCTTTATCCAGACCAGTAACGGGAGTAACCCCTGCCGCATCTATAAGTATATCCAGCGAGATTCCACCCGATGAGCCTCGAGTGGATCTTGGTGAAGACCTGGAAGAATACATGCCAATGTCCGTTAGCGCACCCCCTTCTCCAGGAATGACAGCTCGCTTAGCATCATTAAGAAATGATTTAGTTGTACTGGCTGCAGACGTGACATATATACCATCGGCCATGGGTAAATGTCATCTTTACGCCTCTTTTAGGAAAATTAACATCGAGTTGATATTAACTTTCTCTTGTCTTCTTTTCAGAGAAAGATATCTCAGGGGAGGGCAGCGTCGACGCAACCTTTGACTTTGTTGCGGCTCCTGCCGATGAAACGGCGGTGTTCGACCTTGGAGAGGCCACATTTTTGGATGCTGTCTTGCCCAATACAGTCCCGATATCTTCAGAGGAGGATGAGCCTGTCATCACGACTATGCCTCCTTTATTGAGTACGCCAGCCACTTCGACTGTTGTTGGTGCCTCTACTTTTGTTGTGCCATCTGTTGAAGCGACGACTGTGATTACATCCTCTGTAGTCATTCCTGGAAGGGGATTTACCGATTTTGCAGCCCCTTCCAGCGTCCATTCAAATCTCGCCATGCTAGTTGAGCAGTTTACTAGCGTTTTCTATATCACTTTGAAAATGCTGATATCGATGGTGCTGGAGAAGAATCTAAGCTTCGAAGCTTTGAAGATGTCCTCCAATCTTATTATAGCGCAGATTAGGAATTTCGGTGACACTGAAAGGGCTAATGCGCTAGAGCAAATAGTTAATGGTTTAGAATAACCCATTAACGAGTATTTACAACTATCTCGAGGCGGCATCGATGACCTGATTCAGGCTGAATATGAATCCCTGACTGCACAGTTTGCTGAACAGATGGAACTTTTGAATAAATCCATCCAGACACAGCAGCAGGAGATGGATGAAGGGAAGTCCGTCTTGGAGGAAGTTATTCCTCTTCAAATAAAATACAAGGCCGAACATGAGGGGGATGCAGCGAAGGTCCATAAACTGGAAGCCAAACTCGCTCAGGCAAAGGAGCGGGCTTTCCAGTCATCGTCCGCTCTAGATGTGGTGAATAGCCGACTAGATACAGCTCAACAGAACTTGGCACGTGCAGGAGTCACCTGTGCTGGTTTTGTTCAGGCTCAGTCGAAACTGTCCCTCCTGAGCAATGACGAGGTACGATTGGAGCGAGCTCGAGCTAACGTCTTGAACTCCAGGAATGAGAGGATGGCTGCTTTGGCGTGACAGATTTGCGATTTAACTGCTCCTCCCCAATAATGTACTTCTTTGCTTCTTTATGTAATTTTGCTCCTCCCGGAGATAATAAAGAAACTTTATCTGACTTTGTGGACCCATCATTTTTTAATATAAAGGACAGGCTAGGTGAAAGTGATATCAGAGGTAATGTGGACGTGATATACTTTCGGTAAGCTTCAGTTGGATATATCTATTCAGAGGTTATATGGACATGATAGAATATGATCCAACTACATTTGTATACAAAATACTATCAGAGTTAATATGGACGTGATAGGTTTTGAAGCTCCAAATTAGTTAAACATATATATTCAGAGGTCATGAGAACATGATAGAATATGCTCCAACTAGTTCTTTGGACGTAGTATTGTCAGAATGAGATCTTCACCATACTCCGTTGAGCAAAGGAGATTAAGCATAGTACCTCTTCAGGAATTTGCCGTTGATAGGAGCCATTATCAGATCTCCGTTAGGCTTGGCTAATCTGTAGGCGCTATTTGAAAATGTCGTTTCAATCACATAAGGGCCCTCCCATCTGGGCTGGAATTTACCCTTACTCTTGTGCGTAATGATCATTGGCCTTTTCACAGCTAGAACTAGCTCGCCAACTTTGAACACTCTCTCCTTCACTTTTCGATTAAAAGCTCTAGAGATGCGCGCCTGGTAGAATGCAATGTGCTGTTGAGCTTGGAGGCATTTCTCGTCTAATCCTTCTAGCTCTTGAAGCCGTAGTCGATCATTATTTTCCTGAGTGAACTCATTAGCTACTGCTATTCTGAGTGATAGAATTTGGATTTCAATGGGGAGAACTGCTTCACACCCGTAGACTAATGAGAATGGGGTACAACCCGTCGGTGCTCGTACCGTTGTACGGTATGCCCAGAGGTACTCTCCCAGCTTCTTATTCCAATCTCTTTTGTTCGAAGAAACTAACTTTTTCAAGAGTTTGATAATGGTTTTGTTGAAAGCTTCTGCCAAACCATTAGCAGCATGATTGTATGCCGTTGAGGCCATATTTTGTATCCGATTTTTATCGTAAAATCCGTGAAACGCTTGGCTGATGAATTGAGGCCCATTGTCATGAATTATCCTTCGGGGTATCCCAAAGCGATAAATGACATGATGCTTGATGAAGCTGATCACATTGGATGTCTTCACCCCGGCAAGAGGGGTCGCCTCTGTCCATTTGGAGAAATAATCAGTGATGGCCAATATGAACCGATGTCCTCTAGAAGAAGACGGGTGAATAGGAACAATAATATCCACACCCCATGCTTCGAAAGGCCATGAGGCAATTGTAGGATGTAAATGTTCAGAAGGCTGATGTATAAAATCTGTATGGACTTGACAGGCCTTGCATTGTCTTGTATATTTTACTACATCCGCGATCATAGTAGGCCAATAGTAGCCCATTCTTCTGATACGATCCTGTAACTTAGGACCTAGTTGATGTGCTCCACATACACCGTCGTGAGCTTCTCAGATAACCCGCATTGCATCATCATCAGAGAGACATCGTAATAGTAGTCCATCGTAAGTTCGGCGATATAAACATTGTGAAGACGCATCAAAATAGAAGCGTAATGATCGTCTTTTGATGGATATTGCTTCCTTAGGATCCTCTGGTAAGATTCTGTATGACACGAAGTCTATAAAGGAACTTCTCCAGTCTCTTTTGGGAGGATCTGTGTTTATAGTGTAGCTGCGTTCTATGTGAAAGTTATTTTTCATACAGAACAGATCTCTGTTGAGAAGAATCACTGAATTCTGCCTCCTTATAGGGATAGCTAGATCTGCAGCTAGACTGGCTAGGACATCAGCTTCCAAATTTTGAGATCGAGGTACATGATCTAGGAAGAACCCTTTGAAATACATGGCTATCTCGATCGTTACTTTGTGATAAGGAATGAGGTCTGGATTGCGGACTTCATATATTCCTCTAATCTGATGGACCATCAGCAGAGAATCACCGAAAGCTTCCAGGTATTCGACATCCAATTCTTTAGCGACTTGGAGCCCGATTAGTATAGCGTTATACTCTGCCACATTATTAGAGCAGGGTTCTCTAAGAGAATATGCTCGATAGATGACGAGTTTATCAGGAGTGACTAGGACAATTCCTACTCCTGAAACCATATTTCCCCTGGGGCCAGTTCTGGAGGCACCATCGAAGAATAGCTGCCATGTATCACCTTCCATTACAGAATTACATTCTGCAACTTCGTCGGGAATATCCTCGTATAGTTTGGAGGTTTTCGGAATCGGATGAGCAGCTAAGAAATCAGACAATGCTTGGCCTTTGATGGACTTCTGAGGGACATACACCATATCATACGGTGTTAATAACATTGCCCAAGTCGCGAGTCGGGAATTAAGAACGCTTGACTTGTTCATCAATACCCGAAGAGGATTGATCCTAGAGATGATATGAATAGTCTGGCCTATGACATAATATCGCATTTTCCGAATGGTGAACATTAGGGCCAAGTATTCTTTTTCTACTAGATTGTACCGGTGTTCAGCTCCGACCATCATCCTGCTTAAATAGTAGATAGCCTGTTCATGACCCTCATCGTTCTTCTGTGCGAGGAGAGCTCCCACAGAATGATCCATTGCTCGAACATACAGCAAAAATGGTCTTCCTATAACGGGAGGCACCAGAATTGGAGGATTAGTGAGGTAGCATTTGATATCATTAAATGCTTGTTGACAGGCTTTGTCCTACACGAAGGATACACCTTTCTTCATGAGGCGAGAAAATGGCTGACATCTCCCAGAGAGGTTGGATATGAATCTTCTGATGTAAGCCAGAAGACCTTAAAATCCCTTGAGTTCCCTCATATTATGGGGTGGTCGCATTTCTAAGATGGCCTTTACTTTATCAGGGTCCACTTGAATGCCTTTAGCGGTAATGACAAATCCCAGGAATTTGCTACTGGATACACCAAGAAAGGACTTTGTAGGATTCATTTTGAGTTGATATTAGCGCATCAACTCGAACACTGTCTTCAAGTCTTAGATGTGATTATCCTTGAGGCGGCTTTTGACAGCAATATCGTCTACGTAACATTCTACTGTTTTGCGTAAATTCTCATGGAATATGTTACTCATAGCTCGTTGGTACGTAGCCCCGGCATTCTTCAGTCCGAAGGGCATGACCGTATAGCAATATACCCCCAATGGTGTCCGAAAGGCAGTATGCTTCTCGTCTTCAGGATGCATCTTGATTTGGTTGTATCCTGAAAATCCATCCATGAAAGACATGCATTCAAAACCGCACATATTATCGATCATGACGTCTGTAATGGAAAGAGGGAACTCATCTTTGGGGCAGGCTGCATTCAGATCTCGGAAATCAATGCAAATACGCACTTTTCCACTTTTCTTCATGACTGGGACAATATTGGTGACCCAGTCAGGATGTTGTTCTTTCCGGATGAAGCCACAGGCTATTAGCTTCCTGATTTCAGCTTCGATGGCATCCATCATATCCGGACAAAACCGACGTTGATGTTGCTTCACAGGTTTTGAATTGGGCAATATGTTGAGCTTATGAGTATCCATTTTAGGATCAAGTCCTGGCATATCCTCATAATTCCATACAAAGACGCCAATATATTCTTTTATCGGCTGGATTATTTCTTCTCTTTCTTCTTCGGAAAGATTGTTATTGATAAATATCGGCTTTGGCGAAAGTTCATCCCCAACGTCAATTTGGATAATTTTATCTTCAGTGGGCGGTTCTCTCTGCTCGAACCGGAGTTTCCATTGTGTATCCATTTGCTGAGCCCAAGAGTCATTCTCAAACGGTTCAGATTCTTATTCGTCTGCTTCGAGGGAATTTGTCAATACCGTATTTACTGATAATGCTCGTTCAAGATCATCATATGAGCCAGAGGACGACGAGCCATCTTGAGAAGAGGAAAAGATATCCTCACCTAACTCAGAAGTTGTGAGAGAAATGATATACCCTAACCCAAAACGAGTTCGTTGACAGTAGGGATCACCATGCAACGGCATTCGCCTGCCTTTCCCGTAGTTGAGGCCTGGTTCTGACTTCAGATCATAACCCATACTTTGCATAATCTTCAAAGCTTGCGGGCTATATCTGTGAACTTGCATTTTGCCAGCATCGGACTCGTGGGAGTCTTCTTGTATAATCAGTCTGCTGCGTATGCGACCGAAGATTATTGGATGTTGATTGCTTTGAGTAGGTGGGATAATAAAGATAGAATCTTCATGTGGCCCATATGTCGTGATGACATCAGATGTTGACGCTACTTCCCACACATACGGATGATAGGATTCTATAGCCTTCAAGAATTTTTGTGCTATAGTTTATATATCTTTATGGGAAGAGGATTCCTGATTCGAAATTTGAGCATCAATATACTGGAAAGGAGAATCTTTATTATCGTCAGAAACCACGTTCCCGGTTCTATTTACCTCAGTCGGCTGCTTGTTGCGCCTGAGGTTGATGACCAAAGGTGGAGGTTTCTGGTTTAAAGTGATCACTAGGGGATCACTTTCTCCTGATTTGGTTTTGTTCAAGTGGATAGCCATGGGTTCCATGACTTTCGGATGAGTAGTCCGCCCTTTCACCTTGATTGACAGGGGTTGCTCGGCAGAGGGTTCTTCTGGCTCCCGGTGGGATTTTTCCTCTGTCTTGCCTGAAACCTCCTTCATGTAGTCTTGGGTGTACAATATAGCATCAGAATAGTAGGACTCAAGTCCTTTGAACGGGTTAAGGTCAGCAAACTCCGTCTTTACTGTTCCTTGGGCATCTACATATTTGAAGCATTGATGTAGGGTTGAAGGAACAATGTTGTGATCGTGGATCCATGGTCTGCCCAGCAGAATGTTGTATGACACCTCTGAATCAATGACATAGCATGTAGCCACTGATCTAAGGTCCCCAATCTGGATCCTCAGACGAATCTTCCCCAACGGCTTACTTTTTCTGGCGTTGAAGCCCACGATTGTAGTGGTGGTGTAAGCCAGTTCGCTGGTAGGAATCCTCAGTGGTCTGAGCAGACTATGAGGGATGATGATGATTGATGATCCTGAATCTATGTGAATCCGGTCTACCTCCATGGAACCAACATATCCGGTGTAATAGAGGGGTCTGTCATGCCTGTTATATTTTAACAGCATGTCCTCTTGAGTGAAAGTGATCTTGGGGACCACGTCCATCACACTATGGCATTGAGGACATACCACAGGTTCTTTATCGGGGGACTTGAGCTGAGTCAAGCATGCATCTGCCTGCATTAACGCTTCACTCAAGGCTTGACGAGTGTCTTTAGATAGCCTTAGAAGCTCAAAAATAGATAATCTGGCTGGTGTATTAGCCAACTGGGCCAGGATGTCGAAGTTATATAGCTTTTCCAAACCTTTGTTTTGAATATTCTTCAAAGGTTTATCAAAGCGTACTTCTTTTTGCTTGCCCTTGTCCGCCGAAGTTGCTCTAGAAGGACCTGCCTCTGGTATGACAGGTTCGGGCTCTGGAAGTCTGGCAGCTGAAGTGTCTGCCGTTGCATCTTCCTGATTTCCTCCATAGTCCTTGAGGTAGGCTTTCCCTGAATGGGTTCCGTAGCCAAAACCTCTTCTTCTGATGTCGAGGATATTGCAACCATATGGCATAGTTTATGCCTCGAGTTTTTTTAGACCTAGCCTTAGCAGCTTGAGTCTCTTCCTCGATCTTTGACACCAGATCAGGATGAACCCACATAATCTCACCACGCTGGGTAGTTAGGGGTACCAGGTCATGATTTTGACCCCTGGCCGGAGGAAGATTAACAATGTTCATCATCGTCCGGGCAATAGGTACAACCCTATCCGAAACTTCTTGAGGAGGCCGATTGCCAAATTGGAGAGAGATCATGTTGGCGGTGACCGTCTTCTTTCTATTGTGCAGAGTAATAGCCTTAGCGTCGATCAACTCCTAGATTTTCCTCTTTAGTACATAACACGCCTTTATGGGGTGATGTATGTACCTATAGAAAATATAGTACTTCGGGTTATTGGTACTGCCGACTTTATTAGGCCGCTTTACCTCGGGGAGGGTGAGCTTGCCGCTTTTGACTAGACAATCGAATATGCTCGGAATATCGTCGTCGTCAAAAGAGTATGCTTCGATGGGCCTGGAAGTCCCAAGTTTCGTCTGTGTGGTTGCCAAAGTATTTTGCCTGGACGTATTGATCTTCAGAGCTTCTTTTCCTTTGGAACCACGGGGATGGTCGTTGTTGGAGGATGACCTCTTCCCTCTATCAGAGGTAGAGATCATGATTCCATTATCACGCGCCTTCCGACTGTTGTCTTCAGCGGCTACCGCTGAAATGATAAACGAGAGCCAATCATGGAACTGATATGGTCCTGTGAACACCGAGATCAGTAGAAGAAGGTTATTCCTGCAAATGTCCAGCAATGCCAAATCTGGAACTCCGGGAGGCATTTGTAAAGTGGCTTGACAAAAATATTTGATGAAGGTGCGAACGTTCTCTTTCTCCTTCTGCTTTACTTCAATGAGAGAGGACATAGACATGTCCATCCCCCCTTCGTAGAATCGTGCGAAGAACAGTCTTGAAATCTTTAAAGGAAGTAATACAGTTATCCGCAAGACTACGGTACCACTGATAAGCCACTCCCGAGAGACAGCCTTTGAACACTCGAGTGAGAAGGGCGCCATTCCCTTGCAATAACACCGTCATCATGCTGAAGTAGTTCATATACTGGCTCGGTGACGTCTTTCCCTCAAACAAAGCCATAGCCTGTGGTTTGTATTTATGAGGGAAAGGGATCTTATCCCAGATAGTTGGGTAAGGCTGGTTGATTTCTAATTTCTTGAGCTGATCCTTATGCTTTAAGGCATCAAATTGGGCTTTCAATTCCCGCACTGCCTGCATCGGATCTTCAGCTAGTAAAGGGACCGCAGAGTGGTGAGAGATCGGTTGTATCGTAACTCCAATAGGAGGCAATACATTCTCCAAGTTAGGAAGTGGAGGAGCTGCTACCTCTTGATTTAGAGCAGGCTCCTGGTTCGCATTAGATGGTGGTAAGTCCACCCGCACACGTATTTGAGTCAGAGGGACCGATGCTTGAGCTATAGCATTTGTGTGTTGAGTCAGTATCATCTGGTATATATTCTCCATCATGGAATGCATCTCTTTCAGCGATGTCTCCAATACAGCGATGCGTTGCTCAGTACTTCCTGATGGGGAAGCCTCTTCGCGTTTATCTCCAATGGCAAAGACTCCCATTTCTCTGGATGTCATTGAAGGGTTATTATAGGTCTCTGTAGAGATTGACTCTATACTTTCAGCATCTGATTCGGGAAATTGGTGACCCCCAGTGTCGGAGTTAAAAGAATACGAAGTCGGTTGTCGTGACATCGAACGGGTATTTTGGAACACCCCAGCTTCAATGTTCTCAGGCAATCTGTCCAATCTCCTTTGGCTTGGAGTTCTAGAGGGATGACATCTTGAATTTGACCTTCCTCTAGGAACATGTGAAGCCATATTCACTGATACGAATGTAGGCTCTTCTTCCTGTAAAGACAAAAAGTAGTTCAACCGGTCGAAAACTGACCGTTTTGCCTTAGAACAGCATTATTTAACTATAAATTTGTGACTATTACAATAATGCTTCCTAGGGGGTGTAATAGACATGTTGGAAGATCCCCTATCTTTGCACTTCTGGATCGAAAAATTACGCAAGTCAGGAGGATTAACAGAAGAAGAAGAAGAATAAGAAGAAGAAGAAGAATAAGGCTTATTCTGCCTTTTTGTATCAGTTGGAATGCGGATATTGGGAACCATAACTCTCTCCCTGCCATAAGTATACAGCAGTTTAGCCATATGAGTAGCACATGATCCATGAGGAGCGAATCTATCCACAAACCGGGCATTCTTTACGCTAAGGGGCTTGACCTGGCATAATTTAGAACTTTGCACAGACTGGCGTAAAACTGAGGAAGTCCTCACTCGACCATCAGCATCTCGCATAATCTGGAGAGCGGGCGAATTCTTCTCTTGATGGCGTAAAAGCTGAGAGGTCGAAAAAACCTCCACTTGTTTTCCCTTGCGATGATTGCAGGGACCATCTGCCTCATTGTAGAGGGGAGATGCATTTTTACGCGCATGGCGCTTTTAGAATTTCTAAATTGGCACTGAGGCCTTATCAGAAACTTTGCCTGCCATGTCACAGACGGGAGACTGCATTTTACGCACAGGGCGTGGAGTAGACTTCTGGATTGGCACTAAGGCATTGCCAGAAGATTTGTCTGCCACGTCACAGACGGGAGACTGCATTTTACGCGCAGGGCGCGGAGTAGACTTCTGGATTGGCACTGAGGCATTGCCAAAAGCTTTGTCTGCCACGTCACAGACGAGAGACTGAGTTTTATGCGCAGGGCGCGGAGGTTGCGATGCTACAACCTTTTTGGTAGAAGTGAGAGGGTCCGCAGGAATGGTAGAGGATGTCCGGGGCATCCATACTTTACGCAATTTCCTGCTGTCTTAGACAGAGAGGGAATGAGAGCTACCTCCAGCTTGAAGCATGTCTTCGTAAGCCGATTGGTCGAATTGGATGACCAAGGTCTTCTTCGTTGATCCTACGGATACAGCATCCTGTTGAGCAATGGTTTTCTCATCAGATGAGAAAGTAGTCCCCAGCAGAGTCGCCATCTTGTGTTTGATAATAAACGAAAGAAATAAAATTGGGTTTATACGAAACCCTTTCTTTGGTTTGCAAACAAGAAAAAGAAGTACAATTAATCCTATACGAGGATATTAAGTACAAAAGTTTGATTCTGGGGAAATATTGCTATAGGAGTCTGATCTGCGGTCGATCACTTTGTCCCTTGGACTACACGATGACGAAGAAGTGCTGTAGAAGACGAAAAAGAAGCTTCAAAGACTGCAGGGGGATTGAACTCTCGTTGCCAAAAGCTCTCTATATATGCTCTCTTGACCTTGGTTTTTCTCCACTTTTTCTGACCTTTGTTCTGACCTTGGACCTTGGACCTCCGTGGACGGTGGCCTCTATTTATAGAGTTCAGCTACAGTCGGCATAGAAACCAAACAGCGGAGAGAGATGCACCTTTTACGTGACGGTTACAATAACTGCTACCCACGTATGAATGATCTTCTGAATCGGCGTATGACGCGTGTCTCATTATGAGGTAATGCGTATAACTGCTCGTCGAATATCACGACATGCAAGCCACGTAGATAACTGCCCCTTGCATAGAGATGGTTGGCATAAATGCCAAATAACTGTCTCGTTGGCGTAAAAGCCAAATAGCTATTCTGATGGCATAGAAGCCAAGTAGCTGTCATATTGGCATAGAAGCCAAATAGGCATAGAAGACGAATAGTTGTCAGGTTGGCATAGAAACCAAGTAGGCGTAGAAGCCTGATGCTTTGCAAATATAGCTTGATTTGACGTATTTCGAGGAGATAGCGTACAGCGTGCTCCTGTAGCTGAATATAGCCAGGTTGGCGTAATTCAAGGAGATAGCATACAGCGTGCTCCTATAGCTGAAAATAGTGCAGGGATGGTGATGTGGACGTATTATCCCTAATTATAGCTCATCCAGTCTTTGAAAGTAGAACCAAATCTCGTGCAATAAATGCAGAGATTTGCCCCCATCACGCGTATTAACTGCAGAGACGTGCCTCGAGCTCTGTACGAAGAACAGCTTTTGACGTGGCGGGGGGTTTCGTCTCTTCCTGAGCGTAAAAGCTCACCTCTGCCTATGTAAAACAGGTAGCGTATTCCTTGAATGCGTGGACGACGTCTTATATCAAGGTTGGTGTTACTAAACGACAGTTTGGGGCTCTGTGCAGAATCATCATAGCAGTCGTCCTCTCGATCGTCGTACGGTCCTCTTTGTCAGGAGTCAGGTTCACTGCTTGATCTGACAGGTTCATTCGAGGAATACGAAGAGATCCTCGTACAAGTTCCTGCTGCATTAAAAGCAAGCAGGTTTTACGCCAAAGTGACGATGTAGCAACATTTTTACGCTAAAGCAGTCTGGAAATACTGCATTGTGCGGGTTGTTCCGGAGCTATATTTTACGCTGAACTAGCGTTGAAGCTCTGTTGTATGCCGATGCCTCTGGAGTTATGTTTCATGCCATACAGTGCTTGAGCTCTGTTTTACGCGGGCTTCCTGCATGTTGAGGGTTTTACGCGTATGATTCCCCAGCGTATTTTTTATGCTTCTACAGGTAGTAATTTCTCTTATAAAGTTGTTGATCAATAACACCCTGATAGTTTCTAGGTTCCTTTAGAAAATACTTGATTTCGGCCAGTAAATCCTAGAATTCTTGTATCTTTATTTAGAAAATAGGCCCTTCCAGCAGGACCATGACCTTAGTTTTGGATACCAACTTAATTTTATAAGTTGGGTAGATCGTAGCCCTTGGTTTTAGCATAGGATTATTTCTAGAAATTCAGGGTAAAATTTGAATTTATTTTTGCGTTAATTAGGTTAATCTCGAACAGATTAAATTACCTATTTAATTTTGTATCCTTGATACCCTTTGTTGTGGCTCGGATATTTGGAGCACAATACTATCATTTTCTTTCAACAACTTTCATCCTTATGACATAGACTAGTCACTCTACACCTATGACATAACTATCACTCACAAACGGGCCTTTCCATGTTTTGTTTTAGTCACACAACATTTGTGACGCAATTGTACACACATGACACATAGATATCCTTTTTCTGTTGTGGTCAATTTTAATACTCAACACCGACTCAATTCTTTCAGCCACCTTGACATTCATGAGCCTAACTGGAACCTACTTACTGATGACACAATTGTTACTTCCAAATATACACACCCATGCTCCATATAGACACTCCAACATTTGTGGCATATCACCTTCTAAACCCTATACCCAACTCCATTGCAATTGAATTAAATTATACATAGGCAACCCAAATATCCCAACCACTGATATACTCATATCCCATTCATGCCAACCTACGTCTATGACACTTGTGTTGCATTAAATTGAACCCTTTGTACTCTTTACACAATATAAAATACCTTGATGAGTTATATCATCTTTTGACGCTTATTGTTGAACCATTCATCAGCATGCATGATATGCAATGAACAACTTCTCGATACCATCTCACCCTAGTTGTATTTGGCTATGGTAATTCCTATTGTCTTATAAACTCATGACCTAATTAGAAGTAAGAAGAACTGGTAGAACTTTTTTATAGAGTTATTGACTCATTAATGCTATGGTAGTACATAGATTTCCTTTAATAGGCTGTGACAACGGTCACAAAATTTTTACCATCTCGAATCCCTCTTTCAAGTTAGACTTTCTAAAAATTCTTAGAAATATGATCGTGACTATAGTTCCTGCGGCCAAATTTATTCTTATAAGTTGGTCAGAATCCTGAATAAGCGTACCCTTATTCTTAGAATACGTCGTCAAAATATGACTCCATTTGGTAACTGCGTCCCCATCTTTAGTGCAACCTTCTTAACTAAAATCTTTTCTACTATGTTTATTTTTAATTTCGAGGACAAATTTTTTATAAGTTTGGTAGATTGTAAGCACCCTGATTTTTAGAATTTAATATTTGTGGTATTCTGAAATTTTTGGGATTAAAAAAAATTATTATTTATTTTTAGCTAATTATAATATATAATATTCATGGATTTATAATTATGTGTATTTAATTAATTATTAATATTGTACAAAAAAACTATTTTGGGTGCAACTATTATTATTGTATTGTATAATTTTTTTAGAATTTATTGAGGTCTAAAACTATTTTTAATGGCCCCACACACACACACACACACACACACACACACACATATATATATATATATATATATATATATATAACAAAAGAAACGAGAAAAAGATTAATAGAATTAAACCGTAACTCAAACCCATAACCTAAAACCCACTAGCCAAAACCAACTTCTTCCCCCTCACCCCACCCCCCCACCTACCCCATGTACACAAAAAACCCCCACCCTCTCTCTCTCATATATATATATATATATATATATATATATATATATATATATATACTACACATCAAACCCTAACCCTACCCTAATCCTACCTCCGCCTACACCACCCCGATACCCCGGCGACCTCCCTCAACCGCTGGCCGCCCCCCCCCCCCCTGCGCACAGCCGTGCGGCCCCTCCTTCGCGCACAGCTTCCGCCCTCCTCGCTCATCCGATTCTCGTCCCGTCTTCACTGGTATGATCACAACCTAACCCTCTAGGATTCCTTTCAAGTGGAACGAATTTAAGTACCCTGTTTTGATCGAAAAATCGACCGAAAGTTGGCAGGAAAACTGTTCGAAAATAGTTCAGAAATTTAGTCCAAGTACCCATGTTCATGCCCAATTTTCTACCAACTCATTAATTATTTTTAAAATATAATTAAAAGGACTTCTTCACAATATAACCAAGATTTTTACTGTTCTTTTAGTTTTTATTAGTTTGTTTTAATGGTTAAATCACTACTAGAAAAAGCGGTCTTAGAGACGTATTTTAGCGACGTCAAAAGAAACGTCGCTAATAATATATAAATTAGCGACTCCTTATTAAAATGTCGCTAGACGTCGCTAAATGGCGACATTTAGCGACGTTTAGCGACTTTTATTAAGATTTTAAAAGATAAGTCGCTATAAGTTCAGTTTAGGTCGCTAAACGTCGCTAATATGTCTAATTTAGCGACGTTTAGCGACGTATATAGCGACCTTAATATTAAAAATATTTAGCAACGTGTTTAGCGACGCATTGACGTCGCTAAAATTTAAATTAGCGACGTTTTTCTTGGACGTCGCTAAACGTCGCTAAAATTTGGTTAATTAGGGATCGGTTTCATTTTTCCCCATCTGCTAAAATTTCGAAAAGAAAAAAAATCCCCCCCCCCCCCGCGCTCCGTCGACCCGCTCTCCACCGCGACTACTCCGGTAAACCCTACTCTCTCTCTCTCTCTCACAGGACACATGTGACATTGACACAAACAAGACACACACACAGACACTGACACAGACACAGACACGGCACACACACACACTGACACAAACACTGATCAGGACCTAGGGTTAGGGTTAGGTTTGTTGACATGGGGTTAGGGTTAGGGTTAGGGTTAGGGTTAGGGCCGACTGGCCCAAGTCGACGAGAGAGGTAACAGCAGCAGTGAGCACTGCTTACTAGCAGTGAGCAGGGGAGACTTGAGGCACATCAGCCCAATGTGCAACAGGCAACTTGGGGAGGCACTGCACAGCTGAACATAGTGTGCATTAAGGTTTAGGTGCATTGTAGTTGGTTGTTAGCTTCTGCAGGCAGGTGTGAGGGGGTCCTAATACAGTGTAAACACTGCATCCTTGTGCAGCAACTTACTGAGCCAGTCAGCAACTAGTGCAAGGCAGGATTTGGATGTGTTTGAGATGGGGTTTGAACTCGTATAATTTGAAGGACATGAGGGCAAGTGTCAGATATAACACCAACATCTGAGAGAAGATTGGGTATTCATAGTGATACTATAGTGCACACATGAGTGTGTGGCTCGGGATAAGGGGTAATCAAATATTGAGGAAGAAGGTAAGCAGTAGCAGTGGGTGACTGATTTAAAGAGGTGTATTAGTCAGGTGTTTGAGTGAATATATGTGTTGAAGAGAATAAGTAATAGGTGTGAAGGTTGAGTATTCATATAGGTGTATCCCAGATCTGGAAGTATAGAAGGAGTGTTTATATGACTATAGATGGAGTGTTTATATGAAGTATAGAATTTAGAGTACTTAATAGGTATTGTTGGTACCAGGTGAGTTTTGATTACAGAATTCTTAAGAGTGTATGTGTGTATCAGTATGCCAGTTTGGGGGGTTAGGTTTTTTTACTAAAGGGAGTGCAGTAATCTACCGGTAAATGTGAGTGAGTACAGTCACAATGCATGGGGTTATCCATTTCATAGAGCAATAGCCCGTGTAGTTGGGAAACTTTTGATGCAAAAATTGTTCAAGCACCAGGTGCCTTAGTGCAATGCCATGACTGCTTTTCCCATAACGGACACTGACCTAGGAGTGTGGTTGGGGGCAGCTGCAGTTCTATAGTATGACACACTATTTGTAGTATTGACTGCACACTTATAGTGCAGTTCATAGTACTATGAGGTTGAGGGAAGCTGCAGTTTTGATAAATGAAAATATGTATTATATCAGTTATGATTTTTATAGTACGGTTAATTTTGCATGTAATGATTTATATGATACATACTGTCAATTTTGCAGAAGTTTCTAGAAATGGATATGAATTACTATCTGCGTCATCATTCGTGGATGTACAACCGTCATCCTGATGACATGTGCGGTGTGCGGGATGAATTCATTGAGGGTGTACAGCAGTTCCTGCAGTTCGCAAAGGCGTTCCCTCAATACATGGATGGTACCAAAATTAAGTGTCCGTGTGTGAGATGTCGCAACAGGAAATATCATCCTGAAGTGGAAGTTACATATCATTTATACTCGAAGGGCTTTATGCCGAATTACTATCAGTGGACCGCGCACGGAGAACTTGTATCTCTAGCATCAGAGTCGGAGCCCTATGTGGAGCAGTATATGGATGTCCAAGACCACGATGCTTATGACGACGGGTTGGTGAACATGGTTTATGATGCGGCGGGGCCTAGTTTCAATCCTGACAATTATGATGCGGCGGGACCTAGTTTCAATCCGGACAATTATGATGCAGCTGAGGAGGCACCGAATGCCGATGCTACAAAGTTTATGGAGTTGCTTGAGAATGCAAGGACTCCACTATATCCTGGTTGTGAGGATCATTCACCGTTGGAGGTGGTTACAAGATTATTGAGCATCAAGTCCAATTTTAACATGTCGCAAGAATGCTATAATCGACTGCTCGATTTGATTATAGAGATCTTGCCCGAGGGTGCAAAGTTGCCTAAAGACTTCTATCGATCTAAGAGGATGGTGAGATCGCTTTGGATGGGATACGAGAAAATCGATGCATGTCGCAACGGGTGCATGTTGTACTACAAAGACGACAAGGATGAAGATGCGTGCAGATTCTGTGGTACTGATCGCTTCAAGGCCACTGTTAGAGGAAAGTCTGTCGGTGCAAGGAAGCCTACCGATTCGATGCACTACTTGCCTTTGACGCCGCGGTTGCAGCGGTTGTTTATGGTTAAGGAGACTGCAGAAAACATGAGTTGGCACAAGCGAAAACAGATCGAAGGAGTATTGGATCATCCATCCGATGGAGAAGCATGGAATCACTTTGATCGAGAGTATCCATATTTTGCCGAGGAAGCGCGTAATGTCAGATTGGGGCTCTGCTCTGACGGTTTTACCCCATTCGGACTTTCGGGCTCCCAGTATTTATGTTGGCCTGTGATCGTCACTCCGTACAATCTATCGCCTTAGATGTGCATGAAGACTCCGTATATGTTCCTAACCGTTATTATCCCGGGTCCAAACAATACGAAGAGGAACATCGATGTGTATTTACAGCCTTTGATAGATGAGTTGAATCAGCTGTGGAAAGTCGGTGCCAACACGTACGATGTTTCTAGAAAGCAGAATTTTCAGATGAGGGCAGCACTTATGTGGACCATCAACGACTTTCCGGCCTATGGAATGTTATCGGGATGGAGCACCCATGGTCGTCTCTCATGTCCGTATTGTATGGACCGTTCTCAGGCTTTCCGTTTGAAACACGGAGGCAAACCGTGCTTCTTCGATTGTCATCGACAATTTTTGCCGAAGGATCATCCGTACCGGAGGAATCAGAATGCTTTTCGTGCGGGAGTTGTGGAGAAGGCCAATCCACCGCCAAGGTGGCCCGGATGAACGATATGGGAAGAGGTAAAAGATTTACCAAGTGCTATCCAAGAGCCTGCTAAGGGGTACAAGTGTGACGGATTAGGTCGCACCCATAACTGGACGAAGAGGAGTATATTCTGGGATCTGCCATATTGGAGCACCAATCTGATCAGACATAACATTGATGTCATGCATATCGAGAAGAATGTGTTTGATAACATAATTAATACTGTAATGGATGTAAAGGGGAAGACGAAAGATAATCCGAAGGTGAGGTTGGACTTAGAAGACATATGTAGACGTCCTGCATTGCATTTGATAGAGGAGGGGAATGGAAAGTTAAAGCAACCTAAGTCAGTTTTCTCATTGGATAAAGAGGATAAAGGTAGACTTTGTAGGTGGATTCAGGGTCTAAAGTTTCCAGACGGGTACGTGTCGAACTTGAAAAGATGCGTCGACCTCAAGGAGAACAAACTAGTAGGTATGAAGAGCCACGATTGTCACGTATTCATGGAGAGGTTAATTCCGATTGCATTTCGGAAATTCTTACCGCAGGTCGTTTGGGACCCATTGACAGAGCTGAGCATATTCTTCAGAGATCTTTGTTGTACTAAGTTGCTCGTCGATCGTCTAGAAAAGCAAGAGAGGGACATTGCGGTAACACTATGTAAGCTCGAGAAGGTGTTTCCTCCTGGATTCTTCGACTCTATGGAGCATTTGCCAATTCATCTTTCCTATGAGGCACGTGTTGGTGGTCCTGTCGGTTATCGGTGGATGTACCCCTTCGAGCGTCATCTGAATCACCTAAAGAGAAAGGTGAAAAATAAGGCACGGGTTGAAGGCTCTATTTGTGAAGCTTATGTTCTCGAGGAGATTATAAACTTTTGCTCGACGTATTTCAAACTGCATGTTGCTACTAATAGGACGAAAGCTCCCAGAAACGACGACGCATATCAGGAATATAATGATGCAATACTCAAAGTATTCAATGCATCCGGAAAGCCCTCGGGAAAAATGAAGAAGAGATATTTGAATGACGATGAGCTAAGGGCTGCTCAATTATATATATTACTCAATTGCGACGAGGATGAAGTGGAGAAGCTAGAGGGGTAAGTAATTAATACGTCCACGTTTACATCATCTCAATGTAATAGTATAAGATACTAATATGCTACTAATCAGCAGTTGCTTCATTGTTTTTCAGCACATATAATGATGAGTTGAGGTCGGTTAGACCCTACATAACAGACGAAGAAGTAGAATAAGATATGAGATGCTATTTTTCTTCTTGGTTGAGCGCATATGTAAGATGCTTGGTAATTACTTTTTATTTCTGCACTTGCAAAACAAATAACTTACTATCGCTACTTTGGTATTTAGGTCGATCGTCTAATATCACCCGAGACTGAATCTATTAGGACTCTAGCCAAGGGACCAATTACTGCCGTAAAAATATGGCCAAGTTTCTGTGTGAATGGGTTCAGGTTCAAGTCAACAAATGCTCCTATCAGAGACAGCTTTCTGGATCTTGATTCCACGAAAAACAGTGGTTTGTGTATCAAATCTACAAACTACAAAGACGTCAATCCGGGCAATGATTTTTTTGGCATCTTACGAGAGATTGTGGAGTTGACATATAATTATGGCCCAGAACCTGCTAATATCGTGCTATTCAGGTGTGAATAGTTCGATCCGATTCAAGATCAAGGTTGGAAAATTGACAAGCATGGCCTTGTGGATATAAACTACAAGCGTAGATATCAAGGCTACGAACCATTTGTCCTATCAAGTCAGGCTCAGCTCGTGTACTTCATAACTTATCCTAGACGGGGGACAGCGAGGTCGGATTAGTGGGCAGTATGCAAGACTAAAGCTAGAAATACCTTTGACATTGACGAAATAGCTTATCAGGAGGACGATCTACCTCTTGTAACAAATATTGTAGATGTGGACTCAACGAAAGTTACTCATTACACGAGTAATAATGTAGAAGATGTAGAATTATCCGAAGAGGACGACGAAGTAGATGAAAGTGAAGACGAGGAAGAGGAAGAGCAGGACGAGGAAGACGAACAAGATAAATTTTCTGAAGATGATTGAAAATATAAAATATTGCATGTAGAATGTAACTGTATTTGGACTGTAAATATTGCATGTAGAAGTAGATGTTGACATTAACGAATATATGTATTATATTTTGACTGTATAATGCTTTGAGATATGTATCACATTTCGACTGTAGAATGTAGTATATATTTGTGTTTCTCTATATTCATCATATGTTGTTATCAAATATGACAGGACGACGCGGAGGATTCGGCAGGTCCCGAGGTAGACAGAGTGCCACTCCGGTACTGCCTACTGTTGGTTCCGGATCATCGTCGCCCAGTACTCCAGTATATCGATCAGTCACATCTCCGACTGCGACGACGTTGCGTGGCATCACTCCTGGGACGAGTAGTTCCAGGCGTGATAGTACTCCCTCGTCCAGCGTTCCTCCTGCTGACGGAACCATGGAGACAGATGAGCATGTAGAGGAGGTCGTGCCGACGTTGTCCCAGCATCAGCAAGATCCTCCATGCGCACCACCGGAGGAGACGAGGACAGAGATTTGGGCCGACGGTACAAAGTAAGTCAATTAGATGGTTTAGTATATATTTGTGTTTCTCTTTATTCATCGTATATTGACTTTTTCAGTAATCTAAATTATTATTTCTGTATAGATATCGTCCATCGTCGGTTCAGAGACGCCTGGGCCAATTTTTGAGGAACAACTACGGTGGCCCTTGGATCAACTACTCTGAGGCTCCGGAGGAGAGGAAGGCGTTCTGGTTTGCGCACTTCCAGGTAAAAGTATATTAAATAAATCCTCTAATTTATGCATATTCGTGATGCTAACTTAATGAATTATTTATTGTAGCAAACGTATTTTTATCCTCCGCACCGGGCCGAGTTGATCGAGCGGCTCTTTCCTACCGTTGCCGCCAACCTTATCCGAGATGCTCTGGATGACCAGAAGGCTCGTGATCGTGCTGGAAAACCGATCTAAGGTTGGATCACGCTTGAGCAGTGGACTGCGATGAGGGCTAGATTCGACGATCCGAGCTACAAGGAAAGGTCTAAGAAGGCCAAGGTGGCTAGGCAGAATGCTGCCAAGTGGTGTGGTGGCTCGATTCCGATGACGAAACATTTCCGTCGTTTGGTATATTTTTTCTTTTAAAATATATTATTTTAATATAAGTACCATAAAATGGTACTTGGAAAAAATATTTAAGTTTAGTAATAAAAAATATATTTTTAACAGGTACAGAGGGGTGAGGATGCAAACATGGTGACCGTCTTCTTGGCCACCCATCACAAGGACGGAAATCTCATTGATGAGAGGGCCTCACAGACCTATGTAAGTATTACTTTACTTTGTGTTTATTTTAATATAACTTAGGCAATTATTGAGTTTCCAAACCTTTTCTAGGCCGAGTATCTTAGGCTTCGTGAGCGGGCGACTGCTAGTGCACCTACACCTGGAGAGGCTGGTGCTTCGTCGCAGCCCGGTCCATCTCCGTCGGCGGACGACCTGTGGGTGACCGCAGCTGGTGGTCTCCAGAGGGGTACGTACTACGGTACGGGTTCCTATGGCGCCCTGGTTGCGACGCAGTCATCTAGGGCCTCCCCGACAGCTGTGCATTCCATACACCCCTCGCAGTCGCAGCCCTCGCAGTCGTCGGCCAGAGTCCAGGAGGCCGTCCAAGAGGCCGTTGACCGTCAGATTGCGTCTCTCCGTGACGACTTGCTGCAAAGTATGGAGGACCAGTCCCGGTCCCAGCCACAGGCGGACGATCCGATGCTCATCGCACGATTGGATATGCTCGACCGCAGCATGACGGAGCTACGAGAATTGACAAATGATATTAGAGCCTCCAATGATCGTAACATCATGGAGCTGCAGGCGTCACAGCTATCGACGGGCGAGAAGCTGACGAGGATGCAGGCGTCACAGCTATCGATGGGCGAGAACCTGACGAGGATGTAGGATTCAATGGGTGATAGCAGTACGAGGCTGTTATCTACCCTGGATTCTTACAACCAGCGACTCGCAGACTTGGAGCGGGCACGGCCTCCACCGACGTCATTGCCTTCTCCATCGACATCGGTGTCGATTCCACGGGACGAGTATGAGGAGTTGTTATCCTTCAAGCGCGCCGCTGGTCAGCCTCCTGCAGATCCGTAGTAGTATAGTTATTTTTATTATTATTTATGAATTATTGATACTTCAACAATAGACATGCTGTATGATGCTTCTTGTGGTCTTTAATTTTTTAGTTAATTTAATTGGATTATATAGTTATCCACATTTAATTGGATTAATACTTCTTGTGGTCTTTAATTTAATTGGATTATATAGTTAACTAGATTGAATCATGTTGGTGTGTATGATGAAGATGATGTAAAACTGCAGGGAATCACCAATGTTTGCTTCTGCACATTATTTTTTTATTTTTTTTTTAAATTAGCGACGTTATTAGCGACGTTTAGCGACGTTTAGCGACGTTAATTTACGTCGCTAATTACGTCGCTACTTAGCGACGCTGTAAAACGTCGCTAAGGACGTCGCTAATGACGTCGCTAATTACGTCGCTAAATGTCGCCAATTGCTGACATGGCAGTATAGCCAGGTCATTAAAGACGTCGGTGTAACGTCGCGATAGATGTCGCTAATCAGCGACGTTTAGCGACTTTTCTAAACATCGCTTTTTAGTGACTTGGCATCGCAAAACGTCGCTAAATTTAGCGACACATTAAAGTCGCTAAAAAATGTCGGCATAGCGACGTTTAGCGACGTTTTTTGTTTTAGCGACTTGGTGTTTTCCGACTGCTTTGAAACGTCGCTAATTACGTCGCTAAACCTAATTAGCGACAATTTTTGGTTATTTAGCGATGTTTTTAGACGTCGCTAATTTGACTTTTTCTGGTAGTGAATTATTCTTGTTCCAAAACGACTAAACTTATTTTTAAAACACCAAAAATCTCATGATACGGGGTACATTCTGCCATACGAGACAACTTCATCGTGTGCGAGTTGCACCGAAAGGCGCGTATAATCAACGAGGATGTGTGGGCTTTCGTAAAACTTGATTTGGATGTGCGTGCACACCAAAATCAACGTGTATCCACCGAAAAATACCGTATTGACTTTTTTGACACTCGTCATAACTTCGTGTGTGCTTGTCGTTTCGTAAGGAAACTTGTGACATTGGATTCGCAGCGTTATGATGGTCCTGTGATCCAAGTTTTGTTTGATTCTCAGAACGTTGAAGAAACGTCATTTTGTGGGCCACACGGTTCCACATAACGGGCAATTTCGTGATCGGCTCATCGAAATCTAGTTTTGGACGTTCCTTTGGGTTCATATCATCATTCTAGACTCGTAAACACTAAGTGGGACAAATTTGAAGAACTTTATCTTTGGCACATTTTACGGTGCAAAGTGGGCCACATGTGGATCCCGCTTTGACCCAAAACTGTCAATTATTCCCCTGTGTCCAAATTAGACTTATGGGTAGTCAATCCTAGCTATTTCAAGTATTCTGAGAATATTGGTGATATTCTTTTCAGTATCCGGAGGTGTACGTGCAGATTCTACTTTACGGGGAGCAGTTAACGGAGTTCAGAACCCAGGCAAGTGTACATTGCCATGATGTATCACAGTTTCTTGCCTTTATTATCTTATTTAGTTATTATAGTTATTTGATATGTGTGATGTATGTGTTTACCCTAGGACGGTGAGACGTTGCTTAGCGTTCGAACAAGATTCGGGTGTCGATGCCGTACGCTGAGTCGTGCAACGTCACTTAGAGAGTTGATTCCATGATCCTATTTTTACGTGCTTGCTTTACCAAGGACGCCATGCCCTAGGACACTTGACACTATTTCATGTGACAGAATCTTTCTTGAATTATTCATGGTGATTCTATATAGGCTTACAAGATTCGTGATATGAGACTTACATTTTATATGGATATTATTATGACTCGCTGCACTAGCTAGAGGTCATGATCTTGCGTGTTATGGACATAAGACGTTGTGGACATGAGACGTGTGATTACATTGGGTGGGAATAGACACACAAGCTATAGGCTGATTACATACATATATATATTTTTTATTATTGCGGTGCTTTATACTCTGTTCCAAAGCTTGGCCCATTACTTGATATTACTGCTATCGGCTCCTCGACACAGAGCTTGTGGTGGTTTCAGACTGAGTACTAGTGATGCTCTCACTTATATTTTACTTAGATGGTTACAGTAGTTTACCCTTGAGTGCATGGCATTATACTGTTTTACTTTTAGCATGATGTTTTTTGTACCTTGTTACGTCCCCCTGAGGACCTGGTCCCTTGTCAGTTTTTGCAGCATAGACGGTTGCGGAGCCTTTGGAGTTGTTGATGGAGTTGCTTGTCTTGCAAGCATTAGTACCAGGTACTTATATCATATCTACAAGAGTTATGGTTATTTATTCATATTGTTATTTATCGGCTGATGTAGCCTAGTTTTATAGACTCATATTTCTTTCTCGAGTCTATTCGAGTTTGTATGTTACTGGGCGGCTGACTTTAGCACATGTTGTCACGACCCTCACCCTGATATTCGGGCACGAGTACGCGGTTACGCCCAGCCTACGTCGCAAAATCAGCGGTAGAACGTTGTCTGGATTAATTCTAACTATCTAATATCTCAACTATATAATATGGTACTTGTCAATCATCTCAACTCCAAACGGAGGAGCAATATGGTATCTCACAAGTATATCAAATCTTAATCACAAAACAAACTAAGGAAAGATAATGCACGAATAGAATAATGAAGGAAGAAAAGATACAAGTCAGAAATAATAATACATCTGTGAATCTCCTCAAAATAATAGTCTAATACAAGAATCACTACACCTACTAAACCTCCTCAGTCACTGGTACAATGTCCTCCGGATCTAGGGGAGTATCCTCTAAAGTCTCACCCTCCTAAGGGCCGTAATGTATTGGACACAGCTCCTCTAGCCAATCATCTGGGAAAAATATATCCAGTCAGGCTTGGAGCGAAGTACATACCTCTAAAAGCAGTTCCAATAACATAATCGAGCATATATAACAAGCAATAGAAAAAGGATACAAGATGCACAAGTAGAAAGAATATACAATACAAGTGAATAGGCAATAGGCACAATAAGAACTGGAAGTAAATACAAGAATAACTGCAAGTAGAGAACAAGAATACTAACTATGTGTTTTAGAGTGTAAGTTCATTATGTGATCGGCTTAGGTTGCACATGAGGTATAAAGGTAACTCCATTATACGTGAGGTGTATAATCGACATGCACATGAGATCAAGAGGGCTTTGATCACATAACCAACTCCTACTCCCCCTCCCCAACCAATACTCATGGATCCAATCATGATACATTACGTACATGATCACGATATAGTCACACTAGCACACGAAATAGTGGATGCACAAGAAGCACATGAAAGTCAATACCCGGTGCACACGATAAAATACATGTGACTGGGTACCCGTTGCACAAGGCAGGGGATAACACCTCCTGACGGGATCCATATAGCACCAGTCTGTGTAATCACTATGTCGAAAATTAATGTATACTATTCTAGAACATGCATATATACAATATTATGAATTAAAAACAAATAGAGAAATGTACTCGCCTGAAGTCCTGAGCAAAGTGTGTCTCTCGATGCCCAAGCTGGTGTCTCACAACCTATATATGGTATGTTACATCAATACAAGGTTCAATGATAAAAATAAATGAAGTTGATATAATTCTAGGTCGATATGCCATTTCTAAGTCAAACCAATGAATTATAGGTTGCAAGAGACAAATCTTAAGTCACTAAGTCAATACACTATGAAGCTATGCTATACTAGCTAAGCTAACACACAACAGAGCATTCAAGAAGCCGTATCCTAAGATACGCAAGTTTTCTCATATGAAAATAGTTTATATATATATATATATATATATATATATATATATATATATATATATATATATATATATATAAGTCAAATATAATAATAATATCTCAAAATAATATAATTTGGATACCTTGGCCTTGCACCAATGCGTATCGCAACTACCCTAATACCCAATGTCAATACCTTGGGTATCGACCCAATACCTTGGTGATACCTTGGTATTCCGAGGTAACCCAACACTTAGTGTAACTAATTCAATATATATATATATATATATATATATATATATATATATATATATATATATATTATAGTGTATATCTCCAACTAACACTAACTCTATAAACTAACACTATAATATATATATATATATATATATATATATATATATATATATATATATATATCAAGCTAACCTAATTAGTTACTAATAGTTACTTAACTAACTAATAGGGTATATATCTATACTGACAATATAGGTCCTAACTGATACAATCTAACTAAATAACTACTATTTCCATCTAATACTCTAAACTAATACACCTGGAACTTTTTAACTAATTTAATTACTAGCACACTAGTTATGTAGGTGCTAACCATACTAAACTACTACCCAAAACCCCGATACCGAGCTAACTGACACAAAGGACTGCTATTGGACCAACCCCGATACTGCACAGTGGATTACCCCACTGCCCGGAAACTCCATGCAGTGCTATGCTACACTCAGTTTGTCCTATATATGGACTTTGCTACAGCTGTTGTCTTCATGACTTACACAGTAGCTGTTGTCCTATCTCGATCACCTCTGTTGCAGGTGCTGGTTCTTATCTCGATTAAGTGTGCACTACACACAGTGGCCAACCTCTGGTGAATGCAGTTTGAGAATGCAGTGCTATGCTACACTCAGTTTGTCCATCGGGTCGCCTAACCATCTAAGTGAATGCAGTTTGAGAACAACTTTCCACCAAGTGGGCTATCTGGCTTAAAATATGGGATTGGCGTGACTCTCTTGGAGAATCAGAGGCCTCAAAGCATGTCATCTTTTGAACGACAGAGGCCGCCAGTAATATGTAGTGGTCATTATCACCCTTTCTCCGACGGAGAATTCGGGCGTTACAGAAAAGTGCAAAGGAGCCCAAATGCTTTACTTATTGTTCTCCCTGCCCCATGCTCTAAGCATGTCATATATATGACACAATAATACCTCTAATAACTGCCAGGTCTACTAGCATACAAAGTTTTTATTAGCAGTCATTCCTGATGCACGGCCCTTACGTATAGGCAGCCAATCCAATACGAAGTCCAAAAATCTATATGAGACTCACAACTCGTGTAATAACTGTGTCATGGCCAATGAATCCACGGATGCTCCATAATGCTAGGGTAGTCTTATAAAACAGGTCCAAAGTAAAATAAACATCTATATAGGCAGAATTAAATATGCATGTATCATTTTTTTGGAATGTAAATAGATGTACAGTGGCAAGGTATACTTGCCGAGTAAAGTCCAGTAAAGTGTTCGTCCAAAGAAATGTTAAGTGTGATAAGAAGAAGGGTTAGTGTTTGGGAGTTGTAATTATATATAGGAGTAAAGAGGCGGTGGAATTTACTTAATGGTTAAGAAACTATTGCTGTTGTTTTCTTCTTATTGGTTTATGTGTGCGGTTGAGAAGATCTTTTAAGGAGTGGTGGAATGAAATTCTTACACGTGTGGAATAGCAAAGCAAAGCAAAATTGGGTTTTGCTTCTGCTGCTGATACTACGCGCGAGAAAGTAAGTATACGCAGGGTAGTCTTATATGCGTCAGAGGAAATAGAAAGCGGCGCATGATTTTGGTTTTTATGTGCAGAAAACTGAAGAGTTTACGCGGGTACACTGCTGCTTTTATTATACACGCGGAAGTGGTTTTGTGCGTAGAGAAAGGAATTTAGGCGGGTTGGGTTTTTACGCATGAAAGAGTTTCTGCAGGATTTTTTTGCTAAACGAGTTTTATGCAGGGATGATTAACGGGTTGCGGGTTTGGTCCAATAGGAATTTCTGTTTTTCTTTTCTTTTCTTTATTATTATAATAATTAATTATAATAACTAATACTGTTTTTCAGGAATGGGGGTTTACATTCTACCCAACTTATAAAAATTTTGTCCTCGAAATTAAAACTAAGCCAAGTAAAATAAAAGTCAAGGATTGGTAGAAGATATAAATTAACAAAGTAATTCATACCTTGGTCTATGAATAGGTTCGGAAAATGTTGGCGCATGTCATCTTCGCGTTCCCAAGTAGATTCTCCTGGCGAGCCATGTTTCCATGCCACGCGGACTAAGGGAATAGACTGGTTTCTCAATACCTTCTCTCGACGATCAAGGATTCCCACAGGTTGCTCTTGATATGTCAAGCTTGGCCCAACGGTGATCTCCGAATGGTCAAGAATATGACTGTTATCTGCTACATATCGCCTGAGCTGCGATACATGGAATACATCATGTACTTCCTCAAGTGAAGGTGGTAGCGCAAGTCGATATGCCACTTCTCCCACTTTTTCTAGTACATCAAATGGCCCAATATACCTTGGACTTAACTTGTCGTGCCCTCCGAATCGAATGGTGCCTCTGGTAGGTGATATCTTTAAGAAGACATGATCGCCCTCTCTAAATTCCAAGGGACGGCGATGAAGGTCTGCCCATTGTTTCTGCCTATCTTGCGCTGCTCGCAAGTGTCCTTGTATTTTCTTTATTGTCTCCACGGTATTAATTACTAGCTCTGGTCCCAGGATTTAATGTTCTCCCACGTTGCTCCAACACACAGGAGACCTACACTTCCTTCCATATAATACTTCAAACGGAGCCATCTGAATGCTTGCCTGATAGCTATTGTTGTAAGAAAATTCAACAAGATGTAGGTGGTCCTCCCATAATCCCCCAAAGTCTAACATACAGGCCCTTAACATATCTTCTAATGTCTGAATAGTACGTTCTGACTGCCCATCTGTTTGAGGGTGATAAGATGTACTGAACTTCAGATGAGTTCCAAGGCTTTCTTGCATACTTCTCCAAAAATGTGATGTATGCGCGAGTCCCTGTCTGATACAATGCTGACTGGAATGCCATGCAATTTCACGATCTGCCTCATATACAAGTCAGCCAAAGCTTCTGTAGATTGGCCAACTTTAAAAGGCAAGAAATGTGCTGACTTGGTGAGTCGGTCTACTATTACCCACACTGCGTCTTTACCACTTGGACTCTTGGGAAAGCCCGTGACAAAGTCCATAGTGATATGTTCCCACTTTCACTCTGGAATCGGGAGTGGTTGCAATAACCCTGCTGTTCTTTGATGCTCCGCCTTTACTTGTTGACATACTAAGCATTTAGCTAAAAAGCGAGCTATCTCTCTTTTCATTCCATGCCACCAAAAATATTGTCATAAATCACGATACATCTTGGTGCCTCCAGGATGAATAGAATATATTGAACTATGAGCTTCTGTCATCAGCTCTTGTCGAATTTCTCTATTGGGAACATATAGACGATTATTACATCGTAATGTCCCATCATCATGAATGCACAGTCCTGTCTGCTCTCCGACTTATGTTCTTTCTTTTAATCTTTTGAATCTAGTGTCTGTAGGCAATGTTGTCTTGATTCTTTCTACTAGTGATGATTGTATTTGCAAGTTGGCTAGTGTCCCATCTGCTCTGGGTAATAACACTTCAATGCCAAGAACTTGCAAATTCTTCAATAATTCCTTCTGTGTTGTTAAGGAATAAGTTGTTGTCCTTCGGCTTAATGCATCTGCTACAACGTTAGCCTTGCCTGGGTGATAATGTAGCTCTATCTCAAAATCTTTCATCAATTCAAGCCATCGACATTGCCGCATATTTAACTCCTTCTGCGTGAAGACATATTTTAGGCTTTTGTGGTCGGTATAGATTTCCACCCGTTCTCCATATAAGTAATGTCTCCATAACTTCAAAGCAAATACAACTGCTGCAAGTTCCAACTCATGAGTTGGATAATTCTTCTCTTGTACTCGTAATTATCTAGATGCATATACAATCACCTTGTCATGCTGCATCAATACGCATCCCAAGCCTTTACCTGATGCGTCACTGTAGATCACATATCCTCCTGATCCTGATAGAATAGTTAATACTGGTGCTGTAGTCAATCGCTTCTTTAATTCCTCGAAAGCGGCTTAACACTCGTTAGTCCATATGAACTCTTGCTCTTTGAAAGTTAATCGAGTCATAGGTGTTGCTATTCTTGAGAAGTTCTCCACGAATCGTCGGTAATATCCTGCAAGTCCAAGAAAGCTTCTTACTTCTGCTGCTGAATTAGGAACATGCCATGTCTCGACTGCCGAGATTTTTCCTGGATCTACAGAAATACCATCTCCTGTAATAACATGTCTAAGAAATGAGACTCTGTCCAGGAAAAACTCACATTTACTGAGCCTCGCATATAACTGATCTCTTCTTAAAGTCTCTAGAACAATCTGCAGGTGCTTCTCGTGCTCCTCATGGTTCTGTGAATAGACAAGTATATCATCTATGAAGACTACCACGAATTGATCCAAATATTGATGGAAGACTCGATGCATTAAGTCCATAAAGATAGCTGGAGCATTAGTCAATCCAAATGGCATGACCAGAAATTCATAATGCCCATATCTTGTCCGAAATACGGTTTTTGAAATGTCTTCCTTCCGTACCTTCACCTGGTGATATCCTGATCTCAAATCTATTTTTGAGAACACCTTGGCTCCACTGAGCTGATCAAATAAGTCATCAATGCGTAGCAGTGGATATTTATTATTTACTGTCACTGCATTCAAGGCTCTATAATCGATGCACATACGTACTGACCCATCCTTCTTTGGTACAAATAATACTGGTGCTCCCCAGGGTGATGCACTTGGTCGGATAAAACCTTTCTCTTCTAGTTCCTTCAATTGTGTCTTTAATTTCTTCATCTCCTTCTTTGCCAGTCTATAAACATGTGATGCTATAGGTGCTGCTCCTGGGGTTAATTCAATTGAAAACTCTACGTCTCTATCTGGGGGTAATCCTGGTAATTCTTCTGGGAAGACGTCTGTAAATTCTGAAATAATGGGATGATAGATAATATCGTCCATTACGAACTGCATACCATTAAGGATTTCTGTGGATCCTCGTACAAACTCAAGTTCAGGCTGGCCTGGTACCATAAAAAGAATGCTTCCTCCAAAGCAATCAAAAAAAGTATGGTGCTTGCTCAGCCAGTCCATTCCAAGCACAATATCAAAAGTAGGCATAGAAAGAACTAAGAGTCGAGCATTTATCTCTCTGCCACGTATCATTATAGGACATGATCGACAAATTCTACTAATAGGTACTACTCCTCCGGTAAGAATTCTAACACAACTAGGTAAAGGTGTAGAGGTAATATTGTGTTTGGCAATGAAATTAGATGATATGAATGAGTGGGTGGCTCCCGTATTAAATAATGTTATGGCAGAAAAAGTAAAAGCAATAGTGATACCTGCTATAACATCAATCTCCTGATCCATGTTATCTACTTCCATAGCAAAAGCTTGCCCATTCCTCTGTGGCTGTCCATGACTAGCCCTCAGGTACTGATCCTCCTGGGTAGGTAGCGGTGGTCCTCGCTGAAATCCCCCTGTTGTTGAAGGTCGAGGTGCTCCTGGTCTAATCATCTGTTGAGATGGCCTTGGTGCTGGAAGTGCTAACCTCTGTGCTGGCGGTGGAAGTGTTGATGCTTGTTGCATAGGACAGTCCTTCAATATATGTTGTCCAGAACCATATCTCATACACTGTCCTAGGCGGACTCGACAGTCCCGTGAGAGGTGCCCACGTCTCCCACAATAATTGTATTGGGGTTTTTCTGAAATCTGGTACGGTCCTGCTCTGTGTTGGTACTGTTATTGCTGAGCTAAAGGACGTCTAATAGGTCCTCCTTGTTGTATCCTTGCCGGTCCTTGTGGCATCCTCAGCTGACTTCCTTTTCCTTTGCTGATGGTTTCTTGCAATCTGGCTTCTGTCAGTAACTCGGCATAAGAGATTCGGGACTGGGAACTAGTATAGTGTTGGAGCTCTTTAGTTAATCTACGATGAAACCTCTTAGCCTTGGCCAAGTCATTTGGTATCAGAGCAGCGCCATATTTGCTAAGGCGGCTAAATTCAGCATCATACTCGTCCACTGTTCGGTTTTCCTATTCTAAGTGGAGAAACTGATCGTATAATGCATCTCTGACAGTATCCGAAAAATACTTTCTTTCAAAGCATTCCAGGAATTGCTCCTATGTCTGGTATGTACCCAACTGGCGTTCCATGGACTTCCACCAGTGATGAGCATTATCATCTAGTAGCGTCCTCACACCTGTCATCTACAGGTCTACAGGTAGCTGTGATGCCTCTAATAACTTTCAAGTGTGAGTAATCCAGTTGGTAGTTTCTTCTGGATTCTCATTGCCTTTGTATGGTCTCGGGCCCATTTGTACAAAGTCTTTTACCGAACCAACTCTAGCTTGTGGTACTGGAGCTAGTGCTTGGGCTGGCACAGTAGTCTTTGCAGCCATCCTTTCAAGTGTTGCCAGAAATTCTTGTCTCTGCTCAGCTGCTTGCTGTCTCTGTTCTGCAGCTAGTGTGGCGGCCTGTTATTGCTGTTCCTTCAGTATCATTTGGAAGAGTTGGAACAGTTGTGTCGGGCCATCCTGAGGTGCTAATGAGACTGGAAGAGTCCCATTAGGTGGAATGGGTAAGTCAGATGGAACTGGATTATGAATCTGTCCATCTGATCCTGAAAGTCTAGGGTTTGTTGAAGTCCCTCCTTGAGTTAGATTATTGACTCCAGGAGTTATGTTACCCTCAGTGATAGTACATTCTTTCTGCATATCCATCTTTCTGCAGTTAATATACATAATCATTTAGGCAAGGTATGGGAATCAAATAAGGTACAGGCATTAAATAGGATGTAGAAGTATGTAATATGC
The DNA here is from genome assembly GCA_036927795.1 of Iris macrosiphon. Taxonomy (NCBI): domain Eukaryota; kingdom Viridiplantae; phylum Streptophyta; class Magnoliopsida; order Asparagales; family Iridaceae; genus Iris; species Iris macrosiphon. The sequence continues at coordinate 65,545,395 of JAYESA010000014.1, forward strand.
TGGAAAGTTATCCGCGTAAAATATAGCTTCAGAGCTAGCTGCTTAGAGCAGGGCTCCAAGGAAGTTTAGCGTAAAGTAAAGATTTTAGATCATCGGCGTAAAACATAGTTCAGGACTTATCAGCATAAGGTCTATGCGTAAAAGTTCTGCGCATAAATCTGAGCGTAACTACTATTTTCGTAAATTTATCTGCGTAAAGTATAGCATACTTGGCAGCGTAAGAAACTTTTCGTTTTCCTGGATGAATTTGTCAGAAAACATGACATCTGACAAAAGTACCACACAATATTCGAGAGAACGGCAGTGATGGTGATTTGCACAGAAACTCGGTCGTCAAAGGCTGTTGCTGCACAGGGCTCGGAGCATATCTCTGCATTAATTGCTAAAAATTGGTTTCTTAATGACTAAGATAGTGATAAATACGCTTATCATCATCCTTATACTTACGCCTGATCAAACTATTTATGCTGGGTTCAGGGATCATCAGGTTTACGCTGGGTATTTACCTATGTAATGGCATACGCAGATTTAGAAAGACGAAGGGATCGTAGGAAAACAGTTTGTTATAACTGCAGCGTAAAGTATACCTAACTATGGCGCAAAAATAGGTAATCTCCTGCAGCATAAAATATATGCCAACAAGAGCAAAGGATTTGGGCATAAAATAAAATATAGGATAGTTGGAAGGATGAATGAGGTTTTAGTCAAGTGTGGATGAGATCTTTGAAATCTTTGCTATACACAGGCTTGCTTGGTACATTTATGTAACCAAGATAATATATTCGAGGACCTGCATGTGCCACCACCAAAAACATGTCATGCCCTAGTCCCAAAATATGTAAGACTAGGAATACGTAACACGCCCAGCCGTATGTATATGAACTCCAATATATGGAAACCATATACACACATACGTTGTAAATGAATATGCAATCCATCAGTGGTAATATACTGTCACAATAAGTCACACACAATCTATATCTCATCCACAACACAAATACTCAGTAGGAATAAAACTAGAATATAACTGGATACCAAAGTATGTAATGAGGCTGTAGTCTGGTGGAAACAAATCCACTACAAAATGACTATACTGAGTAGCAACAAAATCTATAAACAGTAGTCATAATCACAGATACTCTGAGGGTATGATCTCCTCAGTCTCGTAAGTAGCATCTGGTCCAGGCCCATACTCTTGTGGAAGCTCCTGCTCGTCCATATCTGGAAAGGGACCAGGTCCTCAGAGGGACATAACAAGATACATAAAAATATGCCCATAAGTACTGAAATATAAACATCCAACGGGTCGCCTAACCATCTAAGTGAATGCAGTTTAAGAACAACTTTCCACCAAGTGGGCTATCTGGCTTAAAATATGAGATTGGTGTGACTCTCTTGGAGAATCAGAGGCCTCAAAGCATGTCGTCTTTTGACCGACAGAGGCCGCCAGTAATATGTAGTGGTCGTCATCACCCTTCCTCCGACGGAGAATCCGGGTGTTACAGAAAAGTGCAAAGGAGCCCAAATGCTTTACTTATTGTTCTCCCCGCCCCATGCTCTAAGCATGTCATATACATGACACAATAATACCTCTAATAACTGCTAGGTCTACTAGCATACAAAGTTTTTATTAGCAGTCATTCCTGACGCACGGCCCTTACGTATAGGCAGCCAACCCAATACGAAGTCCAAAAATCTATATGAGACTCACAACTCGTGTAATAACTGTGTCACGGCCAATGAATCCACGGATGCTCCATAATGCTAGGGTAGTCTTATAAAATAGGTCCAAAGTAAAATAAACATCTATATAGGAAGAATTAAATATGCATGTATCATTTTTTTGGAATGTAAATAGATGTACAGTGGCAAGGTATACTTGCCGAGTAAATTCCAGTAAAGTGTTCGTCCAAAGAAATTTTAAGTGTGATAAGAAGAAGGGTTAGTGTTTGGGAGTTATAATTATATATAGGAGTAAAGAGGCGGTGGAATTTACTTAATGGTTAAGAAATTATTGTTATTGTTTTCTTCTTATTGGTTTATGTGTGCGGTTGAGAAGATCTTTTAAGGAGTGGTGGAATGAAATTCTTACACGTGTGGAATAGCAAAGCAAAGCAAAATTGGGTTTTGCTTCTGCTGTTGATACTACGCGCGAGAAAGGAAGTATACGCAGGGTAGTCTTATACGTGTCAGAGGAAATAGAAAGCGGCGCATGATTTTGGTTTTTATGCGCAGAAAACTGAAGAGTTTACGCAGGTACACTGCTGCTTTTATTATACGCGCGGAAGTGGTTTTGTGCGTAGAGAAAGCAATTTAGGCGGGTTGGGTTTTTACGCATGAAAGAGTTTCTGCAGGATTTTTTTGCTAAACGAGTTTTATGCAGGGATGATTAACGGGTTGCGGGTTTGGTCCAATAGGAATTTCTATTTTTCTTTTCTTTTCCTTATTATTATAATAATTAATAATAATAACTAATATTGTTTTTCAGGAATGGGGGTTTACAACGTATCCAATTTTGGATACGACTCAAGCTATAAACAAATAATCAAGTGTCAATTTGATCTATTAGATCTAATGACAAGCACTACATGTGCCAATCTCGGAATTCCCCTAAAATTGGCACCAATTTGGTCATAACTTCCACCGTAGGTCTCCAAATGACTCCAAACCAAATCCTATGGGTAGCCTATGCATTTGGGGGTGGTTTATCAAGGTAAAATCACAGATCTATAGTCTAATAGAAGAAGGGAAACTGAATTGTACCTATTGGGAGATAGATTCCTAATGAAAAGGTCCCAAATGACAAGTAGCTCCTCTCCTTGTAGATCTTGGCCTCCTCCTCCTTGCTTCTTACCCCTTGCTTGTAGATCCTTGATATAGAGGCCTCAATGATGAATTTAGAATGAGTTTGGTGAAAATTTGGTGGAGAAATGATGAGGGAATTGAGGGAAATTGGAAGAGAAAAAATATAGATCTAGAAATTTGGGCAAGAAATGAAATGAGAGCACTCTCTCTCCTCCTAATTATGGCTGGTTATAAACCCCTCTACAAGCAATGTACAAAGTCACAAATACCCCTTGGGACCTCTCATGAAGAAATAATTAGGGAGGGAAAGGTTCTAGTCTAATGGTTTCAGTAATTAATCAAGTTTCTTAATCCATGGGCCTAATTCATGGGCTCAAATTAGACTAGTCCAAAAGTTTGTTTCATGCTCTCTAATTAAATGGTTAGGTCCACTACACAAGTCCATAATAAATATACACTAGCAACAATTATTAATACAATAAATAAATAAATTATGCCATGCACAAATATTAATATAATAATTAATCCTAAAATAATTAATACCCAATGATAATTATCAAACTATCCTTGGATGAAAATGTGAGGGTGACACATGTAGCTCATTCTTGTGTATTTTGTTTATTGTAGATTGAGGCATAGATATTCATATTTACTTGATTATTTAGATAGTGATCATTATAATACAGCTTATACGTATTCGAGTCGGACCAGAGTCTGATCGAATGCGTAGCTGGCATGTTACGTATTCCTAGTCCTACGTATTTTAGGACTGGGACGTAACATATTTTTGAGGTGGCCCATGCAGGTCCTGATTAAATTATTTCGGTTATTTTTCGGTACCGAGCGAGCCTGTAATCAGGATTAGCAGTATTAGTATCTCAATCCATAATTGCTTTGACAATTTCTTAGCATTTGATTATCGTACTTGGACTTCATAATTATATTCATTTACTCCCCTCGATATCCTTATTATTGTTTATCATCTCTCCCTATTTCAGAGAGATGGACGTTCGTGCGCGGTGTTTCCTCCAGAAGTAGATCCTTGTCAAGGAGGAAGAAAATATGCTGGATATAAAGTTTTGAGAAGATAGTTACCCTTAGTAGGGTAGATAGATAGGTTATTCCTATATGCTAGAGCTAGTATAGATTATTAGCATGAGAATTGAAAATAGTATTGAGTTTAAGGATTAGTTGTATTACCCCCTCGACTGCATCCCTATCCTTCCTATCAAATTATTATCTTGTGTTACATTAATGGCCTCGTGCTTTTTGCAATAACGATCTTTCTAATTATATGAGTAGATCCTTCATCTTTTCCTAGTTGTACCTTAATTACAAAATCAATCCCTTAGTCGGTAACACTCCTTGTGATAATATCCATATCACCATAGATATCAGTTCTTTTCTATTCTAATCCCCTTGATCTAGTCACCATGATTCGATTCTCCAAATACCTGCCTAATCGTGCCTTATTCAACCATGTAGACTTATCAAAAATTCTTCTGTCGTGGCCTGAATTTTTGGTCTCTTCGTCATCAATGTCAACCAATGATCGAAGCCTCTCTACCACCTTGCCTTAGTTAGATCTAACTCAGTCATTTCTTCTGCCTTGTAGAAGTTTGACCTATACAAGAGCAGTAATGGATGGATAATGATTTTTCTTATAAAGTTGTCGATCAATAGCACCCTGATAGTTTCTAGGTTCCTTTAGAAAATCCTTGATTTCGGCAAGTAAATCCTAGAATTCTTGTATCCTTATTTAGAAAATAGGCCCTTCCAGAAATCTTGTTAGCAGGACCATGACCTTAGTTTTGGATACCAACTTAATTTTTATAAATTGGGTAGATCGTAGCCTATGGTTTTAGCGTAGGGTTATTTCTAGAAATTTAGGGTAAAATTTGAATTTATTTTTGCGTTAATTAGGTTAATCTCGAACGGATTAAATTACCTATTTAATTTTATATCATTGATACCCTTTGTTGTGGCTCAGATATTTGGAGCACAACACTAGTATTTTCTTTCACCAACTTTCATTCTTATGACCTAGACTAGTCACTCTACACATATGACATGACTATCACTCATAAACGGGCCTTCCCATGTTTTATTTTAGTCGTACGACATTTGTGACGCAATTGTACACACATGACACATAGATATCCTTTTTCTGTTGCGGTCGATTTTAATACTCAATACCGACTCAATTCTTTCGGCCACCTTGACATTCATGAGCCTAACTGGAACCTACTCACTGATGACACAACTGTTACTTCCAAATATACACACCCATGCTCCATATAGAACCTACTCATTGATAGTCTGCATGCCTAATAAAAAAATCTCTAGTTCACTAATAAATGTTCTCTCACTAAAAAGATAAGTCACAAAAATGAACTGCATGCTTGAAGTATTAGAATTATGCTTTTGCTATTAATTATGTTGCATGTTCCTTGTCCCTATGTATCACTACCACATTCTGAAATAGGGATAATTTTATCATTTTATATATTATAAGTGTTGTGTGTATTTATTTTTAAATAATTGCATGATATGTGTGTGTGTGTGTGTGTGTGTGTGTGTGTGTGTGTGTGTGTGTGTGTGTGTATTATATCGTATAGTGTTCATTAAATGTATGAGTTAGTAGACTAGACCTAGAGGCCCACTAGATGAAGTCCTGACCAAATTATAGGATCATGGATTTTTATTAGTATTTTTAGGATTAATTATTAAGGTTGTAATTTATTATCGTAATTTTATTTAATTGTTGCGCCTTACCGTTGCTTCGATATTTGGAGCGCTACACTAGATTTTGCCTTCCAACAAATTTCACACCCTTGTCCTAGACGTGCCCGTCTTTTATTCTGATCTTTGTGTGACTCATAAATATGTCCTTTTGTGCTTCATTTTAGTCGTACAATATTCGTTACGGACGTTTATATTTAATTCTAAATATATTTAACTTTGCATCATTGTGTATTCCAATCGAAATTGGAGACACAATCTTGATCCATTTTGTGCAACCCAAATTATGATAATTTTTACTCAGAGTCTTCTTTATTCATGACACTTGTGTCCCACCTAATTTTAGCCCTATGTACTTTTAATTAATTTTAGAACACCAATTATATTCATTTTAATTAAATTAAACCAAAAACTCAACTTTGTGCAATTTTTTAATTGTTGGACACTTTTATGCAAAAGTGCATTGAGGTGTCCACCCCATTGGACACAACACATGAAGAAATCCATTTCTCCTTCATGTGAATTTTTCTATAATTTTTGGAGTGTGTAACACTCAACACCAACCCCCATTGAATCTTGGCCCTCCATTTTGAATCAATGTAATCCTAGCCCTCCAATACCGACATGACAAGCCAAGGCCCAATCCCAAGGAGGATGTTGACCAAGCCCTTTTTTTCTAGGTCAACATCAACCCTCCTTTACACATGCATATATAAACCTTCTTTTACTTTTCCTTTCTTTACTTTCTATACCTAAACCCAAACTCCCAGCCGACATATCCATCTCCCCTTCCTGTCATCAACCTCCTTCCTTGTCCAACCCTTCGCCGGAGAAGCCCAGTCTCGCCGGATTTCACCACCCACCGTCCTCCTCTTTCCCTCTTCCTACCCCATCTCCTTTCCCTCGACCCGCTGAACTTCCCAGCCCACGCGACCCCTCTAACCCGTCCGGCCACCCCCGCTGGAACCGCTAAACCTAATAATTAGAACCCGATCGCCTGTCCTTTATCTCGACTGAACCGAGCCTATCCCGCGCTCGACTGAACCGATGCACCACGCCGGAGTCGACTGAACCTTCCTCCAACCCGACCGGAGAACTCGCCTGGACGCCGGATCATAGTGCCCCCCGACTGCCTGTCAGTCGCCTGCACCCGCTGAATACTCCGCCATTCTTGACTCCCTCCGGCCATCCATCATCCCCCGCTGCAACCAGCCTCCTCCACCCATAACGAGCCGCTCCTCGGTACCACCCTCGCCGGACTTTCCCAGACTCCGGCAGCACCGTCGACCCTGCCTCCTCCTAATCATCACCTTAATCATCATCATCACCCTCATCATCATTATCATCACCCTCATCATCAGCATCGTCATCACCATCATCATCCTCATCACTACCATCATCATCACCCTCATCATCATCATCGTCATCACCATCATCATCCTCATCAACATCATCGTCATCGTCGTCATCGTCGTCCTCGTGCGCGCACCGCGAGGTTCGAACATGTCCCTCTTTTCTTTTTTATGTGTGCTTGTGTGTATGCTATTAGGGATTAGTATAGCTTTATGACAGTTAGTTGACATCAGACCCTGAATCGGTGAACCCAACTCGTATGCGTATACGTATACATATATCTATAGTATTCAATTTAGTGTATATATATATATATATATATATATATATATATATATATATATATTTATATATATATTTATATATATATATATATAGTGTAGGAATTTAATATAAATACCAGTTATGACTATATGTGTATTTATGCGGTGTGGCCATATATATTAGTAGTAGGTATCCCGTGTCTACTTTTGAATGTATATATATACATACTATATGACCATAGGTGTTAACTGTGGATATCCCGTATTTACAGTTGACTATGCGACCCTGAGTATTAGTGATATGTCTGTCTTGTGTACACTGACGTACTGGCGAGACCTGGGTTAGTTTGACTGTCTGATTTTGTGCAGCAATCGCAGACTTGACACTCGTGCAGCTAGAGACGCACGCTTGACCCTATTAGATGACTAGGATCACCCCTAGTGTAGCCCTGAGTTCAGTGTAGTTATGATTGTGCGTGTGCTAGTATAATGGTTGATGCAATATTATATTATATGATATGTCTATAGGACCATTGGATCGTCCTGCGAGACTTCAGGAGCAAGACGTTGGTATTGCCCGCTCAGGACCACAGGCGAGTACATTCTCTGATAATTTTTGTTATTTGATAATTTTTATAATTCAAGTATTTAAAAATGTTACATCTGATTCTTGACACAGTGCTACACGGACTAGTATATAGATTGGATCTGCAGTCATGAGATATTATATTGGTTATCGTATTGACATTGTACATGATATTGATATTAGACATTGATATTAGACATTGTACATAATATATTGGACATTGATCGTGTATCGTGACGTATCATGGTTGGATCCACAGTACTAGTTGGGGGCAGGAAAATTGCTAGTGAGAGATGTGATCAAATCCCTATCGTACAAGTGTAGATATTGTTAGTGTTAATCATACACCTCACGTATGATTAGCCAGGCCATGTAGCTATCGTACAAGTTCCCAAGCCGATCACATTTCGAAACTACTATTTCAAACACTTAGAATAGTTAAAGTTCTTCATCTCAGTTCATATACTACATCACTCATATATGATATTGTAGTTCTTTCTCTTTATTTCATATATGCACTGACTGTACCATATTGCCTATATTGTTTGTCCTCTTTATTTTGCCACTGCATTTATTTATTATCTTCTCTCAGTATATAGTATCATCTATTTATTATTTTATAGTCCTTATCAATTAATTGGAACTGTTATTTGGGTTGTACTTCGCTCCATCCTGACTGAAAATATTTTTCCAGACTGCGACTTAGAGGACTGGTGTCCGACATATTATGGACCATAGGGAGAGTAGCTGCAGCCTTGGACCTTGTAGCCAGGTGTGATTCCGGAAGGTCTAGCCAGGATCACTAGTTATTCAGTTAGTTTTTCTTTTTGCAGATTATTGGTACCGGATTTGTTTCCGACATACTTTGAGACTTGGATGTTATTGTTTGAGTTAGATTATTTCTGTTTAGACTTGTGTTGCATTTCGTTTATTTTCTTCGATATCTCATCGTACTTTAATTCTGTGATTGAGTATTTACATATTATATTGTGATATCTGTGCCTCCTTATGGAGTTGGATACTCGTGTAAGATTGTTTAGATAGTATTATGACCTAGACAGCATTCTACCGCCGATGCTGCGGCGTAGGCTGGACGTACCCATGTACTCGTGTCCAAAATTCTGGGTGCGGGTCGTGACACTATGTCGCACAACCTGATTTATGGCAAGTCCCTATGTTTCAAATATGATTTGTGAGATAAGAATAAGAAGATAGAATTTGTGTGTTTGTTGTTCAGAACTGTGCATTGTAGTGTTATATCTGTTAGATGTTTCATGTCATGCATTGGTCTCGGACAACTTGTGCACAAGGTCTTGTCTCTCGAACGGTTCTTGGGGCACTGGGAATCGCTCGGTCCGGAAGAGATTTTTGTTTTGCCCTGAGGGTATGGCCCGCTGGGGGTCTAGTAGGGCGATATGTCTATTAGTGTTGTGCGGAGTCCATGATGTCACAACTGCTAGTACTCGTGTGTGTTGGTGGAGAGCTGAACCTTGAGTCACAACTGCTAATATTCAACCTTGGATTTCTATTAGTTCCTCAATACTAGGGTCAAACAATATAGTCAAATTTCTAATTAATCCCTAGTAGTGTCTATACTACTCTGACGTCCTTCATAAATATATCAAGGGATAGTGGTCAATTAATCTACAGGTAAGGGATGCTAGGGTTCATTAGGTATTCTAAACTTAGTGATGTGTCAATATATTCTAGTTGTATTCTTAGTAGGAATGTTACCCTAATTATCATCCTAACAACAAGGATTCATATATTCTAGGAGAGGGCTATACTCAAGGAACTAGTAGGGAAGCACATGAATCAAGCAGGATGCATTTTCTTAAATGGATTGGAAGAAATGTGAGTCATAGAATTTAGAACATAAATGAAGAGAAAAGTCGAATATGTGGATGAGATCCTATAGTCTAATCCTATTTGCAGGCTTGCTACAGTAACGTAGCCGAGACAATATGCTCTCGACCTGCATGGGCCACCACTAAAAACATGTCACGTCCCAGTCCCAAAATACGTAGGACTAGGACACGTAAGTATGTCAGCCGTATATATATGGCAACTCCAATATATGGAAACCATAACACATACGTACGCTGTATTATGAACAACAATTCACAAGTGGTATTTTTTGTTACAAGTCACAGGGCATAACTAAATCTCACCCACAAAACTCATAAATAAATAAATAAACAATAACTATGTAACTAAATCTCAATATGAAGTATCAAAGGATGATAGTCAGGTGGAAACAAATACACTGCCAAACTAGAATATAAGATAAACAAAATAAGTACATCAACTAATAATCACGAGGCTCGAAGAGAAGGCCTCCTCGAAATATAAGTAGCAAGTCCGGATCTGCGCTCCTGCTAAGTCATAAACATCTACACCTGGAAAGGGACCAGGTCCTCAAAGGGACATAACAAGATACATAGAAGTATGCCAATAAAGTACTAAAAATATAAACATCCAATGGGTCGCCTAACCGTCTATGTGAATGCATTTTGAGAACAACTTTCCAACAAGTGGGCTATCTGGCCATAAATGGGATTGGCATGATTCTCTAGGAGAATCAGGGGCCTACAAAGCATGTCGTCTTTTGAACGGCAGAGGCCGCCTGATAATATAGGGGTCATCACGACCGTGCATCTCCGGCAGAGCGTACGGGTTACAAAAAAGGAAAGTGCAAAGGAGCCCAAATGCCTTACTTGTTGTTCTCCCCACCCCATGCTCTAAGCATGTCACATCCATGACACGATAATACCTCTAATAACTGCCAAGTCTCTAGCATGCAATTTCTAACAGCAGTTGTCCCTAACGCACGTCCCATACGTACAGGAGGCCACCCTGTCACGCAAGTTCGTGTCCTACATGAGACTCACACCCGTGTAACAGCTGTGTCACGGCTAATAAAACCTAATGATGCCTTCAAATCATGCGGTGGTCTCGTAAAACTAGGTCAACATGCATATATATAATAAAACAGAATACGACGACACCGTCGTTGCACCCAAGTTTTCTTGGACATGCGGTTTATATAGCAGTTAAAATATATGAACTAAATGACAGAAATAAAATGCATGCATCATATGGAATATAAATTACAGTACAATGGCAAGGTATACTTTCCTGGCAAGAAAGCTGCGTAGTGCCAATAACCTGCTCCTGAAGTCTCGCAGAACAATCTGATATCCTATATACATATAATATAATATAATATAATACAACATCAGCCATTACACTAGCACATACATAACCATAATTACACTGACTCAGAGGGTACGCTAGGGGTGACACTTGTCAACTAACAGGGTCAAAATGTGCGTCAAACTACGCGGGTGTCACGTCTTCAAATGCTGTATCAAAATCAGACAGTCAACTAACATGTGTCTAAGCCAGTACGTTAATGTATACAAGGCAGTCAACTCACAAGTTCTTAGTGTCACTTGGTCAAACGTAAATATGGGATATCCATAATTAGCCTAGGGCCAGACGAAATAAATACATATATAGTCATAATTAGCATTATCATTTAATTACTTATACAATACATACATACATACATATATACATACATACATACATACATATATATATATATATATATATATATATATATATATATACCAATCTGAATATTATATACATACGTGTACGTGTACGCATACGGGTCATACGGTCAAATGTCAATACAGGGTATCTACTACTAACCCTTATGGTCACTCAATATCTATAATACAGTCATACCTAGTACTAGCATTAATTACCACACAATGTATAGGTACCAATTAATTTCCTACACATACGCACACTAGTCTTTAGGTTAACCGACACGGTCTGGACTAAACTGAACCATAAAGCAATACTAATCACAAGCACACATAAACAATATGAAAGGAGAGGGACAGGTTCGAACCTCGGGGTTAGCGTGCACAGGCACGAGGATCGAGGGTGACAGTTGCAGGTCATCTTTGGCGAGGGTGACGGGTCCACGATGAATACGATGATGGTGGTGATGATGGGAATGATGATGATGATGATGATGATGGTGATGATTGGTGATGTTGATGTGATGATGATGGGAATGATGATTGGGGATGATGATGGTGATGATTAAGGTGATGATGATGGTGATGATTAAGGTGATGGTGATTAAGGTGATGATGATAATTATAATGATGGGGATGATGATGATTATGATTAAGGGGAAAAGGCTGTTCCGGCCAGGTACGAGGAAGTCCGGCGAGGTCGTCATGGGGAAGAGGGTGGCGGACAGTGGAGAGCAGCGGGGCTCGGGTTGCTGTCGTCGGTGCAAGTGGAGGTGTTAATGGCGATGGTGGTGTTAATGGCAGTGGAGAAGATTGAAGAAGGAGAACGTGGAGGAGCTCAGGAATGAAGGAAGAGGACAGGGAGGTGGAAGAGGAGGCTCGGGTGTTCGGTGGAGGACTGGCCGGAGACGACAGTGGGGAGAGGAGGCTGTCGGGATCGATGATAGAAGGAGAGAAGAGGAGTCAGAGTGGAGATGGTTCTGCTGTCGTGCACAGTGGCTCAGGCGAGGATGGCGGGGTCTGGTGGATGATCGACTGAGGAAGGAGGTGACGGTGGGTTGCTCCGAAGAGGATGAGAACGGAGGTATGGTGGTCGACGATGGGAAGGAGGCAGTCGTGCTCGGCTGTGGGCTGTGGAGTCGTGGTACGGGCGGAGGAGATGGCTGTGAGGTCGGGGTCGGCCAGGTGAGCGGCGGAGCTGCTCCGGCGATCAGCGGCCTCCGGTCGAGGGGTGAGGCAGGGTTGAAGGAGATGAACAGGAGGAAGGGGTCGGCTAACTTGGGTTTAGGTTTAGGGGTGATGGGAAAAGAAAAAAGAAAAAGTTATATATTTGTATATATGGGGAATAGGGTTGGGGTGTTGACCTAGGGAGTTGGGCCTTGGTCAACATCCTTGGAAAGAGGCCTTGGCTTCACATGTAGATATTTGGAGGGCTAGGATTGCATGGTTTCAAATGCATGGCTAGGAATTGATGGGGGTGATGTTGAGTGCTACACACTCCAAAATTATGGGAAAAATTCACATGACCAAATAATGAAGGAAATTTGGGTTTCTTCATGTGTTGTGTCCAATGGTGTGGACACCTCAATGCACTTTTGCATAAAAGCGTCCAACAATTGAAAAATTGCACAAAGATAAAAATTAGATTAATTAAATTAAATTAATGCAAAAGGTGTTCTAAAATTAATTAGAAGTACATAGGGCTAAAATTAGATGGAACACAAGTGTCATGGACGTAGGGAACTCAGAATAGAATATTATCATAAATTGGGTTGCACAAAAACGGTCAAGATTGTGTCTCCAATTTCGATTGGAACGCACAAGGATACAAAGTTGAATTTATTTAGAATTAAATATAAACGTCTACGACGAATATTGTGCGACTAAAATGTAGCACAAGAGAGCATAATTATAAGTTATACAAAGGTCCGAATAGATGACTGGCACGTCTAGGATAAGGGTATAAAATTTGTAGGAAGGCAATGGCTAGTGTAGTGCTCCAATTATCGAAGCAACGGTAAGGTGCACTAAGTGATATAAATATTGTAAATTCATCTAAAAGGCCGTGTTCTATTTCTAATTGGATTCAAAATAGCCCTAGTCTCTCTATCTAAGCCAAGTAGGTCTAATTTTGGTCAAGGAGGTTTACAGAATTGTTAAAAAGAAACTAGACAACTAGAAAGATCACCTAATAATGCTTGCTTCATACGCTTACTTAGTGTAGATTTCTAAGGTGAGTGTCACGACCCGCACCCGGAATTGGGGCACAAGTACGCGAGTACGTCCAGCCTACGCCGCAGCATTGGCGGTAGAACGCTGTCAAGATCTTGATACTATCTAGCCAATCTCACACAAGCATCCAATCTCCATAAGGAGGCACGGATGACACAACTAAAATAAACACATACTCAATCACAGGATTACAGCACGATAAGATAGCGAAACAAAATTAAATACAACACAAGTCTATAGTAATAATCAAACTCAACAATATCCAAGTCTCAATAAAAATGCCGGAGACAAATCCGGTACCAAATAGTCTACTAAAAGAACTAACTAGAAGATTAGTAATTCCGGCTAGACCTCCCGAAATCACAACTAACTATCATGTCCAAGTGCAGCTACTCACCATATGGTCCATAAAGTGTTGGCTACCGATCCTCTAAGGCATAGTCTGGAAAAATGTTTTCAGTCAGGAAGGAGCAAAGTACAATCTCAAATAACAGTTCCATTAAATTGATAAGGACTATAAAGCAATAAACATGTGATGATATCTACTGAGAAGACAGTAAAATAAATGCAATGGCAATTAAAGAGAGACAGGCAATATAAAGAGACAGGCAATAGGCAATATGATATAGTCAGTGCATGTATGAAAATGAAATGAACAAGGAACAGTATCATATACGGGTGATGTAGTATATGATTTGAAATAGGAAACTGTAATCTATTCTAAGTGTTTGAAATAGTAGTTTCAAAATGTGATCGGCTTGGGAACATGTACGATAGCTACAGGGCCTGGCTAATCATGGGTGAAGAGCATGATTAACACTTACATTGTTCTACACTACAATAAGAGGTTATGATCACATTTCTTACTAACTAGTTCCCCGCCTCCAACTAGTAATATGGATCCAACCATGACACGTCACGATACACGAGCAAGTCCAATCTATCATGTACGATGTCTAATATACATGTCGTGTACAATGTCAACGATAATCAATGTAACATCTCATGACTGCAGATCCAAGCTATACTAGTCCGTGTAACACAGTGTCAAGAATTCAGAGGTAACATTTCATGATTATTTAATTTATAGAAATTATCAAGAAATTGGAAATTATCAGAGAATGTACTTGCCTTGGGTCCTTAGCTGGTAATTATTGATGTCCTGTTCCAAAGTATCCCCTGGACGAAGCAACAGTCCTATAAATATATCACAATAACACTTGCATCAGGTGCTACCCTAACACACAGTCTATAAATACTGGCCTCAGGGCCATGTCAGGCAGGACACTAGTCAACTAGAGTCATCTGGCAGACAGACATCTAAAACACATTATATATTTTTAACCAACATTAATACCTACCATATATATATATATATATATATATATATATATATCCTTTAATTTCATGTAAAATATATATATATAGTTAAACAATGAATGTTTACCATGTTTATCAATTTAAATTATACTAGGTGTATATACATATATCAATTTTATATAGTGAACATATATTAAGTATACCAATCATATATATGTATTGAAAGTATATTAAATGTATGTACAAAATATATATATATATATATATATATATATATATATATATATATATATATATATATATATATATATATATATATATATATACACACACATTTATACTCATTATACATATTTGGAAATATACTAAGTATATATATACAAAATATATATACATATACCAACCATTATATATTTTTATACTAGAATACATACATATATATATATTAAATAAATACACGTACTATACACCAAAATACGTTTATACACACATATATATACTACTAAAACATTCTCATATATCATACATATGTATATATATACATTAATACATACATATACTAATATACATACTATACTCATACAATTAAATAAAAATAAAATAATATACATATTCATATTTTAAATACATACATTATATTATACTAAGGTATATATATACTATACTTATACAATTAAAAATTAATAAAATAATACTATACACATATGTATATAGTATTAGTTAAATAAATACTATACATATACCTACACATTAATATATACAAATACATATTCATGTATTAACATTAATTAAATAACTATTATACCTATACAAATATTTTATATATATACTATACATTATGTGTTAAAATATTAAACAAATAAATGCTATACATATTCATGTATTTAAAACATTAATTAGATAACTATTATACATATACATATAGTATATATATACTCATACGTATATGTACGTATATATATATACATATATATATATATATATATATATATATATAAAGAGGGAAGGGGAGAAGAGAAGGAAACTTACTGTGAGGGGTCGGCCTTGGCCGGAGTACAGGGAGGAGGAGCTCGGCAGGGAGGAGCATCGGCTGGACTTGTCGCCGGAGCAGGGAGCAAGGGGAGGGGAGTAGTGGTGGTCCAGGGATGAGCCAGCGGGAGAAGGAGTTGAGGCGGAGGGGAGCTCGTGAGTTGGGGGGTCGGGCTCGGCCGCCGGCTGACGGGACTGATGGGGTGGTGGCAGTGGATGTAGATGGAGGTGATAGGAGGAGGGGCAGTGGGAGAAAGGGGGAGTTGGGAGGAGTTGTGATGGGGTTGCCGCCGGAGTGCTGAGGAAGAGGAGAGTTCGGGTTGGCCGCCGGAGCAGTACACAGAGGGAGGAGATGGGAGAGGAGCAGTCGGAGTGGGCAGGGCCGCCGGTGAACAGTACGTGCGGGGTGCAGTGGGTGAAGGGCTGCAGGGGACTCGGCCTGGGAACAGTGTTCCCTCCCCCCCCCCCCTTCTGTGAATGTTTAAAAACAAAGGAAAGGAGAAGAAGGAAGAAGAAGAAAAGAGAAGAAAAAGAGAAAAGAATGGAGAAAAATTTAGAATGAGGCTACGGTTGAGGAGGCTTGGGGAGGTGTGTTTCCCTAGGTTGGATTCTTTGGGGATTAGGGCTTGATAGGACATTAAATAGGGAGGGGTGAGATGTGGATGAAGGGTGGTGATGGTCCAATTTCAAATGAGTGGCTAGGATTGTTCATGAAGGAAATTTTTTTCATGTAAAGTTGAGTGGGGAAAAATGCAATTTGGTCCACAAATAAATAACCTTTTCATTTGGTCTTGGCCAAGGGGTGATGACACCTACAATTGAATAATTGCAACTTGGCTCCTTAAATTCGGGAAATTGCACAAACACATAAAATGACACAAAATTTGTGGAGAAAAATGTGTTTAGTAATTTTCATGGTGAGAGGGTGTTGTGCGTTAGGCACGGGTTTAATTAATCGGGTACTGGAATTAAATTAGAATTTACGAAATAAGTCAAAATGTTATCCTCAATTTAATTAGAATAAAATGCAAGTTGTGTTCTAAAATTAATTAGGAGTACATGGGGCCAAAATCAGGTCAGGTCATCAATACCAATAATGAAGAAGACTCAGAACAGAATATTACCCTAATTTGGGCCGCACTAAAAATAGGTCAAGATTGCCTCCAATTTCAATTGGAACGCACAACAAAAAAAATAGGGATTTATTAAATAACGTCCGCGACGATTTTTGTGCGGCTAGAAACAATGCACAGAGAGCATAACTATGAGTTGCAAAAATAGCAGAATGGAAGGCGGGCATGTCTAGGACAAGATTGTGAAATTTGTTGGAAGACAAAAGTTAGGGTAGCGCTCCAAATATCGAAGCAAAGGCAACGCGCAATAATATTAAATAAAATCCAGTAATTAATTACAAACTCCAAGAATTAAATTCTAACTAAATAATTAAATACAAAAATTCCATAATTCCGACAGGTGTTCACCTACTGGGCTTCTAGGTCAAGTCTACTAGCTCAAACACAAATGAACACTGTATATAATATTATATTTAAATTACACATCACACATTTATTTAAAATCAAATATACTATCATGCAATTAATTAATTGTAACTACCATAATATTAAATATTATAAAAAGTCGAAAATACCCCTGTTTCCGGAATGTGGTAGTGACAAGTCTACCCTCCTTAAAAGAATTTCGTCCTCGAAATTCAAAATCCTCATAGTAGTGTTTATTCATACACATTACTATTTCCCTCAAAAATTTAAATTCAACCACGAAATCAGGTAATAATCTACAATGTCTTTTCACAATTTTCTAAAAGTTCTGAAATTATTGCATTCCTGAAAATCCTCGAAATAAAATCAAAGTCCCTTTTTATTAAAAAATTTCCTTGAAAGTTTTAGTTAATAATCCAATACTCAGAATTTAATATCCACTCCTCAATTTTGATTTTTATCAATGCACAAACACATAAAATGTAATCTCGTCCCACAAAGTTTGAATTTAAACATTAATCCATCAAAATTTTATTTCTCGATTTCCTCTTCCTCAAAATACCCAACAATGCGATACTTAAAGATTCTCTATTTGCAACATCCAATATAAAATTCTAAAATTCATAACTTGCAATCAAATAAGTATATTGATAATCTCCTAAGATTTCCAAATTTTTATAACCAATTTAATCATGTCATAATCTTCCTGGAATTAATAAACCACCAATTATGCCATGTTAATTTCTTAACCCTTTATTTAAATTAATGGTTATCCTTGAATTTAATCATCTTGCCTCTCTTGTCAAGTCATAACTCCTTCATGAATCTTCGTCATGGTCAAACCCCAATAATCATGGTCTAAGAAGAATCTTTCCTATAATTCATACAACATGCAATCTAAGGGAAATATGTACGGTCATGGTGTCTTTTGTCATGGTATTACAGTCTCTGTATCAGGGGTACTACTAACTATATTATAACAAGAAATCATGCATACAAGCTACGGTACTAAGGTATCAATCAATCAATCAAGTAGATAGGAACAGAAGGAAGGAAAGAACAGAACCTGCTAACACATTACCTGCAGTATTGGTCTCCTTGACCGTCATCGCAAATGCCCCGCCCTGCTGGGGTGGTTCCCTTCGCGGGCGCTGAGCAATATACGGTTCTACAGGTAGCCTAACTGATCTCTATAATCTGAAGCTGCGCGCTGACCGGGAAGATAAGGGGCTAGAAGACAATCCTTTACTCGATGTCCCGCAGCGCCGCAGTGCAAACAAAGTCCTAGTCTCGTTCTACAGCTCTCCCAAAGGTGACCTGGCTTCTTACAGAAATGACAAGTCTGCTGTGTCTCTCTCGGAGGCTGTTGCTGATTCTGCTGAACACGGACTGGTGTCTGGTACCGTTGTTGATACTGATACGCCCATGGATATTGCTGGATAGGAACTGGTGCTAAGTACTGCGGTGGATACTGAAATGTCTATGGTTGTTGCTGAATATGAAATGGTACTTGGTACTGCTGTTGGTGCTGAATACGGGGATGCTTGGCTGGTCCTGTGCTACCATTCGTATCTCCAAAAGTATTGTGACTCCTCTTAGGCCTGAGATCCAGATCCTCTTCTACAATCTGGGCATCTATCAAGATAGCCTCAAAGGTAGCGGTACGACGACCAGAAGTGCGTGACCTAATCTCTCTCGTCAGCCCCTTTCCAAATTTTCGGGCTCGATCTCCTGGGTCCCGAATCATAGACGATGCAAAACGGCTCAATCTACAGAATTCTGCAGCGTACTCGTCGACCGACATGTTTCCTTGAACCAAGTCATGAAACTGACTTTCCAAGGTTCCCAATGCAACGTCGGGAAAGAACTTCTCCTTGAAGAGCTCCTTGAAGGTCTCCCAAGTAAGTCCTTGTGCAGTAATTCTCGGCTCCGTGCGATACCACATGAGTGCAATATCGAACATCTGACTGCCAGCGGCTTCTATCTGCAAGTTCTCCGGAATCTGGGTCAATCGCAGGCTCCTCTCTATATCCTCTAGCCAGTCATCAGCGTAGAGTATCCCTTCGGTGCCTTTAAACTCTCGAGGCATCATCCTCTTGAAATTCACTATAGTGCCTGATCTCTGTTGCTGCTGGCCAGGAAACTGCTGGTACTGTGCTACTCTCTCCAAAGCTTGGAGAGTCACCTGATGAGCATTCTCCATGTTTTCTCTCATCAGCTTGGTTTGTGCCTGGTGCGCTTCTGCTTGCACCCTCTGAGCCTCAGCTTAAACTCGCTGAGCATCTGCCATCACTCTCTGGGCATCTATCATGCCCTGGATCAAGGTAAACATCTGCGTCCCGTCAATGGGCGAACCTCCGGGAATCGGAGTCGGTGGAGGAGGAAGGTTGTCCGTCACAGCTGCGGCAATCCTCTGAGCAGGTGGGAGAGGAGGATCCCCGAAAAGTGCAGACACTCCTACGTGTACCGGAGATGTAGGAGGAACTACTACTGTCTGTCCCTCAGGTGGAGAGGTGGCAGACCCCTCTAAAGCTGATGTTCCCGCTCTCATAGACCGTGTCTGCGGTGACATCCTGAAGACAGATCCCAAGGAATCAATTTAGGCAAAATGCGATATCATCAAGGAAGGACAGTACAGTTCTAAAGAAGCAACATTCAAGATAAATAGATTGAAAGGAAAAAATCCTAGTTATGATTGCACAAGTCAAAGATGCATCCAAGGTTTGATACCTCTATCCCCTAGGTACCACAGTTCTACTTGAAACATACTCACTGCTAGCTTCCTTACCTACTGCAATTGATGATACTAGTTATCCTTATCACTCAACTCCATATCAAATGCAACACACCATACTAAGTACTGCTCTCTCCAATACAATCCTAGATGAACACCTAAGCCAGTTGGCAGTGAAATCTCAATCATGCTCAAGCCAACATATCCTTACATATGCACCTCATCTATTATATACTAATATATCTCTCCCACTATAAGATCTTATCCTCAACAAAGTCCTCGAAACTAACTCCTCGAAAATTTTTAAAGTAAAAATGCATATACTTTCCTCAAGACCAATTATCTAAATATTGAAGTGAAAATTTTATCAATTCCAAAAATCCTTATAGCTTGTCTAGGTTCATCAAATTGAATCTGAATTCCTCAAAGTTTTAATGACAATATCTCAACTTCTCAAAATTTCAAGAATTTGAAATTTATTTTCAATCCTCAATTTAAAATTTAAATCCACCTTCTGTAGTCCAATAGCTCTAATGTTAATCATTTTCACTGTCCTCATCGTCATGCGTCATCAGTTAATACCATAAATTAGTCTGCAATTTCATCTTGATATGAAATCAAACCCTACTATAAAACCAAAATCCTAATTTAATACCTAATTAACAATAATCAAATTCAACATCAATAAGTGAGAATGGACGGAACAAGGGAATGATTTTAAATTGGAATTAAAATAAGATTCTTAGGGGTTATCCCAGGAATCTCTCAAGAAATTGTGATTGAGTATTCGCTCTCGTCCTAGTATCCTATGTCCTAGATCCTATCGCAGGCACGCAGTAGTATAATAAGGATGCCACACTACTACGACATCGCATATCTCGTAAAGTCTGACCTGCATGGGCCACCACTAAAAACGTGTCACGACCCGCACCCGGAATTGGGGCACGAGTACGTGAGTACGTCCAGCCTACGCCGCAGCATCGGCGGTAGAACGCTGTCAAGGTCTTGATACTATCTAGCCAATCTCACACAAGCATCCAATCTCCATAAGGAGGCACGGATGACACAACTAAAATAAACACATACTCAATCACAGGATTACAGCACGATAAGATAGCGAAACAAAATTAAACACAACACAAGTCTACAGTAATAATCAAACTCAACAATATCCAAGTCTCAATAAAAATGCCGGAGACAAATCCGGTACCAAATAGTCTACTAAAAGAACTAACTAGAAGATTAGTGATTCCGGCTAGACCTCCCGGAATCACAACTAACTATCACGCCCAAGTGCAGCTACTCACCATATGGTCCATAAAGTATTGGCTACCGATCCTCTAAGGCATAGTCTGGAAAAATGTTTCCAGTCAGGAAGGAGCAAAGTACAATCTCAAATAACAGTTCCATTAAATTGATAAGGACTATAAAGCAATAAACATGTGATGCTATCTACTGAGAAGACAGTGAAATAAATGCAATGGCAATTAAAGAGAGACCGGCAATATAAAGAGACAGGCAATAGGCAATATGATATAGTCAGTGCATGTATGAAAATGAAAAGAACAAGGAACAGTATCATATACGGGTGATGTAGTATATGATTTGAAATAGGGAACTGTAATATATTCTAAGTGTTTGAAATAGTAGTTTCAAAATGTGATCGGCTTGGGAACATGTACGATAGCTACAGGGCCTGGCTAATCATGGGTGAAGAGCATGATTAACACTTACATTGTTCTACACTACAATAAGAGGTTATGATCATATTTCTTACTAACTACTTCCCCGCCCCCAACTAGTAATGTGGATCCAACCATGACACGTCACGATACACGAGCAAGTCCAATCTATCATGTACGATGTCTAATATACATGTCGTGTACAATGTCAACGATAATCAATGTAACATCTCATGACTGCAGATCCAACCTATACTAGTCCGTGTAACACAGTGTCAAGGATTCAGAGGTAACATTTTATGATTATTTAATTTATAAAAATTATCAAGAAATTGGAAATTATCAGAGAATGTACTTGCCTTGGGTCCTTAGCTGGTAATTATTGATGTCCTGTTCCAGAGTATCCCCTGGACGAAGCAACAGTCCTATAAACATATCACAATAACACTTGCATCAGGTGCTACCCTAACACACAGTCTATAAATACTGGCCTCAGGGCCATGTCAGGCAGGACACTAGTCAACTAGAGTCATCTGGCAAACAGACATCTAAAACATATTACATATTTTTAACCAACATTAATACCTACCATATATATATATATATATATATATATATATATATATATATATATATATATATATATATATATATATATATATATATATATATATATATATATATCCTTTAATTTTATGTATAATATATATATATAGTTAAACAATGAATGTTTACCATGTTTATCAATTTAAATTATACTAGGTGTATATACATATATCAATTTTATATAGTGAACATATATTAAGTATACCAATCATATATATGTATTGAAAGTATATTAAATGTATGTACAAAATATATATATATATACACATTTATACTCATTATACATATTTAGAAATATACTAAGTATATATATACAAAATATATATACATATAACAACCATTATATATTTTTATACTAGAATACATACATATATATATATTAAATAAATACACGTACTATACACCAAAATACATTTATACACACATATATATACTACTAAAACATTCTCATATATCATACATATGTATATATATACATTAATACATACATATACTAATATAAATACTATACTCATACAATTAAATAAAAATAAAATAATATACATATTCATATTTTAAATACATACATTACATTATACTAAGGTATATATATACTATACTTTTACAATTAAATATTAATAAAATAATACTATACACATATGTATATAGTATTAGTTAAATAAATACTATACATATACCTACACATTAATATATACAAATACATATTCATGTATTAACATTAATTAAATAACTATTATACCTATACATATATTTTATATATACTATACATTATGTGTTAAAATATTAAACAAATAAATGCCATACATATTCATGTATTTAAAATATTAATTAGATAACTATTATACATATACATATAGTATATATATACTCATACGTATATGTACGTATATATATATATATATATATATATATATATATATATAAAGAGGGAAGGGGAGAAGAGAAGGAAACTTACTGTGAGGGGTCGGCCTTGGCCGGAGTACAGGGAGGAGGAGCTCGGCAGGGAGGAGCAGCGGCTGGACTTGTCGCCGGAGCAGAGAGCAAGGGGAGGGGAGTAGTGGTGGTCCGGGGATGAGCCAGCGGGAGGAGGAGTTGAGGCGGAGGGGAGCTCGTGAGTTGGGGGGTCGGGCTCGGCCGCCGGCTGACGGGACTGATGGGGTGGTGGCAGTGGATGTAGATGGAGGTGATATGAGGAGGGGCAGTGGGAGAAAGGGGGAGTTGGGAGGAGTTGTGATGGGGTTGCCGCCGGAGTGCTGAGGAAGAGGGGAGTTCGGGTTGGCCGCCGGAGCAGTACACAGAGGGAGGAGATGGGAGAGGAGCAGTCGAAGTGGGCAGGGCCGCCGGTGAACAGTACGTACAGGGTGCAGTGGGTGAAGGGCTGCGGGGGACTCGGCCTGGGAACAGTGTTCCCTCCCCCCCCCCCCTTCTGTGAATGTTTAAAAACAAAGGAAAGGAGAAGAAGGAAGAAGAAGAAAAGAGAAGAAGAAGAGAAAAGAATGGAGAAAAATTTAGAATGAGGCTACGGTTGAGGAGGCTTGGGGAGGTGTGTTTCCCTAGGTTGGATTCTTTGGAGATTAGGGCTTGATAGGACATTAAATAGGGAGGGGTGAGATGTGGATGAAGGGTAGTGATGGTCCAATTTCAAATGAGTGGCTAGGATTGTTCATGAAGGAAATTATTTTCATGTAAAGTTGAGTGGGGGAAAATACAATTTGGTCCACAAATAAATAACCTTTCCATTTGGTCTTGGCCAATGGGTGATGACACCTACAATTGAATAATTGCAACTTGGCTCCTTAAATTCGGGAAATTGCACAAACACATAAAATGACACAAAATTTGTGGAGAAAAATATGTTTAGTAATTTTCATGGTGAGAGGGTGTTGTGCGTTAGGCACGGGTTTAATTAATCGGGTACTGGAATTAAATTAGAATTTACGAAATAAGTCAAAATGTTATCCTCAATTTAATTAGAATAAAATACAAGTTGTGTTCTAAAATTAATTAGGAGTACATGGGGCCAAAATCAGGTCAGGTCATCAATACCAATAATAAAGAAGACTCAGAACAGAATATTACCCTAATTTGGGCCGCACGAAAAATAGGTCAAGATTGCCTCCAATTTCAATTGGAACGCACAACAAAAAAAATAGGGATTTATTAAATAACGTCCGCGATGATTTTTGTGCGGCTAGAAACAATGCACAGAGAGCATAATTATGAGTTACAAAAATAGCAGAATGGAAGGCGGGCATGTCTAGGGCAAGATTGTGAAATTTGTTGGAAGACAAAAGTTAGGGTAGCGCTCCAAATATCGAAGCAAAGGCAACGCGCAATAATATTAAATAAAATCCAGTAATTAATTACAAACTCCAAGAATTACATTCTAACTAAATAATTAAATACAAAAATTCCATAATTCCGACAGGTGTTCACCTACTGGGCTTCTAGGTCAAGTCTACTAGCTCAAACACAAACGAACACTGTATATAATATTATATTTAAATTACACATCACACATTTATTTAAAATCAAATATACTATCATGCAATTAATTAATTGTAACTACCATAATATTAAATATTATAAAAAGTCAAAAATACTCCTGTTTCCGGAATGTGGTAGTGACAGTGAGTTTGGCCACGATCGCTCACCAGTACATGTGGTAGTACTGACCCACGTTTGTGGGCAAATATCCAGGTACTGGACGCGAGAGCTTGGCGAGCTTTCTGAATCGGTCTTAGCATAACCTTCCGAGGGACTGTGCTCGTGCTGCTTCCTTTGCTTTCCTCTCCAGCGGGCTACTCCTCTTTTGCTAGATGTTTTGTTATTTTGGTCCTACTAAAAGGATGTAATGTGTGGGCATTGTGGCTAATTTTGGGAATGTAAAAAGAGTTGTAAGCCTCCTAAGGCATAATTTTGTAACTCAGCCAAGCAAACACTTTGTAATCCAAATCTTTAGTATTCAATAAAAGAAAGTATTTTGTGTGCCTATCAAATGTGTTCAACTTTGGTTCTCTGCATTTATATTCTGTGCCTATATATATATATATTTTCGTCTAACTTGTGTCTTGTGCAGGTACGTTGCCTAGTGCAATCATAACTTAGGCTTGCACGGCATTGCGCCCAAGCGAGGACGATCGGTTCCGTAGAGACCAAGCAAGGACGATCGGCCCTTACGGGACCGGGGCGCAATAGTGCCTACGCGGAGCGGGGCACTACAATGGTCATCAGATCTCTGATGGTTTTGATCTGAATGTATTAACATATATAAAATAAATAAAGAAAGAATAACTCCAGCGTTCTCTCCAAGATATCTATATGCGATTAACATCGGTGTGCTATCAGAGTTAACTAAAAGAAGTGAGATGAATGGATAAAAATTATTCTTTTTTTTCTAGCGGTATGCCAAGAGATGTATAAACATCAACATCAGGCGCCTAGGGTATGCATATGCAGGAAAAAAAACATAAATAACCATATACTTTACCGAAGTAGAAAATCTGCAAATGGCGGCTTCACTAAGATGCTCTCGCTTATTTCCTCCCGTTAGACCTTCATGCTGATAACGTGTTAGAATAAACGTAGAAAAATGAAGAAGAAAATAGGAGAGAAGATCTCTTATTCATATAATCACATAGTGGAAGACAAATGTCTTATTTATACAACCCAATGAAGGTGTAATACTAATCTCTAACCAATGTGGGACTAAAATACAAACTAATAGTAACCCACATTATAACAGTTGTATCATTACTGTTATTTTTCCACCAACATAATGATTATAATGATTATGCTTTAGGAAAGAAAATGACCATCTAACCCTTACATGTACATGCACGAAGACACCTATGTGAGTTATATGGCGTGTCACGACCCGCACCCAGATGAACCGGGCACCGGTTCGTGAGTACGTCCAGCCTACGCCGCAGTGTCAGCGGTAGTACGCTGTCTAGATCATATTCACATGTAATTTAAAATCTAGCTCATTCACAATGAATAAATAGGCAAGGACAATAACAGGAAATAGGAATGCTAAGGTTTCATAAGACAAATTTGTGACATCCAAATCCACAGTTTAATACAGAACCAGAAGATAAATCGGGGACAAACCCGAGTACTATGCTGAAAGAAAAATACTAGCTAACTGGCTAACTACTCCTCAAAAGTGGTCTCCTGAGTATGAACTGGCTCCTCAAATGTATCATCTGCTACGTCATATGGGCCATAAAAGGTGGGGGCATAGTCCTCATCATCGCCTAATATCAACGGATCCAGTCAGGAAAGGAGCAAAGTACCAATACACAACAAAGCTTAAACTAAATATTTATGACAAGTAGTAAAAACTGACTAAGCATCACGATAAGAATATGCATAATAAGTAGTAAAATGAACTAAGAGTTAACTGCTATAAATCAGGGATATGAGTAAAACAGGATTATAATGAGACAAGAAAATGGAACTGCAACAAGATAAAGAAACTATGTGTGTGTGATTGTGTATTTAGAATACATAGTTGGCATGTAGGGGGTTATAAGACTAATTAGGCACGTCATAGACGGCTATCAGTCAGGAATAATCGAGTATCCGGCTGATGGTACAGTCGCGTACCAACAGCTATCAGTCAGGACAGGGGGAAGGGTAAACTACATGCCTCCTAGTATTCTCCCTCCCGACACGAAAAGCAAGACATGAACTCCAAATCCTAACACTAAGTGTAATCATCCAATGGTGCTAGTAGAGCAAGGAACTAATTATCATAATATAAAGAATAAACTTGAAGTGCAGGTACTTGCCTGATGTTTGGATTCCAACTACGGTTCTGTTCTCGAGAAATTTCTAGAAATATCTCCGGATGCTGAAATAAATATTACCATCATGCTCAGAAGGTGTCAAATAGCTAGAAACGTCTGTCCTTGAGTCCAATTTGGAGATAAGAGCAAAAACAGCAATTTCGGGTCAAAACGGGATCCACATGTGGGCCCGCTTTGCACCGAAAAACGTATCAGGGTCAAAGGTCTCCAAATTCACCAAACTTAGTGTCAACAGGTCAGGAACAATGATACGAACCCAACGGAACTTCCAGAATTGTATTCCGATGAGCCGATCACAAAATCGCCCGTCGAGTGGGGCCTGTGGGGCCCACGACATGCGATTTCGTCAACGTTCTCAGAATCGAACCAAACTTGGGTCACAGGACCAGCGTATTGCTACAAGTCCGATGGCGCAAGTTTTATTTCGATCCGACGTGTGTACACAAAGTTAGGGCATGATTCAGAAAAGGCGAATACGGGGCGTTGTCCGCGGATACGCGTTGATCCCGGTGTGCACGCACACCCGAATCGACTTCTGCGAAATCCCACACGTCCGTATCAATGACGCGCACGTATCTGTGAAGACCGCGCGCGACCAAGTCGTCCCGTTTGGCGGGGCGTACTCAGTTCCAGGGTGAATCGGGTCGTTATTTTTCCTGTTTTTGGATCGCGGTTCGCGATCACCACAGGACGTGATGCACCGAGCGGTTGCACGGGCACCGAGAGGGTCATGCAGGCTACGCATTGCAAAAGACGGAATTGAAAACGGGTAAACGAGCAGGAAGATACACGTACCTGAACAGGGTCCAAAAAATCCAAAAATCTCGTGTCCGACACGTGTCCGACACGTGTCCTGTACACAGAGAGAACTAGGGTTAGGGTTAGGGCTACTGGCAGGAGCTCCGACGGCTCGGGGCGGCACTGCGGCGGGGGAGGTCGGCCGGGGCTAGGGCGGGGGCGCGTGGCCGCGGGCGGCGGCTGTCGGAGGCGGGCTCGGGGCAGCTGGAAGAAGAAGGAGGAGGAGGAAGGAGGATCGGACGGCCGTCGGAGTCTGGCGGCGGCGACGGAGCGGAGGAGCGGAGGCGGAGCGAGGCTGGGGCTGCGGGAGGCGTCGGCTCCGGCAAGGGGAAGCGGGGCGCGGTGGTGAGGGAGTGGCCGGAGGAAGACGGCCGGGGGGGTTTTTATAGGGGGTGGAGGAGGCTGGGATGGCCGGGGAAGGCGGAGGCGCTCCGGGCGAGGCGGGCGACGTGGCCGCGGGGCTCGCGGCGACGTACGGAGCGGGCGGCCGGCGGATGCGGGGGGGCGACCGGGTCGTGCGGGGAGTGGGCTGGGGAAGAAGCGGGTTGCGGGTCGGGCGGGTTCGGTCGGGCGGACCCGACCCGATAGCCCTACGGGCTGGGCCGATGGGCTCGGTTAGGTTAAATTAAATAAAATAAATAATTAAATAAATAAATAAACAACAAAATAAATAATTAATAGTTTTTAGGTGATTAAAAATAGGTCCGGGGCCCAATAAATTTCAAAAAATTACCCTAAGTCCAGTTTTTTATTTTACACACAAAAATATTATTTTCATAACATTTTAATAGTAATTAACAGCAAATAAAAATCAATTAATTACCAAGAGCCTAGGTTTTAATTACAGAAAAATCTCGAAAATTTTCAGAAAATTGTGAAAAGTCCAAATTAATAATTCCTGAAAATCAGGGGGCTTACAATCTACCCAACTTATAAAAATTTCATCCTCAAAATTAAAATAAGGCATAATCTATTAATCCTTTATGTACATAAGGCAAGTCAATCGCAATCTCCTTGCGATAATCAAAATTCTAATCATATCCATTGCAATCACTTCAAGGTTAAGATGACCACTGTTCCAATCAAAATTTCCACCTATGGTTATCTCTTCTCACTTTCTCAAATTATCCATATCCATATCCAAATTTAGATTAAATCCTTATAACATCTTTAAAATTTAAATAAGCATGTAAATTTCACCTCCCGATCTCTAACTATCATAATCTCCTCTAGAAGTAATCCAAGTCCAATATTATTCCCATTTTTACTTATAAATTTTTGTATGCTTCGACTTTTTAAACTCCATTCACATCCTCAACGTTTCAAATAGGTAGTCCAACCATCAAATTTTAAATCTTAATTCTAATCATCAAATTAAAAATAATTTAAGTACAATCCACCAATGTTCAAGTCTGAAATTCTATATTTTTATCCTCTAAATTCAAATTGATGATTTTACCTTCATTATTCCAAATTTAAATCATGTACCTAAGGTATAAATATTGGGTCCTCAATATCAAGAATTTTGAAGTTCATTAATCCTCATCATCTTAGTCATTCTTCTAAAATTCTCAAAATTGAATTGGCTGAACCTCTCCTAATCTAAGCTTTACTCGATTACAATCCAAAAGAAATTCCTCTCGAGTTGACAATGCACTGCTACCCAACTTAGAATTTACCCATCTATCACATAAGGTTATATACCTTACGAAAATATTCCTTAATTTGTTTACTCATGTCCTTCAATCCTCGAAACTTCAACGTCGATCATATTACATATGATATGTCCTTAATTACGGAAGAATAATCCTCAAATACGTGATCGGCCTATGGGGTATATCTAGTACTCTCCGTGTATCAACCTTATACCAAGCACGAGGTTTCATCTTTCCGAAATAAGGGAAGACGGAGATCAATAATAAAGAGTTTCAAGGGCGAGGTAATAGATTAGAAGTATCGGAATCAAGGTATTTAAAGAATTCAATTGGGAATTGTCAAAGCAGTTGTGGATTGAAATCCTATTTTGGTAATCCTTTGTTCGCATGCTCGTATTAGTACAGTTATGTAACCGATACGATATGTCAGACATGTCTAGGGCAAGTATATTCGTCTACTAATCACTACCTACCTTAATCCACGTAAAGTAGTCGTGCGAAGAGTGAACCAAAATGCATTAAGGTTGATCAGACCGTAATACACTGATTCTGAATAGACAGTTGTATTAGTGTGTCGACCCAATAATACATATGTCATGAACAAGCTTGATGAAAGGATAAGCTTGCAAAACTAGGCTATATTAGCAGCATAAGTCAAGGTGGTACAACAATTATAAGTACGCTAGATGATGATGGAAGGAGGTACAACTTAATTCAAGTTCACAAAATAATACACAATAAGTACAATAACAAAAGACTCTACAATCTCTACAGTTATCAAATATAAAAGTATACCAGGTTATTAGCAAGTTCAAAATTACTAGGTTGGGGCTGAGGTCACGAACCAATAGGCACGAGCTAAAACAAGACTAGAAACGGCAGCTACAAATCAGTTACGCGCATTAGCTACTCCAAGAGTCTGCGCGTTCTCCACGGTCATCGCGAAAGCTTGTCCGCGTCCTTGTGGTGGATTCCTCTGCTGCTGCTGGGCCTGTTGGAAGAGTGCTGCTTGTGGTACCAAGGGTGGTCTCGGTTCGGGTGCTGGTAGAGCTTGTTGGTTTATCACAGCATCTCGTGGTGATCTTGTAGAAATCTCGTCGCTTGCTGGTAGGTCCATTACTCTGCATCCAAAATAAACGATAAGATGCGCACAGGAATCAAGGCAGGATGCAAGTCAAGGAATTAATTCGAATCCGAGATAGATGTCAAGAACGATTCAAGCAAGTGGATGAGATCCTAAAAACTTATCTTATTCTTACTACAGGCTTGTTCGGTCCCTAAGTTGAAACCGAATAATTTAGTCGTGTACCTGCATGGGCCACCATAAAAATGTGTCACGACCCGCACCAGATGAACCGGACACCGGTTCGTGAGTACGTCCAGCCTACGCCGCAGTGTCGGCGGTAGTACGCTGTCTAGATCATATTCACATGTAATTTAAAATCTAGCTCATTCACAGTGAATAAATACGCAAGGACAATAACAGGAAATAGGAATGCTAAGGTTTCATAAGACAAATTTGTGACATCCAAATCCACAGTTTAATACAGAACCAGAAGATAAATCGGGGACAAACCCGAGTACTATGTTGAAAGAAAAATACTAGCTAACTGGCTAACTACTCCTCAAAAGTAGTCTCCTGAGTAGGAACCGGCTCCTCAAATGTATCATCTGCTACGTCATATGGGCCATAAAAGGTGGGGGGCATAGTCCTCATCATCGCCTAATATCAACGAATCCAGTCAGGAAAGGAGCAAAGTACCAATACACAACAAAGCTTAAACTAAATATTTATGACAAGTATTAAAAACTGACTAAGCATCACGATAAGAATATGCATAATAAGTAGTAAAATGAACTAAGAGTTAACTGCTATAAATCAGGGATATGAGTAAAACAGGATTATAATGAGACAAGAAAATAGAACTGCAACAAGATAAAGAAACTATGTGTGTGTGATTGTGTATTTAGAATACATAGTTGGCATGTAGGGGGTTATAAGGCTAATTAGGCACGTCATAGACGGCTATCAGTCAGGAATAATCGAGTATCCGGCTGATGGTACAGTCGCGTACCAACAGCTATCAGTCAGGACAGGGGGAAGGGTAAACTACATGCCTCCTAGTATTCTCCCTCCCGACACGAAAAGTAAGACATGAACTCCAAATCCTAACACTAAGTGTAATCATCCAATGGTTCTAGTAGAGCAAGGAACTAATTATCATAATATAAAGAATAAACTTGAAGTGCAGGTACTTGCCTGATGTTTGGATTCCAACTACGGTTCTGTTCTCGAGAAATTTTCAGAAATGTCTCCGGATACTGAAATAAATATTACCATCATGCTCAGAAGGTGTCAAATAGCTAGAAACGCCTATCCTTGAGTCTAATTTGGAGACAAGGGCAAAAACGACAATTTCGGATCAAAACGGGATTCACATATGGGCCCGCTTTGCACCGAAAAATGTGTCAGGGTCAAAGGTCTCCAAATTCACCAAACTTAGTGTCAACAGGTCAGGAACGATGATACGAACCCAACGAACTTCCAGAATTGGATTCCGATGAGCCGATCATAAAATCGTCCGTCGAGTGGGGCCTATGGGGCCTACGACACGCGATTTCGTCAACGTTCTCAGAATCGAACCAAAATTGGGTCACAGGACCAGTGTATTGCTACAAGTCCGATGGCATAAGTTTCGTTTCGATCCGACGTGTGTACGCAAAGTTAGGGCGTGATTCAGAAAAGGCAGATACGGGACGTTGTCCGCGGATACGCGTTGATCCCGGTGTGCACGCACACCCGAATCGACTTCTGCGAAATCCCACACGTCCGTATCAACGACGCGCACGTATCTGTGAAGACCGGCGGCGCGACCAAGTCGTCCCGTTTGGCGGAGCGTACTCAGTTTCGGGGTGAATCGGGTCATTATTTTTCCTGTTTTTGGATCGCGGTTCGCAATCACCACAGGACGCGATGCACCGAGCGGTTGCACGGGCACCGAGAGGGTCATGCAGGCTACGCGTTGCAAAAGATGAAATTGAAAACGGGGTAAACGAGCAGGGAGATACACGTACCTGAACAAGGTCCGAAAAATCCAAAATTCTCGTGTCCGACACGTGTCCGACACGTGTCCGACACGTGTCCGACACGTGTCCTGTACACAGAGAGAACTAGGGTTAGGGTTAGGGCTACTGGCCGGAGCTCCGGCGGCTCGGGACGGCACTGCGGCGGGGGAGGCCGGCCAGGGCTAGGGCGGGGGCGAATGGCCGCGGGCGGCGGCTGCCGGAGGCGGGCTCAGGGCGGCTGGAAGAAGAAGGAGGAGGAGGAAGGAGGATCGGGCGGCCGTCGGAGTCTGGCGGCGGCGGCGGAGCGGAGGAGCGGAGGCGGAGCGAGGCTGGGGCTGCGGGCTGCGGGAGGCGTCGGCTCCGGCGAGGGGAAGCGGGGCGCGGTGGTGAGGGAGTGGCCGGAGGAGACGGCCAGGGGGGGTTTTATAGGGGGTGGAGGAGGCTGGGATAGCCGGGGAAGGCGGAGGCGCTCCGGGCGAGGCGGGCGACGTGGCCGCGGGGCTCGCGGCGACGTGCGGAGCGGGCGGCCGGCGGATGCGGGGGGGGGGGGGGCGACCTGGTCGTGCGGGGAGTGGGCTGGGGAAGAAGCGGGTTGCGGGTCGGGCGGGTTTCGGTCGGGCGGACCCGACCCGATAGCCCTACGGGCTGGGCCGATGGGCTCGTTAGGTTAAATTAAATTAAATAAATAATAAAATAAATAAATAACTAAATAAATAAATAATTAATAGTTTTTAGGTGATTAAAATAGGTCCGGGGTCCAATAAATTCAGAAAATTACCCTAAGTCCAGTTTTTCATTTTACACACAAAAATATTATTTTCATAACATTTTAATAGTAATTAACAGCAAATAAAAAATTAATTAATTACCAACAGCCTAGTGTTTAATTACAGAAAAATTCCGAAAAATTTCAGAAAATTGTGAAAAGTCCAAATTAATAATTCCTGAAAATCAGGGCGCTTACAATATGGCTAAATGAAGGGTGAAATAAAAAACCTATCCCTACTTAAACATGCATAAAGACACCTAGCCATTATAGGTATCTTATGCATTTTTTGTAATTTCATAATTAACCTAGGGCTTTAACTAGAAAATAATTTTGCAAGTTGTTCTTTTCCTTTTTATCATCTTTTATAAATTTATTTTAGTTATAAGACTAGTTTTTAAAATAGTGACATAAAATTTTATCATAGAAAACTATTTGAAATTAATATAAGAATTTTAGCAAATATTATCAAATATGGTATATATTATGAAATACAACTATGACACTAGCATTGCTTCTGCCTCTTGATCTCATCTTGTAACTTTTATGGCTAACAACAAATGCGCTCTTTGCAAATTATAATATGACCAAAGTATAGGATTTCAATAGAACTTAAATACTTGTCGATGGACCTTTTGTTCTGCTTAGTCTACCGAAAAGAATTTTAATTGTTGGGTTTCTTTATTGTTAGTTTTGAAATCTAATTATTGAATGAAATCATAAAGGTTATGTCATTATAAAGATGGAAAGTTGTGGCCAATGCATCCTTCAAAAGATGCTTGTTGATTTATTTAATTGTTTCCTATTGAGTTTGTTGTCTAAAAAAATTAAAATCTTTTCTTATGTTGAAGACTTATTTACTAAAGCTTTCAGACAAAAATATTTTAAAAATATCAAAAAAACAATATTAGCCACATATTAACAACGAAAATATTTGTTACTAATCCTTAGGATTGGTAATATTATAATTTGTTGCAAATCCATCGTGAATTGACTATGAATTAACAACATAAATTTTCTCACAAATCTGTTGCTAAAGTTCACCGCTAATCTGTTGATCCGATGATGTTATAACGACAAAAAAAATTCATCGACACATTAGCTACCGATATATTTGATTTTAGCGACATAAATCAGATAAATAATGATGAAAAAATCCTTCATTATTTCTTTGTATTTTTGTACTGGTCATCTAACAGTTTACGAGAATGTTTTTAAAAAAAAAACAAATGAAAGAAAAAGCGGGTATGCAAGTCGAACCCAGTCTTAGTCTGAGTTTGGAATTGCTTATTGAGAGCCGCGTATGCGCTCGCTCGCTCGCTCTCGCTCTCTCTCTCTCTCTCTCTCTCTTGGAAAGAGTTGCAATATATTTGGTAACAATAATTTATCAAAGAACTTTAAAATTTTTGATTCACTTAGTGAGATGATTTTAAAAGCAATCAAGAAGGTGCTTGAAAAAGTTGTTGTAACTTCTCAATTCAATTTATGTAAATGCTTATTATTAAAGAATGTCCTTATTGACACTCCTAAAATATTATCATGCACTCCTCTTTAATTTTTTTATCATTCAAATTTTAATATATGTTCCTTATTAATATTATTGGCACTCCTAAAATATTATCCTACATTTTTTCTCTCATGCATGCATAATTAATGTCAGATTTAATGTAGCAGTAAATTTGGAATTTGAATAAAAAAAAAGTACAGAATAATATTTTAGGAGTGTCAATAACAGTACCATTTTTAACATATATTTTTAGTATTTTGTATGTTGTCATTTTCAATTATTGCAGTGACTAAAAAATAGGTTTGCCAAATATATTTTTTTAAACAATTTTTATCATATATTTACGAAACAACTTGCTTAAGTAACTTTTGACAGTAACTTCTAATTAGTTATAATAATGCCAAACCAAGTCAGAACATGACAATCTTCTGTGTAGTTGCTGTACATCAACAAATTGAATCATATTTTTTATAAATACGACTGCTTATATCGACTTATATTAAGATCTGTTTGGTAACTGTAAGTAAAAAAAAAAAAAAAAAAAATATTAGATTTGTACTTTTAATGGTGAATTTTATATAGGAATCCATACACTTTATTGTCCTCCCAGTAGGGGACAAATGTGTTTGGTTGAAATAGAAAAATGAAAAGTGGGAAGTAAAAAACTAGACAAATGTGTTTGGTTAAAATTGGAAAGTAAAAAATAAAAAGTATAAAAGTATAATTAATTCACATAATAATTTAATAAATTAAATAATTAGTTTGATAAATTAAGATAATTAATTACTAACTAATTAAGAATTACAAATTTATCAATTCAAATTTAATTACTAACTAATTAAGAGTTCAATTTTTAATTACTATTCACCAATGACTATTTATTATTCACCACTTATCTTACGATCTAATACATACATTAATACATTAATTCGTTAATTAATACATTGATTAGTATATTAATTAATTGAGTAATTAAGTGAGTAGTCCTCTTTCCCACATATTATTCTTTCTTCACAAAAAATCCATGGTTCCCTCCTCCGTCCCTTAACCCCCCTTCCCTCCACGCACAGCTCCTCACCCTCCGTTCAGTCACCGAGATCGAAGTCTTGATCGGAACCTCCAACCCTCCATCCGCGCGCCTCCAGTCCCTCCTTGTCGCCAGGATCAGAGTCTCAGTCCCTCTTCGTCATTGCTATCGACGTCTCGGCGCCGAGATGGCTGATCCGGCCGTCCACAAGACGGCGGCGTGACGAATCCCGTGGCAGCCGGCAGCGTCAACCTCCAGCTGGAAAGCGGCGGCAACGTCGTCTTCTCCCGACGTGGCAGATTCGGAGACAGACAACGTCTTCTTCCGGAGGCAGCATCTTCTCAGTGAGTTCCAACCCACATCTCTCTTTTTGAGAGGATGTGGAAAACTAGAATTTGCATATTGTTTATGGGAGACAGATGGGGGGACAGAAACTGTATTTTCTAAATCATGTTCTCCAAATTCGATGTTACCAAACAACGGATTAGAAAATTTGAGTCCACTTTTCTCCGAATGTATAAATACTTTCGAAAATTCTGTTTACCAAAGATACCCTTATAGTTATAGGCTTGTAGCAACAATCTTCCCTTAATAACCCATACCAAGTCAATTTCTAGACGAGCCCCAATGGGCAGTGCAGTGCAGTGCAGTTGTGAGAATCTCGAGATGCCCGGTGGTCACGCATTATATAACCCTGTATGTCTCTGTCTTAATCTTTGGCAGTGCATTGATCAGTGGTTGCAAGTATGTTGTTGTTGTTGTCCACAGAGTGAGAGAGAGAGAGAGAGAGAGAGAGAGCGAGCGAGAAGAAAAGGATATAAAAAAAAACAGTACGTGGATTCTATGCCCTGCCATTCTCCTGCTTTCCACATATATATCACAACTCATTACTTTTTTTTTCCAGGCAATTGCACCTTCTTTGTCCTCTTCAAACAGTGAACAACCTTTATCCACTTCATAAAAGCGTTCCTTGTCCTTTGTCTTACTTTATTTGTTTCCCAAACCACTACCATCACTCATTCTTTTCTCAAGTCTGAAGCCATCGAGAAGATGGAGATGGTTGGGGGAGGAAGGAGGAGAGGCATGGTGATGAGTAGTAGAAGTAGTAGCCCAGAGAGAACAACAAGGGGGATTGGTTTTGTAGAAGAGAGAGAAAGAGAGAAACAGCAGCAGCAGCAGCAGCAGCAGCAGCAGCAGGTGGGAAGGAGAGTACTAGTGAGGTCTGCTCTGGTTAGGAAAGTTGAGATCGTGTACTATCTCTCAAGGAATGGGCAGCTGGAGCACCCCCACTTCATGGAGCTCTCGCAACTCCCCAACCAACAACTTACACTCAGAGGTGCCCATCTTTCTTCTCCTTTTCAACCACCATTAGTAGTCATTTTCATCAACCACTCAATTGTTAGAAATGTACATTTTGCATCTTTTGTTAGATTGGTTTGTCTTCGTTTTCTCATGACAAAACAATTGGAAGAAAAAAAAAACATTTCTTTCAAAGTAATGGAAAATGTGGTTGATTTTGTAGATGTCCTGGAGAAGCTTTCAGTTCTCAGGGGCAGAGGCATGCCCTCGCTCTTCTCCTGGTCTTGTAAGAGGTACATAAATACATACATTACATGCATATTTAACGATTACTTCAGCTTCAGCTTTTGAAAGTGAATATAATAATTGTTATGGCCTGCTTGTTGTTTCTCAGATAAATTAAGCTCCCATACTCTGATTTGTTTTTGTTCGGAAGAATTATTTACTCTGCAAAATTTGAAATAGTCGCATCTCTTCTTCTCCATTGCCCATGTCCAGTAACACATAAATAACAACATGAGACATTTATTAACCTTAGTTCTCATGTTACTTTAATGTGAATGTGAAGGAGCTATAAGAACGGATACGTGTGGAATGATTTGTCGGAAAACGACATCATCTATCCGGCGGATGGCGCCGAGTACGTTCTCAAGGGCTCCGAGATCATCCCCGGCTGTACTTCAGGTGATCACCCCTCAGCTGTACTTCATAGCTATCAACAATCAATTCAATTCTTACTAAGTAGGATTAGAACTAATTACTGAAAACTTTATTTATATGTTCAGTAGACCGATTCCAGCCGTTGGCACTGACCACCAATAGACGTATGAAGCCTCTCAGTGCCAGACGCGAGCAGGAGGAGGAGGAGGAGGAGGAGGAGGAGGAAGACGAAGAGGACCAAGAAGAAGAGACAGAAAAGGATGCAAGTAATAGCTCGCATTGCTCCCGCGGAGTTTCGACCGAGGACAACATGATCGTGGTGCACAAAGCGGCCAAAGTTGCACAAACCGAGATTGCGGTCGAGGACGGCTCCCCTGCGTTGTCACGTTCGTCCTCAGACCCTGTGGCCGCGCCTGAACCGTCTGCCTCCGGTCTGACACGGAACTCGGTCTTCCTCCAACTGATCTCTTGCGGGCACGGGTCTGCGGCAGCGGCAAAGGAAGGGAGGAAGAGCGGTAGCTTGCATGCGGGAGCTGCGACCGGGCCGGCGGCGGCTGGCCGGAGTCGTCTGGACGAAGATCAAGAGTTTGGGGGTTTGACGGGAGTTGAGGACAAGGAGTACTTCAGTGGGAGCATCGTGGAGATCTTTAGGAAACCAGCTGAAGGGGCTGGACCTAAGCTCAAGAAATCTTCATCTTTTGATGAACAAAGGTATTTATACATTACATTCTTGTTTCAAGTTTCAACAGCATATGATTACTGTTTAGTGCTTGTTCGGTAAGGTTTCATAAACCCTTCATTAGAATAGTTGGTAGTTTCTTAACATATTGCAGTTGATCATGATAGTTTCTTAACATATTGCAGTTGATCATGCAGTTGGGTTGTGGAAAGTTGAAACTGATAGTATAGTGAGGTGTCTCTAATTCATGCGGTTTAAGAGTTTTAGTCCCATATTGAAAAACCACCAATGTGTATATCTCAATATATAGTTTTGCTTAGTATTGGTATATGCACATGGAGTGGTAGTCCATGTGGGTTGACTTTCATATAGGGATTAAGTGTGAACACCTTTATGGCAATTTTTATTTTGTCACCACCTTTGGGATGCTTCCCTTAAGAGCTAAGTTCCGAAGGGGCTTAGCGACTCGGACTCAGCGCAAAGTGGCGCTTTGTTGACGCACTTTGCACTTAGGAGCTGTGCGGCCAAGGAGCTATGCGGCCAGAGGTGTTGTGCAGCCAGAGGTCATGCGGCCTGCTAATTTGCATGAGCGAGTCGCATGTGGAGGGGACAGGTTCGGCTGTTTGTGGCGTATGCGACGCATGGTTATCGGTGCCATTAAGATTATGCGGCGCGGGGGTGTCCGTGCACAGTGGTAGCTGCTTTCGGCGCTTGGCGGCGTTTGGCGGCACTGCTCTGTGCAGCGTGACCGGCGGCGACGCATGCGGCTTCGACATAGCATGTGGCCCCGACGTCGCAAGCAACTACGGCTAAGCATGCGGCTTGGTGTCGGATGGCGCATATGCGGCATGAGGCTGCCAGGGGCCATGCGGCCTGCGAATTTGCATGAGCGAGTCACATGTGGAGGGGACAGGTTCGACTGTTGGCGGCGTATGCGGCGCATGGTTATACGTGCCATCCGGATTATGTGGCGCATGCGGCACGGGGGTGTCCATGCACAGTGGTAGCTGCTTTCGCCGCTTGGCGGCGTTTGGCGGCGCTGCTCTTTGCAGCGTGACCGGCGGTGACGTATGTGGCTTCGACGTAGCATGCAGCCCCGACGTCGCATGCGGCTACAGCTAAGCATGCGGCCTGGTGTCGGATGGCGCATATGCGGCATGAGCTTTCTCAGGCCGCATATGTACTGATTTTCTCTATTTATATAGGGGCTCCTCTTCCATTTGAAGAGAGAGGATTCAGACTTCACCAAGAAAACCGAGAGCACCTGAGCTCGTATGCGGCCTAGCCAGCGCCCCTCCCACAGAGTGATTTTCGAGTGATTCGAAGATGACCAAGAGCGTTTCAGAAGTTCGTTTGCGAATTTGCTGGATCATAGGGACGGATCGTCGTGTAGGGCAAATTTTGCCTTGAGCACCGGTGGTTTTGATCACCCCAACAAGGAGTTCCTTTCTCTGGTGTTGTTCTTCTTGTTTTCCTTTTTTTTCTCATTGTAACATCTGCGAACGTAAAGAGAAGAACGATTTTCTGATTTTTGCTGTATTTTCCTTTTTCTCTTGTCAATTTGTAACATGTTCGTGGTTTAGTGCTGTTGTGGAGTTGTGTCACTATAGAGACGCTTGCGAGTGGATCTCAGTACACCAACTTTTGTGGATCTCCTCTACTTTGATCTGATTTCAGGACTAACATGAGGCATTCTCCCTCGCGGGTGGGTTAGAACCCACGTGAGAGTCTTATTTGTCCACAATTTATTTTTCAAGTTAGACATGTTCATGTGGATTCCGGCGGAGTTGGGTGGGTGATGTGTCTTATTCAAAAAAAAAAAATAATAATAATAATAATAATAATAATAAGAATAAGGATAGTGACGTGGTATCATTTGAACTTGCGACGTGGTATCAGTTGATAGCCAAAAAAATTTGGTAGACACATACAAAGGAGTCTGTTTGTGTGTGTGGCTTACTAAATTATTAAATAAATCAGGTCCACCATTTTATCTTTTAGATTGGTTGGAACCGGCCATCCAAACGCATCGTGACATATTATTGTATATATTGACGAGTGCATGCTTAATCCTGAAATTTTAATATTCTACTTCAAATTTGAAATTACTATTGTATATATTATTGTATATATTGACCAGTGCATGCAAAAACATAAATTTAAAAAAAAAAAATTTGCACTTTATCCGTCTTACTATTGATGCTCTTAGGACATGGTTGTGTGAGCCAGACACACATGAAAAGATCCATTAATGAATAGTGAAAAAAGCATGAACATTAACTATGCTAAAGAAATGCAATACTAGTTCAATTCTAAAGAAGCTATAGGTAAAATGAACAAACTATAGCCTTGAGGATGGAAACAATGTTTTCTTCAATTGGAACTTCATGCCTCCGAGTTCATGGCAACTTGGGGAGTTAATTACTTAACTGTTAAGCTAATTTAATTACTTGTATAGGAATTTCATTGGTTTAAAACATTCTTGACTATATTTAAAAGGAATTAGAAAAATATTGTAAAAAAAAATCACGTGCTGCCAAACATTTTATTGACATATCACATCACCTGACCCAACAGTTTAAACATTAAAGATGATGTGAGTGCTGTTCATTGCTTTGTCTGCTACCAAGGTTGGAGGTCCTATATATGAAACATAAAGAGGCCCTGATACCGAAAAAGAAGTTCAACTTTAGACCTCAAGAATCAAAACACAAACAGTGGAATATCCGTGTGATGGCCCAAGTAGAGAAAGGTCCCAAAGCTACATTTTTAGTTGCAAGATTCATACTGCCTGCTCAAAGTACTTACATGTTGAGTCAAGAACACTGCTAACATATGTCCTTGAATTTGTGAGAGACATTAAGTTCCACCCCTTCTTGTTAAGTTTGTAAAAATATAAGGGATCTCAGTGACCCAAGTCTTCCGCTAATATAGAATCCGAAGAGAATCAAGAAGCACGAAACCTTAACTCTAGTACATGTATTGTTTATTACTTTCATGCCAAGCGACGCCCTCTTGTGGAGCCCCGTTTATGTTTAGCATGGACTTCAACATTCTCAATATTCACTATGATTATTATAATAATTAGCGTAAACCTTGTCATGAGATCTATATATTGCCCTCTAGATCTGTACATCTTGTTTTGCTATACAATGTATGTATGAATATAATTTATCAACACAGATCATATATAATTTATTTTCTAATTTTGTGTACTGTTTTGTTCAGGAGCTCAAAACTTGGTTTAGGAGAAGAAAGGTTGGAGGTTAACGGAGAGGAGAGAGAGGGTGTGAAAGGGAAGTGCATCCCTGGCAGGAAGAGGTCTTCCTTCAAGCTGCTGCTTCCACAGCAGACAAAGAAATGAGTAGACATATTGTACTGCATTAATTCCTCAGGACTAGATAGGTTCCTGAAGATGCTGATGTTAACGTGACTTTATGTTTTGTTGGAAGCTAGTAGTAATTTCTCCCCCTCCCTCCCACCCTTCCCTGCTGTCAGTCTATGAACTTAGATATATATAGTGTACTTTTGTTATGACTTAATTGGCGGATCAGAATTTTAAAGTATGGAGAAGAGCTGCAAAGAGAACAGTGCACATCTTGACTTGGATCTTCTGCAGTTAGGATTTAGTGCTTCCTGTCATCTGGGGCTGTTTGTTAAGGAGAAAAAGAATCTGGATTTTTGAAGTTTGAAATTCAAATTCTGAATTTTGGACAAAATTCAGATTAGATTTTGGAATCCATTAAATCATTTTTTGTAACAATAGAATTGGTCTTAATCATATTCCTGTTTGGTAACAAGGTGAAGATGCGTGAAAAAATATTAATTCTCAAATTTAAGTTGGTAAGATTACCAACTTAATGTTAAAAATGATATAAAGAATTTACTGATACTATTGCAACCAACAAACAAAGTAGCAAAATGAAGATGATTAATTCACAAGTATAATATTGTTGATACCATTGCAACCAACCAACAAACAAGTATAATATTGCAACCAGCAAACTAATAAACATGGTACATATAACGGTGTTGATAAGGGCACTACACATTTTACTCGAGACTAGTCCATTGAAAAATTAGAAAAAATTACAAATTTGCCATCGTGAAAGTTACTCGGGGCTAGCCCACTGTTATATTCAGGACTGTCAAAATTATGACAGTCCTACCACTAGGAAGGACTGTCACAAATTTGACAGTCCTACCCTTGTAAGGACTGTCAAAATTTTGACAGTCCTAAAAATTGTTAGGACTGTCAAAATTTTGACAGTCCATTTCCCAAAATTACAAGTTTGCCACTCTGATAGTTAGTTGGGGCTACCCCACACCAAAGTATAAAAGTGAAATGGGTTTCTATTTTTGGCATTCCACCTAGACTTAAGAAACCCTCATTCCACCAAGCCCAAACCTAAATTTGGAAATAGCTAGTTGTGGTTGGAGGAGTATTTTACTTTGGTGATACTACAAGGAATATTCTTCCGGTATGTCTTCGACAACCTACGTTGAATAAGTTTTGGAATTGTGCGAAAAAGATTTAGTTTATTTTGATTAATGTAGGAACAATGCATGAAAAAATGTTCGATGACGAAGTCGGATCGTCCAATTCATTAATTATGCACTCCGGACGTTCCGAAGAACAAGTTGGTTGTTCCGAAGCATGTACGGTACGTAAAACGACAACCCTAATTTGACAGTCACGAGTTAGGACTGTAAACATTAGACAGTCCTATATAAATATAGGACTGTCAAATATTCCACAGTCCTATATAAATATAGGACTGTCATAAATTCGACAGTCCTACTTAAAAGTAGGACTGTCATAATTTTGACAGTCCTATATAAAAATCGGACTGTCAAAATAGTGACAGTCCTGGATAATTATATGAAGTTATTAATTTTTATATTATTTTATATTGGTTATAGGACCAACCTTGTTCAGATATTGTGGTACATCCTGCTGTTGGTGATGTGGATGATATTTTCTCAACGGATATTGAATTTGCAAGCCATAAAGAAGCATTAGAGTGGTGCAGAGAAGTTGGGAGACGACATAACGTAGTTATTGTCATTGCAAGATCCATCCGATCTCGGCCGGGCCGAAAATATCTTGAGCTTGGATGCGAAAGAGGAGGTGTGTTTAGGCATCATAAAAAAAAGGGTGTTGTTGAAAAAGAAATCTCTAAGAAAAATGTTGGGACGAGAAAATGTGGTTGTCCATTGAAGGTGTTGATTGTAAAAGTTGAAGATGTGAAGTGGATAATTGAAGTTAAGAATGGAAGACACAATCATCCTATTCCAGGGACACTTACGGGTCATGCCTACGTGGTACGGTTGAAGGAGGATGAGAAAAAGTTGGTTGAAGACTTGTTCCTTTCAGGAGTTGCACCGAAACAAATTTATTCTGCTGTGCGACAAAAACAAGATGGGAACAAGTCTACCATGAGGACGATCTATAATAGTTTGGCCAGAGCGAAATGCAATAGTATGAAAGAAAGAATGGCGATGCAGCAAGTATTGAAGTTGCTTGGGGAGCATCACTACGTGGAGTACCATAGAAGACATCCACAAACTGATGAACTCCTTTCATTGTTTTGGGCTCATCATGATTGCACACATATGGCTCGGTCCTTCGCAGACGTGTTGGTCCT
Organism: Iris macrosiphon; assembly: GCA_036927795.1. Taxonomy (NCBI): domain Eukaryota; kingdom Viridiplantae; phylum Streptophyta; class Magnoliopsida; order Asparagales; family Iridaceae; genus Iris; species Iris macrosiphon. Next base: position 65,589,722 of record JAYESA010000014.1, read on the forward strand.
TGATTGTACATATAAGACCAACAAGTTCAAGATGCCTCTTTTGCATGTTGTCAGGTTTACGTCTACGGGAAAAATATTTACAGTCGCTTTTTGTTTTATGAAGAGTGAGACAGTAGAGGATTACACATGGGCGTTGAGGAAACTACAATCCCATTACACAGGTTACAAAGAGCCGTCTGTTTTTCTTACTGACAGAGAATATGCGTTGATAAATGCTATAGATATTGTATTTCCTCATGCGCATAGACTACTATGCACTTGGCATATAAATAGAAATATCCATGCTCAATGCAAGAAAAAATTTGAAACTGTGGACGGTAAAATTGACATGCTTCGCTTCGAAGAATTCTATAGTGATTGGAGTCTTGTATGGCAAGCAAGTACTACAGACAGTTACGACGCAGCATGGTACATGTTCCAACAAAAGTGGGAGCCAAGTAACCCGACATGCATATCTTATATCAAAGATACTTGGCTAGGACCACATAAAGAGCAATTCGTCTTAGCATGGACCAACATGGCAAAGTCCGTTGTTCGAACTCCTAAGCTAACTATTCGAAGGGGGAAGAAACAGAAAACGATAGAGACAGGTTATTCTGTTTCTTATAGTCTATACATTGAACTCCTAAGCTAACTATTCGAAGGGGGAAGAAACGGTAATGCCGACTGCCCCTAAGATGAACTGCATATATCCGCGGGCCACATTATCGCTATTATCAATTTTGGGGACCGGCTCAGCGAATATCTCCTCCAAATATTTTAGAGGAAGTCCGTAGGACTTCTTGAATTCTCGAAGACTAGTAAAACTAGTGGAATCAACTCCCAGACACCCTGATACATGATCCACAATATTGTCGTAATAGTCGATGCTTGATTCATCAAAAGTATGATTCTGCATGGGACGACCATCAACCCTAAGTCTCAATATATGATGGACGTCATCAAGGGTAATCGTCAACTCCCCATTGGGTAGATGGAAAGTGTTGGTCTCTGGATGCCACCGTTCTACAAATGCTGAAATCAGTGCATTATCCACCGTCGTATATGAGTAGCTACCCAAATATTGTAGACCGGTGGGACTAATTTTTGCCTTCACATCATCTCCCAATAAATCATACCTCCATGTATTGCATTTTTTGCCATGGTTGATCACCGTCAACATACGACCACTCTCCTGAAAAGTCAACAATTGGATGAAATTAAACCTCCATGTAAAATAAACTTTGAACTTACAACTATATATAAATTTATCATAACGTAATGTACTTACCGGATTGTTCCATATTTGGTATGCAATATGGTTTTCGATCGACGGTAACATAGAGCAACCGTTTGGACGAGTGTCGACTGGACTATCTGCCTGCTCAGAAGGTCCCGAACCATCAGTAGGCCGGTTTCCGAGAGTTTGTGGAAGACTCTCGACAGGACTATCTACAGGCTGAGAAGGTCCTGAACCATCAGTAGGCCGATTTGGAACATTTGGCATGTCCTCATCGGAGGAGGAAGAAGAACCGGAAGAACTAGGAGGAGCACGTCTCTTTGTGGCAATCTTCTTCGTCAACGGACGTTTCCTCACTTCAGGGCGTGCCTCGGCCTCGCGGATAGTGACGCCTTGCGACACTGTGCGTTGCTTACGCATCGACGCAGTAGGGCGTCTTCTTATTTCTTCATCCACAGTGTCCTTTCCAGGGGCATGACTATAAGACAAAAATTAATATATACAGACAAAAATTAATTTATATTTTAACATAATAATTGAATTTTTTTTCAGGACTGTAGCCATTTCTACAGTCCTGTAAGTATACAGGACTGCAGATTGTTTAACAGTCCTAATCTTTTAGGACTGTTGAATTTCCTACAGTCCCATTTAGATTTAGGACTGTAGAAAATTTGACAGTCCTATATATATAGGACTGTCGAATTTCCTACAGTCCTAAATCTATATGGGACTGTAGGAAATTCTACAGTCCCGCTCGATACTGCTCGACAATGTCGAGCAGTCTCGACATTGTACGCCCTAAAATTATGTTCCAAACGACTTCTATGTCTAAACTACATCCTAGACTCTGCCAAGGACTAGTATGCCCTCATTTGAAAGAAAATAACTCAAAATTTTCAACATGCAAGAGAATTTCTTAAAATTTTTGGACAATTTCTTAAATACAATAGCACAAGGAGAATGATGATTTCTACCTTGGTTCTTTCGAGACTTTGGGAGCCATCGACAAAGAGGAGGAGGACAGCGGAGATCGGCCGGCGGGAGAGGGGAAAGCTCCGGTCGGGGGGAGGGTTTGGGAGGGTTTGGAGAAGTGGGCTAGTGTGAGTAAAAACTTGGGCTACTATGAGTAAATGTTGCTCTTTAGTGGGCTAGCCCCAATCCTGGGCTAGCCCCAAGTAAAATTGGCAGTGCCCTTATCAACACCCTACATATAATAGAGAAGATTAATTCACATGATTTATACAAAATGAAGTATCACCTTCACAGCACAGAAAATTTCTCTCTTACAAAGCTACATCACGACATACAAGTATCTCTTTAACAAGGAGGACAGTATCCCCAAAGAACCAAACATTATATTACAAAACTTGTATAAAACATGTCTCAAATAACATAAATAAACTGATAAAAATCTACGACCAAAACAGGAAAGGCAGAAGACATGTCAAGATACGCATCCGGATATTCGGATACGAGTACGTGCATACGTCCAGCTTACGCCGCAGTATCGGCGTTAGATCGCTATCTAGACCTCAATAATCAATATCAGTCCAACAAATATCAATATGTATTCAATCACAGCATGCTAAAGAAAGATATGAATAAGCAAAGATAAATTCGAATACAATATCACCAAAATTAAAGTATAGAATCCACAATTGTTTATACATGTCAAATAATGTTCCGAAGACATATATGATCAATATGAAATGAAACTAGTGCATAATACTGAAATTAGAAAAATACTAGCCTAGATCTCTCCAGAGATCATCTCATGTTCCATGGTGCATCAAGATTATCTCAACTATAGCATCATTTTGAAGTCCATAGAATGTTGGGTACAACATCTCCTAATATGTCAACATCCATCCATGATTGGAGCAAGTACATATATGATAGTTCAATTCAAATCAGGATAGAAACCATAAAACAAGAAATATAATATGTGATAGATAATAATACATGTAAGAACTAGAATCATGATATGTAAATATAGAAATGAAATAAGTAAACATGACTATCATGGTATGTAAATGTATAAGTGATAAAAGTAAACTGCAACTAGCTATGTGTTTTGAAATACTAAGTTGACATGTGAACGGCTAGGGAGTAAATATGGCACATCTCACGTGTGTTGTGCGGCTGTTATACACACTGTTAGACAAGGGGGGTAGATTGGGTGATACATACGTCTACTAAGATATTTTTTCATCCGACTAGCACTCATGGATTCGAGTTACGACACGAAGATCATTAAACACGATAATTATGAAACATGATAATCACGAATATGAATCCATAATGTATTAATCTCATGTGAACAAGCATGTCAAGATCATTTAATGAATATCTAGAACATGTGTTATAGAAACTATCAGGTAATGAAAGCAATAAGAGTAAGTATTTGCCTCAGTTAGTTGAAGTTGAGTTGCACGACACGAACGTGTCGACCCGGAGTAGGTTTAAATGCTACTATCCATAGGTGATCCCAAACGACAATATAGATAGTTCTGTTGGTTCCATAATAACCCAAATAGCCAGGTTCGATGTATAGAAGTCCCATTTGGAGATCGGTACGAATTTTGAGATGCAGATATAGAATCCGAAAGGAGACGCGAAAATGCACAAAATAGCTAACTTTAGAGATAAACAAAGTTAGACTAAGGAAAAGAGTTAGGTTTAGTTTGGTTAGGTTTGTCTCTCGATTGATTATTTAAGATACCTATTTAAAATATAATTATAAATTTATATATAAACCTATTTAAAGTACTTATATATAAAAGGTTCTTAGAACTATAAGCCCAATCTAAATACTTTTATATATATAAACATTTAATCCCATTTATAAATAAAACTAGTTTAACTTAAAAGCCCACTAACAAACCTAATAGAAGCCCAAATGATTATATTCTTTCAAAACCTATTTTAAATTTTAAATTTTTTTAGTTTTTCTACACCTTTTTTTTTAAAAAAAATTTCTTGTTTTTTTTCCTCCCTTTTCCTTGTTTAATTTTTTTTGTCTTTTTGTCTTTTTGTTTTTTTCAGCTTTTTTTTTTTATCTTTTTCCATTTTTTACAAAATAGTTTGTGTTTTTTTTTATCTTTTTCCATTTAATCCTCAAATTTTCTTTTTCTTTTTTACATTTTTCAAATATTTAAGAAAATTTTGTGTTCTTATGTTGTTGTTTTTTTCTCGATTTTTATCCCTTTTTATTGTTATTTTCAATTTTTTATCCTCTTTTTACTTGAAAATATTTATATAGTCATCAAATATGGGAATATAATTTCAAAAAAAAAAATAATCGAAAATTTAATTCTTAAAATTATAGAATTTCTATATACAAAATGATCCCTCATAAATATAGTTTTTTAGTTCTTATTGGTATTTTCTAAGTTTAATCAAGCAGTGGAACTCTAAAATCTCCCTTTTACTTCAAAATCCCTTTTACATCGTGTTTCACACTTTTTCGTAAGGGACTATTTGGTAAACATGATTTGGGTTTGGAAGTGGTTTTATTACTGGATTTGGGCCTGGATCCACTCTCGTCATTTGGTTATAGGCAAAAATTAGGGTTGGATTTCGCGTGCAGTTCATGTCCCCTTGTATTCCCTGCTCTTCCACATCCCCCATTCATCGAGAGGATGTGGATGGATTTTGGAGGAGAGCTCTGCTGACTTCCCCCACTCCCCGAAATCGTTCAAATTTGTCGGATATGGGTTTGCGTTCTCCTCACCCCTTCTTTCTTCCGCCATTCGCATTATATGTTATTCTAACCGTTTCTACAACACTTTCCCCCCCATTTTATGTCTCTTTCTTGTTGTAAGAAAGATTTTTGTTACTAGATCTTGGTGATAAACTGATTCCTAACTTTTTTTTAGAAACTGTCAATTTTTGTAAGGATATAATTTTTTCTATATGTTGTTCTAATATCCTGATCTACCATTTCTTCTTGATATTTCTTAGTAATTTTTTTTTCCAGATAACATGATTCGTATGTTTTTGCATGTCTTATATTTATGTCTACGATGTTAGATTTGGCCGTATTTCTTCATGGATCTAAGTTATTAACTGTTTTTTGCAACAAAAAAATCAAAATCAAAATGTCGATTTTTCTAAGGATTTAATTTTTCTCCCTATATTCTGTTCTAATATCCTGATCTACCATTTGTTCTTGATAGTTCCTGCTAATTTTTTTTCCCTATAGAACATATTTCGTAATTTTTTGCATTCTTAGATTTATGGCTACGATGTTAGATCTAACCGTTTTTCTTCATGAATCTGAGTTACATACTAATTTTTTTTCAATTTTGTATTTTGCAAAATGTCGATTTTTCTAAGGATTTAAATTTTTTCCTATATGTTGTTTTAATATCCTCATCTACAATTTGTTCATGACAGTTGCTGCTAATTTTTTTCCCTATAGAACATGAATCGTATTTTTTTATTTTTTTTGCATGTCTTAGATTTTTGTCTATGATGTTAAATCTGGCCTTATTTCTTCATGGATTGAGTTATAAACTGATTTTTTTTCCAAATTGTTTTTTGGTAAAATGTCAATTTTTCTAAGGATTTATGTTTTCCCCCTATATGCTATTCTAATATCCTTATCTACCATTTGTTCTTGATAGTTTGTACTAAATCCTCATGATCTACCATTTTTTCTTGATTGTTAGTGCATTTTTCCCCAATATTTATTTTCTTACTTGACGTGGGTGATAACTGATGTAGTACAAATTTTTACTGGGTGTGGGTGATAAATCTTAGATATGGCTAAGAAATTTAGTTTATTTTTTTTCCTTCTTGATAGTTCGTATTAGTTTATGTTTTGTGCCAATAGGACATGATACATATGTCTTCATGGATGTGAGTTATACACTAATGTTGTAGAATAGTGTTCATTTTTACTACATATGAAGTTAGTTTCATTATATTAGGTGATGCTGTCCAATTATATGGATATGAAGAAAGTATAATGCTAAATTAATATTTATGTTTGTTTTTTTGAAAGACAGCAAGTTAGTATCATTATATTAGCAAAGTTTGGTAAACTGGAATAGTGCTGAATCTGAGCCTGTGGTAGTTTTGTGTTAACTAGAAAAGTTAGTATCATTGGAATAGTGCTTATTCTTGGTTTTGGTTTTGCTTTTCTTGCAAAAGCTCAAGTCCCTCTTCCTTTCTTTAGTTCCACATCGGATGCACCAAAGCCTTCATGTGTACATATATTAGTTTCTCTCCTTTGCTCTATTAAGTTGTTGTGTGGGGAACCCCTTGGGCCACACGCGCGCGCCGCCGCCGCCGCCCGGCCCGGCTCGGTTCGGTTCGGCGCCGAATGCCGATCCGATTTCCTCTTCGGGTTCGGGCTGGGACCCTAAAAATCTTTTTGCTCCTCTTCATTTTTATTTAATTTTTCTAAACGTTAGAAAATTTATTTCTGAACGTTACAAAATATTTCTGAACCGGTTTTGTGTCCAGGTTCGTTATTTATTCTCTTGTGTAACATCTGAATTAATAGAGAATTAATTCTGACCGTTACACAATAGTTTTATATATATCGGACAGTTTTCTTTGTAAAAATCAGAAAATATTCTTACGAAACCTCTGTCAACATTCTGTTCATTTCTTCGTCTTCATCTCCAAGCTCTGGGCAGAGCTAAGTCCTGGTCGTTCTCTCCAAGTCGTGTGCGGCAACGAGATACCGGTAGTGCGGAGGTTTTATCACTAGGAGCTTCGGGAACGTCTGCACACAGATCCCGAATAAACTCTTAGGGCAGTGCTTCGTGCACGACTTCCCCAGAGGCCGGTAACATCTAATTTTATTTTTGTATTCTGAAATTTTACAATAATAAAAGACAGCAAAAAATTCTAACAATCTAAGAGTTTATTTTTGTTAGAATAGTTTTTGTTAGAATTTTCTATACTGTTACAATTGTTTCAATACTTTTGTTACAATTATTTCTCACTATTTGCTAATTACTGTTCAACAAACACTGCCCTTTCGGATCAGAACCTTAATCTGCCGCCTTAGACCATATTGGCTAGTTACTGTTGATTCTGTTTGCTAGTTATTAGAAGCACTATTTGCTACTTACTAGAAGCACTATTTGCTAGTTACTGTTGATTCAATTTCCTAGTTACTGCTGAAAAAAAAAAGAATTAGTTACTGTTGCTAGTCCTATAATAATTTCGTTTCTATAGCAATTTGTTCTATAGCAATTAGAAAGGAATCTAGATCTCAAAAGTTAATACTTTTTCGTTTCTACAAAATTAACTGTTGATTTCAAAAGTTAATAATGTTTCGTTTCTACAAGATTAACCGTTAATTTCGTTTCTATAGCAATTTGTTCACAACTTGTTCTATAGCAAATTAAAGTTCACAATAGTTTCTGTAGCAAATAGTTACTGTATTTGTTCACAATAGTTACTGTAGCAATTCAAGTTAACAGTAGAAATTTTCTATAAATTTGTTCTATAGCAATTTAAGTTAATACTGTTTCTGTTTTCACTGAAGAAAAATAAAACTGGTTGTTAAATTGCTACTTGCTATTTGTTGTGGATTATCAATACTTGTTAACAAGTTTTGTAGTTAACAATTTATGTTGTAACCAAACAATTATTTTATTACTGTAGCAAATTTGTTACTTATAAAACTTGCAATCTAAGTAGCACTACTCATTTGGTACTTACCATTGCTCATTTGTTCTGTTGATTAGCATTACTTATTAGTTGCTGGATGCTGGAGCAAATTCTTTTGCTTAATTACTGTTAATACAATTTGCTTAATTTTAATCACTTAGTTTTTGAAACCAATCTAGGACCAAAAAGAAAATAGTTTAGAGAAGTAAATTGCAAATAAAATCTTGAATCTAAAGTTTCAAAGTAGAGACAAACTCGGGCACAAGCCGAAAGGGTCCTTCTGTCAACCGGGTGTAAACAACCCTAAGCGACACGGTACTTAAGAGTCTTCGGACCACCGCTAGCTGGGAACCGGCCCCTACAGCTAACCTGAGTTGATCAACACTTGAAAAACTAAAGATTTTAAGATTGATTAGCAAAGACCACCTAAACTATTATCCTAGACATTGTTATTAAATAATTTATATATTTTCAGACTGATTAGCAAAGACCACCTACAAGCTACCTCCCTCTTGGTCTGATATTTCTAAGGAACTTATCCATACACAAGGAGTTCTTACCTACAATCAAGTCCTAAAGAAAATTAGAACCGAAGAACAAATTAGATTGAGGTCTAAGCCTAAGACTGAATCTAAAGCTAAGGTAAACCTTGTAGAAGGCCAAGGAAAACCCAAGTCTATTTTTTTCCTTATAAACCCAAGAAGAATTTCTTCAACAAGAAGAAAAACTTTCAGTCTAACCACCACAACCTTCATCACCAAAAGCGATCATGCTTCACAAAGGTTCTTCGAGTTCCTTTAGGTCTGTAAGCTTTCAACCCCTTATTAACCTCTCTTACCACTCTGATGATTGGTGGTTGGATTCTGGAGCTAATGTTCACGTTTCGTTTGATCGCTCCTGGTTTTCAAACTGTCACTACCACATTTCGAAAATAGGGGTATTTTTGACTATTTAATATTACTATAGTTACAATTAAATTAATTGCATGATAGTGTATTTGATTTAAATGTGTGATGTGTAATTTAAATATAATATTATATGCAGTGTCCATTTATTTGAGCTAGCAGACTTGACCTAGAAGCCAGTAGATGAAGACCTGTTCAAATTGTGGAATTCTGTATTTGATTGATTTATTTAGAATTTATTTATTGGAGATTTTAATTACCGTATTTTTATTTAATTATTTGCGCATTGCCTTTGCTTCGATAATTGGAGCACTACCCTGACTCTTGTCTCCCAACAAATTTCACAATCTTGCCCTAGACATGCCCGCCTTCCATTCTGCTATTTTTGCAACTCATAATTTTGCTCCCTGTGCATTAATTCTGGCCGCACAAAAATCGTCGCGGACGTTATTTAATAAATCCCTATTTTGAATCGTTGTGCGTTCCAATTTAAATTGGAGACAATCTTGACCTATTTTTCGTGCGACCCAAATTAGGGTAATATTTTGTTCTGAGTCTTCTTCACTATTGGTATTGATGACCTGACCTGATTTTGGCCCCATGCACTCCTAATTAATTTCTGAACACAACTTGCATTTATTTCTAATTAAATTGAGGATACTATTTAAACCAATTCTAAAATCCCAATTTAATTCCAGCGCCCTGCTATTTGAGCCCACACCAAACTTACAGCGCCCCTTGACCCTACAAAACACCGGACGCCGAATCGCCCGCCAAATTTTTGTCATTTTATGTGTTTGTGCAATTTCTCGAATTTAAGGGGCTAAGTTGCAATTATTCAATTATAGGTGTCATCACCCCATTGTCCAAGACCAAATGGAAAGGTTAATTATTTGTGGACCAAATTGCATTCCCCCCCCCCCACATGAAATTTCCTTCATGTCCAATCTGGACCACTCATTTAATTGAGTGCATCCTCACCCTCCATCAAAACCCTCTCCCTATATAATGACATGTTACATCAACCCTAATCCTTAGAAAACCTAGGAAACCCCACCCTCCTCAAGCCTCCATCTCCTCTCTCCTACGTATGTAAATTCTTCTTCTCCTTCTTCCTATTCTCTTCTCCATTTTTCTTTTTCTTCTTCTCTTTTCTTTCTTCTTCTTCTTCCATCTTCATTAAAATTTAAATTAGTATAGGGGGGGAACACTGTTCCCTGCTGTGCCCATCTCCCTCCGGTGGACTTTCCTCCGGCGGCCCACTGATCATCTCCGGCCCCTCTGCATCTCCGGCGGCCTGCTGTCCTCCCACCACCAGCCATCACCCCTCCACTCCTCAAACGCACAGCCCGACTCGCCTCCCTCCGACTACATTCACGACCTCCATCTTCACATACATCTCGACCACCTCCAACACCTCTGTACTCCGGCGACTCTCCTCCTCGGCCTGTTCAGCCCGACACCGCAACCCTTTGGCGCCGGCTGCTCCTCCCTCACGATCTCCCTCCAGCCAGCAACTCCGGCTGCTCCTCCCCCCATTCTCCCACCACTCCTACCTCCATCTCCTCCCTGCGGTGTATCCCGGCGGCTGTGCTCCTCCCTACCCCGACCTGCTCAGCCGGTCCGGCCATCTTTCGGCCAAGCCCCACAGTAAGTTTCCTTCTTCCCCTCTTTCCTTCTTCATATATATATATATACATATATATATAGCTAATGTAATGTATATGTATTTGTAGTTATTAATTAATGTATTAGTATGTTAATATAATTAAGGTGTAAGTTAATATATATAATTAATGTGTATGTTAATGTATATATAATTTAATATATATATGTATATGTATATATTTAATTAATGAATGTAAGTGTATGTATTAAATTCAACTGGTATAAATGTATATATATATTTATGTGTATAATTATTTTTGATATATATATATGTATGTATATTTTTGTATAAATATACATATATTTATTTGGTATAGTTTCATGTAGTATATGTGTAATAAAACATATTTTAATATATGAATTAGTTGGCATCTGTATATATATATAGTATAAATTTAAATTGTACATTGTCTGATTAAGTTTATACTTTATATTTATAATATACATATATATGATTAATTTGTATAAATATACATATATTTTAAGTTGGTATATATATGGTACACAGTTATTGTTTAACTAATATGTATATTATTTATTCTGAGTATTTTTATATGGTATAAAATTAATTTGGTGAATTAATAGTAGTATGATTAAGAATGATGTTGACAATATATATATATATGTATATTCTAAAAATATACTTTTGTACATACATGATATATACGTATTTTAGTATATAAAATAGAATAGTATATGTATTATTTTGATATATATATATATATATATATATATATATATATATATATATATATATATATATATATATATATATATTGGTATTAGTATATAAGCGTATCTTGGTATATGTAAATACATATATATATGTATTATCGTGGTATGTATATATATGTGGCATATATATAATTGTAATTTAGTATATATATATATTTAGTATATATATATATATTCTTTTGTATATATATATAAAACTTTGGTAGTTGTATATATATAAATGTATATGGTTATGAATATTTTTACCTATGTATATATAATACATATTCTATTATGAGTATACACTTATACATATTTTGTATATAATTTGGTATAACCATATATATATATGTATTATATTTTATTATGAATGATATGTTTAATTGGTGAGCCTACTAGGTGATCCTAGGTGACCAGTAGCATACCTAGAGAAGTCCCGAACTCAGTGGTTTTAGACTGTGTTAGTGTAGCATCTGATGTAAATGTGGTTTTGCTTGTGATATGTTTATAGGACTGTTGGTTTACCCAGGGGATACTCTGGAACAGGACATCCATAATTACCAGCTAAGGACCCGAGGCAAGTACATTCTCTGATAATTTCCAATTTTTGATAATTCCTATAAAGTTCAATAATCTAGGAATGTTACATCTGAATCCTTGACACTGTGCTACACGGACTAGTATAGCTTGGATCTGCAGTCATGAGATGTTACCTTGATTATCGTATTGACATTGTACACGACATGTATATTAGACATCGTACATGATAGACTGGACTTGCTCGTGTATCGTGACGTGTCATGGTTGGATCCACAGTACTAGTTGGGGGCGGGGAAGTAGTTAGTAAGAAATGTGATCATAACCTCTTATTGTAGTATAGAAAATTGTAAGTGTTAATCATGCTCTTCACCCATGATTAGCCAGGCCCTGTAGCTATCGTACATGTTCCCAAGCCGATCACATTTTGAAACTACTATTTCAAACACTTAGAATAGATTACAGTTCCCTATTTAAATCATATACTACATCACCCGTATATGATACTGTTCCTTGTTCTTTTCATTTTCATACATGCACTGACTGTATCATATTACCTATTGCTTGTCTCTTTACATTGCCTGTCTCTCTTAATTGCCATTGCATTTATTTCACTGTCTTCTCAGTAGCTAGCATGACATGTTTATTATTTTATAGTCCTTATCAATTAAATGGAACTGTTATTTGAGATTGTGCTTTGCTCCTTCCTGACTGGAAACATTTTTCCAGACTATGCCTTAGAGGACCGCTGTCCGACACTTTATGGACCATATGGTGAGTAGCTGCAGACTTGATAGTTAGTTGTGATTCTGGGAGGTCTAGCAGGAATCACTAATTCTTCTGGTTTCCTGATTAGTTCTTTTAGCAGACTGTTGGTACCGGATTTGTCTCCGGCATTTTTATTGAGACTTGGAATTTGTTGAGTTAAGTTATTGCTTTGTTGACTTGTGTTGTATTTAATTTTCTGTTTGATATCTTATCGTGCTGTAATCCTGTGATTGAGTATGTGTGCATTTTATTCGTGTCATCCGTGCCTCCTTATGGAGATTGGATGCTTGTGTGAGATTGGCTAGATAGTATCATGACCTTGACAGCGTTCTACCGCCGATGCTGCGGTGTAGGCTGGACGTACCCACGTACTCGTGCCCCTAAATCGGGTGCGGGTCGTGACACGTTTTAGTGGTGGCCCATGCAGGTCAGACTTCGCGAGTTGTGCGATGTCGTAGTAGTGTGGCATCCTTGTTATACTACTGCGTGCCTGCAATAGGATCTAGGACATAGGATACTAGGACGAGAACGGATACTCAATCACAATTCCTTGAGAGATTCCTGGGATGACCCCTGAGAATCTTGTTAAATTTTCCAATTTAAAAATCATTCCCTTGTTTCGTCCATTCTCACTTGTTGATTGTTGATTTGTTATTAAGTTAGGATTTTGGTTTCATAGTAGGGTTTGATTTCATATCAAGATGAATTTGCAGACTGATTTATGGTATTATCTGATGACGCACGTCGATGAGGACAGTGAGAATGATTAACATTAGAGCTATTGGACTACAGAAGGTGGATTTAAATTATAATGTGAAGATTGAAAGCAAATTACATTTTTCAATTTTGAGAAGTTGAGATATTATGTTATTAAAATTTTATTTTGAGGATTCAGGTTCGATTCAATGAACCTAGACAAGTCTGTAAGGATCTCTTAAGGTGATTAAGTTTTCATTTTTTAGTATTTAGATAATTAACCTTGAGGAAGGTATATGCATTATACTTTAAATTATTCGAGGAGTTAGTTTCGAGGACTTTATTTGGAGGATAAAATCTTATAGTGAGAGATATATTAGTATATAAGATGCATGTGTAAGGACCTGTTGGCTTGAGCATGATTGAGATTTCACTGCCAACTGGCTTAGGTGTTCATCTAGGAATGTATAGGAGAGAGAGCAGTACTTAGTATGGTGTGTTGCAATTGATATGCACTTGAGTGATAAGGATAACTAGTATCAACGATTACAGTAGGTATGGAAGCTAGCAGTGAGTGTGCTTGTAGTAGAACTGTGGTACTTAGAGGGATAGAAGTATCAGACCATGGATGTATCTTTGACCTGTGCAATCACAACTAGGAATATTTATTTCCAATCTATTTATCTTGAATGTTGCTTCTCTTTAGAACTGTACTGTCCTTCCTTGATGATATCGCATCTTTGCCTAAATTGATTCTTTGGGATCTGTCTTCAGGATGTCGCCGCAGACACGGTCTATGAGAGCGGGAACATCAGCTTTAGAGGGGTCTGCCACCTCTCTACCTGAGAGACAGACAACCGTAGTTCCTCCTACATCTCCGATGCCCGTAGGAGTATCTGCAATTTTTGGGGATCCTCCTCCCCCACCTGTTCAGAAGATTACCGCAGCTATGACGGACAACCTTCCTCCTCCACCGACTCCGATTCCCGGAGGTTTGTCCATTGACGGGACGCAGATGTTTACCTTGATCCAAGGCATGGTAGATGCCCAGAGAGTGACGGCAGACGCTCAGCGAGTTCAAGCTGAGGCTCAGAGGGTGCAAGCAGAAGCGCACCAGGCACAAACCGAGCTGATGAGAGAAAACATGAAGAATGCTCATCAAGTGACTCTCCAAGCTTTGGAGAGAGTAGCACAGTACCAGCAGTTTCCTGGCCAGCAACAGCAGAGATCAGGCACTATAGTGGATTTCAAGAGGATGATGCCTCGAGAGTTTAAAGGCACCGAAGGGATACTCTACGCTGACGACTGGCTAGAGGATATAGAGAGGAGCCTGCGATTGACCCAGATTCCGGAGAACTTGCAGATAGAAGCCGCTGGCAGTCAGATGTTCGATATCGCACTCACGTGGTATCGCACAGAGCCGAGAATTACTGCACAAGGACTTACTTGGGAGATCTTCAAGGAACTCTTCAAGGAGAAGTTCTTTCCCGACGTGGCATTGGGAACCTTGGAAAGTCAGTTTCATGACTTGGTTCAAGGAAACATGTCGGTCGACGAGTACGTTGCAGAATTCTGTAGATTGAGCCGTTTTGCATCGTCCATGATTCGGGACCCAGGAGATCGAGCCCGGAAATTCAGAAAGGGACTGACAAGAGAGATTAGGTCACGCACTTCTCGTCGTCGTACCGCTACCTTTGAGGCTATCTTGATGGATGCTCAGATTGCAGAAGAGGATCTGGATCTCAGGCCTAAAAGGAGTCACAATACTTTTGGAGATACGAATGGTAGTACAGAACCAGCCAAGCATCCCCGTATTCAGCACCAACAGCAGTACCAAGTACCATTTCATATTCAGCAACAACCATGGACATTTCAGCATCCACCGCAGTACCTAGCACCAGTTCCTACCCAGCAACACCCATGGGCGTATCAGTATCAACAACAGTACCAGGCACCAGTCGGTGTTCAGCCGAATCAGCAACAGCCTCCGAGAGAGACACAGCAGACTTGTCATTTCTGTAAGAAGCCAGGTCACCTTTGGGAGAGCTGTAGAACGAGGCTAGGACTTTGTTTGCACTGCGGCGCTGCGGGACATCGAGTAAAGGATTGTCTTCTAGCCCCTTATCTTCCCGGCCAGTGCGCAGCTTCAGATTATAGAGATCCAGTTAGGCTACCTGTGGAACCGTATATTGCTCAGCACCCGCGAAGGGAACCACCCCAGCAGGGCGGGGCATTTGCGATGACGGTCGAGGAGACCGATACTACAGGTAATGTGTTAGCAGGTTCTGTTCTTTCCTTCCTTCTGTTCCTATCTATTTGATTGATTGACTGATACCTTAGTACCGTAGCTTGTATGCATGATTTCTTGTTAGAATGTAGTTAATGGTACCCCTGATATAGAGACTGCAATACCATGACAAGACACCATGACCGTACATATTCCCCTTAGGTTGCATGTTGTATGATTGTAGGAAGATCTTTCTTAGACCATGATTATTGGGGATTAACCGTGACGAAGATTCATGAAGGAGTTATGACTTGACAAGAGAGACAAGACGATTGAAAATTCGAGGATAACCATTGATTTAAATAGAGGGTTAAGAAATTAACATTGCATAATTGGTGGTTTAATTAATTCCAGGAAAGATTATGACATGTTTAAATTGGTTATTAATTTTAAAATTTTGGGAGATTATCAATATATTTATTTGATTGCAAGTTAAGAATTTTAGAATGTTATATTTGGATGTTGCATTGGAGAACCCTTAAGTACCGCATTGTTAAGTATTTTGAGGAAAAAGGAAATCGAGGAATAAAATTATTGATGGACTAATGTTTGAATTCAAACTTTTTGGACGAGATTACATTATATATAGGTGCATTGATTAAAATCAAATTAGAGGAGTGGATATTAAATTCCGAGTATTGAATTGTTAACTAAAAATTTTGGGGAATTTTTTTGACAAAAATAGACTTTGATTTCATTTCGAGGATTTTCAGGAATGCAATAATTTCAGAATTTTTGAAAATTGTGAAAAGACCTTGTGGATTATAACCTGATTTCATGGATGATGAATTTAAATTTTGAGGGAAAAATAATGTGCATGATTAAATGCTACTATGAGGATTTTAAATTTCGAGGACAAAATTCTTTTAAGGTGGGTAGACTTGTCACTACCACATTTCGAAAACAGGGGTATTTTTGACTATTTAATATTACTATAGTTACAATTAAATTAATTGCATGATAGTGTATTTGATTTAAATGTGTGATGTGTAATTTAAATATAATATTATATACAGTGTCCATTTATTTGAGCTAGCAGACTTGACCTAGAAGCCAGTAGATGAAGACCTGTTCAAATTGTAGAATTCTGTATTTGATTGATTTATTTAGAATTTATTTATTGGAGATTTTAATTACCGTATTTTTATTTAATTATTTGCGCATTGCCTTTGCTTCGATAATTGGAGCACTACCCTGACTCTTGTCTCCCAACAAATTTCACAATCTTGCCCTAGACATGCCCGCCTTCCATTCTGCTATTTTTGCAACTCATAATTTTGCTCCCTATGCATTAATTCTGGCCGCACAAAAATCGTCGCGGACGTTATTTAATAAATCCCTATTTTGAATCGTTGTGCGTTCCAATTTAAATTGGAGACAATCTTGACCTATTTTTCGTGCGACCCAAATTAGGGTAATATTCTGTTCTGAGTCTTCTTCACTATTGGTATTGATGACCTGACCTGATTTTGGCCCCATGCACTCCTAATTAATTTCTGAACACAACTTGCATTTATTTCTAATTAAATTGAGGATACTATTTAAACCAATTCTAAAATCCTAATTTAATTCCAGCGCCCTGCTATTTGAGCCCACACCAAACTTACAGCGCCCCCTGACCCTACAAAACACCGGACGCCGAATCGCCCGCCAAATTTTCATCATTTTATGTGTTTGTGCAATTTTCCGAATTTAAGGGGCTAAGTTACAATTATTCAATTGTATGTGTCATCACCCCATTGTCCAAGACCAAATGGAAAGGTTAATTATTTGTGGACCAAATTATATTCCCCCCCCCCCCCCCCCACATGAAATTTCCTTCATGTCCAATCTGGACCACTCATTTAATTGAGTGCATCCTCACCCTCCATCAAAACCCTCTCCCTATATAATGACATGTTACATCAACCATAATCCCTAGAAAACCTAGGAAACCCCACCCTCCTCAAGCCTCCATCTCCTCTCTCCTACGTATGTAAATTCTTCTTCTCCTTCTTCCTATTCTCTTCTCCATTTTTCTTTTTCTTCTTCTCTTTTCTTTCTTCTTCTTCTTCCATCTTCATTAAAATTTAAATTAGTATAGGGGGGGAACACTGTTCCCTGCTGTGCCCATCTCCCTCCGGTGGACTTCCCTCCGGCGGCCTACTGATAATCTCCGGCCCCTCTGCATCTCCGGCGGCCTGCTGTCCTCCCACCACCAGCCATCACCCCTCCACTCCTCAAACGCACAGCCCGACTCGCCTCCCTCCGACTACATTCACGACCTCCATCTTCACATACATCTCGACCACCTCCAACACCTCTGTACTCCGGCGACTCTCCTCCTCGGCCTGTTCAGCCCGACACCGCAACCCTTTGGCGCCGGCTGCTCCTCCCTCACGATCTCCCTCCAGCCAGCAACTCCGGCTGCTCCTCCCCCCATTCTCCCACTACTCCTACCTCCATCTCCTCCCTGCGGTGTATCCCGGCGGCTGTGCTCCTCCCTACCCCGACCTGCTCAGCCGGTCCGGCCATCTTCCGGCCAACCCCCACAGTAAGTTTCCTTCTTCCCCTCTTTCCTTCTTCATATATATATATATACATATATATATAGCTAATGTAATGTATATGTATTTGTAGTTATTAATTAACGTATTAGTATGTTAATATAATTAAGGTGTAAGTTAATATATATAATTAATGTGTATGTTAATGTATATATAATTTAATATATATATGTATATGTATATATTTAATTAATGAATGTAAGTGTATGTATTAAATTCAACTGGTATAAATGTATATATATTTTTATGTGTATAATTATTTTTGATATATATATATGTATGTATATTTTTGTATAAATATACATATATTTATTTGGTATAGTTTCATGTAGTATATGTGTAATAAAACATATTTTAATATATGAATTAGTTGGCATCTGTATATATATATATAGTATAAATTTAAATTGTACATTCTCTGATTAAGTTTATACTTTATATTTATAATATACATATATATGATTAATTTGTATAAATATACATATATTTTAAGTTGGTATATATATGGTACACAGTTATTGTTTAACTAATATGTATATTATTTATTCTGAGTATTTTTATATGGTATAAAATTAATTTGGTGAATTAATAGTAGTATGATTAAGAATAATGTTGACAATATATATATATGTATATTCTAAAATTGTACTTTTGCACATACATGATATATACGTATTTTAGTATATAAAATAGAATAGTATATGTATTATTTTGATATATATATATATATATATATATATATATATATATATATATATATATATATATATATATATATATATATATATATATATATATATATATATATATATATATTTGTATTAGTATATAAGCGTATCTTGGTATATGTAAATACATATATATATGTATTATCGTGGTATGTATATATATGTGGCATATATATAATTGTAATTTAGTATATATATATATATTTAGTATATATATATATATATTCTTTTGTATATATATATAAAACTTTGGTAGTTGTATATATATAAATGTATATGTGTTATGAATATTTTTACCTATGTATATATAATACATATTCTATTATGAGTATACACTTATACATATTTTGTATATAATTTGGTATAACCATATATATATATGTATTATATTTTATTATGAATGATATGTTTAATTGGTGAGCCTACTAGGTGATCCTAGGTGACCAGTAGCATACCTAGAGAAGTCCCGAACTCAGTGGTTTTAGACTGTGTTAGTGTAGCATCTGATGTAAATGTGGTTTTGCTTGTGATATGTTTATAGGACTGTTGGTTTACCCAGGGGATACTCTGGAACAGGACATCCATAATTACCAGCTAAGGACCCGAGGCAAGTATATTCTCTGATAATTTCTAATTTTTGATAATTCCTATAAAGTTCAATAATCTAGGAATGTTACATCTGAATCCTTGACACTGTGCTACACGGACTAGTATAGCTTGGATCTGCAGTCATGAGATGTTACCTTGATTATCGTATTGACATTGTACACGACATGTATATTAGACATCGTACATGATAGACTGGACTTGCTCGTGTATCGTGACGTGTCATGGTTGGATCCACAGTACTAGTTGGGGGCGGAGAAGTAGTTAGTAAGAAATGTGATCATAAGCTCTTATTGTAGTATAGAAAATGGTAAGTGTTAATCATGCTCTTCACCCATGATTAGCCAGGCCCTGTAGCTATCGTACATGTTCCCAAGCCGATCACATTTTGAAACTACTATTTCAAACACTTAGAATAGATTACAGTTCCCTATTTAAATCATATACTACATCACCCGTATATGATACTGTTCCTTGTTCTTTTTATTTTCATACATGCACTGACTGTATCATATTGCCTATTGTCTGTCTCTTTACATTGCCTGTCTCTCTTAATTGCCATTGCATTTATTTCACTGTCTTCTCAGTAGCTAGCATGACATGTTTATTACTTTATAGTCCTTATCAATTAAATGGAACTGTTATTTGAGATTGTGCTTTGCTCCTTCCTGACTGGAAACATTTTTCCAGACTATGCCTTAGAGGACCGCTGTCCGACACTTTATGGACCATATGGTGAGTAGCTGCAGACTTGATAGTTAGTTGTGATTTCGGGAGGTCTAGCATGAATCACTAATTCTTCTGGTTTCCTGATTAGTTCTTTTAGCAGACTGTTGGTACCGGATTTGTCTCCGGCATTTTTATTGAGACTTGGATATTGTTGAGTTAAGTTATTGCTTTGTTGACTTGTGTTGTATTTAATTTTCTGTTTGATATCTTATCGTGCTGTAATCCTGTGATTGAGTATGTGTGCATTTTATTCGTGTCATCCGTGCCTCCTTATGGAGATTAGATGCTTGTGTGAGATTGGCTAGATAGTATCATGACCTTGACAGCGTTCTACCGCCGATGCTGCGGCGTAGGCTGGACGTACCCACGTACTCGTGCCCCTAAATCGGGTGCGGGTCGTGACACAAACTATCAGGAATCAAGTGGAGGAGGTGTGACCCTAGGAGATGGCTCAACGACACAAATTATTGGAAGAGGAAAAGTTAACCTGAAGATGACATCAGAAAAAATCCTAACTCTTCATGATGTTCTTCATGTGCCGTCAGTCAGGAAAAACCTAGTTAGTGGATCCCTTCTTGTAGCCTCAGGATATAAAATTGTAATGGAGGCTAATAAAGTAGTTTTTTCTAAGCATGACTCTTTTATAGGAAAAGGCTTTGTAAAAGACGGTCTTTTCATTTTAAGTACAATGAATAAAATATCTGATTGTTCTCTCATTGTCTCCAATATAGAATCTTCAAATGTTTGGCATGGCAGACTAGGTCATGTGAACCTAGGTTCCATTAAAAGGATGATGACTTTAGACCTTATTCTCAGGACTCCAATAGATGACAAACACAAATATGAGATTTGTGTTCAAGCCAAACACACTAGATTACCTTTCAAATCTGTAGAAAGAAATTCTGACCTTCTAGAACTTATCCATAGTGATGTATGTGACTCAAATAGGATTTTGACCAGAGGCGGTAGAAAATACTTTGTTACGTTTATAGATGATTATTCAAAGTATTGTTACATCTACCTTCTAAAAACCAAAGATGAAGTTCTAGATAGATTTAAGGTTTTCAAATCTGAAGCTGAGAATCAATTAGAAAGGATGTAAAACCCCTATTTTAAAAAGATTGTATTTATTATTTTTTTTATTAATTAATAATTTAATTATGGTAAATATGTGCTAAATAGGAGAAATAGATTTTTATTAATTTTTATTTTAGGTGTTCGGGCACTTAGATGACTTATGTGACCATCAGGAATTTTTCGGATTTTATTCCATGTAGGAGACCCCTTGAGCTGTTGCTAGCCTAACGATGTGCAATACCCTAATCCATGAATTTTCTTATGAGTATATATATAATATATATGTATATACAAATATATATATATATATATATATATATATATATATATATATATGTATATATATACTTAGAAAGAAAAAGTAAAGAAAGTAAAAGAATTATTAAAGATTATAATAATAATAATAATAATGTTTATTTCCTACCTTAGCAAATTTGCTAAGAGAACTTGCTCTCAGCAAGCTTGCAAACGCCAAATAGGACCCGCCCTTAGTGCTGCAATCATAGCAACTTTAGCATTGCTATTCCTAGCAATTTGCTAAGACTACTCTTTAGCAATTGTGTGCCAGGGACCGCCACCCCTTAAGCGCTTGTTCCCATACTTCAAACTGTGCGTTAGCACAGGCCCGCCCTTTAGCATATGCCAGACCCGCCTAATAACATTTATTCCCATCCTTAGCAAAATAAACTTGCTGTGACCATCCTTCAACCAATAACTCCTATGAGCCCGACCCTTGGCCGAGAGCTTCAGCGCTTTCACCCAACCCGTCCGACCCAATCACATCCCTCTCTCTCTCTACCTATTAAATATATATATATATATATATATATATATATATATATATATATATATATATATATATATATATATATATTTATCTCCCAAAATCCCTAACCTAATTCCCAGACTTCCCCTTCCCATCTAAGAGCCGTCACCGCAGCCAGAGAAGCCCCCAAGCCATCCAACCATCCCGTCGACGCCGACCTCGCGAACTGTAGTCTCCCACTCGAGGCACCTTCGCTCCGGCGTGTTTTTCCGTTGACTCGCTCATCCAAACGCTGCTCCGTTTTCATAGGTATGATCATCACTTAACCCTCTCCAATATTTGTTTTATAGCCAATCTCGGAAAACGTGTGTCCCTAGGTGAAAAACAGCGCCCAAGTCGGGCGAGCAGACAGAATTCTGCAATCGCAGAATTCCAGAATGACCACCCATATTGTCGAGTTCGTATCTCCCACCACAGAGATCCAAATTCGATGATTCTTTTTGATACCTGTAGATCACATGACCTAGTTTATTTTCTGTATAAAAACCTTGTGCTATTAGTCGCTGTGGATAGAATTATATTCGTCACAAAACTGCGCGCCCCACTTTTTCCGGTTTTCCAAAAGTTGGAGATCGGAGTGCGCCCCGCCAAACGGGACCGCCCCGTCGTGTGCCAAGTGTACCGAATGGTGCACGCAGCATAACGGGACACGTGAAAATTCGTGGGGACTGATTCGGACGCGTGTGCGCGCCGGAATCAGACCGTATCCGCGGACACATTTCGTGTCGCCACTTTTGTGGAACTCGCGAGTATTTTGTGCACGCTTGTCAGATTGTGACGAAACTTGCGTCACTGGACTCGTGGTAACGCGCTGGTCCTGTGACCCAATTTTCACGCATTTCTGAGACGGTTGACCAGATCGCCAATTGGCGGGTCCCACAGTTGACTTTTTGGACCAAATTTTGTTCGGCTCATCGGAATCCAAATTTGGACATACCGTTGAGTTCATATTGACATCTAGAGTTGTTTGACCCATAGTTTATCCCATTTAGAGACTGTTACCCTCGGCACGCTTTTCGGTGCAAAGTGGGCCACACGTGGACCCCACTTTTGCCCAAAATTACCGTTTTGCCCCTGTGTCCAAATTGGACGAAAGGGGTGTGCTTTTTAGCTATTTTGCTCATTCTGGGAACGTTGGTGATGTTTATTTCAGCATCCGGAGACGTTCATTCTGAGGCCGTAGCTTCTGACTCTTGGTGTTGACATTGGGACACTACATTTTGCAGCTTCCTTACCAGGCAAGATACCTTGCCAAATTGTTTACAGTGCTTTGCATGCTATTTATATTTATATTTATTTATTTTATTTTTGTATAGTTCTTGCATGTGTAGTTTTCTTTCAGTCATTACTATGTATTAGATATGTTGACACACACATGGCACCTAGTATCATGGGAGGACAATCATTAGGCGTATGGGCTTTTAACCACTCTGGTAAACCGTAGTATATAGTTCGCACTACGGGCGTGTGTCGCGCTGGTCGCTACCCCAGAGGTATGTCGATTTCTGTAGAGTCGCGCTGGTCGCTACCCCAGAGGTATGTCGATTTCTGATGTTCTAGACGGGTGTGTGAGTTGTGAGGCTTAGATCGAGTAGACTACCCTTGCCCATACGTCAAAAAGTTGTCCTCATTTGCATTCATATAGATTGTCTTATACAACGTACTTATTTATTTTTAAATTATATGTATGTTTACTGTATTCAAGTTGGCTCGTATTTTCTGTATCTTGTTACGTCCCTCTGAGGACCTGGTCCTCTGCCAGGTGTATCTGCTCTTGAGTATTTGCAGGAGTACGGGCCCGGACCTGACGCATTATTTTCTGTCGAGGAGGTCTTACCTTCTGAGCATCGTTGATTATCTAGCGATGGATTCTTTTAGCTGATACACTTCTGTCTTCACATTATTTTATATTGGAGATTTTATACTCCTCTCTCATTTTAGTTTTGGATATAGTCATTGGTAGTGGATTTGTCTCCACCCGACTATTATTTTAGATATTTCAGACTCCTTATTCTAGTTAGTATTTCTTTTCTATGACTTGTTGTGTGGATGAGATTAGCATATCTGTGACTTGTGACATTATTTATACCACATGTGAGTTTATATTCGTATTACAGCGTACGTATGGGTTATGATTTTCATATATTGGAGTTGCCATATCCATGCGGCTGGCATGCTTACGTGTTCCTAGTCCTACGTATTTGGGACTGGGGCGTGACATGTTTTTGTGGTGGCCCATGCAGGTTGAGTTAGCCGTTTCGGTTACATAACTGTACCGAGCGGGCCTGCACCTAGGATTAGAATTTTAGATCTCATCCACACTTGACTATAACTTACCTTCCTTCCAACATGTCCTACTTAAGTGCTTGCATCCTGCTTGATTCATGTACTCTTCTTAATCCTTCGTCCATCTCTTGCAGAGAGATGAATTTGAATAACGGGCATGCCGCCACCGGGGACAACACGTCTCCAGGGGACGACGACCAATCACTAGGAGTGACCTCGACGACACCTCTTCTTCCCGGACCGGATGGACCGACTAACAATCAAATTCCATCAACTCCTTCCATGATACCTAATGGGACTTTTCCAGCTCCACTAGCACCGCAAGATGGCCAAGCGCAGCTGTTCCAATTCTTCCAGATGATAATACAGGAACAAAGGCAGCAGGCAGCCGAGCAGAGGCAGCAAACAGCAAAGCAAAGGCTAGAGTTTCTGGCAGCGCTTGAGAGAATGGCTGCACTAGCCCCTGTACCAACCCAGGCACTAGCTTCAGTACCACAAGCTCGGGTCGGTTCAGTCAAGGACTTTGTGCAGATGGGCCCTAAGCCATATAAGGGCAATGAAAGTCCAGAGGAGACCACAAACTGGATTGCCAATACCAAGAAGTTGTTAGAGGCATCACAATTACCTTCTGACCTATGGATGATAGGCGTGAGGACTCAGTTAGAAGGCAACGCGCATCACTGGTGGGAATCAATGGAGCGCCAGTTGGGTACGCGACAGACTTGGGAACAATTCTTGGAATGCTTTGAGAGAAAGTACTTCCCGGATACAGTAAGGGACGCATTGTACGATCAGTTCCTCCATCTAGAGCAAGGAGACAAGACGGTTGATGAGTATGACGCAGAGTTTAGCCATCTCAGTAAGTATGGCACAATCCTAATACCTAATAACTTGGAGAAGGCTAAGAGGTTTCACCGCGGGCTGACTCAGGAGCTCCAGCACTACACTAGCTCCCAGTCCCGGATCTCTTATGCCGAGCTATTGACAGAGGCCAGGATCCAGGAGGCCATCAGCAAGGGAAACGGAATTCAACAAAGAATTTTTCAAGGACCCGTAAGGACACAGCAAGGAGGACCCATTCGACACCCTTTGACACGCCAGCAATCAGATAGTGCTGCACCATATCCAACCAAGGGGCATCGTACTTGTAACTTTTGTGGTATACCAGGTCATATTCATAGAGATTGTCGTCGCCGATTGGGATTGTGCATGGTATGTGGATCAAGTCACCATCAAGCTCGAGAATGTCCACAGCAGAACCCGGGGTCTATGGCATTAAAATCAGGAACACCGCATACACCCTCAAGTATAGAAGACCAAAGTGACCCACCACTGCTTCTACAGTCTGCACAAATGGAGGGGACTAGGCCCCAGTTGAACAACCAAGGACAAGGCCAATCACTCATTATGACAAGTATGGGAGAGCAGACACATGAAGCCGTAGATACAGGTACGACCTTTTAGTTATAATTGCCTTTGCATACTCATAACCCCATTGTGACACAAGATCTTAGATGCACAAATAGATATAGAATTATATATATTGTAGTCTAGCAGTTATGAGGATATATTTCTATTCTATCCAGATGGCATACACGCGATGCTAATGGATGACGGGAGTAGCAGTGGTAGTATTCTTCCCCTATCCTTATCTCGCCCGCTTGGGTGACTCATCTCCTCCTTTTATATTCATTCCTTATCTCGTGCGTAACTCTTCCTATCATAGTCATATCTTTCGTGCCATTATGAATTGTTGATTTACGTCAACCTCACCCCTATTTTGTTAGTTAGACATAAATGTGTTAGTAATGCTTGATAACTAAGGATGAGTTCTTAATATATATATGCACTATAGCAATATCTGTATTCTTTAGTAGTTTAACCCTTAAGTAGCACCATGTAGCCTAGTAGAAATTGTTAGATCATTTGAGCTAGATCATACCCCTAATAGTTAGTCAAGACCTTAAGTGTTCCATAAAACTTAGACTATGCCTAGGAAAGAGTTGAAGGCACTTGTTACGAACTGATGACTATGACAAATCGCTGGCAAGGTAGCGACAGTTGCCGCCAGACGATTATGGTAGAGTAGTCGAATTACTTGCAGCCATACTGGCCAGGTGGCGAGGCAGTATTAGACTATGATACTTGACGGTTATGGAAAAAAGTCATAGTTATGAGATTCTAGACAGGTATCCCAAGATTCTCAACCCAATAAATATAATTGCCTTGCAATCTAGACAATAGCTTCAAAGAAGGTGACCACTAGTAGAATTCTTGTAAGTTGGATAGTGTAGACAAGTTAGAGGATGATAGAATAGTGTATGGACAATAGATGAGAAAGTGTTAGAATGACAGACCATGAGTTTAAGAGTCCTGCTAGACACCAATGTAGTGTAATAGTTATAGTTATCATTATGGATATGGTTTAGTGTCAATTTCGAGGACAAAATTTTTGTAAGTTGGGTAGAATGTAAAACCCCTATTTTAAAAAGATTATATTTTTTTTATTAATTAATAATTTAATTATGGTAAATATGTGCTAAATAGGAGAAATAGATTTTTATTAATTTTTATTTTAGGTGTTCGGGCACTTAGATGACTTATGTGACCATCAGAAATTTTTCGGATTTTATTCCATGTAGGAGACCCCTTGAGCTGTTGCTAGCCTAACGATGTGCAATACCCTAATCCATGAATTTTCTTATGAGTATATATATATATATATATATATATATATATATATATATATATATATATATATATATATGTATATATATACTTAGAAAGAAAAAGTAAAGAAAGTAAAAGAATTATTAAAGATTATAATAATAATAATAATAATGTTTATTTCCTACCTTAGCAAATTTGCTAAGAGAACTTGCTCTCAGCAAGCTTGCAAACGCCAAATAGGACCCGCCCTTAGTGCTGCAATCATAGCAACTTTAGCATTGCTATTCCTAGCAATTTGCTAAGACTACTCTTTAGCAATTGTGTGCCAGGGACCGCCACCCCTTAAGCGCTTGTTCCCATACTTCAAACTGTGCGTTAGCACAGGCCCGCCCTTTAGCATATGCCAGACCCGCCTAATAACATTTATTCCCATCCTTAGCAAAATAAACTTGTTGTGACCATCCTTCAACCAATAACTCCTATGAGCCCGACCCTTGGCCGAGAGCTTCAGCGCTTTCACCCAACCCGTCCGACCCAATCACATCCCTCTCTCTCTCTCTCTCTCTCTCTCTATATATATATATATATATATATATATATATATATATATATTCCAAAAACCCTAACCTAATTCCCAGACTTCCCCTTCCCATCTAAGAGCCGTCACCGCAGCCAGAGAAGCCCCCAAGCCATCCAACCATCCCGTCGACGACGACCTCGCGAACTGCAGTCTCCCACTCGAGGCACCTTCGCTCCGGCGTGTTTTCCCGTTGACTCGCTCATCCAAACGCTGCTCCGTTTTCATAGGTATGATCATCACTTAACCCTCTCCAATATTTGTTTTATAGCCAATCTCGGAAAACGTGTGCCCCTAGGAGAAAAACAGCGCCCAAGTCGGACGAGCAGACAGAATTCTGCAATCGCAGAATTCCAGAATGACCACCCATATTGTCGAGTTCGTATCTCCCACCACAGAGATCCGAATTCGATGATTCTTTTTTATACCTGTAGATCACATGACCTAGTTTATTTTCTGTATAAAAATCTTGTGCTATTAGTCGCTGTGGATAGAATTATATTCGTCACAAAACTGCACGCACCCACTTTTTTCGGTTTTCCAAAAGTTGGAGATCGGAGCGCGCCCCGCCAAACGGGACCGCCCCGCCGTGTGCCAAGTGTACCGAATGGTGCACGCAGCATAACGGGACACGTGAAAATTCGTGGGGACTGATTCGGACGAGTGTGCGCGCCGGAATCAGACCGTATCCGCGGACACATTTCGTATCGCCACTTTTGTGGAACTCGCGAGTATTTTGTGCACGCTTGTCAGATTGTGACGAAACTTGCGTCACTGGACTCGTGGTAACGCGCTGGTCCTGTGACCCAATTTTCACGCATTTCTGAGACGGTTGACCAGATCGCCAATTGGCGGGTCCCACAGTTGACTTTTTGGACCAAATTTTGTTCGGCTCATCGAAATCCAAATTTGGACATACCGTTGAGTTCATATTGACATCTAGAGTTGTTTGACCCATAGTTTATCCCATTTAGAGACTGTTACCCTCGGCACGCTTTTCGGTGCAAAGTGGGCCATACGTGGACCCCACTTTTGCCCGAAATTACCGTTTTGCCCCTGTGTCCAAATTGGACGAAAGGGGTGTGCTTTTTAGC
Source organism: Iris macrosiphon (assembly GCA_036927795.1). Taxonomy (NCBI): domain Eukaryota; kingdom Viridiplantae; phylum Streptophyta; class Magnoliopsida; order Asparagales; family Iridaceae; genus Iris; species Iris macrosiphon. Next base: position 65,618,288 of record JAYESA010000014.1, read on the forward strand.
TATTTTGCTCATTCTGGGAACGTTGGTGATGTTTATTTCAGCATCCGGAGACGTTCATTCTGAGGCCGTAGCTTCTGACTCTTGGTGTTGACATTGGGACACTACATTTTGCAGCTTCCTTGCCAGGCAAGATACCTTGCCAAATTGTTTACAGTGCTTTGCATGCTATTTATATTTATATTTATTTATTTTATTTTTGTATAGTTCTTGCATGTGTAGTTTTCTTTCAGTCATTACTATGTATTAGATATGTTGACACACACATGGCACATAGTATCATGGGAGGACAATCATTAGGCGTATGGGCTTTTAACCACTCTGGTAAACCGTAGTATATAGTTCGCACTACTGGCGTGTGTCGCGCTGGTCGCTACCCCAGAGGTATGTCGATTTCTGTAGAGTCGCGCTGGTCGCTACCCCAGAGGTATGTCGATTTCTGATGTTCTAGACGGGTGTGTGAGTTGTGAGGCTTAGATCGAGTAGACTACCCTTGCCCATACGTCGAAAAGTTGTCCTCATTTGCATTCATATAGATTGTCTTATACAGCGTACTTATTTATTTTTAAATTATATGTATGTTTACTGTATTCAAGTTGGCTCGTATTTTCTGTATCTTGTTACGTCCCTCTGAGGACCTGGTCCTCTGCCAGGTGTATCTGCTCTTGAGTATTTGCAGGAGTACGGGCCCGGACCTGACGCATTATTTTCTGTCGAGGAGGTCTTACCTTCTGAGCATCGTTGATTATCTAGCGATGGATTCTTTTAGCTGATACACTTCTGTCTTCACATTATTTTATATTGGAGATTTTATACTCCTCTCTCATTTTAGTTTTGGATATAGTCATTGGTAGTGGATTTGTCTCCACCCGACTATTATTTTAGATATTTCAGACTCCTTATTCTAGTTAGTATTTCTTTTCTATGACTTGTTGTGTGGATGAGATTAGCATATCTGTGACTTGTGACATTATTTATACCACATGTGAGTTTATATTCGTATTACAGCATACGTATGGGTTATGGTTTCCATATATTGGAGTTGCCATATCCATGCGGCTGGCATGCTTACGTGTTCCTAGTCCTACGTATTTGGGACTGTGGCGTGACAAAGGAAGATTAAGATCCTTAGATCTGATCGTGGTGGAGAATATACCTCAAACGAAATGATTAATTTCTGTGAAGAACATGGAATAATTCATGAGGTAACTGCTCCATATTCACCTCAGTCTAACGGAGTTGCTGAACGCAAGAACCGCACTCTGTTAGATATGGTGAATGCCATGCTTCTCAGCTCTGGTGATCCTGATAACTTGTGGGGAGAAGCCCTTTTAACTGCCTGTTACATTCTTAATAGGATTCCTAGTAAGACAAAAGATAAGACTCCCTATGAGCTGTGGAAAGGTAGAGCACCTAGGATTAATTACCTTAGAGTTTGGGGATGCCTTGCTAAAGTCGGAATTCCCGAACCTAAAAAGAGAAAGATTGGTCCCAAGACTGTAGACGCTATTTTCATAGGATATGCCTTAGACAGCTATGCCAATAGATTTCTAGTGACTCACTCAGAAGTAAATAAAATCTCTAACAATACCATTATAGAAGCAAGAGATGCAGTTTACTTTGAAAACATATTTCCTTTTAAGGATAGAAGTTCAATCTCTTCCTCCATACCCTCTACTAGTTCTCAAGTCCAAATACCTAGCTCTCAATCTGAACAAGACTTAGAACCAAGACGGAGTAAAAGGAATAGAATTGAGAAAAATTTAGGAGAAGGATTCTTCATATTTTTGATAGAGGGTGATCCCTCAACTTATGAAGAAGCAATGTCGTCTCCTGATGCTCTATTCTGGAAAGAAGCCATTAACAGTGAATACAACTCCATCATGGAGAATAACACTTGGTTTCTAACAGATCTACCTTTAGGGAATAAACCAATAGGTTGTAAGTGGATTTTCAAGAAGAAACTCAGAGCCGATGGTACTATAGAGAAATACAAAGCTAGATTAGTTGCTAAGGGTTTTACCCAGAAGAAAGGGTTATTATTTTGATACCTACTCTCCTGTAGCTAGGATCACATCCATTAGAACTCTCTTGGCCTTAGCATCCATTCATGATATGCTAATCCATCAAATGGATGTAAAGACAGCATTTTTGAATGGAGATCTAGAGGAAGAACTTTATATGGACCAACCTGAAGGTTTCATTGCTAAAGGTCAAGAAAAGAAAGTCTGCAGACTAGTAAAATCCCTCTATGGCCTGAAACAAGCTCCCAAACAATGGCACAATAAATTTGACAAAGTAATTTATGAATATGGTTTCTTGTCAAATGAGTATGACAAATGTATATACTCTAAAGGTACATGTAAAAATTGTGTCATTTTATGCTTGTATGTAGATGACATCCTTATCCTAGGATCATCACTGGAATTGATAAATATTACAAAGAACTATTTATCTAGCCAGTTTGATATAAAAGACCTAGGAGAAGCCAACCTAATTTTAGGAATACAAGTGACCAAATGCAAAGAGGGTTATACTCTATCTTTAGCACATTCAATTTAAAAAATGCTAAAAAGATTTGAGTTATTTGATAAGAAACCTGTCCTTACTCCTTATGACAGCAGTATTGTACTGAAAAAGAATGAAGGACCGCCTTTGGAACAACATAAATATTCCCAGATGATAGGCTCCCTTATGTATATAACAAACAGGACAAGACCTGATATTGCATTTGCTATTGGGAGACTAAGCAGATATACCAGTAACCCAAATCAGTCATATTGGACTGCCTTGGATAGGGTATTTAGATATCTCAAGGGCACCATAGATTACAAACTTCATTTTACTAGGCACCCTGATATCATAGAAGGTTATTCAGATGCAAACTGGGTAACCGACTCACATGATATAAAATCTACTACTGGATATGTATTTACTCTAGGAGGAGCTGCAATCTCCTGGTGCTCTTGTAAGCAAACTATCATAGCTAGGAGTACAATGGACTCTGAAATGATAGCTTTAGATACAACTTGCACAGAAGCTGAATGGCTTAAAAATCTTATTATGCATATACCTGTTTCTCTTAGTCCTGTTCCTGCAATTTCTATAAATTATGATAATAAATCTGTTATTGAACTACTAAAGCATGATTCTGTGAATGCTAAGATGAACAGGCACCTGCAGCTGCGCTTCAAGTCAATAAAAAGCCTTCTAGGCAAATATGTGGTTCTTGACTATATAAAGTCAGAAAAGAACCTTGCAGATCACTTGACGAAGGGTCTGTCTAGGACTTTGATCCTAGAATCATCGAGGGGGATGGGGTTAACCCCATAAGTTAGTCACCAGCAGTGGCAACCCAACCGAGTCTGACTGGAGATCCCAAGAAGCCGGTTCAATGGGTAGAAACAAGCTGAACTTAGGTGACTTTATGGAACACTGACTCGAGATTAAAATCTTATTAAAATAAAGCCCAAGCGGCTGTACATGTGTACAATGACTCCCCATCCCTATGGTGACAGTGTTCCTGTGTGATATGGTTAGGATGAGTTTAAACTCTTAATAGGTCCAAGCTGTAATGCTAGGTTGATTCATATCACCAACCATTAAGGACTTACCTATATGAGAGGTCGTGAAGGCCGCGACTATGGGACAGGGCGATCCCAGACAACTCTCATGAATGTGGAAAGTGCGCATGGCCATTTAAAAGCGCCACCCGATAGACCAAGGACCTCTAGCGTACTATGTGTGCTATTTTCTAAATCTGGTTCAAGAAGTCTGATTCAAGGCATAGTCCATCAAGCACTTCTTCAGATTAAGGCAATAGTCACTACGTGAGATTCAAGGCTGTAGTCCATCTCATCTATGGATAGTATTTTACTGCCCAGATGCTCTCTCTCTATTTTGCTAATCAATCTCTATTTACTTCACTCTTATCTCTGTTTCGGAACTTGACCTTTTGGGGGAGGATTGTTGGTTTTGGTTTTGCTTTGGTTTTGCTTTTCTTGCAAAAGCTCAAGTCCCTCTTCCTTTCTTTAGTCCCACATCGGATGCACCAAAGCCTTCATGTGTACCTATATTAGTTTCTCTCCTTTGCTCTATTAAGTTGTTGTGTGGGGAACCCCTTGGGCCACACGCGCGCGCCGCCGCCGCCGCCGCCCGGCTCGGCTCGGTTCGGTTCGGTTCGGCGCGCGTAACGGGTGCGGATACGCGCCCACATCTGCGGGCGCCGAATGCCGATCCGATTTTTTCTTCGGGTTCGGGCTGGGACCCTAAAAATCTTTTTGCTCCTCTTCATTTTTATTTAATTTTTCTAAACGTTAGAAAATTTATTTCTGAACGTTACAAAATATTTCTGAACCGGTTTTGTGTCCAGGTTCGTTATTTATTCTCTTGTGTAACGTCTGAATTAATAGAGAATTAATTCTGACCGTTACACAATAGTTTTATATATATCGGACAGTTTTCTTTGTAAAAATCAGAAAATATTCTTACGAAACCTCTGTCAACATTCTGTTCATTTCTTCGTCTTCATCTCCAAGCTCTGGGCAGAGCTAAGTCCTGGTCGTTCTCTCCAAGTCGTGTGCGGCAACGAGATACCGGTAGTGCGGGGGTTTTACCACTAGGAGCTTCGGGAACGTCTGCACACAGATCCCGAATAAACTCTTAGGGCAGTGCTTCGTGCACGACTTCCCCAGAGGCCGGTAACATCTAATTTTATTTTTGTATTCTGAAATTTTACAATAATAAAAGACAGCAAAAAATTTTAACACTTACTTGTCTGAGATATTAACTTTCCTAAATCTAAGTCAATATTTATCAGTTTTTAGTCTACTTAGCTATATAATATGACATGTTTTGTGTATGTTCTATTTTAGATTTTACTTTACCTTTATTATACTATTTTTGCTGGACTATGATGAGGGAAAAAAATTGAGGGTTTTGGATAAACCAAAGCTTAGTGACTTTTGTAGAATTCTCAATTTTATGTGGTGGACTAAAAAGGCATCATTTCTTACTGAGAAGTTTGTAAAGTATCCTATTAGGATTGTTTGCAATCCTCATCCCACTGACAAGTTGAAGGGGCAACATTCCTTAGTGAGAAGCTTGTAAAGTATTCTACTAGGATTGTTTGTATTTCTCACCACACTGATGGGTTGAAGAGGTAACAATTGTTGCAAATTTGTCTGTGATATTAACTTCTAAATCTGAGTCAATATTTTTCGGTTTTCAGTCTACTTAGCTATGTTATATGACATGTTTTGTGTATGTCTATTTTAGATTTTTAGTTTACCTTATTATACTATTTTTGTTGGATATGATGAGGAAAAAATTTGAGGATTTTGGATAAACCAAAGCTTAATGACTTTTGTAGCATTCTCTATTTTGTGTGGTGGGTTGAAGAGGCAACATTCCTTAGTGAGAAGCTTGTAAAATATTCTACTAGATTTGTTTGCATTCATCATCACACTAATGGGTTGAAGAGGTAACAATTGTTGATAATTTTTATGTGATATTAACTTTTCAAAATCTGAGTTAATATTTTTTAGTTTTATATATGACATATTTACTCTATTTCATCTTTATGAAGCAGTAGCTTTCAGCCTATAACCAAACAAAGGTTACTTTCTTTGATTATGTTACTGAAAATTGCTAATGCACACATCCAACCCTAATTTCAGACTATATCCAAACTGAGTTAATATTGGACAGTAGGTGGATTCCATGCCCAAATCCAGGAAGAAACCCACTTCCAGACCCAAATTCCTTTTACCAAACAGGCTCTTACTACTATTTTTGATCAGTTATTTTATTATAATATTGTTGTTTATTTTTATGGTTATGTACCAAAATTTTCTCCTTTGTAGGAAGATGGATTTTTCTGATCCTACGATACTAGCAGTTGTGGTTGGTATCCTGAGTGTGATTACTATCATTCTATCTTCGTCGGATGAGAAAAATGAACGAGTAGGCATTGTTAGAGCGCCTTCTAAACTTAGACAACAATGGAGAGATACATATATGTATCAAATATTATGGGGTGGACAAGACAAGTGCATATCCTATCTTAGGATGAGCTTGGCTTCCTTATATACTTTTGTACTTATACTTAGGAGCAACGAGTCGCTTCAAGATAGTCGTTAGGTTTGTGTGGAAGAACAAGTGGCAATATTTATGTACATGTTAGGACACAAGTCCAAGAATAGAGTATGCACTATTGACTTTGTCATTCTGGAGAAACCATCTCAAGATATTTTAATCTAGTATTAGGGGCTATATTTATCCTACGTGAACTAGTAATGAAGCAACCTTGATTTGAAATTCCAATTGAGATAAGACAAAATTGTGAATGGTTTTCTTACTTTGAGGTAAAGATGATATAATATTTCTATTTATTACGTATTTGTTAGGGACATATTTAAATTAACTAACAAAAGTTATTAATTTGTAGAATTGTATCGGATTTATAGATGAAACCCACATCTAAGCCACATTGCTTTATTAGATGCCCCTCGTTTTAGGGGTAGGAAAGATATATTGACACAAAATGTATTGGCTACTGTAACTCCGAATAAGCAGTTCACATATGTGTTAGCTGGTTGGGAGGGATCGGCTAGTGATATGACAATTTTAAAGGATGCCCTCTCTAAGCCTCCCCCTAATGCCCTTAAAGTTATTCAAGGTATTACATAGAGTTGCCCTAAATTTTACTAGAAACAAACCATTATATGACTTAAATTATGGAAACTTATAAATGTGTACGAATGTAGGAAAGTACTATCTAGTGAATGCTGGATATACGGTCATTCATACTCCCATATCGTGGAGTGATGTATCATCTTTCACAAACCAAAGGACGTGAACCTAGAAATGTAAAGGAGCTTTTCAATTGGAGGCATTCAAAATTGTGCAGTAAAATAGAGTGTGCTTTTGGTACACTTATTCTGCATATTAGGATCCAAGAAGTTTCATTCTTTTTCCACCCAAGTTGATCTTTGATAGTTTGTCGTGTTTTGCATAATTTTATACTTGGAATTGATCCTCATGAACGATTATGTATTGAGGAAATTGACATAGAAGCAGCGACCGTATCCAAAAATGATATCGTATATCAGTTTAACAAATTCTTGCAAAATAGTTCACAATCTATGCAAGACAAACTTTGACAAATTGCACTATATGTATTTTAAATCTCCCTTTTATTTCAAGTTTGTATTTTAAATCTGGCTTTTATTTTCAGCCTATAAACACCTCCACCATGCCTTATTATATTGTCCTCAAGGGGAGATTTCCTGGTATCTATACCAAGTGGACCGATTGCTATAATCAAGTCCATGGGTTTAAAAGTGCTTGCTACTTCAAGTGTCAATATAGGGAGGAAGCTTTTGGATACTTCCAAAAGCCATTATATCCTGAACGACCTCTGCATAGAACAAAACTACAATCTTGACCTATTAAGACCTTCAAAATGTCTAATATTTTGTTTTTGTTTGTCATTTGCTTTTCCTTTATAATCTTGTATAGGTTCTTCTTTTAGATTCAACGCTATGGTCAGTAGTCATGTTAGAACATTTCCAGTTTGTACTATTATGTTATTTTGGTTTATTTTACTAGGATGTTCTAAAAAATATATATCTTCAAGGATCCCAACTTATTTTTTGCTGGATTTAACAGTTTTTTGTTGCTTATTTACTTTTCTATCTTATTTTGGTCTTTTACTATGTGTTGTGATGATGGGGTAGAATTGAGGCACTTGGATAATTAGAATATTAGTGAGATTGATGGTATTTTCTTTGTAGTGTGATCGGTTGAAGAAGTAACAAACTTAGTTTTATAAACGTAAGTTTCATACTAAATTCTGATGCATTCCTCATCATGTTACGCAGGTTGAAGAGGTAACCATCTTTGCTAATTTGTCTATGCTATTAAAATCACATACTTTGAGCCAAATATTCTTTTTTAGAACCATTATTTTTTTAATTCTCTTTATTTTCTCTGTTTTAAGTTGAAGAGGTAACCATCACTTAACCATCTCTTATTTTATCTGTTTTATAACCAATTCTGATGCCAAATATTCTGTTTGGAGATGACTTATTTGGTGAGAATTAGTTCCAGTTCTGTTCCAGTTTCTATTTCCAATTTAATTGTTGACATTTAGTTAAGTGAGCCAATGTATATTGCCATTTTGTTTCTAAGCCAATGTATGTTTCTAGTCAGATTTTTATGTTCTTTTTTTTTTTTTGAGATGTCCGGTGATACGCACGGAACTTTACGTACGCTGCGTTGCATGTCATTTGGGTCCACTGCCCCCACACCTCTCCCGCGGTTTGATCCCGAGATATCTGCCCAGCCAGGAAGGTTATACCTCTTCTCACTGACCACAAAAGCCAGTTGAGTTCGGTTATGTTCTTTGTTCTTTGTTATGTAAAGCCAGTTGAGTTCGGTGATGGCTTAGGTGAAAATTAGAGCTTTTTTTTGGCAACTTTGAAGCTTCTTGTTATGTAAAGCTTCTTGTTAAGTAATTTTGACAATATGATTGCACTGTAGTGCTTCTTGTTAGGGTCTATTTTGGCAATATGATTGCAAAAACTGCCTATTCGATGGAGACTGTCATGTTATATTGTTTGTTTGCAAATGAAAGGGAAGTTTTTTTTTTTTTTTTTGGCAAACATGATAGTTTATGTTGGAATCAATATTTTTTTTCCTAGTTGACAGTTCATGCTATACAGTTTTTTGGGGCAAACTTGACAATATTTTCTGCTGAAATCAATATATTTTGAACAAACTTGACAGTTCATGCTATACATTTTTAATACAAGTTTGCTATAGCAGCTGTATTGGTTTTGCACCTCTGATCTAGAGGTAAGATTATCTCTATACATTTTTAATATTCATATGGTGGTGATGATATCAACTTCCATGTTTGTTAGCCAAACAATGGAAGTGAAAGAATTACGCTTTATAATGCCAAATACAAGTATGTTACCAAACAATGGAAGTGGAGGAATTACACTTTCTAAAGCATATTCATAGCTCAACCAAAGATTTCTGGTATTTCCAAATTCAGAAACTCAACCCACTTCTCAAAACTGATATATCACTTTTCACTCTCAATCCCACTTCCAGTTTACTCCTAAGGGCCTGTTTGATAAATGGGAACTGGGGGTTGGATTTGGTCGAAATCCAGGATTTGGAGAATTTGGGATGAAAAACTACAAATCCAGTGTTTGGTTGGACGGAGAAAACAACTGAATTTTTGCATTGATTCTTGAGCTGCAGTTCCTGTCCACCCCTCCACTGCCCCACTCCCACATCCTCCCCACTGCTTCGGATGTGGGAGGAAAGGAAAGAAAAAAAAATAATTAACATAATTAATGGAAGAAAAAAAGAGATTAGGAACCCGACTGCCGCAGTCGAGGAGGTGGTCGTCGCCATCATGGAGGTGGCCGGTCGAGAAGGTGGCCGTCGTGCAGATTCCGACCGCCGCCATCGAGATGTCCGCGCAGAACTCGACCTCCGCCAACGAGGTGCCCGCGCCGAGACCGACCGCCGGAGTGAGACTGAAGGAGAGGGATGACGACGAGCGGCTAGGATTAGGGCACGAGAGAGGGGAAATAGGGTTTTTTTTGGAGAGTTTTTGGAGACTCTCCTCTGGGAGTAATTAAAGGGTTTTGTTTTAAATATTGATAATTAATATAGAAAAATGAAAAGAATATTTAGATTATTAATATAATTAATGTAATTAATGTAATTAATAGTTTTTTAAGTCAGCATTCTCAATTAATAGTAACTAATTAGAGAATTTATCTCAAAAAGATTTATATAAATTATGTTAATTAATTATAATCAGTATCTATTTTTTATTAAATTAATTAAATATTTTTTTATCACTAAAACATACTTTTTTTACTTCCAACTTCTCATTTTTCTATCTCAACCAAACATCTTTGTTTCCTACTGGAAGGACAAGGAAGTGCATGAAATTCCTATCATTCTTTTCCCATTGAAAGTCCAAATTCAAAATCAAATCCATTTTCTATTTACCAAACAGCCCTTAAAGTTCAACCAAACAAAAAGTCCTTATGTTCAACATAGCAAATCACAAGAAGACTTAGACGACTACACTTTCTCGGATGCGACCCACCGACCATCACAGAACACAACCCAACAAAAACACAACAATAGAGCCTCCTTCCCCCCCCCCCCTCTCTCTCTCTCTCTCTCTCTCTCTCTCTCTCTCTCCTAAAACTTTGATACAGATGGCTGTATCAAAAGTTTGATACAACCACTGTATGACAGGTGGGCCCTCCTCTCTTTTCGGAATACGTTTATGAAGCTTGATCTTCGGAAGACGTATGACACCGTCAACAAGGAGTTCGTGTGCCACGTCATGTTGTCTATGGGTTTGACCCTCGATGGGTGAGCAGGATTCGGGAATGCATCATGACCCCATCCTTCTCCGTCCTTATCAAGGGACAACCTCATCGGTACTTTGCAAGTAATCGAGGCATGCGACAGGGAGACCCTCTCTTCCCGTACTTGTTCACGTTAGTAATGGAGTTTTTACATACCTGATGGACATGGTGGTTCATAATAAGTCGATAATCCCCATATATAGGGAAGTACATCCCACGGTGTTGCACCTGATCTATGCGGACGACCTCTTTGTTTTTCTGGTGCCTTCAAGTAGGGGCCTGAATGCCATATTACAAGTAATTGAGGAGTTCGGACATTGTCGGACATCATTCATATCGAAAAATGTCTACAAATGAATCAGAATAAAAGCAAAGTGTATTTCAACATGCACTGCCAAAATCAGAAAACATTGTCGGACATCGTTCATATCGAAAAAGGAGCTCTTCCTGTCAAGTACTTGGGGTTACTGCTAAGTATAAACTATGAACGTACTCAGGAGTGTCACAGTCTTGTGGAATACGTTCAGATACGTATAGAGGGTTGGCAAGCTCAAAGCTTATCGTTCGGAGATAGAATTAACCTGATACGATCTGTCATCTCAACGATTTCTGCATTCTGGCCCCAAACTATCTTTCTGCCAACAACAACTATTAACAAGGTGGAAAATTTGTGTGCTAATTATATCCGGCGTGGGAATATCCACACTATTGCTTGGAAAGATTTGTGTAACCCAAAAATGAGGGAGGAGTAGGACTACGGGCTATTTCCAAGCTCGGAGACATGGCGGCCATGAAGATGACGTGGAACTTTATCCAAGGTCGATCATTATGGACAACCTGGATGCACAACCGTTAACTGAAGTTGGTCAATTTTTGGGTTCAACGATTGGACAATAACTACTCAGGGGGTGTATAAAGTTATACATCGGAATAGATTACAGGTGCAGCCATGTATATCTCGCGTATTTTATGATGGACGGGGTACTCATTTGTGGCTCGACCCATGGTTAAACCCCCGGAGCATCCTGGACAAGATCGGATGGCAGACCTACACTTTGGTGGGTAGGAATGAAGAAGTCAGTAGTATCATGCGGGCTGGAGATTGGTGGTTGGAAGATCATTATGTGGGTGCATTTTGGGGAAGAGATTGCCCAGGTGAAAATTGACAAAGACAAATGCGTGGATAGCTGGGTATGGGATAATTCACCACCATCTGAATTTCATGTCCAAACTGCATATGATCAGATTCGCATTCCTTCTCCGCAACAGCCGCATGTGGAATTCATATGGATGAAGGACTTGGCAAACAAGATGAAATTAAATATGTATAAAGCTACAAAAGGAAGACTTCTTACAATGGATAGACTTGATAGTCTGGGTATTCATACACAAGGGCAAGGGTGTCTTCTATGTCAGAAAGAACCTAAAACATTTAATCATTTATTCTTTCATTGTGAAGTTACATGGTTCATCTGATCCAACCAATGCGCTGTTGTAAATCTTGCACCTGCAGTAGAGAAGGATTTCTTGAAGCAAATAGAGAGCATATCCAATTGCCGCAACAAAGGAGGACAATGGTTCAAAGCTGCTCGCATCAGGCTATCAGCTATCGTCTCACACATATGGCGAGAACGGAACAAGCGCATCTTCGAAGGACTCAATACGACTCCTATAGGAATCCTGCACAATATAGAGTCAGATGTAAAAATTATGCTACTAGCTATGTACAGGTTGATTTAGTATCATGAATAAAATTACATTTTCATATATACTAGTATATATGCACGTGCTTTGCACGTATCTTGGACTGGATGATGTTGATGAGTTGATTTAACTTTGTTGTTTTTAATTATATAGGTTAAGAATTCAATCCTTCAAATTCCGTAGAAACATCTTAGAAGATTTAGCAAGTAGTATGAACCCTTCGATTTTCGTAATACATTAATGAATCTCTTAAATGTTTATCAGTGGAATTTATTGTAGGTATTCTTTTAATTAGTAAATATATTGAAGGACATTTTTGGAAAGAAAATTTTCACGGTGAAGCCTACCTTTGGCATTATATAGTAGAATATATATATATATATATATATATATATATATATATATATATATATATATATATTATTATTTTTTTTTTTTGAGAGAGATCCACCTGTCATAGAGTGGTTGTATCAAAATTTTGATACAGCCATCTGTATCAAAGTTTTAGGCCATTTCTAAAGGCACATCAAAAGTTACTTCAGAACAGTCCATTAGGACTGCCAAAATTTCGTCAATCAACATTTTTGACAGTCATAAATTTTTAGAACTGTCAAAAATGTTGACAGTCCTACATATTGGAATGACTATAAAAATTTGACCGAACTAAATTTTTAGGACTGTCAAAAATATTGACAGTCCTACCTATTGGAAGAACTGTCAATTTTTTTGACGGAACTAAAGATTTAGGACTGTTAAAAAAAATTGACAGTCCTTCCAATAGGTAGGACTGTCGAAACTTTTGACAAGTCCCATCTACTATTGACAGTCCTTTCAATAGGTAGGACTGTCGAAAAATTTGATAGTCCCATCTATTGGAAGGACTGTCAATTTTTTTTGACATTTCTAAAAATTAGAATGTACTTAAATAACTTTTGATGTATCTTTATAAATGGCCAAAGTTTTACTCTCTCTCTCTCTCGTTAGAATCGGAGGAATCAATCTTAAGATTCAAAACCCAATCCAATCCTCTTTCTTTTTCTCTCTCTCTCTCTCTCTCTCTCTTTCCAATAATGGGAGACAAGAAGAAGAGGGGCAGGAGCAGGAGGAAGGTCACGGCGGAGCAGCTCCTCGCGTCGAAATACGTGCACAACTGGGCCTCCAATGGTGAAGACTCTTCTTCTTCTGCCGCTGACGCCGACGAGTTCGTCCCTCCGCCGATCTCCAAGGCTCCTGAGAGGGTGGTGTTCGAGCTCCACTCCCACTCCAAATGCAGCGACGGCTTCCTCTCCCCCTCCACCGTAGTCGAGAGGGCCCACAGGAACGGGGTGAGCCCTTCCCTCCCTCCCTCCCTCCACCTGTTCGACCAAATTCCCATATGGGATTTTCTTCCTCCCTTTTTTCTCTCTCTTCTGCTACTAGTTTTTGGTTTTGTGCTACGAAGATTGGATCTTGGAGACGGGTTCTTCTAATTAGTTCCGTTCCTTTGATAGGAAATATAACTTTTAGAATATGGAAATTAATAGGATGTCAAGATTCAAACAAGAAGCATGAGCATACGTTATCCTTACTTTACAATGAAACATAGCCGAAACTGGACAAGAACATTAAGATCGAAAACGGAAATTACTTACAGTAAAATGCAACACATTTCTAGTAGAAAATCAAACATAAAGGTTACGTTATGTAAACGAGCATCCACAACAAAGAAGATGAAAACAAGCAACATAAAGGTGAGGTGATTCGAGAAGTCCCCTCCTGTAGTACATATCCGCCTTAGGTACTTCTTGCCTATGCTTTGCATCCTAACTACAAGCTTGGTTGTGACTGTGGATATGAGGCTCCATTTTGTGGAGCCCCAGGTCGTCGTGGACGGTGTCCGTACTGCTGATATCGCTGCTGAAAACATCAGAATTTTGGCGATGGAATGAAAGACAAGTCTGGTGTTGAATGTTGTCGGACAACGTCTTTCGTATCATGCCATTGTGGCTTTCGTCTGCTGCGTTTGGCCTCCTATTGGAAGCGTCGAAGTCTTCTCCCGGGTAAATGACTTCTTCTTTGTGCGATTTGCCTTGTAATGAAATCTAGAGACGGTACTCTAGGGTGGCCCTTGGATGTTCAACAAGCGGCTCGTCATCCTCAAGAAATAGTCCTCGACGATTTCCTTAGAGGGAGATCTCTTGGCGTCCATCCCAGTCTGGGTGCAACTCCCGAAGCACCCCCTCTAACTATGGAATGAGCCTTCCACCAGGAAGATTGCCAGTGTCATTGGTGTCCTGATCCACATGGATGTCGCTACGGCCCATCGCAAACGTCTAGCTTTCACCCGTGTCTTGCTATATATCTCTTCGTGTTGGGCACTTCCTACCTCCGTCCCTGTCCGCCTTCATGATGACTGAAGATTCGAGCGACTTGAATAGATACTATCGACATATTGAGGAGGTGTGCCTGGCCCCGTCAAGTTGGGGCATACGAGAGGATCTTATGGAAGTGCTTCGTGAGAAAGAAGTTTCTTATCCTGTCCACTTGCCTAAATACTCGGCACTCGAACTGTTCACTCAGACCCAACTCCTCGCGTCTTGAGAATTACCTTGGTCGAGTCAAAAGTAGAGTCGATACTTTCTCCGAGGCCACTTACCCTACCCATTTGTCTACTGTAGGTAAGGAGGTAGGAGGGGATGGCAAGGCTCAGGTGTGACTAATAGGCCCTTTGACTGCTAGTCCAATGGAGAGAGAGATTCCTTCTCCACCAAGAGCCATCGGTGAGACCTATTCTGGCCATGGATCAAATTGATCTCTAACTAGTGTAGATTTATCTAGCTTCCTTCGAGGGTTGTAGCGCAACCCACCACCAAAGGTTGGAACTCGATGTGTACCTGCACCGAGACTTCAGTAGATGATTTAAGTGTGCTGGAGGGGAACCTCTCTAAGGCTCAAAGAGACGATCTCCAACTCACCATAAAAAACGGCAAATGGCTCCAAATGCTCTAATATAGGGATTACGAGATGGACCGGTACTTGAAAACCCCGATGAGGAGGGATAGGAGAAAGAAACAAAGTACTAGCCCAAAACTGAGGGTCAGTGTGAGATCTACCAAGGGTCACTCTAGTAGACTTTTTGACTGGTTGTGTTGGTTCGGGGTTTGTAGTGTGGGTGATGTGTATCTCAAGTGTTAGGCTTCTCGAGTCTTACCACTTTTTGTAAATTTTATATTTCTTAATAAAATTACCATTTCAATATATATATATATATATATATATATATATATATATATATATATTTTGCTCCGTTAGACTCAGAGTTTGCTAGACATGAGCAAGAATTATTAGAGGAGGTTCGAAATCTGTCCTTACAAGAAGAGATCCAATTGGCACAACGTGCCAAATGTTTGTGGCTGAAGGATGAAGATCGATGCTTCAAATTCTTTTATGAGGACCAGGCAACAAAAATAATATTAGCAAGCTCATTGATTCCGACGGAGGAAATCTCCTCCCCCGAGTACATCCAAACTAAAGCTCTGGAGTACTACAAGAAGCTATACAACCAAGAGCATTATTTATAAGAATTTTCGGAGACTATATGCAAGAAGCTGGTAACTCCAGAAGGCAATCAACTACTGCACGCTCCTATTTCTATGGAAGAAGTGAAAGAGATAGTGAAGAAGGCTGACCCAAACAGGGTCCTGGTCCTGATGGATTTAATATAAGTTTTATCAAATTTATTGGAATGAACTTAAAGCATTCAATTCTTTTTATTGTACATGATTTTTTCCATAATGGGAGACTTCTTCGAAAGCTCAATCATACCTTTCTTATACTTATTTCGAAGGAGGGAGCACATCTCTTGCTGACTTTCGTCTTATATCCTGTTGCAATTTTTTGTACAAGATTATAACTTCCATTATGTGGGAGAGGATCATGCAGGGGCTCATATCCCCGAACCAGGCAACATTTACCAAAGGCAGGTCAATTGCGAAGAATAACTTACTAGCCAATGAGATGGTTAGAAATTTCAATAAAGTTGGCGGAAGCAAGACATGTATAAAGTTAGATCTTCAAAAAACATATGATACGATAAATTGAGACTTCGTATGTCATATCATGTCGGCTATAAGATTTGACTCTATATGGGTGGATAGAGTCCATGAATGCATCACAACTCCGACATTTTCGATCATAATTAAGAGGCAACCGCACGATTTTTTTCCAGCAACAAGGGCTTCGGCAGGGTGACTCACTATCTCCATATCTGTTTACACTGGTAATGGAATACTTCACACGTTTGATAGATGTCACGATTCATATGAAATACACAACTCCCTTGTACAACTAGGTTTTTCCAATTGTATCCCATCTTATATATACAGATGATTTATTAGTATTTCTGGTTCCATCCAATTGAGGACTTAATACGATGGTTCAAATTATGGAGGAATTTGGCCGTATGGCAGATCTTCAACGTAATCGGGATAAAAGATTTATTTCAGTGCTCACTGCCCGAACCAAGAGGAGCTTAAGAAGATTCTTCATGCATGCTATATATGTATCATGTCTTACAAATAATAATTTTCTGGCTTATTAACTATCATTAATGACAAAGTAGGCAGCTGAAAAAAGAAATTTGAAGTAATATAACAAAATTTTAGTTTCCACTTTATTGTTGAGAGAAGCTCATCATTGTCTCGTTATAATTTTCTATAATGTATTGTTTGTTCTAATATGCTATATAGTAGCTTCGGATTTAAATGTGGAAGAATATCTCTAACTTCAAATTTGAGCTGCTATATAGTAACTTGTTGAGAGTAGTTCTTTTCAGGTGCCTACTATATAACCTACTTATTATATAAATTCAATTTTTTCTTTTGAGTAGGGTCAGTTGACCCCACTTGACTCCATGTGTGTCTGCCCTTGTGTGTGTATGAAAAATGTAATTGTATTAATGAATAATAAAAAATTACACAAAAATTACTCCCAAACTGCCTCCTTAAAAACAAAAATAGAGTTAGACCGGTAAAAAAGGTTTAGGTCATTCTTTATATTGTGCTGAATCCCAATTGGCATCATGGAAAAGCTCTAAAAAATACGTCGATTTCGTTCTCGTCACACATGTCAAACAAACGATAATATGCGGATTCTAGCCGTCCTAAACCTATTATGCCCTTGAGACCGAAGTTGAGCAAGTTCCTATAGAATATCCACTAATCCACAATTGGAGCGGTTCGGAAGTCCCAGGTTAGTTCGTTGGCACTTCTAGATGACCCAAGTAACCCAACACTCGAAAAACAAGTGATTCCTACTCTCATTCCTTTCTTGACACATGACACACGATACATACTGTCTGAGACATGAATACCAGAGCGAGTAAGTCGATCTTTTGTCAGGAGTCTATTACGAATCGCCTTGTAAAGGCAGAGCTTCATCTTGGTGGTAGCTCCTTTGGTCCAGATAAATTCTGCCCACTCTAACGGAGGATGACATAGCCGGAATTGATCGTATGCCACTTTGAAGGCAAATTCTCCCGACGGGGACCTATCCCAACACCACTGATATCTGTGGCCTTCAGTATCAATTTGGATACTCTCTTTCACATCTGAGTATATCTTCCATACTCGTCAAGCAGGAACATAACCACTGATTGTGTCGAATTAGTCTGCTACGAGGTTCCCTGCTCCCGAGTATCTCAAAAATAGGCCACCCTAATCTCAATCCAATAGGCTCTGATGATTGAGCCAAGGGTCGAACCATAAACTTGTTGCACTGCCATTGCATACAACCCGAGTAAGCACCTGATTAATCCTCAGTCTTTGATTGAGGATAGTTGTGAGCATTATCCAGAAGTTGTTGTCAATATGTTGCACCCAAAAAATATTCTTGGACAAATATCTGCTTCTTGTCCATTCCGCCTATAAGGACTTACTCTCCAAATACCGCCAAGTGATTTTAACGTAAGCAACATCCCTAAGAGTGTGTAGAGATCGAATGCCAACCCCCCTTCCTCTTTAGTCTGACACATTTCCTCCCATGCAATGGCGTGAACACTACACCTCTAAAGAAAGTCAACACAATATTTCTCTATCTTGCTAATGATATTTTCGGGAGAAGAATAGCTTGGAGCCACTACATGGCGATAGCTTTAATAGCCGCTAGTACAAGCTCAATCCCCAAAGAACAAAATCTCAGCTTGCCATCCTTCTAATCGTATCTGAACATAATCCACTCTTTCTTTGCAATCCGAGTCCCTGGCATAGTTTACTTATAACAGAAGGCCCAAATATATAACCAAAAGTTGTCCCACTTCAATACGCGGCAAGGATTGCTCTTCTATCTGTATGGACAAGTTTTATTGAAATAAATATTGCTCTTCTCTTTGTTAAGTTGAAGTGGAGACAAGTGACTGAAGTCCGCCATAATCTCCATCATAGTTTCGAAACTCCTTTGAGAAGGTTCAATAAACACAAGAAGATCCTTTCCTTAGATAAGATGCGACACAATTGGGATGGTGCGCTTGAAAAGAGGAGTAAGGTGCCTCGTGTGAATTGCAAGATCCATGAGATAAGTACTCAATAACTTTGACGAATAAGTACGGAGAGAACGGATCACCTTGACATAACCGTCGGTCGCTACCAAAGAATCCTTGAGGCTGGCCCTTTACTAGAACGAAAAAGGAAAGGGAAGTGATACATTCTTTTATTCTATCAACTCACCAACTGTCGAAGTCCATACTTTGCATGATTTGGCACAGGAATTCTCTAACCGTATCATATGCCTTCTGCAGATCGAACTTAATACAACCTTCTTTCCTCCAGCTTTATTGTACTCTCTGACCGTCTCATGTGCTAGTAAACAATTTTCCGGAATCGATCTACCCTTGATGAAAGTAGTTTGATTAATCGAGATGAGACCTTGCATGATGCTTTGCATCATTCGACACATCAAATGTGTAGTTATTTTATACAAGTAGTTCTAACATGATATAGGCCGGAAGTCCTCTTATGGAGCTAGCTCCTTCTTTTGTCGGGATAAGCGTTATAGAGGTATGATTCAACTCTTTTAGCACACGATCGGTGTGAAAAAAAAAATCAAGGATCACCTCCAACGCATGAAGCTTGAGAATGTCCGAATGATGTTTGTAGAATTTAGAATTATGATCAGCTCCCTTGACAATATCATTTATTTCTTCTAAAGTGACTATTGCGTAACAACGAATTGCCCTCATTACTCAAATCCTTTTGCAAACAAGATTATGAAAAAATGACAAATAATCCGACTGATTATAGAGGTTTTTATAGAAAGAAACAAGCTCAAGATGGATATCTTGATTTATTTAGCCCACTTACCTTCTGAGTCAATAAGACTAGTAATACTATTATTGTATTGTGTGGCATAAATAGTTGTATGGAAGAATTTTGAGCACCAATCAACATCCTTCAACTAAGAGTCTTTAGCTCTCTGTATCAACTGGAGTTCCTCCTAAAGCTGCAATTTCCACACGTCCTCTTGAAGTAATACTTCCCGTGTAGCCAGAAAACATTAGTAGGATCAACTTATAGACAGTCTGGGAGCTCTCAGTTTTGTTTCCTTCTATAGCAGTTGGGGTTTAGGCCTATTTTCATTACATTCTTTGATCTCCTTCTTGACGGCTTTTAAACGCTGACTGAGACAGTATTGTGGCCCATTTCATTCCATTCCCTTCGACAGAAACCTACAACCCTCTCCTCACCGCCTCCTGATACCCATTAGCCTCTGGCAAAGCATTGCAGTAATGAAACAGACAGACTCGAGATAGGGTACTGGTAGTAGCTGTCAATCCTTTAGCTACCACTGCAGGATAAATGTCCATCCATTTAGTATTTCCGAGAGCGCGATCAATCTGACACAAGATACGATTATGCACTTTTCTGTTGTTCCAAGTCCACACATGGCCTGGCCGAGATAAGCAGCTCAACCTGAAGCCAAGGAGACAACGTTGTAAGTCAGCAAGACTGGAATTTGGTACTCGCGTCATCGTAGTCGAAGGTGTGTCTCGGGCGCGCATAAGATGCGCCTCGCAGAAAGGCGCAACAGCTGCGCCTCACACCTTACTAGGCAATGCGACTTTCTTCAGGCGCATCCAAGACGTACCTTATGTGCGCCTTTCTGCAAGAAACAACCAAGAAAAGGCGCGCGTAGACGCGTCTTATGGTTTTTTATTTATATAAAAAACTTTAAGGCATGGAGATAATCATTACCTCATACAATTATTTGGTTACAGTTGAACTCGAAAAACTAAAATTTACTAAAAGTATGGTAGGGATAATACAAACTCTTACTAGTTCTGTTGACTGCTACTGTTGCTCTGCTAGTTCATTTGATTATGTTTTACAATATTTTATTTTATTTCTTACATTACTAATTTATTATTTATCGATGTATATTTTTATTATTTTGTATATATGCATCTCGCTTCGCTCGAACGCACGTTTTAACTGCACCTTGTGCCTCGGACGATATAAACCTTTTGTGTCTCGAGTGCGTCTTGCGCCTTTGACTACCTTGCTCGCCGTCCTCCTATCTTTACATGCCCATATAGGCTGGCATTAAAATCACCTACCAATAGCAAATGATGTTGATCTCTAATGTAAGTGCATCAATAACATGAATAATATCTTGCTATAAACTCAATCGTTTGCTTTGATCATTATGGCCGTAGACCGCACCAACCACGAGCCAAAACCCACCTTTATTAGTAAAATCCATAAGAATTAATGATCAGTGTTATGACGAACTTGACCAACCGAAGTCCTAGTATCCCAACGAGCCATATTGTAGATAACAAGGTTATGGGTTGACGACCTATAAGCAGGAGCATGCGCGTCAACAATATTCTAAATGGCAGTCGAGGCGACCGCCTAGGCGCTAGGCGGCCTCTTTGCACTGCTTTCACGATAGGCGGTTGAGTAGGCAACCAACGGAGGGGTATGACTGCATAGATGGAGGGTAGGCAGATGTCTAGGCGGAGCAATATCTGACAAGATATTTTGGCCAAAAGATTTTGCAAGCATTATGGACCTATGATTTACTTTTACAAGATTAAAACTTCATAAATCTTTGTTCTACAAGTTAGTTATCATGAAACATCCTTAAAATATGCATATTATGCAAAAAAATAGTGATAAAATAGTAAAAAAAGTCAAACAATGTATCAAATGCCTAGGCGGTAGGCGGATCATTTCTGCCGCGTATCCGCCTACCGCCGTTTACAACCTTGCGACTTAGTCGACGATTTGATCTTAGTTTCAAGAAGTGATATAATAGAACATTGGTATTGTTTGTAGTAATCACAAATCTTCCTTCGTCGTCCAATTGAGTTAGATGTGCACACGTTCCACATAATGATTGTCATTTTAATGGAAGGGGGATCCCTTTATTGACACGTGGACTCTCCCTAGGGGGTTGGGATAACACCACAAGCTTGTTGCCCACCTTCTACTTCTTATGGTTAGGATCAACTCTCTTCCTCGTTTCGTAGTAATAAGCTCCATTTAGGGTTCTCCATTGTGAGTTCTTTAGGGTTGGGAATTGCATAAGTTTGATTCATCCTTTGATCAACATCCCCTAGAGGAGTCTTAGTAGGCCTGCTGCTAACATGACTTTTCTTTCGAGCTCTGTTTTAATTGCTTCCATTCATTTTATCCACAGTTAGACATAAAACTGCATTATGAAGGGTAGTTTCCTTGTGCCATGTTTGCATTGCCCCCCGTGTAGATCACCAACTCCTGTCACCCAATGATGTAGCGTTAAGACTCCCTGACCCTTGCCTTTTTCCCATCACACTAGGGCGTTGTAGTTATTGGAGTGTACTGTTATGTTTGGATACTCCGACACCATGTCCGGTTCCATCCTCCTTAGGTTGATTGAGTCCATATTCCTATCCCTACTGTTTGAAAGCATCCTAGAGGTAGGGTAGGGTGTATAGGCTTTAACTAATAATTAAGTACAATTATAGTTGCTACTAGTTAATTTAAAATAAGTGCTAGAAATAAGACAAAAAATTGACATCCTATGTATACTGGTATCCTTCGTGAGGCGCTCCAGTTCTGAAATTCTCTCGGACTTTAATCCACTATTATAACAAATAGTTACATTTGTGAGTTTTGATATGAATGTCTCGCTGACTTTTTACACACGAGCTTTGATCCAAAGGTTCAACGACTTCTACACAAACTTTGATACGAAGGCGTGCAGACTTCAATCTCTTACAAGAATTTTTTTGATCTTTTCACAAATAATACGAAGATATCAATTTACAGCTCAATATAACTCTATCTCAATTTGATTTGGCAAATGAAAGCTCTTTTTGGTGGGAGAGGTTTTGTATCTCGAAGATAGAAAGTTAAGGTTCCAAGAAGTGGTGATGAATGTGACCAACTTTGATTTATAAAGTAAGTCAAAAGCAGCCTAAAATAATAGAGTTGTTACTCTGCATGTGGTATATCGCCAGTATACCGTTCTGCAAAGTAACAACTATAGAACGACTAGTTTTATAGTCGTTGCAGCATTTAATGCTGATCAAAAAGTACCCAAACAGTGTACTGTCGCCTGTCGGTATACCAGTCTGATGATTTTGGTCCCAATAGAAATGTTTTGTTTGAAAACATATTTTTACTAGTGTATCGTCGGTATTCTGCTAGCGGTATACTGTCTGTATTCCGCTAGCCGTATACTGTAAGTATTTCGCTAGCGGTATACCGCCGGTATATTGGTAGGAAAGTTTTGGCTCAGTTTGGTGTTCTGTATAGAAACAAAAATTTACCAGTGTACCGCCAATATACCGATCTGACTCCCAGTTTTAGGAATGGGTGTTTGGTTGGATTTTTGGTTTACCTTTAATTTGTCTTTCTCTATTGAGTTACAAATAATCCTAGAGAAGCAAGAATAAAAAAATATTACACAAAGAAACTTTCCGAAGCTAATCAGATTAGAAAATCTGAATAGCTTTTGGGGGCTTCACCCCCGAACACCCACGAGGGACGTTGTCCCCTTCGACTCATCTTGATTTCTTTATTGCATATGTCCAATATTGATCTTGCTTGTTGCTTTTCTACGATGTATATAATAACAAGTATGATATCATTAATGCACACTAGTACTATGCCAAATTTAAGTATAAACGCTATAGTGATTGCATGATCATTAGTGATATCATAATACTAAACTTAATCGACTAACTATAATAAAATTTAATTTAATTATTGGACTAACACTGTCCTCACCCTCCGGTTGACATCCTGTCTCGGTGCTGTATTGTCCTATGTTTCTAGCACAGTATACTGGTCACAAAACAATGTCAGTTATTGCATGCTGGAGGGACCCATTCATAATCTTCTGCCTGATTAATTTGCTCTCAATTAGGAATTAGCAATCCTACTATACGAGGGAGTTCATCCATAGCTTGAATTTCTACAAAAACTTGAGCATAAGATAACCTTTGTCTCCTTGCTGCAGTGATATCCGTCCGGATTGGCTTTACAATCTAGCCAATTTCATTATGGAGGGAGAGCACCATTGTTGTGGGGAGAGACAGGAAAATCAGATCCAAATTGATACTCTTGTTAGTCGATCTCGATCAAAATTAGATTCAAGCAACTGTCGACGTAGAACCACAAGTCTACCATCAAACGTTCAAGGTCCACTTTGTAAAACCTCCAAATCTTCTTACAGTGCAAACTTGACAAAATAAAAGTTATTTTCATGGAAGAAACTTCCATGTTACCCTTGGGCTGCCATACTAGTTTGTAGAATAGTTTGCTATCCATGACGAACATAACCAAGGTATTCTTCCAATATCCAGATCGTCTATTGTTATTTTTGCTAACTTCTCAACGGCTACAATCCTTAGGTCGACGTATTGTAGCTCAATCTTCCTCCTGGATTACATATGGCTTACATAGATTAGCCCATGAGACCGGTTCTGGTCTCGATATTTTGATACGTTTTGGTTGGGAACTCCTATCAAACACTTGCTTCCCTTTACGTGACAGAATATAGGAACCTCCACTCCACCTAATCCTCTCCATGGAAATTCCTTGATTTTCCTTCGGGCCCTTGGACCCTCTGGAATCACTCAAGGAACGCAGACCAGAGAGTTGACCCGATTGAAATGGGTTGCGGAAATGACTGGACCTCCCGTCCTTCGTAGCTTCATCATCGCGTCCTCCATGTGCCACTAGATTTTTACTGCGTCGGCACCTCTTGACAGTCGTTCAGCCTTCGGCTTCGTCATGGAGACTAGGGTCTACAACTCTCTTACACTTTCCATCGCCTTAATCTCCCTCGGTCGACCACGTATGCTCTAGATCACCGCGATTGCCTCTCATGATTATATATATATATATATATATATATATATATATATATATATATATATATAACCAGAAATTACAAAACTATAATTTCATCCAGAGCACAAAATAAATCATCTAAGATCAAGGATATCTATATCAGTTGCTATGTTTCTTTGTACAACATATTTACTGGTGGCCAGACCCTCAAAGATATGTCTATTTCATTCCCTCAATACATGCTAGACCATAGCTCCAAAACTTAGGCGTATCCGTCTATACACTCCTGTCCCTTTTCCTTTCTGAGTTTTGACTTCATTCAGGACCGACGAGAGATCCCTATTGTGCATGGTTGACAGTCCAAAGTTGGTGCGATGATGGCTCCAGATCTCCCATACATAATCGCACTAGAAGAAGAGATGATATCTGAACTCATCCATATGGTCACACAGACAATACTTTTTATCTGTGCATTCCACCCTAAACCTACTGAGGCGATCCCTAGTAAGCAGGCGGTTACGAATCATTTTATATAGACATAAAAAAATCTTGACCGCCGCTCCTTTAGTCCACACTACTTCCGCCCAGTCCACCTCCTCATATCTGGGTCTGAATTGGTTTAGGGCCGTCCGGAAGCTAAATGTGCTTTTTTTTCGTGCCCTCCAAAACCCAGTAATTCTCTATGCCCATTCTATTAATGTCTACCTCTCGAATCTCCACCGCATGAGCCGCCTCTGTCAGTCGATCTTGAAAATTCCAGTCTCCCTCCTGGATAAGGCAGCTAACCAACTCAGTGGATCCCCTTAGCTCGTAAATATGTCAGCCCTCCCTCTCAATCAAGCTTCTATGGTTGAACCATGGGTCATGCCATAGGCTAGTTTGGTTTTCGAGCAAATGACCCTTGTAATCTTAGATTTAGCTATGCTTCTCAACTCAAGGAGAAATTTAACCGTCACCGAAAAGTTATTGTTGGCCCTAGCCGACCAGAACACACCCCTATGAAAATATCATCCTTTGATCCATTCCGCCTATAAGGACTTGCCAGAGATGAATTTCCAAAACAATTTGTAGGAGGCCATGTCTCTAAGAAGAGTAAACGATCTTAGCCCAACACCTCCCTCTCTCTTGGATGACACAACTCATCCCAGCTGATCGCATGCATCCCTCCTTTCAATAGAAAGTCTGCATATATTCGTTCAATCTTTTTAATAGTTCATTTCGGGATCATGATAGCCTGGAACAAGTACATCGCAATAGCCGAAATGACAGATCTTATAAGCTCAATACGTCCCAAAAAAGGCGGTCTGAACATGCCAGCCCTCCAGCCTAGCTTGAGTGTAATTAAGTATGCCCTCACAATCTACATACGTGACATAGTTAATAGATAGAGGTAAGCCTAAATATTTGACCGATAGCGTGCCCTCAGAAATGTCCATCTTCCTTAACCATGTCTCCTTTTGACCACATGTCCAATTTAGGAACATTTGGCTCTTGTTTTTATTAAGCTGCAATCCCGACCACCTTTCTATATTGTCAAAAATACTCTTTAGTGCGTCAAGCGACCTATTCGTCGGTTCAACAAAAACTAATAGGTCGTTCGTGTATATGAGGTGAGAAACCAACAGAGCCATCTTCATAAACAACGGGGTGACCTCTTCATCCATAACTGCCTTGTCCAGCAAACACGTTAGGAATTCTATCACAATAGCGAAGAGATAAGGTAAAAGCGGGTCACCCTGCCTGATGTCCCTGGAGCTCTTGAAGGATCCTTCCCCCCGTATCAATATCGAGAAAGAGGGAGTGCAGACACTCCCTCACGCTGTCCACCCACCATCTGTCAAATCCCATGCAAAGCATAATATAACACAGAAAGTCTCGATTCACCATATCATACGCTTTTTTCAGGTCTAATTTGAGACACTTTATTTTTCCCTTGTTTATTGAAATCCCTAACCAGTTCATGGGCTAACAAGCAGTTCTCAGATATGGACCTACTTTTGATAAAGACAATTTGATTCAGAGAAATAAGTTCCTGCATGATCGCTCTCATCCGATCACACATCAGGTGAGCGATGATCTTGTAGAGGAAATCGCAACACGCTATAGGCATGTAGTCACCTAGAGAGGTAGCTCCCTCAACCTTGGCAATCAAAACCACAAAAATATGATTAAATTCCTTGAACAGTTTACCCGACTCAAAGAATTCCCTGACCGCTATCAGGACATCAGCTTTGACAAGATTCCAATGCTTCTTGAAGAAAGTAGCTCCAAACCCATCCGGACCAGGAGATTTGTTTATGTCCGCCTTCTTGACAAAAAGTTCAATCTCTTCAATAGCGATCTGCTTCCGCAGGACCTAATTGCCGTATCCCGTAACCAGCTACTTGAACTCAAAATGGAGGAATCTAGTCAGGTAGGAGGACTGATTGTAGAGTTCATGGAAGTACCATATCGCTTCATCGCCAATACCATTCACATCAGTAATAAGCATCACACTCGAATCAAGAAGTTAGTGGATGGCATTCCTGTGATGCCTAGCTTTCACCTTGGTATGGAAGAACTTAGAGCACCTATCACAATTTCTCAGCCAGTTACATTTCGTCCGTTGTCGAACTTGAAGCTCATCCAAGAGTCTCTCTGTACGCAGCGAGTCTTGAAAAGCAACTTCCTCCTCGGTGAGGTCATAATTGAGGGGGTCTGAATGAACCCTCTGTTGGATGTCAGCAAGTTTGGCTTGAAGATCATGGAGAGGCAGAGAAGGTCTCGTCCGTCCTTTAGCCGATGTTTGGTGGATTTTAACAAAGAAGCAAGCCTGAATTGGATAATTCCAAGTACAACGGAGTTCCAGTCTTGGTGAACCACTTCCTCATATCCCTCCTCATGAGTCCATGCATTGTTGAGCCTAAACGGTCTACCTTTGAATACCGGTTGGTCAGCCAATCTGATCACAATAGGCGAGTGGTCACTAGTGCCTGGGGGAAAGCATTCTTGCGGCTAAGTTGGAAAATATCGTGCCATCGACCATTGGATAGAGCAAAGTCCAGTTGTATGTAAATACGTTTGCGGATAGCCCTGTTGTTCCATGTCCAAATATGGTCAGACTTAGCCATACAACTAAGTCCAGATGCTAAAAGACAGCTTTGGAATTCTGCGAGAATAGCATCCTGCACCGACTTACCCCCTTTCTTATCGCTGGCGTAGAGGGTAGCATTGAAGTTTCCCACGACAACTAACGACCATCTGTCCCCTACTGTGTTGCTGATGATTGTAATCTCTCTCCACAGCCTTAAACGATGCGTCCGGTCATTATGTCCATAAACTGCCCTGACCACTATTTCAAGCCCTCAATTGTTGGTGAATTTAATGGAGATCATCTGGTCCGAACAATGGATCATATCCCCTTGCCAAACCTTATAGTGACCCACATGATCCAAAACTCGAGTCATATCTCCATAATTCAGATTGTGAACGGAGTTCCAATGAAGTGGGGTTCTCCGTTCTCCTTTTGAGTTTGGAGACAAACTTGATTTTAGATTCTAAAATGTTGATAATAAAGCTCTTAGACTTCTTGGCATAGTCTATAACTTCTCTCTACCTACATATAGAATTAACCCCTCTCACATTCTAAGTGAAAATCGTCATAAAAGACGATTGTTGATTTCCTTGTTGACATGCGAGCTCTTCCTAAGAGGAGTAGAGAGTCCATCCTGACGGACCACCGTAGTTTTACCACCTCCCATCTTAGATTCAACTTTGGCTTGCCATATAGGATTGGGCACGCCCAAAGGTTCTTGAAGAGTTTCTGCCTCCGGCGCCTCATTTATTCCTGAGAGACCCGGGTTAACGTGTCTTGCCGGCGGAACAATGCCCAAGACTCCTCCACTTCCCAACTTTCTTTAAACTCTGACACGGTCCCCATCATGCCCAACTGCGTTGGCCCTGAAGATAACCATGCTAGACTCTATTGTCTCGGGCACCCCATTTCCTTCCTCTCTCTGCTGAGCACCCTCTCCATACACTACCATTGCCCCTTGGGGCTCCGTGCATCCGCTCCCATTTAAATCTTTCGCCTCTTGGATAGGTTGACCAGTTCTTGCTTCATTCATTTTCCCCAGAATCGAAGGTTTGGGGATACTCAAGGATTCCTGCTCGTCAGATTCCATGTTGGAGACATCCATCCTATTATTGCTTTTTTTTTCCTATATTGGTCTGATCTTCCAGGTTGGTGCTCTCTGCCACATTGTGGGATTCAACTACTTGTCGAGTAACAGGACCTTGCTGGTGGACATTCCTAGAGGGTTCCGCATCCGGACGTTGAGAGAGAATGTGGCCAAAGCTCTCATAGGTACGACAACAAGGTGGTACCCATTCATATTCAACTTTCTGGAATCTCTTCTAACTGAAGTTCGATCTCTAATTTGTCCGATAAAGAGTTTGCCGCATTGATTTCAACAAATACCCTCGCAAAAGACAATTGATCCCTATTAGTGGTAGCATTATCAGTGCGTAAAGGTTTTTCGACGCCACTAGCTATCTTTATAATAGCCTTAGTGCCCCATAGTTGGGGAGAGAGCTACGGGAACCTAATCCAGATCGGCATGGTAGCCACGTGATCTCTCTCAAAATTGAAGTAGGGGTCCCAGCGTCTCAAAAAAATCAGTCTACCGTCAAACGTCCACGACCCATTTTGGATAACCTACTTTAGTTCCTCCGCTAAACCGAATTTG
Organism: Iris macrosiphon; assembly: GCA_036927795.1. Classification (NCBI taxonomy): domain Eukaryota; kingdom Viridiplantae; phylum Streptophyta; class Magnoliopsida; order Asparagales; family Iridaceae; genus Iris; species Iris macrosiphon. Next base: position 65,647,445 of record JAYESA010000014.1, read on the forward strand.
ATGAAGTAGAAGCCATTTTTCCTAGAGAAAATCTACATACTTCCCATTCGGCTTCCACATCCGCAGAGCAAACCATTTAAGCTGACCGAAGTACGGTCTAGCTCCCATGACATAAAGGACTATGGTGTTCTTCCAATATTCTTCCATCTCCATAATGTCGTCCTTCACAATCCCATTACCGGCCTCCCTAGGACGTTCTTCGGCTTGACATAGCTCATTTCAATGGCCTTCCTGGTCATTCCTGATTTACACCTGTCTGCCCACGAAGAGGGAGCGTCACTTGAAGGCCGAAATGAGATGTCAATCTTCATAGGCAATACGTCGAACATCTTGGACGCAGGTTTGCCCGATGGGGGAGAATGGGTCGTGGGGGATCGGGATGGCTGAACGGGAGATCGAGTCTGAGGGGGTTTGAATCCCGTGCCAGCGGCCCCCTTCGACATCGGTCTGATAGGGACATACCCCTTCCTGGGAGGGGTCCTCCCTCTCTGACGGGGACAAATCGTGGTCCATTCATCATCCGAGATAGAAACAACAGTGTAGGAGCTAGGAGGGGAAAAGGTGGAGGAGGGGAGGTGGGGAGGGCGGTGCGAGTGGGTCGGAGGATGCAGATGGAGAAGACGCAGGGAGAGGAAAAACACGCGCGGGAGGCTTTCCAACTGCAATAGTGAGGAAGGGAGGAGGGGAAAAGGCGGGGGAGGGGAGGGTGGTCGGGAAGTGAGGAAGGGGGCGGAGCGGGTGGGTCGGGGGGCGCAGGCGGGGGCGGCGCACGCTTTCCCACCCCATATATATATATATATATATATATATATATATTATATATATATATATATATATATATATGTCTTTTAATGGAATATCAAATATGCTCGATTGTTATCACAAAACATACTAATGTGTCAATTGCAATAAAACAATAAGGAAATTATTGCCGTGGGGGAGTTTCTTCCATAAGAGAATTGTTATGGCCTTGGTGCATGACTACAAAGGATTTCTTTTCCCAATATAAAAACCTTAGGAAGCGAATCTACCCACAAGCACGATCATGATAGATAAGGACCTAGTCCCACGATGCTTAAAAGAAGACGAGAAGTAAATATAGAGGATGATTTTAGTTTTCAGATCAGTTAAAGAAAGAGTGAAACATACACATCAATAAAAGAAATTACAATCTTTCTCCTGAAAAAATGACCGGTTATTAGGTGGAGGACGAGAACGCCTAAAATGACTTTGTCAAGGAAAGTCTATCTCAAGTAAAAGTTAAATTAGTCAATACAAATAACGAATTCGACTCTTTTAAAATTGGACAAACAATATTCCTAGAATAATATTTTCGAACGGATTCATGAATGATAAGTCTCGTGATGATATTGATATAGATATAATGACAAGTATTGACGATGACCTTGACACGGAGGAGCTTATCTCCGTCTTCCATGGATAGGTTCCTTTAGGAAACATGTCTTGCCATTCTCCATTTGAATTCCATACTCCATTTTTGATTGAATAAGGATTTTACTTTGATTTCTTGGATTTGGTGATTTTATAGTCTTGTTACACAAGGCTTTGACTTTTTATAGATGACTCATTACTCATAAATGGTTAACCCTTAGCCCTCACCACAACTCCATAGTTTCAACTCTATTGTTTTGGTGCAGTGGCATAAACTTTAACATGACATCAGATAAGAGTAGCATATGTTCAAATATCTCTTATGCACGTTATAAGAGGACTATATAAAAAAATCTGTCGCTGCAAGAATCCAATTCTCAGGTCATAAAATGGGCATTCGACGTGACGGAATGTGTCAAAATAATATAAATATTTAACCCTTACTCCTGACCATAACTTTAGAATTTTGATGAAGTGACACAGGCTTAAAAACTGTGTCCAATATCCTCCACAAAAGGTGACACCTCGATCAAAATAGTATTATATTCGGTTAAGCTTTCTGTTTTGAGATTGGATAAAGTCTTGTGACAAAACTCACCACTTCAATATATGAGAGCTATTGAGCTATGTTGTGACATGAATTGGCTAAGTGGTTGCACATGTGGATCGACCCATTCCTATGACTGTTATAATAGTGCTTATATATGTGGTATAGTTTAAGCTGTGTGCCACTAATTACTCCATAATGGTTTAGGATGGTATATGTTAATCTGTGCGCTATTACTTAGTCCAATGGAAGAATCATCTACGGTTGGTCGTCAAGATGTGACTAATATCAGTATCAACTCTATGAAAACGCGGTATGTGTGTATGGGCCATTAAGAATGCCAAATGCTTGATCCCTCTCTCGGCATCATTAGAATCCACTTCTATTACACTTTATGATACCAGATTATTAGTTTCTCTTGGAGAGGAAAGATATCCAGTAATATTGCAGTATGATTACAACAATGGATGGAGATTAAGTATAGGTTAGGAAATGACAACCAAAATTTGACGAGGTTGATAGTATCATCTTGTGGGCGACTCACCTACCCAAGCAAAAGAGGACCTACGAAGCCGATATACAGGTAGGAGTGTTAGATACAACAATGGTATGGCAATTTCTAAAAATGCAAGATATAGATATGGCTATGATGGTGATATTTCATTTATATAAAAAGGACTTTCGAGTGCAGGCTCTCGCTTACGCAAGGTCTGGAAATGATTAAAATGTACACAACCTTATCCTGATATCATAAGGTCCGAATGGACGATGTTCGAATTCCAGTGGGAACGATTTTCATGACTAAACTAATAGTCTAAAATTTTCATCGTGGTCATCAAATGGATATTACTCGATTAAGCTTAAAGTAAAAAAGTTGATTTCTAAAACATAAGTATGCAAGTTGTATTTTGAGTTTATATCTAATGCGTTGCACAAGAAAAATACCCAACATTAAAATCGAAAATAAAAATCAATAAAAATTGGGTATAATGTTTTACGTAGCCGTAAGTGTCAAAGGAATACCAATATCTGGTACGGCACATTGTCCTAAATAGAGTACCCGTGCTTTACAGACGAGGACTCATATCACCTTTGCGATTGTTGCTTTATGACACACGTATAAACTATTTACATAATGACTCTGGCTTCCTATGTCCTTCAAACTACTAGTTTTATTATCATGTCAATGTTGTAGATTTCAGATGTCAGAGTTTATGTTGAATTTGGTTTTTTAATGTCTGATGTCGTATGTCATAGACATTTTTAAATGTCGGATATCAATAGATATGTAACATATTATATACTCTGTGCAGGATATATCCTAGTATGATCGGTATACTGTATAAGGTTTCAAAGACAAACAAACCAGTTTGATTAATTAGTTTGGAAAAGACTAATTGAACTATACATGCCCATATACTTGACAATATATGAGGTATACCGGACGTATCGAGCAATGTTATATAATGCACACGATCCATGATTTGTTATATAGTAATAGCAATTAGTTGGCCAATAACTTGCAATTACAGGTCCACTTAAAATTTCTAATTAATCGGCAAACAAAGAATCTTACTCGGTCTTTCAGTCGTCCATAAATCCTTTTTTTTAACACTTATATTGATGCATTTATCTACCGACCTTCCATTAAACCCGCTACCAAAAATTCTAATTGTGAAAGTGTTTCTCTCACAAGAGAAAGAGAAGTTATTCCCTCACCAGCAAGTGAGCAACACCTCCCTCTATAAATATGTACTCACTCTCCCATTTTGAGTTGATCCTTGTTCTCAACATAATATAAAAGCACTAAGCTACCAGCACTCTACCTACCACCACTCAAAAAGAAACTCCCTCCCCTTCCCAGACCTTAGCCGTTACCATCTCCGTAGCCAAACCCTTGTCAAACAATGACCCTTAAGCAGGGCATTTTTTGTCAAATATTCCAATTTTCCTACTAAACTAATGGTTTCTTCTAACCTCTCTCTCATTAGATGGTAGATGTTTGTTCTCATTAAGCTACATGAGATCCTCTTTTCTTTGGATAGTTGGAAGAGTTTGTGTTTGGGTAGTTGGATGGTTTGGTAGAGATTTTTGATGAGCTGGGATATTCAACAGGTTTGGTTGTTTGGATCAGCATGAGTGGTCAGATTTTGTTACTCTTCAATAGATAGTGGTCTACTAAGCACGGACATTCTGAAAATCAGTGGTGCAGGCATAGCACATACACTCCAATAAACACTTGGACACTTGGAATCTTTGTTATGTCCATGTTGTGTCATATTCGTGTCCATGCAACATCGATAATGGCTCTCAAAGAAGTGGGAAAAAGAACAAAGAACAAGAACAAAGGTGACAGATTCGGCCCTCATCTTCCCAAAGTGGGATAAAGGAAGATGAGCCTTTGGGAATGAATATGCCTGCGTTATGTTGTTAAGAGAGGTGAGTGCCCAATTTTGACGGTGTGAGAAAAGTATTATTACATGTAGGGGTGTCAACGGATGTTATCGGTACGGATAGAGCAATATCTATATCCGTATCAGATTTTTTTTTATAATATCCTAATTCGATCTTCGAATTCGTATCCGTCTAGTTTAACGGATATCGGATAAAATCCGATTCGATCCGATAAGCTAAAGAAAATTTGAATCAACTTAGTCTTGTTATTATCCAAATATCCGAAATCCGAACTATTAAAAATTTAGTTATTATCCGATTATCCGAAATCCAAAATATTCTCAGTTATTCTAGTCCAACTACAATGCCTTCTTGGGAGTTGCATTTGGTTGCAGCTTGCAAAATCCGAAAAAAAAACATAGCTTAACAGATGGTAGAGAATCACCGATGATTTGGTTTCATGGTTTCAACATAGGCTGTAAACATTTTGAACATCAACTGATCCCTGGTTTCACAGTTTCTTCAGGAACTAATTATATTCATTCTCAATAGTTTTCCAATCAGTAATGAAAACAAAAGATAATATATTGAACAAATAAAGACCAGGTAAAATGTTCTTGAAAATAATGGTAGGTACAATACATTTGACGAGTAAAGCATGGTAGGTATAATGCGACCCAACCTCCTGCTGCAGCTTCAGCTGCAACTAACGCAAGACCTTTTGCTTTGATTGTTGCCAATACCTTGTTGCACATGAACTATTCTAAGAAGTACAAAATGATCAAGACCATTGCCGGTGACGAAGTGAAGAAATCGAAGCCTCTGCCGAAGTCGAAGCTCTGCTGCTCGTGCCCTCCTTCCTATTCCGCGCGTAAAGGACAAGGTTTCAAGTGCCGCTACCATCGCAATTTGGACACTCTTCACGACTTCACCTCGAAGAAGGCGGCACTTGGTTGTTCATCAACGTCGTTGCCGTCTTTGCTTTTGACCCCATTTGCTATAGATACTGGGAAGAGATCAACTCAGAAGGCTGACACTACTACTACTGCTAGCCCGTGGGATAACTATTTGGTATAGGAAGAACCAGCCCTTGGGGTTCAGCAGATTCTGCTCGTCTTCCTGCAGACCTTTCGTCTTCTCATAAGAGTCATAGACTCATATGGAGGACTTTGAAAAGAGAATGGGATTGGAACTTGAAACTTAGAGAGTAATAAAGACTAATCAAAATAAAGTGCAGTTGGAGACTAATAAAATATCACCCATCCAACACCTGGCCTGCCCTTTCATTTCTTTGTCAATTATAATCAATATATATATATTACTATTGTATTTGTACTAGTATATACGCACGTGCGTTGCACGTATTTCATGTTACTTGGAAAAAATAGTTTATTAAAAAAGCAACGGACAATTTCTTAATTTTATTATAGGTGGAAATATAATAGGCAGGAGCATGAAAGTTGGTAGAAATTAAATGACGGGAATATAAAATGTTTCTCTTATCTCTTGGGTTCACGTGTCTACTTTGCATGCATGCTTTATTAACTTTTGTTTTATTCTTCAAACTATCTACTTTGCATGCACGCATATCTTTGTTTTATTAACTATCATTTTCCAAGTTGTCTCATGCATGCATACATACATTTAATACGTATTTAATTACTGTTTTTAATGAAGGGTATTTTTGGAACAAAAAACTTTCACGGTGAAGCCTAGTTTTGGCATTATATAGTAGAATAGATATACATAATGTAGTGGGAAGTGTAAGAAGCAAGTGAAAAAATTGGATGACGTGGCAATGGGCCCTTCTTTAGCTTATTAATTACAGATACAACTCCATGGCCAGGAGGTTTTTTCAGCCAAATTCAACTATTAATTACAAATCCAACTTGCATGTGAAACATGCAAATTACAACTGTAGACCATTATATAGAGTCCATTTTTGTTCACCCACAAATACTAGGGTGTTTGTTCACCCTCCAATAGAAATTGCATACGTGGCATCTTCATCCAAACAAAACCATCTTGCAAGTGGTTTTGTTCACCAACCAAGATGGTTTTGACTTTGAAAATGCCACGTGTGCATTTTCGATTGGAAGGTGAACAAACATCTTAGTATTTGTGGGTGAACAAAAATGGACTCCCATTATATATATAATATTATAATATAGAGGTAAAAAAAAATTGAAGATGAAAAGTTACACACAAATTGAATCATAGAGAAATACATTGAGAATAGAACCTTTCATCTTCTCTTGCAATAGGTTCATATTCCTACATGAGCCAATGCACATGTGGACCAATAGGAATGGAGTGTACTAGTACACATGGGTGCACATGGGATGTAGGAATTCAGTCCTATTGGTCCACATGTGCATGACTCATATAGGAATATGAGCCTATGACTCATATCCCGTTTATCCATATATATATATATATATATAATTTCGGATATCTAAAATTTGTAGTTTAAAATCGGATCGGATATTAACGGATTCAAATACCTTAATATCTGAATCGTATCCGAAAAAAGATAATATTTCAAAAATTACTCGGATATCCGAATCCGATATCCGAAATTTCGAAAAATATTTGAAAGTTCGGATACGGAATCGAATCAGATTCGAATTTTCGACTATCTATTGACATACCTAATTAAATGCCAGGATTAGCAGCAAGACACCCACACACTTCCTTCACTTTCTTTAAGGTCCTGCTTGGTTGCAAGAAGTCCAAGAAGATTGAAATAAACTTGCTTTAAGGTGTGCCATTTTTGCATCTTAATCATAGTTTGCAGTATCGGACGATACCGATCTGATACAGACGATATCGGTACTGTTTGGCATGTCCCGATTCGATATTGATACTGACCGATACCAACATTGGGGGTCTCTTTTATAGTCAATTCGGTAAAGAAAATTGAACGAAAAATACCAATCAACAAGGGTGTAAAAGTGTAGTAATGTTGTAAAAACATATAAAAGAATTTTTTTATCTATCGCAGGTAAACCAATCGGCAAAGATGACTACTATTTTATTCAATTTTAAAACTACCAAGAAACAACACATGAAATACTTGAAATTATGTCTAAATGTATAATTTTTTTCCTTCTAAAATTGTAATAATTTATTAATAATTATTTGCTTTCCAATACCAAAAAGTCCGATACTCTAATCCATAACCATCGATACTGTCGGTATCGTAGATCCCGATACTCATATAAAGGGTCTCGATTCCGATACCGATACTGCGAACCTTGATCTTAATATACAAATCTTAAAAGTTTTTGCTATAAAATTCCATTTCTGCAACTTAATATACATAAGGTGACATTTTTCTCTTTTTTTTTTTTGGCTAAAAAGACCTTACTTGAGGATAAAGTTAAGAAATATAAACGCAATACACAGGTGTTGGTATAATACACTAAACTCAACAATTGTACTAAAACTAGATCCTTTTATATTAAAACTATTTGTTGGTTAACAATGAGCCACCTCGCGCGATGGCAATGCTTGCCTCTTGCATCTTAGAGGATGCAGGTCAAAGTGATGGAAACGACCTCTCCAGAGGGTAACGCTTCATACATCTTGACACTCTCCAGATCCTACATAAGCGGAGAGCCTCATGGCATTGGGATGTCCTTTTTTAAAGTTAATACGGCAACAATAAGTCCAACGAAATCCTAGATTAATTTAATTATTTAATAGACCAACCATTTGGATCAAACTTGCTTCTATTATGGCTTAATGTCGCTCAAACGTTTTAAAAGCAAACTATGTTCTGAACTCTACAACTATTTGGATTTTTATGTATGCTGCTTTTGACTGCACTTTAATATCATAACTATTTTAGCCTTCTTAGCTTATTCTTTAAATATTTACTGCTACTAAGCTCACTTTAGTATAACAAAATCCATGTTTAACTTTGGATATGTTGCTAGCGAATGCCAGCGCCATGATACTACTGTTATATGCGGTGTGTACTGCATTATCCAGAGCCTCTCCTTTCTTTTAGATAATGTATGAAAAATATCATAACTGAGACTGGTACTAGTAGACAGAGACTAGGATTCACACTTGCCACTAGTCTATTCTAAACTGAACCTTAGTGAGCTCAGGTTGAGTGCAGTTCGGTTCGCTCTACAACTAACTTGCGATACCGATTCGATCCACTAGTACCTGGGATGCCGCTTTTTCTTGTAGATGTCCCCAAAAGTTCAAATTCCTCTACTCTCCACCTGTTATATATGCAGCTAAATCTGATTCTAGCTCAGCCAACATTGATGCAAACCTGGTTATGGCTGAAGATCCAGTCTCCAACTCTTTGGACTTGGATGAGGGTCATTAGATGTTTGAGTTACTTGCGGTTGAGTAAGTTTGGTCATGTCCTATGAGGCACACTTAGCTGATCAAGTTAGCAACCCTACTTACAATGTTGCAAGTGGGTATAAATAAATATCATACTTGCCTTCTTTGGTATCAGGCATAATGAGTTTCTGCCATGAGCAATTCCATGCATCCTCATGAAGCCATCAATTCCATTTAGGCCTTTGAAATGGGAAATTTTCCTAAAAATAAATATTTAGAGGCGCACATGTATGATCATGATTGTTTCACCCTTATATTGTGTACTCAAAATCAAAAGAGATCATGCAAGGATTTTCTAGAATGGAGTAATTCAAATTAAAATGGGAAGGGTTGATGGTTGTTTAGCGATGGTTGCTAGGTAGGACTTGAATGTTTAGTCTTGTTCTCTTAGTTATCCTAGGTTCAGAAATTGACTTGAATGTTTAGCCTTATTCTATTTTCAAACTTCCATTTTAGTGCAATTATTTAGTCAACATACCGTTGGGGTCTTCTTCTTCTTCTTCTTCTTCTTCTTCTTCTTCTTCTTTTAATACCAAAATGTTAATTAAGCTGTTTTCGTTACGTGCTCAATCCATGGCTGGTACTGATGTGGAAGAACAGTTCAAGTTTGAGTGAGATTAAGATTGAGACTGATATGATGTCACGGGTGTGATGCCCAAAACTCTAGATCTTTGGTGCATATGCCTTAGCACTTTATCGCTAAGCCTAATCCCCTTTCTTCCTTTATTTCTTTGTTTGCTGCTGCTCCTTACTTTTCCCCCTTGCTGGTTTCTTTCGCTGCCATTTATGGAATACCCCTCTTCCCCTCGATTTACTGCTGTTGGTGCTGGTTTTTGCATCCAAAAGCCACTACCAGACCAAGCCCTCTTTTCCTTTCTCGTTGCAGCTGATCCAAGAACCAGCATCCTCCTTTACTGACAGACCTGCCTCCCCATCTCATACACACCAGCAGACCGACCTGTAGGACTCTCCTATATCCCTTTTGATGCTGCAACCGCAACCAAATCAAAGGTTGCTTACCCTCATTTCTTTGCTTCTGCATTTATCAACGATAATACCTCAAATCAGCCTACAACCAGCCATCCCCTTCCTCTTCAAAACCCAATTACCCTTGCATCAAACTTAAATTCTAAATAACCCAAACCCTATTCCCTTTATTTGAGATCTAGTTTCCTATTGTCTCACCAGGTCTTGGGATTCAAAAGTTTCAAAGCAAAGGAAAACCTTCCTTCGAATGTGATTGGGCGTGTTTTTTATTGCATGAACTAATTTAAGAATCCTTGGGTAAGCCCTACCCTAATCTTTACCTTTGTTATTTAATTGCAAATATTGTACTTTCTAGGGTTGGTTATTTTAGCTTGAGGCTATAAATGGTGATATCTTGCATGTCCTTGCATCATCGGCCCACTTGGTTCCTTTAGTTCTTGTACTGCGTCACGGTGCCTCTAATTGGGTTGCTAGGCCGATTAATTGTAATAATGTGATCACTTGGAATTTTGACTATTCGGCTATCTGATTAATTGGATTAAGCAGCTGATTAATCCTTTTCTTTAAGACACTGGACTGGCATGTCATGCCAAAAGGACGATCTTTGCGTCAAGAAATGAAACCTATTTGGCTCGTCTTTTCAAGTGTTAAGAATGATTTTGGTTATTTAGAGATTGTATCAGTATAATCATGTCACTATATCAAATTGTAAGAAATTTATTACATTATCGCAACTATTATACATGATACATTGTTTGTGTTGTGAATTCTACTGGGTAACAACTGGAATGTAAGTGGATTAGCCATGTGTTCAGAACAGGTGAAAGTTCTTGCTCTAACAGACCATGATACAATGGCTGGTATACCAGAGGCCACAGAAGCAGCCTGCAAATTTGGCATCAAGATTGTTCCAGGAGTCGAAATAAGTTCTTTATACACTCCTAGGTAATCCTTCTATACCCTATGTTAAAGTACCCTCCGTATCATACTTTTACATTCAATTTTGTGCAGAGTTTTAAAGTCTTCTCAATACCACTTTACATACTGTTTTTCCCATACTTTTTCAGCCTTGAAAGGGAGGAGAGGGGAAACGAGGAACCTGTTCATATCCTTGCATATTATGGTAGTTGTGGGCCTGCAAAGTATGAAGAATTAGAAGCCATGCTGTCCCATATCAGAGAGGGGCGTCATTTCCGTGCGAAAAATATGTTACTGAAGCTGAGTAAATTAAAAATGCCTCTTAAATGGGAGCATGTGTGCAAGATAGCAGGGATTGGAGTGGCACCAGGAAGGGTTCATGTAGCTCGGGCCATGGTCGAAGCTGGTCATGTCGAGAATTTAAAGCAAGCATTCAGCAAATATCTCTATGACGGTGGACCAGCTTATGCCATGTGAGACTGCTATTTTTTTCTTGAAGACATCTGCAAAAGCTTTTTAAACTATATGAAATTCCTGTTGCTTAACTACAGGGGTAATGAACCTTCGGCTGAAGAAGTAGTGCAACTGATTTCTCATACTGGAGGAATATCTGCGTTGGCTCATCCATGGGCATTGAAGAATCCAGTTGCTGTTATTAGAAGCCTGAAAGCAGCTGGCCTTCATGCTATGGAGGTTTACAGAAGCGATGGGAAGGTATCAGGTACAATTTTGAACCTTGAAATGTTCTGGGCTGTCTGTTTCCAACGAAAAGGAGGCATCAGTCAGAAGAAATATCTTTGCTATGATTATAATGTATTCTTCTTCATAGTGATGTAATTTTGTCAAGTTGTTCGTTCTTATTTCTTTTTCGTATTTGGGATCTTTCTTCTTGTAGATTTCATTGCAACTAATTACTCTTAAGAATGAATTCTATGACATTCTTAGTGAATTGTATTTCACGAGGTTTTATTAGATTATAAATCTGTATACATTTTTTTTTTCTCTCATGTCCAAAGATTTACTGATGAATTCAACAGGTTTCAGTGATTTAGCTGATAGTTTTGAGCTTGTCAAGCTTGGAGGATCAGATTATCACGGAAGAGGCGGGCATGACGAATCTGATCTTGGGAGCGTCAACCTTCCAGTTCAAGCTGTTTGTCGGTTCTTGAAGCTCGCTCGACCAATTTGGTGCAGTGCAACAAAGGAAATCCTATTAAGTTTTGCAGAAGAGCCAACTGATGTAAATCTAGAGAAGATGATGTTTGGAAAACCAAATAGCTTAAAGAAAATTTCTGCTAGTGCTTATGATGTTGTTGATTTGTGTTTATCTTCCTGGTTAACAACTGAAGAAAGAGAGGCAGATGAATTTGAGGCCATCAGGATGAAATTTTCACTCAACACAATTGGTGGGAAAGGATGACCGCTGCCTGTGGCAAGCTTCTAGCTTCTGGGTTTAGGTTTTCTATTCTTCTGCTTTTTTGACTTGTAACTTGTATGAATCTCTATAGAATATGGCTGCCTGTCAAAATTAGTTATTTTATTCAGTACAAAGCGGGCGCTATGGGACCTTGGAAAATCACAGTTCGAAATGACTAGGTATGTGCTTTTGTTCTCGCACTCTTGTGGTATGCTTATATGCAATACCAAGATGCATTTTGTAATCTGAAAACGTTACTTTGAAATGGAGCGAGTGTTCGTAAACAAATTTAGTTGGATTTTGGGCTGCAACTTTAACTGGAAGTTCATAAAATGTATTTGTCATGGGGATCAAAAGACATCCAATAAGTATATTTTAGTTTGGACCCTTATGTTGGTGCAGGTGCAGGTGTAGATGCATCAGGCTTGTTTTCTACACCATCCTCCTATGAATTAGGATATGTCTGCATAATCTTATTATTCTCGAGTATGTATTGATTTGCATCAGTCAGCATTGTTGCAGCAGCATCTCAGTGATGTCAATTGGGTCAGGTCAGCCCGGCACGAGCTCGGTCTAAAAAAATGACCCATGTGTTGGCTCGACCCAGTATATCGGGACATGTCGGTAGGGATGGCAGCGGGGTGGGTTGGGGCCGGGGACCATATCCTCTATCTCCGTTTCCGATTAGTATTCGAATTCTTATCTTTGCCTCCGTTTTCGTTCGGGTTCAATTTTTTCCATTTCCGTCTCCGTTAAATAATAAACTCTCCGTCTCCGGGACGTTAATACTTTCGGGGGCGAGCTTTTCCGTCCCCATCCTTTTCCTTGTTAACAATTTTTTATGTACACTATAAGCTTATAAAACTATTTTCATTAAAAAAAAAAATTTGAAACAAGTAAATGATACAATACAACAAAAAGAGAATATTAATCCAAGAAATATATCCAAGTACTAAATAGAAGTCTACGATACAAAACAACAAAGATAATGCTAATACCACAAAACATATTCCAAATAGAGGTCTACATTTTCATATAACAAAAACATATGAGTATAAGTAATCGGGGTCGAAAATTTACTAGGGTGGGGAGTATTATATCCATACCCAGCCTCAAATTCAACCAGATTTTTTTTTAATGCTCATCCCCGCCCTCGTCTTTTTTAAATTTCTATATCCGTCCCCATTGAAAAAAAATCCAAATCCCCGTCGGATTGGGGAGAAATTGCCATCCCTACATGTCGGAACTCATAACTCGTCTCGTAAGAGAAAGGCTCTGCCCGACCCGAAGCCTAGGCTCGTCCTGACCCAAAGTTGAACATTGGGCAATGGTTGTTTCAAATTTTTTTTTTATATAGTTCAATAAAGTAGTTTTTTTTATATTATATTGGCCAACCAGTCACTAGATATAGTGAACAACTAATTTTCAAGTTAAAGTGTTATTTGTTTTTATATAAACTAATTAATCACGTGAAAATTAGATACTTCAAGTTATAGTGAAAAATAGTTTTTTTTATAGTGGGTGATTTTATTTTATTTGGTCCAGACTCGGCTCGAACCGCTATAGAGCATAGGCCCGAGAGAGGTCCGGTCCACCAAAATTTTGGGTCGGGCCGGCCTAGCTCGATCCATTTGACAACTTTACTTGGAAGGCTGACATCCTTACGTCCATAGGAGCATGATATCCTAGTCCATGTGTGCATTCATTGTAGAAGCATGAAAAAAAAAACTCAGAAACCATGCGTTCATGCTCTAAGTCGCATGCACCAATGCGGCATGAGGCGCATGTGACACCTAAAAGAAGCAAAAGAAGCATTCGGCTTAAGGCCTAGGAGCATACGAATCTGACGCATGATGTCATTTCTGTCAGTCACAATATTTATGACCCTGACAATAATTAATGACTTTGAACGCCTCAATTTTGATGTTGATAGTGGACGTCAGTGCTTGCGTCACTGTCATAATTACCTTTGTTTGCATACAACAGTGCAGTGCCACGTGTACACGACAAAGCTCTACATGTGTCAAAGCTCTCCATGTGTCGTAGTCCTTATGCGACCAAGGGTCCATGAGGCTAAGTTTCATGACGCCTAGCCCCTATGCGGTTCAGCCTTCATGTGGCTCCATGCCATCAAATCTTCCTGTTACAATTGGAGAGATTCTCGACAACCAGTGCTGGTCACGTATTGAATTGACTAAGTCACGCACACAACGGGTGAAAACAACCCAGATTACATGTCGAGGTCTCATCAACAAACTAATGCCACGTGGCAGCCTAACCGTGACATGCGCTCGCGGTTGCAACTGCATTCTGTTAAGGATAGTCATGCGGCAACCAGATAGACGTGCATAGCATATGCATGCGCATAAGCCATCCAGCGTAGATGGCTATAAATAGCAGTAATGCACTCCCATACACAAGGAGAGGGAGACAGATATGTACAGTGAGACGTAGAGAAAGTATACTCAGGAGCCAGTTGTTGTCCTTCGTGCCAGTGAGCCAGAGATCCAGGAAGTTCCTTCGTCGTTGGACCGTCAACGGAGTAAAGGAGTCAGCTGCAGTACTTGATCTCCATCGTCACACTCCTCAGAATTTTAATTTTACTTAGATTTTTTGTTTAAGGACTCTTTGTACTCTTTGTTTTCAATATACATAAACCGAATTCGTAAAACTTATTTTTTTGTAACGGAACAAAATGACGACTCTGTTGGAGACTTTTTTTTCACTAACGAAAAGATCCTGATGTAGTCCGATGCAACAAAACTGGGTTCCACCCAGAGGATGCTGGTTGTGTACTTCGACCAGCAAGCTTTTGAAGAGATGCTTTCTGAGGGCATCGCGAGCCCTTCTGTAAAACCCCTATTTCTAAAAACCGTATTTATTATTTTTTTTATTAATTAATAATTTAATTATGGTAATTATGTGCTAAATAGGAGAAATAGATTTTTAATAATTTTTATTTTAGGTGTTCGGACACTTAGAGGACTTATGGGACCATCAGAAATTTTTCAGAATTTATTCCATGTAGGAGACCCCTTAAGCTGTTGCTAGCCTAATGGTGTGCATTATTCTAATCCATGAATTTTCTTATGAATATATATATAATATATATGTATACACAAATATATATATATGTATATATATATATATATTTAGAAAAAAAAAGGAAAGAAAGTAAAAGAAATAATTAAATAGGACTTAACTAATAAATTTACTAATAATAATAATAATAATAATAATAATAATAATACTACTATTCCTATTCCTTAGCAACTTTGCTCCACCCCTTGTAATTTGCTCCAGACCCGCCTAATAACTCTACTTATTCCCTTTCAGCAACTTACTAATAATACTTGCTACTTATTCCCTTTCAGCAACTTACTAATAATACTTGCTACTTGTTCCCATCCTTTAGCAACTAACTTCACAGACCCGCCCCCTTCAGTGAACTTCAGCAACTAACTCACTAGGACCCGCCCCACTTCCATTCTTCAGCGGTTTGGTTCCCAACCCGCCCCTTTAGCAGCCTTTCTCTTTTTTTTTGCGGACGAGCCAACTCACCCTCTCTCTTCCTATCATATTAAATATATATATATATATATATATATTTATCTTTTAAAAACCCTAACCTAAATCTCCAGACCTCCTCTTCTCATCTAGAGCCGTCACCGCAGCCAGAGAGCCCCGCCAAGCCATCCAAACCATTCCGACGATTCCGACCTCGCGCACTGCAGATTCCCGCACGAGGCACCTTCGCTCCGGAATTGTTTTTCGTCGACTCGCTCAACCAAACGCCGTTCCGTCTTCACCGGTATGCTCACCCCTTAAACCTCTTCCATAGTTGTATTATAACCAACCTCGGAAAACGTATACCCCTAGGCGAAAAACAGCGTCCAAAGTGGGCGCGAGCAGACCCAATTCTGGGATCGCAGAAAACTGCGGTGACCACCCATATTGCCGAGTTCGTATCTCCCACCACAGAGATCCGAATTCGGTGATTCTTTTTGATACATGTAGAACACTTGACCTAGTTTATTTTCTGTTAAATAACCCTATATTATTAGTTGCTGTGGATATAGTTAAATTCGTCACAAAACTGCGCGAACCCACTTTTTCCAGATTTCCAAAAGTTGAAAAACGGAGCGCGCCCCGCCAAACGAGACCGCCCCGCCGTGTACCAAGTGTACCGAGCGGTGCACGCAGCGTAACCGGACACGTAAAAATTTGTGGGAACTGATTCGGACGCGTGTGCGCGCCGAAATCAGGCCGTATCCGCGGACACACCCCGTGTCGCAACTTTTGTGGAACTCGTGCGTATTTTGTGCACGCTTGTCAGATTGTGACGAAACTTGTGCCACTGGACTCGTGGTAACGCGCTGGTCCTGTGACCCAATTTTCATGCAATTCTGAGATGGTTGACCAAATCGCCAATTGGCGGGTCCCACAGTTGACTTTTTGGATAAAATTGTGTTCGGCTCATCGGAATCCACATTTGGACATACCGTTGGGTTCGTATTGACATTTAGAGTTGTTTGACCTATAGTTTGTCCTATTTAGAGACTGTTACTCTCAGCACACTTTTCGGTGCAAAGTGGGCCACACGTGGACCCCACTTTTGCCCAAAATTACCGTTTTGCCCCTGTGTCCAAATTGGACGAAAGGGATGTGCTTTTTAGTTATTTTGCTCATTCCGGAAACGTTGGTGATGTTTATTTCAGCATCCGGAGACATTGTTCTGCGGCCATAGCTTTTGATCCTGCGCGTTTGACTTCTGGACAGTACACCTTGCAGCTTTCTTACCAGGCAAGATACCTTGTCAAATTGTTTACAGTACTTTGCATGCTATTTATATTTCTGTTTATTTATTTCATTTATGTATAGTTCTTGCATGTGTAGTTTTTCTCCAGTCATTACTATGTATTAGATATGTTGACACACACATGGCACCTAGTATCATAGAGGACAATCATTAGGCGTATGGGCTTTTAACCACTCTGGTAAACCGTAGTATATAGCTCGCACTACGGGCGTGTGTCGCGCTGGTCGCTACCCCCACGGTATGTCGATTTCTGGAGTTTCGCTGGTCGCTACCCCCGCGGTATGTCGATTTCTGATGTCCATTGACGTGTGTGTGAGTTGTGAGGTAGATCGAGTAGCCTACCCTTGCCCATACGTCGAAAAGTTGTCCTCATTTGCATTCATATAGATGGTCTGGTACATCGTACTTATTTATTTTCAAATTATATGCATGTTTTCTGTATTCAAGTTGGCTCGTATTTTCTGTATCTTGTTACGTCCCTCTGAGGACCTGGTCTTCTGCCAGGTGTATCTGCTCTTGAGTATTTGCAGGAGTACGGGCCTGGACCTGACGCATTCCTTTCTGCCGAGGAGGTCTTACCGTCTGAGCATCGTTGATTATCTAGCGATGGATTCTTTTAGCTGATACACTTCTGTCTTCATATTATTTTATATTGGAGACTTTATACTCCTCTCTCATTTTAGTTTTGGTTATAGTCTTTGGTAGTGGATTTGTCTCCACCCGACTATTATTTTCTGGATATTTCAGACTCCTTATTCTAGCTTAGTATTTCTTTTCTATGACTTGTTGTGTGGATAAGATTAGCATATCTGTGACTTGTGACATTATATATACCACATGTGAGTTTATATTCATAGTACAGCGTACGTATGGGTTATGGTTTCCATATATTGGAGTTGCCATATCCATGCGGCTGGCATGCTTATGTGTTCCTAGTCCTACGTATTTGGGACTGGGACGTGACATATTTTTGTGGTGGCCCATGCAGGTCGAGAGCATATTGTCTCGGTTACGTTATTGTACCGAACAAGCCTGCACCTAGGACTAGAGTATAGGATCTCATCCACAATTGACTATGATTCATCTTTCTCCTATCTGTCTATTTGAACAATTGCATCCTGCTTGATTCCTGTACTCCCATAATAGTTCCTTTAGTATAGCCTTCTGCTAGAATATAGGAACCCCGGTTATTAGGATGATGATTATGGTAGCACACCTATTAAGAATACAACGAGAATATAGACACCCCACTAAGTTTAGAATAATTAAGTGAACCGTAGAATTCCTTATCTATAGATTGGTTTATCATTACCCCTTGATGTATTATGAAGACTTGAGAGTAGTATAGATGCTACTAGAGTTAGTTAGAAGTTTTACCATAATATTTGACCCTAGTATAGAGGATACCCTAATAAGTACCAAGATCCCTTCTCGTAAACCTTAACAAGAGTTTCTACGGTATCCTTAAGACAATTACAGTACTAGGTTATTGTTATAAGTTGGGTAGTATACCTCACAATATAGTATCACATAGTCTTTTGCCCTATTATTGAAGTATAGCTGAATGACATTAACTGTGTGCTAGCATAAGAAGATAATGTTTCATCAGACTGTAGAACTTAGAGGCTATACCCCTACTTTGTCGACTATCGACTTAGACAAGGAATTAGTATGACAAATGTAGAGATTGTGGAGTCTTATCTTTTGTGAACTTGAATTGTTATGTACCTTCTTTCATCATAATCCAGCGTATTTATGTTTGTTGTACTACCTTGACTTATGCTGCTATTATAGCCTAGTTTTTGCAAGCTTATTCTTTTATCGAGCTTGCTCATGGCATATGTATTATTGGGTGCACACAATGATACAATTGCCTAATCAGAATCGGTGTATTAAGGTCTAGCTAACCTTAGTGCGCTTGGTTCGCTCTTCGCATGACTACTTTACGTGGATTGAGATATATGGTAGTAGACAGATATACTTGCCCCTAGATATGTCTGACACATCGTATCGGTTACATAACTGTACTGATATGAGCATGTAAATAGGAAATTACCAAAAATAGGATTTCAATCCACAACTGTCCTGACAACTCTCTTTTCGATTCTTTAATCTCTTTGAACCTCGTACTTGTATTCTGTCACCTTCACCTTAAGTTCTTTATTATTTCTCTCTGTCTTCCCCTATTTCGGAAAGACGAAACCTCGTGCTAGTATAAGTTGACACTGATAATACTAGATATACCCCATAAGGCTAATCACATGACTTAGTGACTCTCTTTTATAATTGGTTAAGGGCATATCATAGGTGATATGTTTGGTGTTAAACCTTTGAGGATTAAAAATCATGATTAAATAATTTGAGCAATAGTTTTTCTAGATGTATAGCCTTAGGTGGTAGATGAAAAATTTTAAGTTCGGCAGATTGTGAACCCCTCACCCAAAAATTTGACCTACTTAGCTGAGTTCGTGAGACTAAGGTTAGCTTGAGTCCAGTTAGAGATAGAACACGATATTTTATTTAATTTTATAATAGTTATATCACTTAGCGCCCTTACCGTGCTCTGATAATTGGAGCGCTACACTAGCCACTGCCTTCCTACAAATTCTACACCCTTATCCTAGACATGCCCATCACCCAATTCTCATCTTTGTGCAATTTTCTAATTGTTGGGCGCTTTTATGCAAAGAGCATTTATGTGTCCACACCATTGGACATGACACATGAAGAAACCTATTTTTCGCTCATATGGATTTTCCATGATTTTTCGGAATGTGCAATGTGCAACATCGCCCACCCCTTTAAACCTAGCCTTGCATTTTAAACAATGCAAGTCTTATACCATCCTTGATATTCTATCGTGGCTTAATCTTAATTTCGAGGACAAAATTTTTGTAAGTTGGGTAGAATGTAAAACCCCTATTTCTAAAAACCGTATTTATTATTTTTTATTAATTAATAATTTAATTATGGTAATTATGTGCTAAATAGGAGAAATAAATTTTTAATAATTTTTATTTTAGGTATTCGGACACTTAGAGGATTTATGGGACCATCAGGAATTTTTCGAAATTTATTCCATGTAGGAGACCCCTTAAGCTGTTGCTAGCCTAATGGTGTGCATTATTCTAATCCATGAATTTTCTTATGAATATATATATATATATAATATATGTATACACAAATATATATATATGTATATATATATTTAGAAAAAAAAGGAAAGAAAGTAAAAGAAATAATTAAATAGGACTTAACTAATAAATTTACTAATAATAATAATAATACTATTCCTATTCCTTAGCAACTTTGCTCCACCCCTTGTAATTTGCTCCAGACCCGCCTAATAACTCTACTTATTCCCTTTCAGCAACTTACTAATAATACTTGCTACTTATTCCCTTTCAGCAACTTACTAATAATACTTGCTACTTGTTCCCATCCTTTAGCAACTAACTTCACAGACCCGCCCCCTTCAGTGAACTTCAGCAACTAACTCACTACGACCCGCCCCACTTCCATTCTTCAGCGGTTTGGTTCCCAACCCGCCCCTTCAGCAACCTTTCTCTTTTTTTTCGCGGACGAGCCAACTCACCCTCTCTCTTCCTATCATATATATATATATATATATATATATATATATATATATATTTATCTTTCAAAAACCCTAACCTAAATCTCCAGAACTTCTCTTCTCATCTAGAGCCGTCACCGCAGCCAGAAAGCCCCGCCAAGCCATCCAAACCATCCCGACGATTCCGACCTCGCGCACTGCAGATTCCCACACGAGGCACCTTCGCTCCGGAATTGTTTTCCGTCGACTCGCTCAACCAAACGCCGTTCCGTCTTCACCGGTATGCTCACCCCTTAACCCTCTTCCATAGTTGTATTATAGCCAACCTCGAAAAATATGTACCCCTAGGCGAAAAACAGCGTCCAAAGTGGGCGCGAGCAGACCCAATTCTGGGATCGCAGAAAACTACGGTGACCACCCATATTGCCGAGTTCGTATTTCCCACCACAGAGATCCGAATTCGGTGATTCTTTTTGATACATGTAGAACACTTGACCTAGTTTATTTTTTGTTAAATAACCCTATATTATTAGTTTATGTGGACATAGTTAAATTCGTCACAAAACTGCACGAACCCACTTTTTTCAGATTTCCAAAAGTTGGAAAACGGAGAGCACCCCGCCAAACGGGACCGCCCCGCCGTGTACCAAGTGTACCGAGCGGTGCACACAGCGTAACCGGACACGTGAAAATTTGTGAAAACTGATTCGGACGCGTGTGCGCGCCGGAATCAGGCCGTATCCGCGGACACACCCCGTGTAGCAACTTTTGTGGAACTCGAGCGTATTTTGTGCACGCTTGTCAGATTGCGACAAAACTTGCGCCACTGGACTCATGGTAATGCGCTGGTCCTGTGACCCAATTTTCACGCAATTCTGAGACGGTTGACCAAATCGCCAATTGGCGGGTCCCACAGTTGACTTTTTGGACAAAATTGTGTTCGGCTCATCGGAATCCACATTTGGACATACCGTTGGGTTCGTATTGACATTTAGAGTTGTTTGACCTATAGTTTATCCCATTTAGAGACTGTTACCCTCAGCACACTTTTCGGTGCAAAGTGGGCCACACGTGGACCCCACTTTTGCTCGAAATTACCGTTTTGCCCCTGTGTCCAAATTGGACGAAAGGGATGTGCTTTTTAGCTATTTTGCTCATTCCGAAAATGTTGGTGATATTTATTTCAGCATCCGGAGACATTGTTCTGCGGCCATAGCTTTTGATCCTGTGCGTTTGACTTCTGGACAGTACATCTTGCAGCTTTTTTACCAGGCAAGATAGCTAAAAAGCCCAACTGCGAAGCATGCGCTCTTTGTACCTAATACTCAAGACTCATGTCATGCGTCCACGTAAGCTGCCCCTGCTCATACGATAGTCATTTATGAGGAGAAAGGGGCTCAACACCTAAGTTATGGCAGAGAAAAATACTACGATGCCAAGAACTTCGGTCTGATGCACAGTTCATGCGCCCACAACGAAGGGCGCAGGAGAAGAAGCATGCGGCACCTAACTCCAGGCAGAGGGATATTGCTGCATGAACCAAAGATAGTAATAAAGGTTCTGTCTTTGACAAAATCTCATGCGGCACCGACTCTATGCGCCACCCTGAAGAAGAAGAAAATTTGGACTCTTCGTACTATGCGCTAGGTCGAGAAAGTCCAGGGCAGTACGAGCTCGTCAAGCTACTGCTCAGTTGATTGACCGTCGGCATGTGCCGTTAACTGTTAGGCGCACTCCTGACGAAAAGTTGTACAAAACTGATCCATGCGCCCAGCCTATTGGGGCGTGGAAATGGGTCAGTCTCAAAAGTCTTCCACTGACGACTTGAGGGTAGTTCTTGTACGAGCCCCAGGCCAGAAAGCAAAAATACCACCTACACACCCAGTGCTTGGTTTATCCGTACGCATAAAGAGGGTGCAAAGGTGAATCATCATTCGCTCAATTTGTGCGACGTGATTAGTCACAAGTGTAAAGTGTGAGCACCCTGATTTTTATATAGGGTTAGTTCGGTAATTAATAATCTTTTTTTATTTTAAATATTTATTTGATAATTCAGTTGAACTTTGAAAACCAACCACCATGGTTTTAAGATCTTGAGCGCAACACTAGCCTTTCCCTTCCAACCAACCTAGCATGCTCGACTTAGACGAGTCAAATTAGGCTCCTACCATGACTGTCACTTACAAATTTACAATCCCAGGCTTTGTTTTGGTCGCACAACTTCCGCGACACAATTACGAGAAAACGATGATTAATTAACCCTTTTGTCGTGGTGTACGATTTTAACACGCCACCCCAACCCATTGCTTCCAACTAAATTCATACTATGAGGCTAACTGGTCCTATTACGCGTATGACACTCGAGTTGCATTATTCGAACCCCTGCATGCTTCCAATATAATATTAAGTAGAAAATCGAATTTACGGATTTATTTAACTAGTTTAATATTCATTCATATTTGGTAAATACCTTTTGAATTGATATAAAGTTGGTTGTAAATTATTTGTTGGAAGAAATATAAATTTCCTAAATTTTTTTCCAAGTACCTAACTATTTTTGAGAATTTTCTATATATAAATATTGAATAAAATAAAACAAAAGAAAAAAAATAAATAAATAAAGAAAAGAAATAAAACAAACCCTAACAATGACCTAACTAATCTACCATGTCACGCCCCAGTCCCAAAATACCGAGGGACTGGACACGTGGCAATGGCCAGCAGCACGCACCGATGGACAACCTAATTTAATGGATCCATCAGGGCATGCTTAAGCTGTAGTCTAACAGGAAATAGAATAATTATTACAAGTCTCAGGTTATTCTAATGCAATAGAATAAATAAGCAAATCTCAAATAAGTGTCTCGGGGAACAACCCGAGAATATGTCTGATACATCAATACAATAGACAGTAAATAAAGGAACTGGAAATAGAACAGAAATAACTGACTATATAAAGCCAATGCTCAGGAGAAGTCCTCTGGTGCGATCTCGTCCTCAGGTCGTGGTACAGCTCCTGGAAGTGCTCCTGTACGGTGTATCTCTGGATGGATCTCTTCGGCTATACCTGGGGACATAGTCCATTCCAGGTCCTCATGGGACATAACAAGGTACAGATAATACAAGCCAAAATAAATGCAGTGCAAAAATTAAATGAAACAGCAGGGTAAACTATGTAACCAGCTAAGTGATAAATGCAAATTGAGAGCATCACTAGAACTCAGGCTGAAGCCGCTACAAGCTCTGTGTCGGGGAGCCGGTAGCAGTAATAACACGTAAAGGGCCAAGCTCGGGTTTAGAGTCTTGTGCCTCACAATAATAGGGGTTTCATGTATATATATATGTTCAGCCTGTAGCCTGTGTGTCTCTCCCCACCCAAATATAATCACGCATATCATGACCATAACGTCTCATGTCCATGTCAGCGGGATTATAGCTAATGCAACAAGTCATAGAATATCTAAGAATATAATATCTATGTCAATCCTGTATCCTACACAGAATTACCATGAATATCTCAGGAAGATTCTGTCTGCATAAATAGTGTCAAGTGTCCTGGGTTATGATGTACTTGATAAGACAAGTACGAGAATACATAGGGTGTCGATATCCATGTCTACGTGACGTTACACAACTCCGCGTACGGGGTTGGCACCCGACTAGTAATCGGACGCTAAGTAAAGTCACTCGGTCCTGGGTTGAACAGTTAAACAAGTTATATATATTTTACACAAGAACTCAGGCAAGTACTATAACAGGAATTACTACGAGTTGGCAAGCTTTACTTGCCCACTAATGCAACATTAAGCCAAGGAAATAATTAGCAAGCTGCAGGGTTTGGCAAGGTACATTTGCCTATAGATGTATAAATAAGCTAAGGAATATTTAACAAGACTGCAAGTTTTGGCGAGGTACACTTGCCTGTGGTGTATAAATGAGCCAAGGAAATAAGTAGCAAGCTGCAGGGTTTGGCAAGGTACACTTGCCTACAGATGTATAAATAAGCCAAGAAATATTTAACAAGACTGCAAGTTTTGGCGAGGTACACTTGCCTGTGGTGTATAAATGAGCCAAGAAAATAAGTAGCAAGCTGCAGGGTTTGGCAAGGTACACTTGCCTGTGGTTTCGGCTCCAATTGTGGCTCTGACTTTAGCGGGATTTGCAGGCCATACTCCAGTTGCTGAAACAAACATCACCATCAGATCCAGAAAATATCAATCAGCTAGAAACGCCTGTCCTTGAGTCCAATTTGGAGACAATGGCAAAAATGGCAGTTTCGGGTCAAAACGGGGTCCGTATGTGGGCCCGCTTTGCACCAAAAAACGTGTCAGGGTCAAAGGTCTACAAATTCACCAAACTTAGTATCAACAGGTCAGGAACGATGATACGGAACCAACGGAACTTCCAGAATTGGATTCCGATGAGCCGATCACAAAATCGCCCGTCGAGTGGGGCCTGTGGGGCCCACGACACGCGATTTCGTCAACGTTCTCAGAATCAAACCAAACTTGGGTCACAGGACCAACGTATCGCTACGAGTCCGATGGCACAAGTTTCGTTTCAATCCGACGTGTGTACACAAAGTTAGGGCACGATTCAGAAAAGTCAGATACGGGGCGTTGTCCGCGGGTACGCGTTGATCCCGGTGTGCACGCACACCCGAATCGACTTCTGCGAAATCCCACACGTCCGTATCGACGGCGTGCACGTATCTGTGAAGACCGCGCATGACCAAGTCGTCCCGTTTGGCGGGGCGTACCCAGTTTCGGGGTGAATCGGGGCATTGTTTTTCCGGTTTTTGGATCGCGGTTCGCGATCGCCACAGGACGCGATGCTCCGAGCGGGTTGCACGGGCACCGAGGGGGTCATGCAAGCTACGCAACGCAACTGACGGAATCGAAAACAGAGCTACGAGGAGAAAGATACAGGTACCTGAACAGGGCTCCTGGAAATCGAAATCCTTCGTGTCCGACACGTGTTGGCCCTAGGGTTTCAGTTAGGGCTGCTGTTCGGGTCGCCGGAGCTTCGCCGGAGGGCTCGGGGGCACTACGGCCGAAGGCGGGGAGCAGAGGCGGGTGTCGGCGGCGGCGGCGCGAGGGGCGGCGGCGCTGAGCGGCACGGCGGTCGACGGTGGAGGGGGATCGGAGGGAGGCTGGGTGCTGTCGGGGGGAGAAGGAGGAGAAAGGGGCGGAGGAGGTCGCCGGGCGTGGCGGCCGGAGGCGCTGGCATCGGACGGGGCACGGCAGCGATAGCGGGGAGGCGGTCGGAGGGGTCTGGCCGGAGGGGGAGACTCGGGAGGGGGTTTTATAGGGGCAGGCGGCTGGGAGGTGGCGCTGTGTCGTGGCGGAGGAGGCGGAGCCGCGGGGGGTCGTGGGGCCGAGCGGAGAGGGCGGGGCGGCCGGAACGCGCGGGCGGCGAGGCGCGTGGCCGAGCGGAGCGCGGGTCGTGGGGGAGAGGGGCTCGCGGGTTGACGGGTTCGCGGGCGGGTTCGGGTCTGACCGACCCGACCCGTTAGCCCACGGGCCGGGTTAGGCTGGGCTGAGCTGGGCCTAGTTTAGGGCTGGGCTCGGTTTAAAAATAATTAAAAATAATAATAATTAGAATAAATAATAAAAACAGTTTTTAGGTGATTTAAAAATAGGTCCGGGGCCCAATAAATTCCAGAAAAATTACCCTAAGTCCAGTTTTTCATTTTGCACCCAAAAATATTATTTTTATAATATTTTAATATAATTTATTTTCATTTAAAAATCATTTAATAATTAAAACCCTGAATTTAATTAGGAAAAAATCCCAAAAAATTCCAGAAAATTGTGAAAATCCAAATTTAAATTTTTTTGAAAAATCAGGGGGTTTACAATCTACCCCCTTAAGAGGATTGCGTCCTCGCAATCAAAGAATAACCGATCAGCAGAGATGACACGGTTGTAAGTATCGTTCGAAACACATCACACGATACTTAGGGAAATACCGTTTCCCTAAAAATGAAAGTTATGCACTTTCCAGAGAAAATCTAGTTAAAGCAAAAGTACTACAACTTTTAGGAAAACCAGGTTATTATTAACAAGTTCCAAATTACTAGGTTGGGGCTGAGGTTACGAACCAAGAGCCACGAGCTAAAACAAGACTAGAAACGGATAACTACGAATCACTTACGCGCACTAGCTACTCCACGAGTCTGCGCGTTCTCCATGGTCATCGCGTAAGCTTGTCCGCGTCCTTGAGGTGGATTCCTCTGCTGCTGCTGAGCCTGCTGGAAGAGCAGTGCCCGGGGTACCAAGGGTGGCCTCGGCAGATATCCCCCTGGGGCTGGTGGTAAGACTTCTTGAACTTCCGTTTGCGGTGCTTCCAATGCTGGAGAGGCTGACTTTGGTGCTGGTAACGCTTGTTCCCGACGTTCGGGACATTCCTTTAATAAATGCTGACTGGATCCGCAAGCTATGCATAATTTTTTCTTTCGTCTGCACTCGCTCTCAGTATGGCCTCGCTTGCGACAATATGGACAGACATGTGTTGCCTGTGGAGATGCTTCTGGTGGCTGGTGTATGTGAGGTCTTTTTGCAACTTCTTTTTGTGGTGCTCCGACTGGTGCTGATGTGGCTAGTTGAAGAATCGTCAATGCTTTCTCTTGATGCTGAGGACAATCCTTGGCTAAGTGTTGACTGGACGCGCAAATTAAGCATAATCCTAACTTGCGTCTGCACTCCTTATTAATATGGCCTATCTTGCCACAATGGTAACAAGTAGGAAGGAATGAGGCTTCTGGTGCTGCTCTCGGTGGTGGATTTATTTGTAGTCGCTTTGCAGCTCCTTCCTGTTGCGCTTGGTCTGGTGCTGATGGGGTTGGTTGTTGAATCACCACTGCTTTCTCTTGACGTTCAGGACAATCTCTTACCGAATGCTTTTTGGATCCGTAAGATAAACATTGTCCCAGTCTGCGTCGGCATTCTTTAGCAAGGTGGCCTACCTTGCCACAGTAGTGACAAGTAGGAAGGACTAGTGCTAGTGGCGTAGATGCTCTCTGTTGTGGATTTATCTGTGGTCGCTTAGCAGCTCTTTCCTGTTGTGCTTGGTCTGGTGCTGACGCATACGGCCGCTTCTGGCTGGACTCGATCCTTGTGGTGCACTCCACGGGTCTTGCTGCAGTAAGAATGTCCTCGTCGAAGGTAGTTGCATTTGAACTGATTAGCTTCCGGGACTCTGAGCTAATTCTGTCGATGAAGTCCTCCGCTTGGTTTTGCTGAGCTTCTTGTTGAATCTTCTGATATGCTTGCATCATTACGTAGAACATTCGGAACATTTGTTGTTCGTCCATAGGCTGTCCTAGTGGGAAGGGAGGCATCGGTGGAGTAGACTGCGTCGATGGTGGAACGTCCTCTTGATGGATTCTTGAGGCAGGCTGACTTGCTTGACTGCCTTATGATGATTGGCCTTCACCAATTGGTGTCACATCGTCTTCGTGGGTAGCCACAACGCCTTGCGGTGTTTCTGCATGGGCCTCGTTGCTGGCTTGTGGGTCCATTTCCCTGCATCCAAAATAAACGATAAGAGGCGCACAAGAATCAAGGCAGGATGCAAGTCAATAAATTAATTCGAATAGATATCAAGAACGATTCAAGCAAGTGGATGAGATCCTAAAAACTTAACCTATTCTTTTTGCAGGCCTGTTCGGTCCCTAAGTTGAAACCGAACAATTTAGTCGTTTGACCTGCATGGGCCACCAAAAAAACCATGTTACGCCCCAGTCCTAAAATACCGAGGGACTGGACACGTGGCAATGGCCAGCAACACGCACCGATGGACAACCCAATTTAATGGATCCATCAGGGCATGCTTAACAACCCAATTTAATGGATCCATCAGGGCATGCTTAAGCTGTAGTCTAACAGGAAATAGAACAATTATTACAAGTCTCAGGTTATTCTAATCTCATCCACAACAGATAATCACAGAGTAAAAGCCAGAAATAATGCAATAGAATAAATAAGCAAATCTCAAATAAGTGTCTCAGGGAACAACCCGAGAATATGTCTGATACATCAATGCAATAGACAGGAAATAAAGGAACTAGAAATAGAACAGAAATAACTGACTATATAAAGCCAATGCTCAGGAGAAGTCCTCTGGTGCGATCTCGTCCTCAGGTTGTGGTACAGCTCCTGGAAGTGCTCCTGTACGGTGTATCTCTGGATGGATCTCTTCGGCTATACCTGGGGACATAGTCCATTCCAGGTCCTCATGGGACATAACAAGGTACAGATAATACAAGCCAAAATAAATGCAGTGCAGAAATTAAATGAAACAGCAGGGTAAACTATGTAACCAGCTAAGTGATAAATGCAAGTTGAGAGCATCACTAGAACTCAGGCTGAAGCCGCTACAAGCTCTGTGTCGGGGAGCCGGTAGCAGTAATAACACGTAAAGGGCCAAGCTCGGGTTTAGAGTCTTGTACCTCACAATAATAGGGGTTTCATGTATATATATATATATATTCAGCCTGTAGCCTGTGTGTCTCTCCCCACCCAAATGTAATCACGCATATCATGACCATAACGTCTCATATCCATGTCAGCGGGATTATAACTAATGCAATAAGTCATAGAATATCTAAGAATATAATATCTATGTCAATCCTGTATCCTATACAGAATCACCATGAATATCTCAGGAAGATTCTGTCTGCATAAATAGTGTCAAGTGTCCTGGGTTATGATGTACTTGATAAGACAAGTACGAGAATACATAGGGTGTCGATATCCATGTCTACGTGACGTTACACAACTCCGCGTACGGGGTTGGCACCCGACTAGTAATCGGACGCTAAGTAAAGTCACTCGATCCTGGGTTGAACAGTTAAACAAGTTATATATATTTTACACAAGAACTCAGGCAAGTACTATAACAGGAATTACTACGAGTTGGCAAGCTTTACTTGCCCACTGATGCAATATTAAGCCAAGGAAATAATTAACAAGCTGCAGGGTTTGGCAAGGTATACTTGCCTACAGATGTATAAATAAGCCAAGAAATTTAACAAGACTGCAAGTTTTGGCGAGGTACACTTGCCTGTGGTGTATAAATGAGCCAAGAAAATAAGTAGCAAGCTGCAGGGTTTGGCAAGGTACACTTGCCTACAGATGTATAAATAAGCCAAGGAATATTTAACAAGACTGCAAGTTTTGGCGAGGTACACTTGCCTGTGGTGTATAAATGAGCCAAGGAAATAAGTAGCAAGCTGCAGGGTTTGGCAAGGTACACTTGCCTGTGGTTTCGGCTCCAATTGTGGCTCTGACTTCAGCGGAATTTGCAGGCCATACTCCAGTTGCTGAAACAAACATCACCATCAGATCCATAAAATATTAATCAGCTAGAAACGCCTGTCCTTGAGTCCAATTTGGAGACAAGGACAAAAATGGCAGTTTTGGGTCAAAACGGGGTCCATATGTGGGCCCGCTTTGCAACGAAAAATGTGTCAGGGTCAAAGGTATCCAAATTCACCAAACTTAGTGTTAACATGTCAGGAACGATGATACGGAACCAACAAAACTTCCATAATTGGATTCCGATGAGCCGATCACAAAATCGCCCGTCGAGTGGGGCTTGTGGGGCCCACGACACGTGATTTCGTCAACGTTCTCAGAATCGAACCAAACTTGGGTCACAGGACCAGCGTATCGCTACGAGTCCGATGGCGTAAGTTTTGTTTCAATCCGATGTGTGTACACAAAGTTAGGGCACTATTCAGAAAAGTCGGATACGGGACGTTGTCCGCGGATACGCGTTGATCCCGGTGTGCACGCACACCCGAATCGACTTCTGCGAAATCCTACACGTCCGTATCGACGGCGCGCACATATCTGTGAAGACCGCGCGTGACCAAGTCGTCCCGTTTGGCGGGGCGTACCCAGTTCCGGAGTGAATCGGGGCGTTGTTTTTCCGGTTTTTGGATCGCGGTTCGCGATCGCCACAGGACGCGATGCCCCTACGTGTTCTACTTGAACAAAACCCTCACCCTTCCTCTCGATTTTTTCCTTGTTCATGGTCCCTTATCCTTTGTGTCGTGCTTCAAAAAATGTAATACAACTGCGTCATCTCTTCTGGAGCAAACCTTTCCTGACCGGTTACGTTTTATTTTTCTAAATTGCGAGGACGTAATTCTTTTAAGGTGGATAGATTGTAAGCACCCTAATTTTTATATAGGGGTAATTCGGTAATTAATAATCTTTTTTTATTTTAAATATTTATTTGATAATTTAATTGAACTTTGGAAACCAACCACCATGGTTTTAAGATCTTGAGCGCAACATTAGCCTTTTCCTTCCAACCAACCAAGCATGCTCGACTTAGACGAGTCAAATTAGGCTCCTGCCATAACTGTCACTCACAAATTCTTAATCCCGGGCTTTGTTTTGGTCGCACAACTTCTGTGACATAATTACGAGAAAACAATAATTAATTAACCCTTTTGTCGTGGCGTACGATTTTAACACGCCATTCCAACCCATTGCTTCAAACTAAATCCATACTATGAGCCTAATTGGTCCTATTACGCGTATGACACTCGAGTTGCGTTATTCGAACCCCTGCATGCTTCCAATATAATATTAAGTAGAAAATATAATTTATGGATTTATTTAATATTCATTAATATTTGGTAAATATCTTTTGAATTGATATAAAGTTGGTTGTAAATTATTTGTTGGAAGAAATATAAATTTCCTAAATTTCTTTCCCAAGTACCTAACTATTTTTGGGAATTTTCTATATATAAATATTAAATAAAAAAAGAAGAAGAAATAAATAAAGAAAACAAATAAAACAAACCCTAACACTGACCTAACTAATCTACCCAACCCATACCCCGCGTGCAGAACCCAGACCCTCACCTGCGAATTCCTCCCTAATAACTCGTTATATATATATATATATATATATATATATATATATATATATATATATATATATATATATATATATATATATATATATATATATATATATATATATAATGAAACCCTAACCCTAATCCTAAACCACCTCCCATATATATATGAATCTACAACGAAACTCTAACCCTAATCCTAAACCACCTCCCCTAGCCTCTCCCTAGACGAGCGCCTCCCTCAGGTCCCGCTGCCCCGCCGCCTGACCACCGCTGGAGCCGCCGACAGCCGCAGATCAGCCCCCGCGCGATTGCGCCACCTGCAACCTAACGACCCGACTTCTAGGTATAATAACTCCTTCTTTGCTCCGTTTGCGAACGGTTTATCTGTACACGCTCACAACCTAACCCCCTAGGTTTTCCTTCAAGTTGAACGGATTTAGGTGTAAACCCCCAGAATTTTCAGATTTCTAAAAATAAAATTTTGGAATTTTTCTGAGATTTTTACTAATTAAAATAAATATTTTTCTGGAATTAAATTAATTTTTTATTTTTATTAAATATTAAAATATTATGAAAATAATATTTTTGAGTGTAAAATAAATAATTAGACTTATTGCAATTTTTGTGGAATTTATTGGGCCCCAGAACTATTTTTAAAGACCTAAAAATTAATGTTTTAATTAAACCAAAATAAACCGGATTGAACCAACCGGTTCAACCCTGAACCGGTTTAATCCTGAACCGAACCGACCCATTATTTAAAACCAACAGTAGCGGATCGGATCTAAAACCCGACCCGCCAACCGAAACCTGACCCAACCCATTTTCTCTCTACTACAGTAACCGTTGGGAGCCCGATCGTACGACCGTTTCCCGGTGGCCGATCCGCCTCCCCTCCGTCGGCGGTTACCCCTCCCTCGCTCCCGCGGCCGATCCGCCTCCCTGCGCTGCTCCACCTCCCTGCAACCGCCACCCACTTCCTATTTAAAACCCTACAGCCACTACCGCCATCCCCATCATCCTCCGCTGCCAACCAGCGCCTCCACCGCCCTCCGACGATCCTCCGGCCAAGCTCCCCTCCGGCAACCCGAAGTCCCCCGGTAACGACCTTCGCCGACCCCAGACAGCCATAGCAGCGACCCGCAGCACCCACGCCGCCGGCCGAGCACCGCCGTAGCCGCGTCGCGCCACCGCGTATACGCATAATTTCAGTCGATACCTACCCCTATTCAGACGCGTTCCCTGCATTACCCCCTCGAAACTCGTGCAAATAGTTCTGGGTATCGCGTCCTGTGTCGGTCATAAATTGTGACACAAAATCAGGAAAATAAATCCCCAATTTCTGAAAATTAGAATTTAACCCGAACTCCCCGGTTCATGACCATTTTGCGTGCAACCTGTTAATTAATTCTAAAATTCACCTGAACAATTATTTAGACTGTATGACCAAGTTTTAAAACCCTATTTTAGTTCAATTTATTGAGCTGTAATTTGCATGTTATTTGAGGGTGGAAATGACCAAAATATTGGTTATTTAAAAACCCTGATTTTTTCGGAACTGGGTATGCCCCGCTAAACGAGATGACTTGGTCGTATGCAAACTTTACCGAAAGGTGCACACTGTCAATACGGACATATGGGATTTTGCAGAAGTTGATTTGGATGTGCGTGCACACCGGAATCAACGCATATCCGTCGACAACACCCCGTATCAGCCCTGTTCTGAAACTTATTGTAACTTCGTGTACGCTCGTCGTTTCGAAATGAAACTTGCGCCATCAGGTTCGTAGAATTGTGCTGGTCATGTGACCCAAGTTTGGTTCGATCCTGAGAACGTTGACAAAATCCCGTATCGTGGGCCCCACGACTCTACTTGACGGGCGATTTTGTGATCGGCTCATCGGAATTCAGTTCTGGATATTCTGTTGGGTTCATATCGTCGTTCTGGACTTGTAGACACTAAGTTTGACGAATTTGGAGAACTTTGTCTCTGGCACATTTTTTGGTGTGAAGTGGGCTACATGTGGACTTCGCTTTGACCAGAAACGGTCAATTTTGCCCCTGTATCCTTGGACTTATAGACAGACAATTCTAACTATTTGATATCTTCTAAACATGATGGTAATATTTATTCAGCAACTGGAGGAGTACCTGCAGATCCCCCTGATACCAGAGCAACTGTTGGAATATAAATCCCAGGCAAGTGTACCTTGCCATACTTGCAGTAAATTGATTTATATTATTCTCTTAATCTATTTCTATGATATAAATGTTCAACCTAGGACCGTGTGACATTACTTAACGTCCGAATAATATTCGGGTGTCAACGCCGTACGCGGAGTTGTGTAACGTCACCTAGAGATTGATATCGTGATCCTATATATTTTCTTGCTTGTATTATCAAGTACGTCATACCATAGGACACTTGACACTGTTCATGAGACAGAATCTTCCTGAGATATTTATGGTGATTCTGTATAGGATACAAGTTTTGTGACATATACTTTGTACACATGCATAGATATCATTATGACTTGCTGCTTTTGATTTGATCTTGCGTGTCATGGACATAAGACATGTGATTACATTGGGTGGGGAGAGACACACAGGCTACAGGCTAATTATATATATATATTTATTATTATGAGGTCGTAGACTCTACATCAGAGCTAGGTACATTATGTGATATTACTGCTTCCGGCTCCCCGACACCGAGCTTATAGCAGTCTCAGCCTGAGTCTAGTGATGCTCTCATTTGCATATCACTTATCTGGTTACATAGTTTACCCTATTGATTAATTTCATATACTGTACTGCATTTATTTGGCTTGAGTTATTCTTGTACCTTGCTATATCCCCTGAGGACCTGGAATCCGGATTATGTCCCCAGGTTTAGCAGAGGAGATCTACCCCGAAGTGTACGGGACATGAGCATATCTTGGAGCAGTACCAGAACCCAAGGATGAGGTGATCGCCAAGGATTTCTCTTGAGTATCTGGTTATTATACTCGATTATTTCTATTGTTGGACTCTTATTTCCTGTCTATTGAACTGTTGTATCAAACTCATTTATCGGGTTGTTCCCCGAGACTTTTTATTGAGATTTGTTGGATATATTTGATCTTGATTAATCTGACATTTATTTTGTGATTATCTGCTGTGGATGAGATTAGTATCATAGACCTTATAGTTGTTTTACAGCTTAAGTACACCCTAGTGGGTCCATTAAATTGGATTTGCCCATTGGTGTGTGCTTCTGGCCATTACCACGTGTCTAGTCCCTCGATATTTTGGGTCTGGGGCGTGACATAGTTTTTGTGGTGGCCCATGCAGGTCAACGACTAAATTGCTTCGATTTCAACTTAGGAACTGAGCAAGCCTGCGACAAGGATATGATAAGTTTTAGGATCTCATCCACTTGATTGAATCATTCTTGATATCTATATCGGATTCGAATTAATTTCTTGACATGCATCCTGCCTTGATTCCTCTGTGCTCCTCTTATAGTTTATTTTGGATGCAGAGTAATGGATCCACGAGCAAACGACGAGACTCCTGCAGGATCACCACAAGGTACTGTGGTAACCAACGAAGATGAAGTAACACTAGTGGATGGAGGTCAATCAACATATCAAAGCAAACAAGTCAATCAACATACCTCAAGATTCTGGCGAGACAATATTTCACCTCCGCCGCAGTTTTCTCCACCAATGCCCGTATTCCCACAAGGGCAGGCTATGGACGGACATCAGATATTTTAAATAATCTACGCAATGATGCAAGCTCAACAATAAATTCAACAAGAGGCTCAGCGTCATGAGGCAGAGAATTTACGAAACAGTATAGAGACCGTACTGGAGAAGGCGAATCTACCAGCTCGACGGCCATCGACGGAATCTATTACCGATTTCCGCCAGCTGAAGCCCCGTATCTTTTCTGGCAAGGAGGAGCCCACTGAAGTTCATGAGTGGCACACAAACACTCAACATCAATTAGAAGCAGCTGAGCTTCCAAGGGAACATTGGATGACTGCCGTCAGAATGTAGTTGACGATCAATGCACATCACTGGTGGTTAACTGAGGAGACACGGCTCGGACCAGACCGAGTCACTTGGGAAGAGTTCTCTAGACTCTTTCATGAGATGTACATTCCAGCTATTGCTTGGTCAGAACTTCGGGACAAGTTCAATCGCCTCACTCAAGACAATATGACAGTGGAAGAGTACAATGCGGAGTTCATCCGTCTGAGTCGCTTCGCACCTACCTTGATCCCGACAGAAGAAGAGAAGGCTGAAAAGTTCTTCGACGGACTAAACTTTGAGCTACAGAGATTGATCGGATCTGTTGCACCTACTTCATACTCGGACGTTCTTGTTGCAGCCCGATGCTTGGAGCGCATCACCAGGAGAGAATCCAGCTTGAAAAGGTCATTTTTATCAGCATCAACCAGAGCATCACAAGAGAAGTCTGCAAAGCGACTTCAGAAGAATCCACCGCAGAGAGTAGCACCAAGAGACCCATCCCGTCCTACTTGTCACTACTGTGGCAATGTAGGCCATATTGAGAGAGAGTACAGACGCAAGTTGGGACTGTGCTTGCTTTGCAGATCCAGCCAACATGCAGCCAGAAATTGTACGAAGCATCGAGAAGAAACACCGATGGTTCACCAACGAGCACCAATGGTTAACCAACAAGCTTTACCAGCACCAGGAGGGTATCAGCCGAGGCCACCTTTGGCACCCCAAGCAGCACTCTTCCAGCAAGTCCAGCAACAGCAGAGGGCACCCCCACAAGGACGCGGACAAGCTCTTGCAATGACAATGGAGGACACGCAGACTCGTGGAGTAACAAATACGCGTAAGATTTAAGTTATTCCTAGCTATCTATTCATAGTATTGCCTTAGCACGTGCCTGTTAATTCATGACCTTAGCCTTAAACCTAGTATTTTGAACTTGTTAATAATTGATAACATAGTTTTCCTAAGCTGTAGTTTTCCTTGCTCTATCCAGATTTCTTTACTCTTGAATTAAATAATTTTTATTGTTTAGGAAAATATTTTATTCATTCCCTATGTATTTTGTATAACTCTCGTCCTTCGATTTTTCTTTGGTCATGATTCTTTGATTGTGTCATGCTTCGAACAATTCTTGCAACCGTGTCATCTCTTCTGACCATTTATTTCTTTGATTGCAAGGACGCAATCCTCTTGAGGGGGTAGATTGTAAACCCCCAGATTTTTCAGATTTTTAAAAATAAAATTTCAGGATTTTTCTGAGATTTTTACTAATTATAATAAATGTTTTTTCTGGAATAAATTAATTTTTGTGTTTTTATTAAATATTAAAATATTATGAAAATAATATTTTTGAGTGTAAAATAAATAACTAGACTTACTACAATTTTTTTGGAATTTATTGGGCCCCAGAACTATTTTTAAAGACACAAAAATTAATGTTTTAATTAAACCAAAATAAACCGGATTGAACCAACCGGTTCAACCCTGAACCGGTTTAATCCTGAACCGAACCGACGCATTATTTAAAACCAACAGTAGCCGGTCGTATCTGAAACCCGACCCGCCAACCAAAACCCGACCCGACCTATTTTCTCTCTGCTACAGTAACAGTTGGGAGCCCGATCGCCCGGCCGTTTCCCGGTGGCCGATCCTCCTCCCCTACGCCGGCGGTTACGCCTCCCCCGCTCCCGTGGCCGATCCGCCTCCCCGTACCGCTCCACCTCCCTGCAACCGCCACCCACTCCCTATATAAAACCCCACAGACACCACCGCCATCCCCATCATCCTTCGCTGCCAACCAGCGCCTCCACCGCCCCTCCGACGATCCTCTGGCCGAGCTCCCTTCCGGTGACCCGACGAACCCCCGGCAACGACCTCCGTCGACCCCAGACAGCCACAGCAGCGACCCGCAGCACCCACGCCGTCGGCCGAGCACCGCCGTACTGCGTCGCGCTACTACGTATACGCATAATTTCAGTCGATACCTACCCCTGTTCAGGTGAGTGTTTCTCTCTCCTTGCTGTCTCAATTTCTGATCGGTCTGTTATGACGCGTTCCCTGCATGACCCCTCGAAACCCGTACAAATAGTTCGGGGTATCGCGTCCTGTGTCGATCGCAAATTATGACACAAAATTAGAAAAATAAATCCCCAATTTCTGAAAATTAGAATTTGACCTAAACTACCCGGTTCACGACTGTTTTGCGTGCAACCTGTTAATTAATTCTAAAATTCACCTGAACAATTATTTAGACTGTATGACCAAGTTTTAAAATCCTATTTTAGTTTAATTTATTGAGCTGTAATTTGTATGTTATTTGAGGGTAAAAATGACCAAAATATTGGTTATTTAAAAACCCTGATTTTCCCGGAACTTGGTGTGCCCCGCTAAACGAAGCAACTTGGTCGTGTGCGAACTTCACCGAAAGGTGCGCACTGTCAATACAGACGTGTAAGATTTTGCGAAAGTTGATTTGGATGTGCGTGCACACCGGAATCAACGCGTATCCAACG
The DNA here is from genome assembly GCA_036927795.1 of Iris macrosiphon. Lineage (NCBI taxonomy): Eukaryota > Viridiplantae > Streptophyta > Magnoliopsida > Asparagales > Iridaceae > Iris > Iris macrosiphon. The sequence goes on from JAYESA010000014.1 coordinate 65,685,275, forward strand.
ACAACACCTTGTATCGGCCCTGTTCTGAAACTTATTGTAACTTCGTGTACGCTCGTCGTTTCGAAACAAAACTTGCGCCATCAGGTTCGTAGCATTATGCTGTCCTGTGACCCAAGTTTGGTTCGATTCTGAGAACGTAGACAAAATCCCATATCTTGGGCCCCACGGCTCTACTTGACGGGCGATTTTGTGATCGGCTCATCGGAATCCAGTTCTGGACATTCCGTTGGGTTCATATCATCGTTCTGGACTTATAGACACTAAGTTTGACGAATTTGGAGAACTTTGTCTCTGGCATATTTTTTGGTGCGAAGCGGGCCACATGTGGACCTCGCTTTGACCAGAAATGGTCAATTTTGCCCCTATGTCCAAATTGACTTATGGACAGGCAATTCTAGCTTGATATCTTCTGAACATGATGGTAATATTTATTTCAGCAACCGGAGGAGTACCTGCAGATCCCGCTGATACCAGAGCAACTGTTGGAATACAAATCCCAAGCAAGTGTACCTTGCCATACTTGTAGTAAATTGATTCATATTATTCTCTTGATATATTTATGTGATATAAATGTTCAACCTAGGACCGTGTGACATTACTTAACGTCCGAATAATATTCGGGTGTCAATGCCGTACGCGAAGTTGTGTAACGTCACCTAGAGATTGATATCGCGACCCTATACATTTTCGTGCTTGCATTATCAAGTACGTCATACCATAGGACACTTGACACTGTTCATGAGACAGAATCTTCTTGAGATATTTATGATGATTCTGTATAGGATACAAGTTTTGTGACATATACTTTATACACATGCATAGATATCATTATGACTTGCTGCATTAGATATGATCTTGCGTGTCATAGACATAAGACGTGTGATTACATTGGGTGGGGAGAGACACACAGGCTACATGCTGATTTTATATATATATTTATTATTGTGAGGCCTAGACTCTACATCAGAGCTTGGCACATTACATGATATTACTGCTACTGGCTCTCCGACACCGATCTTGTAGCGGTCTCAGCCTGGGTCTAGTGATGCTCTCATTTGCATATCACTTATCTGGTTACATAGTTTACCCTATTGATTCATTTCATATATTGTACTGCATTTATTTAGCTTGAGTTATTCTTATACCTTGCTATGTCCCCTGAGGACCTAGAATCCGGATTATGTCCCCAGGTTTAGCAGAGGAGATCTACCCCGAAGTGTACAGGACAGGAGCATATCTTGGAGCAGTACCAGAACCCGAGGACGAGGTGATCGCCGAGGATTTCTCTTGAGTATCTGCTTATTATACTCGATTATTTCTATTGTTGGACTTATTTTCTGTCTATTGAACTGCTGTATCAAACTCATTTATCAGGTTGTTCCCCGAGACTTTTTATTAAGATTTGTTGGATATATTTGATCTTGATTAATCTAACATTTATTTTGTGATTATCTGCTGTGGATGAGATTAGTATCATAGACCTTTATAGTTGTTTTACAGCTTAAGTACACCCTAGTGGGTCCATTAAATTAGGTTTGCCCATTGGTGTGTGCTGCTGGCCATTGCCACGTGTCTAGTCCCTCAATTTTTTGGGACTGGGGCGTGACATTAGGCCCCCGGGTTTGATCGAAAATTCGACCGAAAGTTGGCCGAAAAATTGTTCAAAAATAGTTCAAAAATTCAGTCCAATTACCTGTTCATGTCCAAATTTCAACCAACTCGTTCATTATTTTCAAATATAATTGAAAGGACTTCTTCACAATATAACCAAGATTTTTAATGTTCTTTTAGTTTTTATTAGTTTGCTTTATTGGTTAAATTATTCTGATTCTAAAATGACCTAAAACTTGTTTTTAAAGAACCAAAATCTCCGATACGGGGTGCGTCCCACCAAACGAGGCCACGTCATCGCGTGCGGATTGCACCAACTGGTGCATAACATGAACTTAGACGTGTGGGTTTCGCGAAATTCAATTTGGAGGTGTATGCACGTCGGAATCAACGCGTATCCGCCGAAAAATACCGTATCGGCCTATTCTGATAACTCGTCATAACTTTGTGAGTACTCGTCGGTTCGTAATGAAACTTATACCATTGGATTCACAATATTACGTTGGTCTTGTGACCCAAGTTTGGTTCGAATCTGAGAACGTTGACGAAATACTATTTTGTGGGCCCCTCGGTTCAACATGACGGGCGATTTCGTGATCGGCTCATCGAAATCCAGTTCTGAACATTCCTTTGGGTTCGTATCATCGTTCTGTAATCATAAACACTAAGTTTGACAAATTTGGAGAACTTTGTATCCGACACATTTTTTGGTGCTAAGTGGGCTACATGTGGATCCCGATTTGACCCAAAATTATCAATTTTATCCTGTGTCTAAATTAGACTTATAGGTAGTCAACCATAGCTATTTTAAGTCTTCTGAGAACATTGGTGATGTTTGTGTTTCAGCATCCAGAGGTGTACGTGCAGATTCCACTTTCCCAGGAGTAGTTGACGGAGTTCAGAACCCAAGCAAGTGTACCTTACGAAACTTGAAGTAGATCCTGCTATATTATCTTCTTGTATTTCTTTATATATATATATATATATATATATATATATTCTTGTGATGTACCTGTTCAACATAGGAACATGAGACGTTGCTTAGCGTCCAAACAAGATTCAGGTGTCGACGCCGTACGTGGAGTCGTGTAACGTCACTTAGAGAGTTGATTCCACGATCCTATTTGTTACGTTCTTGCTTTACCAAGTACGCCATACCGTAGGACACTTGACACTATTTTATATAACGGAATCTTTCTTGAGTTATTCATGGTGATTTTGTATAGACTTACATGATTCGTGATATGAGACTTGCATATTATGTAGATATCATTATGACTCGTTGTACTAGCTAGAGGTCATGATCTTGCGTGTTATAGACATGAGACGTTGTGGACATGAGACACGAACATGCTACAGGCTGATTATGTTATATATATACTTTGTTACTGGAGGTGCTTAGTCTCTATACCAGAGCTTGGCACATTACTGGCCCTACGAGATACTACTTGCTGCTATGGGCTCCCCGACACAGAGCCTGTAGTGGTCTCAACCTGAGTACTAGTGATGCTCTCATTTGTATTTTACTTAGCTGGTTACATAGCTTGCCCTGAGGATCTATTCTTACTTACTGTATTTTATTTTGGCTTGAGTATTTATTGTACCTTGTTATGTCCCCTGAGAACCTGGATCCGGATTATGTCCCCAGGTGTAGACGATGAGAGCTATCCTGAGGTTTACGGGACATGTGCTACTATTGGAGACATACATGTTGCAGAGGACGAGGTTGTTCCAGAGGACTTCTCTTGAGCATACAGTATTCTCACCATTCATTTATTATGCTTATTGTTCTTATATATTTGATCTTATAATGACATCTGGATATTGTACTTGAAGTTATTTTTTTTCTATTTTGATGACGGGTTGTTCCCCGTGACATTATTTATATTGCTTTGGTTGGACATATCAATTTATATTATTGTGAGTGGACTTGTCTCTTTGTGATTTTGATGCTTATCGTGGATGGGATTTCATATATAGACTGTGATGTCACGCCCCGATTCCGTAGGTCTCCCGACCAACGCCCCCGCTGGACGCAAATCACCACGCCTCGGCGCTCCCGCGGGGCGTATAATCGTTTGCTACCGGGATGTGATGCCGTGCGAGCCTGGGGTTGCGCCCGCACAAGGCAACATCATTAAAGTTTGGCTATCATCGCATCTATCGAGTAAGCAACGGAGGGACAATGTTGCAAGCATTTATCCATCTGAGTATACGGGGCAAATTCTCTAAATATAATAGGATTGTTCCATACATTATGCCCCTCTATACGAAAGCAGCTCAAGGCAATCGAAATCAGATTTTTGGGTCTTGGGGATGAGGCACGCCTATCGCTTTCTCGAACGATCCAACACCTGTGAACAAGCAAACTGTTGGTGGGTCAGCACTTAGAAAGTACTGGTGAGTATAAACAACTGAACAGAAACAACATTCACTAAAACCAACACTAAGTAATCATGTTATAAAACATTACATTACTAGTGATCTTTCTAGTTTTACCTATGTTCGTTACATGCATCACAAGAACGGAGTCATATTACTTCTTTTGGAAACATCTTTAAAAATAGAGTTCATGTTTGATTCATTCAAGCATACAAGGCAAGCCGATTGTTCTACTATCAGGGTGTGCGCAGTGTGTCTCGTGAGCTATGCCCAAAGACTCTAGGGACAATGCACCATCTAGGAACTATCCTCTATTAAGCCAACATGATGAACTATCTATATGCTTTTCGGTCCCCGAGAAACTCAGGATCGGTAGCGGTAATCCAGTTAACCAATGACTCCTTTATCTGATGCTATTAACAGTTGTGACTCATGGTTGCTCTTCACTATCGCTGTAGCAGCCGTGACCAAGGTTTAGCTCTTCACTAATAGCCATTGTCCGACCGATATGAATGCATGAAATACTATCAGATAAACTCTAGGATGCAGACGAGATGAACCATCAGACCATCTATCTCTTCTCTGTGCGGACCGTCTGCCCTCTCTGGACAAGTTCAAGCAGGATATGGTTCTCTCGAAACACAAGCGATAGTGAAACATGTTCAAGCAATCTCTTACTCTTAGACAAGCACACAAGTTCTCTAGTTAAGCAGGCAAGTTTGTTTCAAAGACAAGCTATGTGAGTTCTCTTATTAGCATGCAAGGCAGGTTCTATCGTTCTTCTTATGAAACTATCTTTAAGCAAACAAGCATTCAAAAATTCAGATTCATTATTAAGGCGTACAAGAATCAGAGTACGAAGTTTTGCCCACTTACCTTGATCAGTCATCTCCTGCTTCAACAAGGAGCTCTTAAGGAAGATATTATTTTTGAGTCAGAAAATCGATATCTCTTGTACATAGTGTCGACGCGGAGCGGGGCACTAGATCTGTGACATGTATTTGTAAACCTATTACAGCTTAAGTGCACTCTAACGGGTCCATTAAATTGGATTTTTTATTGGAGTTGTGCTGCTGGCCATTGCCACGTGGCTAGTCCCTTCATATTTTGGGACTGGAACATGACATAAAGCGAGACAAACATCTACGACATATGAGATATCCCCTCAAGGGCACCATTGTGTTATCATTGTCATCATCTGTTGCTGTACTAAAGTAGCAGGACCTTCAGCCAGATAGTCGGTATTCCATCGACTGCAACCAACAGCACTCGTCTGACAATGCCTCAGAAAGCAGGTGCAAATGCCAGAGGAGTAGTAGTTTCCCTTCGCCTTATACTGTTCTACTTGGAGACCTTCCTCCACAAAGGGAGGCCGAAAGTCAAGTAGCTCCAACGCTCTACTCTCCACTAGCGTGTCGAGAAGGCGAGCCCAGGGAGGGCGAGCATCTGTACCACATAAGGAGTGTTTCTAGGTACCCGTCTGAGGACAAAATTGTCATCAACTTGGGGTGGTACTTCCCCAAGGGCCGAGACGACTCCACAAGCCGGGGGTAGCAGTCCTTCGGTGCTCTACACCAATCCGTCGTTCCAAGGAGAAAGTAACTTTCAAGGGACAAATATTGATGTTCCTCGGGGTAGTCACCCTCGTCATAATGAAACAGCTTCCAATGCTGGGGGTATCATTCCCTCCGAGTCCGAAGAAGATGCAGCACTACCAACGTTCCCTGAGGATAGCATAACTCAGGGGTTGGAGGCAGAAAGTGAATGATCCACTGTCCCATCCATCTCTCCCCATGTGATGACAGTGTACACGGCAGGAGAGGATAATGAGGGCACTAGTGATCAACAGCGTCTTGAGGCACTCGAGGCTATTATGCAGACTATTAGTGCTTCGATACAGACTTTGACCCAAACGGTACTGAAACTCAGGACAAGCATGGTCCCACAACTACCAATGACCACAGGGCAAGCAAGTCAAGATCCGGGAACCAACAGAGAGTCTAATTCGACCGCTCCTGCTCCCCCCGCTGGTAGCAACCATACTATGCCACGATCATCTGCTCCTCCGCCGTCAGATGATGTTCATGAGGCAATTCAGGAAGTCCAGAAACTACGATCTCGCTTTGACTCAATGAGCAACTGGGATATACTACGTAAACTTGGGATACGATAACCATATCCTCTTGAGTGAAAAAATTTGGTGTACCCGCCCAAGTACAAGCCAGAATCTATGATTCCGTTCGACGGAAAGACGTCTCCTCATTAATACATGAATTAATTTATTTCAATGTCGGGATATCTACCCTAGGATGACGCCCTCCTTACTAAGATATTCGTCGGAGCCTTGGCTGAGGTAGCCTACAAATGGTTGTGTAGCCTGTTACGCCCCAGTCCCAAAATATGTAGGACTAGGACGCGTAAGCATGCCAGCCGTATGAATATGGCACTCCAATATATGGAAACCATAACACACGTACGCTGTAATATGAATAACAATTCATAAGTGGTAAACATATATGTCACAGAGCATAACTAAATCTCATCCACAGAAATCATATATAAATAAATGACCAGTATCTATGAACTAGATATCAATATAAGGTATCTCAAGATGACAGTCGGATGGAAACAAATCTACTACCGAACTAGAATAAAGAATAAATAAGACAAATACAATGTAAGTACCACAACTATCAACCACTGAGACTCAAAGAGAAAACCTGCATGGAATATAAGTAACCAGTCCGGATCCGCGCTCCTGCGAATACTCATGAACATCTACACCTGGAAAGAGACCAGGTCCTCAGAGGGACATAACAAGATACATAGAAGCAAGCCATAAAGTAAATATTGAACAAATAAATGGGTGCGCTAACCATCTAAGTGAATGCAATGTGAGAACAACTTTGGTACGTATGGGTAGGCGTAGGCATAATGTCCAACCTCCTCTAGAGTGTGTTATCTGTAACGTCTATCATTCCAAAGAATGAGGTATCTTTATATATATAACGTCCAACACTCTAAGGGACGTGGTATCTGCAATAATATATACGTCCGTATCACTCCGAAGAGTGCGGTATCTGCAATAAAGGAGGTGGGTGTCCCATACGCCTACTAGTCTTTCTCCCCGCCCGATGTAAATGTACAAGTCGTGAACACGACGTGGATATCTCGTACTATAATGCAAGTCTCTAAAGAAATAAACAACTAAGCTAATTATCGTGACACGTGTTGATCACACCGATGGCCAATCGAGCATGATGTACGCGTCCCTACAAGAACTCATTCTGTGACGTACAATGATACGAGTCAAGGCCTAGAGAGTCATACCGATAACTCCATAACTTTAGGTGGGTCTACTAGACTCTAAGTCAGACACAATTCCTAACGTCAACGCCTCCGTTGACTGCACCCGAGTCTCTCTCGGACGTGCACAGTTATATATTCTAAAATAATAAACATGCAACTAAATATACAACTGAATTTAAACAGTACAACAAGACAAGATATACTTGCCTGGCAAGAGAGCTGCAAAGTGTAACGTCCAGATGTCAAACACCAAAAGTCAGAAACTATGGCCTCAGAATGAAGATCTTCGAATGCTGAAATAAATATCACCAACGTTCCCAAAATAAGCAAAATAGCTAGAAAATACTACCCTTTCGTCTAACTTGGACACAGGGGCAAAACGGTAATTTTAGGTCAAAACGGGCTCCATATTTGTGCCACTTTGTACCGAAAAGCGTGCCAAGGGTAACGGTCTCTAAATAGGACAAATTATAGGTCAAACAAACTCTAAATGTCAGTACGAACTCAACGGTATGTCCAAATATAGATTTCGGTGAGCCGAACATAATTTCGTCCAAAAATTCAACCGTTGGGCCCGCCAATAGGCGACTTGGTCAATTGTCTCAGAATTGCATAAAAATTGGATCACAGGACCAGCGCACGATACCACGAGTCCATTGGCGCAAGTTTCGTCGCATTCTGACAAGCGTGCACTAAATGCGCAGGACTTTACAAAAGTTACGACACAAGAAATTTTTACGGATATGGGCTGATTTCGACGCGCACACGCGCCCGAATCAGTTTCTGCGAAAGCCTACACGTCCGGTTATATTGTGCACACCTTTTGGTATACTTGGTACACGACGAGGCGGTCCTGTTTGGTGGGGCGCGCTCTCTACCGTAATTTCTAAAATTTGGGAAAAAAATAGGTTTTTAGGGTTTTCTACCTAATTTATTTTAACGTACAACAACTAATAAATTATTGTATTTAACAGAAAATAAACTAGGTTAGGTGGTCTTCGCATACCAAACAGAAAAACCGAATTTGGATATCTGTGGTTGGAGATACGAGTCCGTGAACACAGGTAGTTACCACAGTTTTTTGCGATCCCAAAAGTTGTCATTTTCTGTCAACTTGGGCGCTATTTTTGCCTAGGTTTACGTGTTATTCGAGGTCAACTAACATACAGATATGGAAGGGGGTTAAGTCATGAACGTACCGGTGAGGACGGGGTCGAGTTTGGTTGAGCGAGGAGACGGAAAACAGGGCTTGAACACGTACGTAGCAGTCAATTCTGTCGCGCGCGGGGTCGCGGTTGTGCAGTCGGCTGGGGTTGGTTCTCCGGCGGCAGGATGGAGGCGGCGAACGGCGGTGGTCGAGGCTGGGCGGCGCGGCTCTGGGTGGATGGGGAAGAGATGATCTAGGGTTAGGGTTTATGAAAGAGTTTAGTGTATATATATATTGCGAGAGATGTCGAGAGAGCGGGGGGGGGGGATAATTCTAGCGCGCCGGGGATTGGAGAGCAGCCGCTGCTGCTGGTCTTTATGTTGCGGGCCGGGTAGGTTCTCTTTAGGGTCGGGTAAGGTTTAAGGGTTAATAGGATATAGGGTTTGGGATTAATCCATTAAGAATTTCTAATCCTTTTTCTTTTCTTTCTTTTTTTCTATTTTCTTTTCTTATTTTCTTTTTCTAATATCTAATTCTTTATATATATATATATATATATATATATATATATATATATATATAGAAAATTCTAAAAATTATATTAGTGAATACCATTAAGCTAGCAACTGTCCAAAGGGTCTCCTACATAGAATAAATTAGGAAAAATTTATAATGACTCCATAAATCTCCTAAATGTACAAACACATAAAATAAAAATTAAATAAAATCTATTTCCTCTAATTAGCTCATAATTACCTTAATTCAATTAATAATTATTTAAAAAGAAGATTAATACATTTTTTAAAATTAGGGGTTTTACATTCTACCCAACTTATAAAAAATTCGTCCTCGAAATTAAAACTAAGCTAGGATAGAAAGTCAAGGATGGTATAAGATAGAGATTTGCAGCTTATTCTGTACCTTTCTCCATCCTTACCTCCCTGATTTTCCAATTGCCGTGGGAACGTTTGGAGGGCTATAATCTGCATTATAAAATGCAAGGCTAGGTTTAAATGAGGGGACGATGTTGCGCGTTGCACATTCCAAAAATTATGGAGAAAATCTACATAAACGAAAAGTAGGTTTCTTCATGTGTCATGTCCAATGGTGTGGACACCTTATTGTATTTTTGCATAAAAGCGCACAACAATTAGAAAATTTGCACAAAGATGGAAATTGGATTAATTAATTCAAATTTAATGCGCAAGGTGTTCTGGAATTAATTAGAAGTACACAGGGATAACATTAGGTGGGACACAAGTTTCATGGGCATAGAGGGCTCAGCACAGAATGTTATCAAAATTTGGGTTGTACAAAATGGGTCAAGATTGTGTCTCCAATTTTGATTGGAACGCACAAGGACACAAAATTAGAATTATTTAGAATTAAGAAATAACGTTCACGACGAATGTTGTGCGACTAAAATGTAGCACAAGGGAGCTTAATTATAAGTTAGGCAAAGATCAGAATAGAAGGCGGACATGTCTAGGACAAGGATGTAAAATTTGTAGGGAGGCAATGGCTAGTGTAGTGCTCCAATTATTGAAGCAATGGTAATGGTACTCTAAGTGATGCAATATTAGAATTTAAATAAAAATACCGTGTTCCATTTCTAATTGGGTTTAGACTAGCCTTAGTCTCACTATCTAAGCCAAGTAGATCTAATTTTGGGTGAGGGGGTTTACAATCTACTCAACTTAAAAATAATTTCATCCTCAAAATTAAAATAAGGCATAATTTGTTAGTTCCTTCATATTCGCATATAAGGTAAGTCAATCGCAATCTCTTTCAAAATTTAAAATCTATTCAAATCCATTGCAATCACTTTCAACATTAAGGTAACCTCTGTTTAATCAAAATATTATAATCTCTTCTCGATTTTTAAATAATCACATCCAAATTTAAGCTAAATCTATATGACATCTTCTAGTTTTAAATAGCCTACATCAATTTTCATATTACGATCTTCAACTATCATAATCTTCTTTTAAAAAAAATAATTCTAATCCAATATTATTCCTATTTTTACTTATGACTTTTGTATTCTTCAAAATTTTAAATTCAATTCACTTCCTCAATATTTCAAATAGGTAATCCAACCATCAAAATTTAACTCTTAATTCAAATCCTCAATTTTGGAATTCAATCCTTCAATGTTCATGTTTAGAGTTCCATTCATTTTCCTCAAGATTTAAATCGATGATTCATCCTCCAATTTAAATCATATGCCCAAGTATAAATGTTTGGTTTACCATATCAAAGTTTTTAAAATTCATTAAATCATCATCATCTTAATCCTTCTTTTAAAATTTTTCAAAATTAAAATGACTTGAATCTCCCCATCTAATCTTTCTTGATCACAATCTAAAAAAAATTTCTCTCAAGTTGACAATGCAACTTCTATCCAACTTAGAATTTACCCATCTATCATATAAGGCTATACACTTAAGAAAAATATTCCTCAACTTATTTAGTCATGCTATTCAATCCTCAAAAGTTTAAACACCAACATTTTACCTATGATATGCCCTTAATTACGAAAAATTGTTAGCAAGTAATGCAGTTGGCCTATGGGGTATATCTAGTACTATATGTATATCAAACTTATACCCAGTACGAGGTTTCGTCTTTCCGAAATAAGGAAAGACGGAAAACAATAATAAAGAGTTCAAAGGGGGAGGTAATAGAATAGAAGTATGGGGATCAAAGCGTTTAAGGAATTCAAAAGGAATTGTCAAGGCAGTTGTGGATTAGAATCCTATTTGGTAATTTCTTATTTGCATGCTCGTATCAGTACAGTTATGTAACCGATACGATACGCTCAGACACGTCTAGAGGGCAAGTACATTCGTCTACTAGACACTATATATCTCAATCCACGTAAAGTAGTTATGTGAAGGGCGAACCAAGCGTACTAAGGTTAGCTAGACCTTAATACACTGATTCTGAAATGTATTAATGTATGCATCCACTAATACATATATCGTGAACAAGCTCGATAAAAGAATAAGCTTGCAAAACTAGGCTATAAAATAACAGCATAAGTTAAAGTAGTATATAAAATTTAAATGCGCTAGATCATGATGAAATAAGGTACAAATAATTCAAGTTTACAAAACAAAAATAAGACTCTACAGTCTCTACAATTGTCGTACTAAAACTTTGTCTAAGCTGCTAGTCGACAAAATATGGGTATGGGCCTTTAAGTTCTACCGTCTGAACAAACACTATCGTCTTATGCTAGTATATAGTTAATGTCATTCAATTATACTACAATAATATGTCAAGAGGACTATGTGATACTAAGTTGGGAGGCATACTACCCAACTTATAAAAATTATCTAATACTGTGACAGTCTTAAGGGGATTCTGCAAAATAATATTGTCCTTGTAAATAAAGCATAAACTCTTATTGGGGTTTACGAGAAAATTATCCTATTGCATTATATCGGTAATGGTCACCTTAAGTTTTAATCATAGTGCTCATAGAACAAGTGTCAATAGTGAGGATGGAAGAGCTACTGGTTCTTAAGTGAAAAGAGGATATATCTATATTGGGTTATGGATATGAATTACACGATTTAAAACTAAGGGTAATCATCAAGTTACAATCTACAAGAACAACTCAAAACTATCAAGTTCTAACTATCAAGCATAACTTTTCAAAGTTTAACATTGACAACTATAATCCTAGCAAACTACATATCCTTAATATAAGAGAATTCATCTGGCCTACAATCAGAAGTGTCAGGTGGCACGAGTTGAAAGGTGAAAAAGAAAAAGCATAATTAGTCGTCGCACAAATAGCGAGTGCTAAGGTTGCAGAGAACAAGATATAAAATTAAAAATAGGAAGACTCTAGATAAGATCATGGTTTTCCTAAGGGGAGGTAGTATGCTAATATATGTGTTCGAGGTATGATTAAGAGAAATATTAGATTCATTCCTCTAGGTTTTCTTAGGTGCTGTCTGCTAATACCAAGACAAGAATCTAAATTTATAGTTCTAATACTATCTTACTATGAAAGTTAGGTTTAGTCCTAATGTTAAATCTTGGATTTCTATTGGTTCCTTAATGCTAGGGTAAAACAGTGTGGTTAAATTTATAACTAACCCTAGTAGTGTCTGTACTACTCTCAAGTCATTCATAATTATATCAAGGGATAATGGTAAACCAATCTATAGATGAGGGATGCTAGGATTCACTAGATATTCTAAACTTAGTGAGGTGTCAATGTTCTAGTTGTATTCTTAGTAGGTGTGTTACCCTAATTATCATTCTAACAACAATGATTCCTATATTCTAGCAGGGGCTATACTCAAGGAACTATTAGGGCAGCACATGAATCAAGCAGGATGCAATTATGTAAATAGAACAGACTGGAAGGAAGATAAGTCATAGTCAATTATGGATGAGATCCTATACTTTAATCCTATTTGCAGGCTTGCTCGGTACAGTAACGTAACCGAGAAAACATGCTCTTGACCTGCATGGGCCACCACTAAAAATATGTCACGCCCCAGTCCCAAAATACGTAGGACTAGGACACGTAAGTATGCCAGCCGTATGAATATGGCACTCTAATATATGGAAACCATAACACATGTACGCTGTAATATGAATAATAATTTACAAGTGGTAAACATATATGTCACAGAGCATAACTAAATCTCATCCACAGAAATCATATATAAATAAATGACCAGTATCTATGAACTAGATATCAATATAAGGTATCTCAAGATGACAGTCGGATGGAAACAAATCCACTACCGAACTAGAATAAAGAATAAACAAGATAAATATAATGTAAGTACCACAACTATCAACCACTGAGACTCGAGGAGAAAACCTGTACGAAATATAAGTAACCAGTCCGGATCTGCGCTCCTGCGAATACTCATGAACATCTATACCTGGAAAGGGACCAGGTCCTCAAAGGGACATAACAAGATACATAGAAGCAAGCCATAAAGTAAATACTGAATAAATAAATGGGTGCGCTAACCATCTAAGTGAATGCAATGTGAGGACAACTTTGGTACGTATGGGTAGGCGTAGGCATAACGTCCAACATCCTCTAGAGTGTGGTATCTGTAACGTCCATCATTCCGAAGAATGAGGTATCTGTATATATATAACGTCCAACACTCTAAGGGATGTGGTATCTGCAATAATATATACGTCCGTATCACTCCGAAGAGTGCGGTATCTGCAATAAAGGAGGTGGGTGTCCCATACGCCTACTAATCGTCCTTCCCGCTTAATGCAAATGTATAAGTCGCGAACACGACGTGGATATCTCGTACTATAGTGCAAGTCTCTAAAGAAATAAACAACTAAGCTAATTATCGTGACACGTGTTGCTCACACCGATGGCCAGTCGAGCATGAGGCACGCATCCCTACATGAACTCACTCTGTGACGTGCAATGATACATGTCAAGGCCTGGGGAGTCATACCGATAACTCCATAACTTTAGGTGGGTCTACTAGACTCTAAGTCAGACACAATTCCTAACGTCAACGCCTCCGTTGAATGCACCCGAGTCTCTCTCGAACGCGCACAGTTATATAATCTAAAATAATAAACATACAACTAAATATATAACTGAATTTAAACAGTACAACAAGGCAAGATATACTTGCCTGGCAAAAGAGCTGCAAAGTGTAACGTCCAGATGTCAAACACAAGGAGTCAGAAACTACGACCTCAGAATGAACGTCTCCGGATGTTGAAATAAATATCACCAACATTCCCAAAATAAGCGAAATAGCTAGAAAATACTACCCTTTCGTCCAATTTGGACACAGGGGCAAAATGGTAATTTTGGGTCAAAGCAGGCTCCACATTTGGGCTACTTTGCACCGGAAAGCGTGCCAAGAGTAACGAACTTTAAATGGGACAAATTATAGGTCAAACAAACTCTAAATGTAAGTATGAACTCAACGGTATGTCCAAATATGAATTCTGGTGAGCTGAACATAATTTTGCCTAAAACATCAACCGTGGGGTCCGCTAGTAGGCGACTTTGGTCAACTATCTCAGAATTGTATGAAAATTGGGTCACAGGACCAGCGTGCGATACCACAAGTCCATTGGCGCAAGTTTCGTCATATTTTGACGAGTGTGCACTAAATGCACAGGGCTTTGCAAAAGTCACGATATGGAGAATTTCTGTGGATACGGGCTGATTCTGACGCGCACACGCATCCGAATCAGTTTTTGTGAAAACCCACACGTCTAGGTATACTGTGCGCACCTTTTGGTACACTTGGTACACGACGGAGCGGTCCCGTTTGGCGGGGCGCGCTCTGTACCGCAATTTCTGGAATTTAGAAAAAATAGGTTTTTGGGGTTTTCTACCTAATTTATTTTAACATACAGCAGCTAATAAATTATTGTATTTAACAGAAAATAAACTAGGTTAGGTGGTCTTCGCATACCAAAAAGAAAAACCGAATTCGGATCTCTGTGGTGGGAGATACGAGTCCGTGAACACAGGTAGTTACCGCAGTTTTCTGCGATCCCAAAAATTATCATTTTTCGTTAACTTGGGCGCTGTTTTCGCCTATGTTTATGTGCTGTTCGAGGTCAACTAACATACAAATATGGAAGGGGGTTAAGTCATGAACGTATCGGTGAAGACGGGGTCGAGTTTGGTTGAGCGAGGAGACGAAAAACAGGGCTTGAACATAGGTACGTTGCAGTCAATTCTGTCGCGCGCGGGGTCGCGGTTGTGCGGTCGGCCGTGGTTGGTTCTCCGACGGCGGGCTGGTGGCGGCGAACGGCGGTGGTCGAGGCTGGGCGGCGCGGCTCTGGGTGGATGGGGAAGAGATGATCTAGGGTTAGGGTTTATGAAAGAGTTTAGTGTATATATATATATAGAGAGATGTCGAGAGAGCGGGGGGGGGGGGGGGGTAATCCTAGCGCGCGGGGGATTGGAAAGCAGCCACTGTTTCTGTTCTTTATGTTGCGGGCCGGGTAGGTTCTATTTAGGGTCGGGTAAGGTTTAAGGGTTATAGGATATAGGGTTTGGGATTAATCCATTAAGAATTTCTAATCCTTTTTCTTTTCTTTCTTTTTTTCTATTTTCTTTTCTTATTTTCTTTTTCTAATTTCTAATTATATATATATATATATATATATATATATAAAATTCTAGAAATTATATTAGTGCATACCATTAAGCTAGCAACTGTCCAAAGGGTCTGCTACATGGAATAAATTAGGAAAAATTTATAATGACTCCATAAATTCCCTAAATGCACAAACACCTAAAATAAAAATTAAATAAAATCTATTTACTCTAATTAGCTCATAATTACCCTAATTTAATTAATAATTATTTAAAAAGAAGATTAATACATTTTTTGAAATTAGGGGTTTTACATAGCCTCCCGAATAATTTTATCTCGTCGTTCGAAGATCTCAAGCGCCTCTTTCTCTCCAGGTTCTATGACGGAGGAATGGACATAACTATGTCCTCCATTATGGACATCACTCAAAGGGAGAAGGAGTCTGCATGTGACTATATAGAACGATATAAGCAGACATCGCTAAAACTGCCCCCCGGTATTCCTGAGTCAACGTTGATGGACACATGCAGGAAGAATCTCCTACCAATGATGAGACTCTGGAAAGGCTCTGGTCATTTCGAGGACTGGAGGACATTCATCATAAGTGCTGATGCCGCTGAGAAGAATGTAAAGGATGTCCTGCTGTTGGGAATATAGATCCCTGTTACCGATGACAGGGTAAGCGTTCTGTCATAACAACAACAATAACGGCCGCGGCAATAAAGGAAAGCAAGCCCTTACTGTCAACGTGTCTAAAGGTCTGATCGTACCCACTCAGAAGCTGACAGAAGCACCCAAACCGAAGGAGACCTACTCCTTCAATGATGATGATATCATGGAGATTTTCGATATGTTGTTGAAGGACAACAAGCTTCGGCTACCCGACATCAGACGCCCTGACGAGGTAGATAAGGTCGATGACCCCAAGTACTTCCACTACCATCGGTACATCCACCACCCAATATGAGACTGTTACGTGTTGAAGAGACATATCCGATGGCTGATCGAGTCCAAATCCCTCACCTTAGACTTTGAGAGTAAGATGGTCGCTGCAAACATGGTGTCTCTCCAATTCGGTGGCTTCCCATCGACGAAGGTCCAAGACGGTGTTGTCTCGATCCCAAAGGCGACGATGGAGGTCGTTAACCTTCCTCCAGCTTGTTACAAAGTAGACGGGATGGTGCCTCTTATCACGTCGCAAAGCGAGGTCATGTGGGTCCACCTTGACATCGTCCAAGACTTGACACTGCAATCAACACCTTCCGCCGCCAAGTCTAAAGGAAAGAGGCCCAAGTCCTGCCACATGGTCTCTCCCTTAATTGATGAAGCCTTAGCAGGAGTGATTAGGTCGGGTCACACGTACTTGCGCGACTATGACCCAGTTTTCGAGGATAGTGCTCCTCCAACTGTCGTACCTAAGACTCCAGTAGCATTTGAGCCAGGTCCGTCCGAGCCTCCTGCGACGAACAAGCAAAAACAGAAAGAGGTTCGCTTCGACAAACCTCTGTTAAATGATACAACACCAGGGCTGGACAAGCCCTACAACTTTGACATATTGATATAGCTTGCCAATACTCCAGCAAAGTTGTCACTATTCGAGCTCCTTTGTCTCTCCAAAGAGACCAGTGACGCTCTGAATGAGGCATTGTAGAATGCTGACTCAAACTGCTGGCAAAGAATCCCGATATATGTCCCCACTGCAAAAATGAGATAGAGACGATCCCAAACATCACGTTCTCACAGCAGGACATGTTGTGAAAGAATAACAGGTACGATCATCCTTTGTACTATATGGGGTATATCAGGGCCATTAAGGTGGACCAGATACACATCGACCTAGGGTCATCTCTCAGTATCATCCCACGAAGTCCCAAATCTTGGGAATTTTGATGCACCGGTTGGCAGCGACCAACACGACATTAGTGACTTCAATGCTGGAAGAAGTTACCTTCTGGGCAAAATCTGCTTAAAGTATCAGATAGGCAATTTTCGAATGGAGGTGACCTGCTACGTCATTGACGTGGATGTGTCCTACAACGTCCTATTAGGGCATCCTTGGATACACGAATATATGATCATGCTCTTCATTTTGTATCAATGTCTGATATATGTCGACAACGAAGGAGTCGTCAGGACATAATTTGCCGACATAGATCCTTTTAAAGGGATCGAGGCTTACTATTTCGACCCAATCTTGTACAAACAGACTTATTTGGAG
Organism: Iris macrosiphon; assembly: GCA_036927795.1. Classification (NCBI taxonomy): domain Eukaryota; kingdom Viridiplantae; phylum Streptophyta; class Magnoliopsida; order Asparagales; family Iridaceae; genus Iris; species Iris macrosiphon. Next base: position 65,703,021 of record JAYESA010000014.1, read on the forward strand.
AAAATAAATAATGATGCTGATGATGAAGCAGAAGGCAATGAAGCACCGGATGAACCCCTAAGGGTTTGTCTCAAAAGTCGTGCCACCGATACGCCCGTCCCTTTCGTGGTTAAGCTCCGTAGAGAGGCTCAAGAACCTATTATGGTCAGCCTGAAAGGACCAAGATGACCCCCAAGGGAGGAGACACTCGTTACGAAGGTATCTGAACCCCTGGTGGTAAAATATGCAAGAGGCCTCCGAATCCTTCCCTGAAACTGGAGGTAGATCCTAAATGAGATGAGCTTGAAGAATATGCGATTGCCTGTGCCAATGCCCCATCCTTGGATGATGTAATCCTATTGAAAATATACCTTATTTCTTTAATAAAGGGCTTTCTTTGAACTACTTCAATGTTGTACATTTGAGTACAATATATTTCTTAGAATATGGTCGAGGGTTACAACTTCAGACACAAGTGACTATCACTTATGCAGTGAATCAAATTCTCCCAAGTCAGGACTCCTACTTCATAATTCTAATAAGGAAGATAGGAGGGACGAGACAGAGCCCGAGCGTGGTAGAGTACAAATCTACCGTTATAGTTCGCAAGCTAAGGACATTATCCGGAAGATGAGTTTTTTGAAGAGCGATCAAGGCTTAAACTATGGCAAGGGGCGACGCCTGCCACTGCGTCACTTTGCTCCTGAAGACAAGACCGAGATGTACCACCAACAAATTGGTCACAGTTTAGGGTATTTCATACCTCCTACAATGCCCGAGGGCTCAAAAGAAGAGGACGAATTATAATCTCACTCTTTGCAGTCTTTTGCTTGGTACTTCGACACAAGTATCGGGGATATGTTCAAGCAAACGTTGTCTATCAATATGGTGTCATCGTACCCCGAGGAAGACAACGAACACCCAATCGAACTCCTCGAAGTAGAATCTTGGGTTCAACGGATGTTATCACAGTAGAAACTACGTTTTGAACAACGAGAAGCACATACCGAAGAAGAGGTTATGCAAGTCGATCTAGGCGATGACTCGGCTCCTAATCCCATCTTCATCAGCAAAAATCTCTCTACAAAAGACCGTAAATCCCTTATCCATATGGTAAGGGATTATATAGACGTATTTTCATGGAGTTATGAAGATATGCTAGGCCTAGACTCACAAATTGCAGTATACATGCTCAATTTTTGCCGAATGTTAAGCCAGTGAAGCAACAACAACGGCGATTCCATCTGGACATCATGAACGCCATCAAAATGAAGTGAATAAGCTGATAGCAAGCGTGTCATAACTGCCATTATTTTTTATTTTTATTTTCCAATTTATTTATATATATATATATATATATATATATATATAAATATCTACCTAGTTAAATTGATGTAAATATCAATTTACAAATTATTTTTATTAATACTTGGAGGGTGAATGGGGCTTCATGCATAAAACCAAATCCATGGAGGGGGGAAAGAAACCAGCAGCAAGGTCATGAATCATTTACTACTTGTCATCTCTACCTTCCTTCTTTATTTCCAATAGGAACACATGGTTCCATTTCCTTCATCCTCCCTTCCCCAAGAAACCTAACCCCATCTATTAATGGCCTGGTCACCAACCATCCCCTTCCCATCTTTATCTTATTTAAACCCTCTTCCTCTCTCCATCGTAAACCCTGCTGCTGCTGCTACTGTGCTACTTCTGCTGCTGTAGCTGCTGCGGCTGCTGCTGCTGCTGTCCGCTGCCGCTGCTGTCTGCTGCCGCTGTGCCGCCGTTGGACCAGCGTCACCCGCCGCCGACCTCTGCGCCGCCGTCGCCGGACGCCACCGCCGCCGGGCCCGCGACACCACCGGACTCCTCCTCCCTCATAACTCCACAACTCCTTCTCCCTCTTCCCAAACCTAGGTGTTTCCTATTCCTTCCCCTAAATTCTCTTCTAAATTTAATTTAGAATATAGTTTAATTTCAAAACTCCTTGGAATATGGAGGAATCAAGTACCAAATTGAGAACTTTGGAAGAACCCTAGGTTGCTCAAACAAAGGCAAGTCCTTATCTTTCCTTTCCAATTTAGTTATGTTCATTAATCTAACATATTATTTTTTATAGTTAAATATTGGGAACTCATTATTTGATAATAAACGAAAGAAATAAGACGATGTTTATACGAAACCCGCTCTTTGGTTTACAAACAAGAAGTATAATTAATCCTATACGAGGATGTCAAGTATAATTTTTAATCTGGGTAAATATTGCTATAGGAGTCTGATCTGCAGTCGATCACTTTGTCCCTTGGACCACACGATGATGAAAAAGTACCGTAGAAGACAGAAGAAGCTTCGAAGGTTGCAAAGGAGAGTGGATGCTCGATGCCAAAGTCGTCGATCACTACTCTTTGCCTGAGCTCTGGATTCTTCTCTCTCAAAGACTCTTCGACTCTTAGTTCTTCGACCTTGGTTCTGACCCTCTGAGTTTTTCGGCCTTGGACCTCTGTCGATAGAGGTCTCTATTTATAGGGTTTTAGTGACAGTAACCATCCAATTGGCGTAGAAGCCGGGTAGTGGAGGGTATGGCACCTTTTACGTGATGGTTACAATAACCGTTGCCTACGTATAAATGATCTCCTGAATGAGCGTGTAACGCGTGTCCCTTTAAGAGATAATGCGTATAACTACTGCGAAGATCACGGCATAAAAGCCACGTAGGTAGTTATCTCCCGCATAGAAAAGGTTGGCGTAGAAGCCAATAACTGTCACCATGGCGTAGAAGCCAAAGAGTTATCAAACCGGCGTAGAGGCCGAGCAGGCGTAGAAGCCGAGTAGGCGTAGAAGCCGAGTGGGCGTAGAAGCCGAGTGGGCGTAGAAGATAGATGATCCTCCTTCCTTGACTGAGGCTTTGAGCGAATTCTGGACCGAATAGCTTTAATACGCACCAATGCAAATATAGCTTGAGTTGGCATATTTTAAGGAGATAGTGTTCAGCGTGCTCCCATAGCTGAGAATAGCCTGATGGCGTAATGTGCAAAAGTGATGATATGGGCGTTTTAGCCGAAATTACGGCTTTTTGGGATATAATCAAATCTCTTGCATTAAATACAGAAATTTGTCCCCATCCTGCGCATTAAATGCAGAGGCGTGTCTCGAAGATCTGCCACTATTCTGCACATTAAATGCAGAGACGTGCCTCAAAGATCTGCCATCATTCTGCGCATTAAATGCAGAGACGTGCCTCGAGCCTTGTACTAAGAGCAGCTTTTGATGTGGCAGCCTGTTTGTCTTCTGTGGAGCATAAAAAGCTTACGTCTGCCTGTGTAAAACTAGGCAGCGTATTCCCTTGTACGCGTAAAAGCGGTTTACGCCAAAGAAATATCACTAAACGACAGTCTGGGTCGCTGTGCCACGCCATCATTATAGCCGTCGTCTGGGTAGTCATGCAGTACTCTTTGTCAGGAGTCAGACGTCAAGTTCACTGTATGATTTGACCGGTTCATTTTGAGAAATACGAAGCGTTCCTCATACACTTCAATGCTGCATTAAAAGCGGATGAGTTTTACGCCATAAAGGCGATATAGCACCATTTTTACGCTGAAGCAGCCTGGACATACTGCATTACGCGGATAGTCCTTGAGCTTATATTTTACGCTGTATTTAGCGGAAAAGATCTGTTGTACGCCGATGGCTCCGAAGTCATATTTTACGCTGCCCAGCACTAAAATGCTGCATATAGCTATTCAGCGTATTTTTTATGCTTCTACAAGACCCCCTTCAAAGTTTTTAAATTCTTCGTGATTTGAAACGCTTTGAATGAAGCATGAAACGGTCAAGTCTGACTCGTTCTTCAAGGCTGTTTTCTTAGCAGATTATTGGGGATTTATTGGGATTCGGTATGTTCTCTTTTGCCTATATAAAGGCTGAGGAGTTAACCTGTTCTTCCCATATTTCCTTCACCATACAAAGATGATCGCCGGAGTTCGTCGGGTCGACTTGAGAAAGAAGAAGAAGACCATGTTCTTCCAGCATGTAAGAAGCCAAAAAAGAAGCCATCTTTGAGCAAATGTCCTCCGCAACGATGGATCATGGAAGGATATCATAGCTTCCTTTGCTCGGAATAATCAGTAACTTTGTATGGCGGTTCGTCCAGGAGAGAGGAAGGGTCAGATTCGACCACACAGCTTGCAAGCTGTATTTTCTCTTGTCATTCGTGGACGAGAGCAGACAAACTAGCTCTGTCCTCGAGTATTGAGTTGGGTCTAAAACTTCAACTCAATCTGTCATGGCGTGTAGAGGATGGGCTCTGTATAATTTAGGCAGGCCTAATTTTGTATCCTCCCGCCATTAATCATTTTCTTGTTAATCGGTCGCGGAAACCGACTAACTGTTGAAGAAGACGGAAGAAGATCTCCACCAATACGAGAACCTGGCAGAACAGATTCTGGGGTTGACCTTCTGATGAAGATGAGAAAATCCTTTGTAGATAGGATTTTCCTTTTATGTAATCATGAAGATGAAAAAAAACCCTTTGTAGACTGGATTTCCCTCATATGTAATCATGATTTAATAAAATTGTCTTCTTCTGTGTATATGATTATCTTGTCATATATTTTGCTGTGATGAAGTCTGAATATGTGTAGCTTTGACACGTCTGGTAACTTTATGCCGACTCTGATAGAAAGAGTATTAGGTCCCGTCCTGCCTTTTACGCATAACTAAAGATGCGCAGAAAGCCGCTTAGTATTTAAGTCGAGTATTCGAACTGTCCTGCTGTTAGGAATGGGGAGCTGCGTAGAATTCTGAACCGTCCCTTCTGATAAAAAAGAAATTTTGTTCAGACCATCATCTTCAAGAATGATTTCCCAAAAATCTCTTGAAATAGGGCGAGAAACGACTGTCAAACTGAGTCGCCATCTTGAACTGTAGAGAAAATATTCAGACTGGATTCTGGATGAACTTCCAATCGACCCAAAAAGAAGAGTAATTTTCAAAGTTGAACTCTATATGCTTTGGGTACTTGGGATATTTTGAGGCCAAGAAGGAGTATCCTCTGCGTGAACCCTTGTAATTGACCGCCTTGGGATTTGTTCATATATATACGCATGCTCTGGCCTGCGTAGAGTCATAGATCTGTAAATATGGATGAGCATAAAATCATAAGTTTGTAGCCTCTCGAGCATAAAAGATGCTGAGCATAAAAGCATTCGAGCGTAGAAACTGTAGATTTGTAGCCTCTGAAAAGAAAATCTTTCGAGCGTGAAGTTGTGGATCTATTGCCTCTGAGCGTAAAAGCCGCCGAGCATGAAATCATAGATTTGTAGCTTCCTGAGAGTGAAGTCGTAGGTTTGTAGCCTCTCGAGCGTAAAAGCTACCGAGCATAAAAGCATCCGGGCGTAAAACCATAGACTTATAGCCTGTAAGCGTAAAACCGTAGATTTGTAGCTGTCGAGTGTAGAAAGCTCCTTAGCGTAAAACCACGAATCTGCTTTGCACGAAAACTTTTTGAATTCGCTGACTGTCCGCCTTCCCTGAGTAATAGGCTAACTTAGTCCCCAATCATAACTGAACATTAATTATCGAATTTGGTTAGGGATTCGAGGAGTCCATCCGAACTCTATATATACCCCAAGGCTTTCAGAGAAAAACTTTTCATCTGTTTTTTTGCAAAAAAAAGCCTTCGACTGTTCGAGTTCTCTCCTTCGTTTCCTCTTCGAGCATCCTGAGTTTTCAGCAATGGCCCCGAAACCAATCTTTTCCTCTAAGGGAAAGAAGACTGACTCTTCTTCTCGCTCCTCTGCTCAAGCAAGAGTGACTTCCATCGGGCAAGGCGGGCTTTATTCTGAACGAAGTGTCCCACCGACGAGCTGTGCACCAGGCGTTAAAGGTAAAGCTTTTGGGACGACAAGAACGATGAAAATCCTTCGCACACGTTGTACGTGAACGCGCTAGGTCATATTCTGTGCTGATAGCCTATTCGAGGAAGATGATGCACCGAGATGTTTTATCTTTTACGCCCACATTTCTAATGTGTCAGCGTAAAAACTCCATATTTTCGCTGTCTGGCGTAAAATCTTTGATTGTCGAAACTTGGCGTATACTATAAAATTTGAGTTTTACGCTTCTGGATAAGAATTCTAGCGTAATAACTCAAACTTTGGCAGTCTGGCGTAAAATACAGACTGTCAGGTTTTTTGTGTATACTGCCAGTCTTGAATTTTATGCCTTGGCATAAGATTCCAGCGTAAAAGATCAAGTTTTTTATAGTCTTGGCGTAAAGCACAGACTGTTGACTTTTGGCATATGCTGCAAGATTGTAATATCTAGTATAGAAACTGACGTATTTTTCTTGCACTTTGTAGTTAACTTGCATATGTCTCCGCTGGCCGAGGTGATGGGTTCTGCTGCCGGGATGCTGCAATCCAACTACCTGGAGGATTTGTCCCACGTGACATTTCCTATCTCCGGACCCCAGTATCCTGAAGGAAGGGGAATCCTGATATCGTCTCAAGGCAAGCGAATGCTGTTGAACATGATCAACGGAGAGCCCCTGACGTCCATAGACGGGGCCCAATATATAAAGTCGGCTTTTCTCTTCGGGGACATGATTGACAAGCAGTCCCAGACGAAGCCCAAGAAAGAACTCTGGGTTTTCCCTGCTGGGGGCTTGGTCATGTATCTGCCCAAGATGCTGAGAGACTACCCTATCTCGGCATTCTTCCATGCCACACATCCCAGGAGGATGTCGTGGACGCTGACTCCCAATCTTCACGGCCAGTCGAGGAAGATATTCTACCAGAAAGGATATGACCAAGGGTTATTTGTCAGCCGCCCTTCCGGCTCTGTGATGTCGTTCAGGGGATTGAATCCGGGCAGTGTCCCGAGTGAAGACACTTCACTGCTCCAACCGGTCCAATTACCGACTTTCTGCAATGATTTTATGGGGCATGGTGGAGTATACCCCAAGGTTAATCCTCGGACCAATGGGTGGATCACCCCTACAAATCTTCGATGGGCTCATTTAGCTGACTGGGCCCTGAAGCATTTTCAGACTGAGCTGGAGAGCATTGGTCTGTTCGCAGCTGTGAGTGCCACCAGTGTTGGGTTACCTCTCAATCCTAGCCTGTTTCTGGCTTTGATGGAGCGATATATCTCGCTCACTGGGACTTTCGCCACTCCGTTGGGGTAGTTGGGATTGGCCCTCCACGAGATGGCAGAGATTTTGAGACTGCCAATGGGGGATACTCCTTATGAAGAGTATGTTCCCACAAACCGGGAGCTGGAGGATTCAGACCCTCGGGTAGTGGCAGTGTACCAGGAGCTGATGTGCCACTATCTTGCTTACACCGCCTTTTATAACGAGCCTTCAGATTTGGCTCATACCAATAAATGGGCATCCTACCTCTTCTTTCACCAGGCCAGGGCTGCTAAGCCAGAGAAAGTCTTGGATAGCAAGGATCAGCCTCTGAGCTTTCTGAGCGTGCTTAGTGCTTAGGTAGTCGACGATCTTATGGAAGACGCTGGGGCTCCAGATCAGATTCTCGACGAAGGAATAGGAAAATATCCTGTAAGCACTAAGGCCTACAGTTATTTGAGGCATTGCTGCAGGCCTCTGTCCAAGGAAGCTCAACTGGCTGGCTTCCTCTCTATATGGCTGCGCCGACTGGTGGTACCCGATATTGCATCTGCGGACCGCATTCACCGTAACACCTTATGGCCTGCAGTGCGTCTGGTGTTCGGGGCAAGACTGGGTTTGCTTCCTGCCATGGTGTGCCGTATACAAGCTGGCCTGAGGGCCATTACTGATGGGCTGCTTGCCGATGAAACTCGATGTGATAGCTTTCCTAGGGTTGAATTATCGTACCTGTATTTGATGGGATGGTTAATTCTCCATAACCCCAGGGTGATGTCTCCCGGATCTGGAAGTAGTTCGGGGAGTAGTTTCTTGCTGAATTACAAGAATTCTTCCTGGAACGTGACCACAGTTTTAGACTATCGGCGGGCACTGAATTTCAGTCACAGCTGGAAGCTCTTCTGCACTCTCCCCTCTGTACACCTCAATCAACAGAGGCGAAGATTTCAGGATTTAGGCAACGGGAAGACCGTTCTTTCTTCCGAAGCTTTTAATTGGTTGGTCTGCATTAGACCTTCCCATTTACTATACAGAAGTGAAGAGCAATGCTTCTTGGAACCCTACCTGTCTAGTCGGTTTGCCAGGTAGTTTGGGTATGACCAATTGCACATGGGCAATGCCATCACCAGTTTTAAGTCCAGGGGTGGACTCATTGATGGAGCGAGAGGATGGCGATACTTCATCATGGGTTGTACTGAAGCAGTTTTTACTGTGCCCGCCATTTCACTCTCCACGGAGCTGCGCATCCTCCACTCGTATGCCCAGTTTTATGTGGCAACCAACACCTTCCATCACAATTTTGATATGCATGGAAGTTTTAGGATGCCCTCCTCCAAGTCCGCGGAAAGAGACGAAATCCCTTCGGTCTCCTCTGACGAGGGTGAAGATTCCGTCAATCCAGATGAGCCTCTGTTGGCGGTACCGAGGGGTGAAATACCTCCTCCTGCAGGGCCTCTGGTCATCTCTGGTAAGCGAAGGGCTCCTGTTCTGAAGGAGACTTCCCCTCGCAAGAAGAAGAAGACGGTTAGTCGTCCTATCAGGACTTCCCACCCTGAGGTTCCTAGAAGTGAACCTGTTGTTTCCCCTGTTGGGGACAATCCTTTGACTAGAGGTTCCTCGCCTTTTAGAGAGGGAAACTCCACAGTTCTGGCTGGTGGTGCCGGAGAATCCCTGTTTGAGGCTGTTGTCGCTGCTACCGCTTCAGGTAGTGGTACGAGATCACCTACGAGGTCGAGCCAAATAAGGATATCTTTATCCAGACCAGCAACGGAAGAAACCCCTATCGTGTCTGCAAGTATACCTAGCGAGATTCCACCTGATGAATCTCGATTGGATCTGGCTAAAGATTCGAAAGAATACCTGCCGATGTCAGTTAGCATACCTCCTTCTCCAGGTATGACAGCTCGCTTAGCATCATTAAGAAATGATTTAGCTGTACTGGCCGCAGACTCGACATATATACCATCGGCCATGGGTAAATGTCATCTTTATGCCTCTTTTTAGAAAAATTAACATTATTTTGATATTACCTTTCTTTTGTCTTCTTTTCAGGGGAAGACATCTACGGGGAGGGCAGTGTTGACACGCCTTTTGGCTCTATTTCAGCCCCTGGCGATGACATGGAGGTGCCCGACTTCGAAGAGAAAACATTTTCGGGTGCCGGCTCGCCCGAAATGGTTCCGATATCTCAAGAGGAGGATGAGTCTGTCATTGCAATAATGCCTCCTTTGAGTACGCCGGTCACTTCGTCCGTTATCGGTGCATCTTCTTTTGTCGCACCATCTGTTGAGGCAACGGCTGTGACAACATCGTCTGCGGTCATTCCTGGAGGGAGGTTCGCCAATATTGCAGCCACTCCCAGCGTCTATTCGGATATAGCCATGCTGACTGAGCAGTATACTAGTATCTTCTATACCACCTTGAAAACACTAATATCGATGGTGTTGGAGAAGAATCTAAGCTTCGAGGCTATGAGGAGGTCCTCTCGGTTAGCAATAGTGCCGATCAGAGAATTCAACGATACTGGGATAGCTGACACACTGGAGCAAATAGTTAATGGTTTGGAGCAACCCATTAACGAATATTTACAGCTATCTCAAGGCAGCATTGACGGTCTCGTTCAAGCTAGGTATGACTCCCTGACTACAGAGCTTGCTGGGCAAATGGAAGCTCTGGACAAATCCGTCCAGGAACAGCAGCAGGAGATGGATCATGAGCGTACCGAACTGGAGTATGTCATTCCTCAGCTGACTCAGTACGAAGTCGAATATGAGGAAGAGACAGTGAGGGTCCACAGATTAAGAGATGAACTCGCTCAAGCAGAGAAGAAGGCTCTCTCTTTGTCGGTATCTCGAGATGTGTTGAAGCATCGAATGAAGACCGCTCAACAGAACCTGACGCATGTGGGTGTCATCCATGCAGGTTTTGCACATGCTCGGTCCGAGCTATCTGCTTTAAACAATGATACAACAAGGTTGGAGCGGGCTCGCACCGACGTCTTGAACTCCAGGGATGAGAGAATGGTTGCTCTGGTGCGGCAGATTCGCGACCTAACTGCTCCCCCCAAATGATGTACTTTTTTGCTTTTTAATGCAATTTTGCTCTTTCTGGGAATAGTAAAGAGGCTTTTATCTGACTTTGTGGACCCATTTTTTTGGAATATAAATGACAGGTTTGGGTGAAAGTGATATCAGAGGTAATATGGACGTGATATACTCTCGGTAAGCTTCAGCTGGACATATCTATTCAGAGGTTATATGGACATGATAGAATATGCTCCAACTAAAATTTGTACACAAAACACTATCAGAGGTAATATGGACGTGATAGGTCTTGAAGTTCCAAATTAGTTAAACATATCTATCCAGAGGTTATATGGACATGATAGAATACGATCCAACTAGTTTCATTTTGGAAGTAGTATTGTCAGAATGAGATCTTCACCATACTCCATTCGAGCAAAGGAAGTTAAGCGTAGTACCTTTTCAGGAATTTGCCATTGATAGAAGCCATTAACAAGTCTCCATTAGGCTTAGCTAACCTATAAGCGCCGTTTGAGAACGTCGTCTCGATCACATAAGGGCCTTCCCATTTGGGCTGGAATTTACCCTTACTCTTGTGAGTAATAATCATTGGCCTTCTCACAGCTAAAACTAGCTCGCCAACTTTGAACACTCTTTCCTTTACTTTTTGATTAAAAGCTTTGGAAATACGTGCCTGGTAGAACGCGATGCGCTGTTTAGCTTGGAGGCATTTCTCGTCTAATCCTTCTAGCTCTTGAAGCCTTAACAGGTCATTCTTTTCTTGAGTCAACTCATTAGCCACTGCTATCCTGAGTGACGGAATTTGGACTTCGATGGGGAGAACTGCTTCACTCCCGTAAACCAATAGGAATGGGGTACAACCTGTCGGTGCTCGTACCGTTGTGCGGTATGCCCAGAGACATTCTTCCAGCTTCTCATTCCAATCTCTCTTGTTCGAAGAGACGAACTTTTTTAAGAGCTTGATAATGGTTTTGTTGAAAGCTTCCGTCAAACCATTAGCAGCAGGATTATATGCCGTAGAGGCCATATTTTGTATCCGATTTTTATCGTAAAAATTGTTGAAACGCTTGGCTGATGAATTGAGGCCCATTGTCATGAATTATCCTCCGGGATATCCCAAAGCGATAAATGACATGATGCTTGATGAAGATGATCACATTAGATGTCTTCACCTCAGCAAGAGGGATCGCCTCTACCCATTTGGAGAAATAATCCGTGATGGCCAGTATGAACCGGTGACCTCTGGAAGAAGACGGGTGAATAGGACCAATGATATCCATGCCCCATGCTTCGAAAGGCCAGGATGCAACTGTAGGATACAGATGTTCAGAAGGTTGATGTATAAAGTCTGCATGAACCTGACAGGCTTTGCATTGTTTTGCATACTTTATTGCATCTGTGATCATAGTAGGCTAGTAATAGCCCATCCTCCTGATACGATCCTGTAGCTTAGGACCGGGTAGATGCGCTCCGCATACGCCGTCGTGAACTTCACGGATAATCTGCTGTGCCTCGTCATCGGAGAGACATCTCAATAGCAGTCCATCGTAGGTCCGGCGATATAGACACTGTGAAGACGTATCAAAATAGAAGCATAATGATCGTCTTTTGACGGATACTGCTTCTTTAGGGTCCTCCGGCAAGATTCCGTATGCCACAAAATCTATAAAGGGACTTTTCCAGTCTCTCTTAGGAGGATCGGTGTTCACAGCGTAGCTGCGTTCTATGTAAAAGTTGTTTTTCACACAGAACAAATCTCTGTTAAGAAGGATCACCGAATTCTGCCTTCTTATAGGAATAGCTAAATCTATAGCTTGACTGGCTAGGGCATCAGCTTCCAGATTCTGAGATCAAGGCACATGTTCTAGGAAGAATCCTTTGAATGTCATGGCTATCTGGACCGTTGCTCGGTGATAGGGGATGAGGTCTGGATTTCGGACTTCATATATTCCTCTGACTTGATTGACGATCAGCAGAGAATCACCGAAAGCTTCCAGAGATTCGACGCCCAATTCTTTAGCGACTTGGAGCCCGATCAGTAGAGCGTTATACTCCGCCACATTATTGGAATAGGGCTCGCTGAGAGAGTATGCTCGATAGATGACGAGTTTATCAGGTGTAACCAGGATAATTCCTACTCCTGAAACCACGTTTCCCTTGGGACCAGTCCTGGAGGCACCATCGAAGAATAGTTGCCATGCATCACTTTCCATTGCGGAATTACATTCTGCAACTTCGTCGGGAAGATCCTCGTATAGTTTGGAGGCCTCCGGGATCGGATGAGCAGCTAGGAAATTAGCCAACGCTTGGCCTTTGATGGACTTCTGAGGGACATACACCATGTCATACGGTGTTAATAACATTGCCCAAGTCGCGAGTCGAGAATTAAGAACGCTTGGCTTGTTCATCAATACCCGAAGAGGATTGATCCTGGAGATGATATGAATAGTCTGGCCTGTGACATAGTGTCGCATTTTCTGAATAGCGAACATCAAAGCCAAGCATTCTTTTTCCATTGGACTGTACCGGTGTTCAGCTCCGACCATCATCCTGCTTAGATAGTAGATAGCCTGTTCATGACCCACATCATTCTTCTGTACGAGAAGAGCTCCCAGAGAATGATCCATCGCTCGAACATACAGCAAGAATGGTCTTCCTATGACGGGAGGCACCAGAATTGGAGGATTAGTAAGGTAGCATTTGATATCATTAAACGCTTGCTGACAGGCTTCGTCCCATACGAAGGATACCCCTTTCTTCATGAGACGAGAAAAAGGCTGACATCTCCCAGAGAGGTTGGATATGAATCTCCGGATATAAGCCAGGCGACCTTGGAATCCCCTGAGTTCCCTCATATTACGGGGCGGTCGTATTTCTAAGATGGCCTTGACTTTATCAGGGTCCACTTGAATGCCTTTAGCGGTAATGACAAATCCCACGAATTTGCTACTAGATACACCCAGAAAGGACTTTGTAGGATTCATTTTGAGTTGATGTTGGCGCATCAACTCAAATACTGTCTTCAGGTCTTGGATGTGATTATCCTTGAGGCGGCTTTTGACAGCTACATCGTCCACGTAACATTCCACTATTTTGCATAAATGCACATGGAATATGTTACTCATAGCCCGTTGGTACGTAGCCCCGACATTCTTCAATCCGAAGGGCATGACCGTATAGAAATATACCCCCAATGGTGTCTGGAAGGCAGTATGCTTCTCGTCTTCAGGATGCATCTTGATCTGATTGTATCCTAAAAATCCGTCCATGAAAGACATACGTTCAAAACCGTATGTATGGTCAATCATGACGTCTGTAATGGGAAAAGAAAACTCATCCTTGGGGCAGGCTGCATTCAGATCTCGGTAATCGATGTAGACACGTACTTTCCCATTTTTCTTCATGACTGGAACAACATTGGCGACCCAGTCGGGATATGGTTCTTCCCGGATGAAACCAAAGGCTATCAACTTCTTGATTTCAGCTTCAATGGCGTCCATCATATTCGGGCGGAACCGGTGTTGGTGCTGCTTCACAGGCTTCGAATCGGGCAATATATTGAGTTTATGAGTAGCCACCTTTGGATCTAGACCTGACATTTCCTCATAATTCCACGCAAAGACGTCGATATATTCTTTTATCAGCTGGATAATTTTTTTTCTTTCTTCTTCGAAAAGATTGTTACTGATAAATATCGATTTTGGCGAAAGTTCATCCCCAACATCAATCTAGATAACTTTATCTTCAGTGAGAGGTTCTCTCTGCTCGAACCAGAGTTCCCATTGTGTATCCATTTGTTGAGCCCAAGAGTCATTCTCAAACGGTTTGGATTCTTGTTCGTCTGCTTTGAAGGAATCTGCCACTACCGTATTTACTGATAATGTTCGTTCGAAAGCATCAGATGAGTTGGAGGGCGACGAGCCATTTTGAAAAGAGGAAAATATATACTCGTTTGACTCATAGTTGCAAGGGAGGTGGTGTACCCTAACCCGAAACGAGTTCGTTGACAGTAGGGATCGCCGTACAGCGGCATTCGTCTGCCTTTCCCGTAGTTGAGGCCTGGTTCCAGCTTCAAGTCATAACCCATACTTTGCATGATCTTCAAAGCTTGCGGGCTATATCTGTGAACTTACATTTTACCAGTATCGTCATCGAAAGAATCTTTTTGTACAGTCGGTTCATTGCGCATGCGGCCGAAGACTATTGAACGCTGACTGCTGCAAGTAGGTGGGACAGTGAAGATAGAATCCTCATGTGGTCCATATGTCGTGATGACATTGGATGATGATGCTACTTCCCACATATACGGATGATAGAAATCTATAGCTTCTAAGAATTTTTGTGCTATAGGTTCTATATCATCATGGGGGGAGGATTCCTGATTTGGAATTTGAGCGTCAATATACTAGAAAAGAGGATCTTTATTATCATCAGAAACCGCATTCCTGGTTGTATTTACATCGATCGGTTGCCTGTTGCGCCGAAGGTTGATCACTAGAGGATCACCTCCTCTTCCTGATCTGGTTTTGTTCAGGTGGATAGCCACAGGATCCATGGCTTTTGGACGAGTAGTTCGCCCTTTCGCCTTGATTGACAGAGGTTGCTTGGCAGAGGGTTCTTCTGGCTCCCGGTGGGATTCCTTCTCTGCTTCGCCTGACACCTCCTCCATGTAGTCATGAGTGTACAACATGGCATCAGAGTAGTAGGATTCTACCCTTTTAAACGGGTTCAGGTCCGCAAACTCCGTTTGTACTGTTCCTTGGGCATCTACATATTTAAAGCATTGATGTAGAGTCGAAGGAACGATATTGTGGTCGTGGATCCAAGGTCTACCCAGCAGAATATTGTAGGATACCTCTGAATCAATGACATAACATGTAGCCACAGATCTGAGGTCACCAATCTGGATCCTCAGACAAATTTTCCCCAACGGCTTACTTTTCCTGGCGTTAAAACCCACGATTGTAGTTGTGGTACAAGCCAATTCGCTGGTAGAAATCCTCAGCGGTCTGAGCAGACTATGAGGAATAATGCTGATCGATGATCTCGGATCTATGTGAATCCGATCGACCTCCATGGAACCAACGTACCCGGTGTAATAGAGGGGTCTGTCATGCCTGTTATGCTTTACCAAAATATCATCTTGAGTGAAAGTGATATTCGGGGCCACCTCCATCACATTGTGGCATTGAGGACATGCCACGGTTTCTTCGTCAGGGCACTTGAGCTGGGTCAAGTATGCATCCGCCTGCATTAATGCTTCACTCAGGGCTTGACGAGTGTTTTGAGAGAGCCTAAGTAGTTCGAAGATGGACAACCTGGCTGGTGTATTGGCTGATTGGGCCAGGATGTCGAAGTTGTATGGCTTCTCTAAATCTTTATTTTGAATATTTTTCAAAGGTTTATCGAAACGCACTTCTTTTTGCTTCCCTTTGTCCGTCGAAGTTGGTCTCGAAGGACCGGCCTCTGGTGGCGGGTTCCGGTTCTGAAGGCTTGGCAGCTGAAGCGTCCGCCGGTGCATCTTCTTGACTTGCTCCATAATCCTTGAGGTAAACTTTCCGTGAACGGGTTCCAGTAGCCAAGACCTCGTCTTCTGATGCCGAGTGTACCGTAACCATGTGACATGGTTTACGCTTCGAGTTCTTCTTAGACTTAGCCTTAGCAGCTTGAGTCTCTTTCTCGATCTCTGACGCAAAATCTGGATGAACCCATATGATCTCGCCCCGCTGGGTAGTTAGGGGTACCAGGTCATGATTTTGACCCCTAGCTGGAGGGAGATTAACGACGTTCATTATTGTCCGGGAAATAGGTATAACACCATCCGGGACTTCTTGGGGAGGCAGATTGCCAAATTGCAGAGAGATCATGTTGGCTGTGACCGTCTTCTCGCTGTTGCGCAGAGTGATGGCCTTAGCATCGATCAGCTCCTGGATCTTCCTCTTCAGTACATAATATATTTTTGTAGGGTGGTGTATGTATCTGTGAAAGATGCAGTACTTGGGGTTTTTAGTACTGCCGACTTCATTAGGCCGCTTCTCCTCAGGAAGGGTAATCTTACCGCTTTTGACGAGACACTCAAATATGCTCGGAATATCGTCGTCATCGAAAGAGTATACTTTAATGGGCCTGGAAGTCCCAGATTTCGTCTGTGCGGTTGCCGCAGTCTTTTGCCTGGACGTATTGATTGCCAGAGCTTCTTTTCCTTTGGAACTACGAGGATGGTCGCTATTGAAGGATGACCTCTTGCCTCTATCGGAGGCAGAGATCATGATGCCATTATCACGCGCCTTCCGGTTGTTGTCCTCGGCGGCTACTGCTGAGATGATGAACGAGGGCCAATCATGGAACTGATATGGTCCTGTGAACACCGAGATTACGGGAAGAAGGTTCTTCCTACAAATGTCCACCAATGTCTAGTCTGGAACTCCGGAAGGCATTTGCAAAGTGGCTTGATGAAAATATTTGATGAAAGTGCGAACGTCCTTTTTTTCCTTCTGCTTCACTTCGATGAGAGAGGACATAGACATGTCCATCCCTCCCTCGTAGAATCGTGTGAAGAATAAAGTCTTGAAGTCTTCAAAAGAAGTAATGCAGTTGTCCGCCAGACTACGGTACCACTGATAAGCCACTCCCGAGAGACAGCCCTTGAACACCCGAGTGAGGAGGGCGTCATTCCCCTGTAGTAACAGTGTCATCATATTGAAGTAGTTCATGTACTGACTCGGTGATGTTTTTTCCTCGAACAAAGCCATAGTCTGTGGTTTGTATTTAGGAGGGAAAGGGACCTCATCCCAGATAGCTGGGTAAGGCTGGTTGATTCTCAATTTCTTGAGCTGATCTTTATGCTTCAAGACATCAAATTGGGCTTTCAACTCCCGTACTGCCTGCATCGGATTTTCAGCCGGTAGCGGGACCACGGAGTGGTGAGGAATCGGTTGTATCACGACTTCAACGGGAGGTAATACATTCTCCGAGTGGGGAAGCGAAGGAGCTGCTGACTCCTGATCTAGAGCAGGCTCTTAGATCACGTTGGATGGTGGTAAGTCCACCCCCACACGTATCTGAGTTGGAGGGACCGATACTTGAGCCATAGCAGCTGTGTGTTGAGTCAGCATCATCTGGTGCATGTTCTCCATCATGGATTGCATCTCTTTTAGAGATGTCTCCAGTACAGCAATGCGTTGCTTAGTGCTCCCCGACGGGGAAGGTTTCTCGCGTTCATCTCCAATGGCATAGACTCCCATCTCCCTGGGTGTCATTGAAGGATTAGTATAGGTCTCTGTAGAAGTTGACTCTATAATTTCAGTATCTGATTCGGGAGACTGGCGACCCCCAGCATCGGAATCAAAAGAGTACGAAGCTGGTTGTCGTGACCTCGAACGGGTGTTTCGGAATACCCCAGCTTCAGTGTTCATAAGGAGCTTGTTGAATCTCCTTCGGCTCGGAGTTCTAGAGGGATGACGTCTTGAGTTCGACCTTCCTCTAGGTATGTGTGAAGCTATATTCACTGATGCATGTGTGGGCTCTTCTTCCTGGAAAGACGGAGAGTAGCTCAATCGGTCGAAAACTGACCATTTTGCTTCATAACAACAATAATTAACTACAATCCTATGACTCTAACAATAGTGCTCCCTAGGAGGCGTAATAGACATGCTGGAAGATCCCCTATCCTTGCATTTTTGGATCAGATACTCACGCAGGTCAGGAGGATTTACAGAAGAAGAAGATGGCTTGTTCCTTCTGTTCACATCAGTGGACATGCGGATGTTGGGAACCATAGTTCTCCCTGTGCCACCCGTATACAACAGGTTGGCCATCTGGGTAGCGGATAATCCCCGAGGAGTTTGTCTTTCCGCAAACTGAGCCTTCTTTACGCTGAGGGGCTTCACCCGGCGTAATTTGGAACTTTGCTCGGGCTGGCGTAAAGCTGAGGAGGTCCTCAGTCGGCCATCAGCTTCTCGCGTAATCCGGAGGGCGGGTAGATTCTTCCCTTGCTGGCGTAAAGGCCGAGAAGTTGAGCAGTCCGCCACTTGCTTTCCCTTGCGTAGATTGCATGGATCATCTACTTTTCCGCGGAGGGCAGATGCATTTTTACGCGCGGAGCACGTTTGGAATTACTGATTTGGCGCTAAGGCATTGTAAAAAATTCTGTCTGCCACGTCGTCGACGGGAGACTGGATTTTACACGCTGAGCGCGGAGTAGACTTCTGGACTAGCGCTGAGGCATCATCAGAAGTTTTGTCTACCACGTCACGGACGGGAGATAAAGTTTTACGCGTAGAGCGCGAAGGTTGTGCAGCTACAACCTGGCTGGTCGGAGAGATCGGAGAGTCGGCAGGAATGGTAGGGGATGTCTTGGGCATCCAAACCTTACGCAACTTCCTGTTGTCTTCGACAGAGAGAGTGAGAGCTACCCCCTGTTCGAAGCATATCTTCGTAGGCAGACTGGTCGAACTGGACGACCAGGGTCTTCTTCACGGATCCCACGGATACCGCATCGTGTTGAGCAATTGCTTTCTCATCAGAAGAGAAAGACTTCCCCAGAAGATTCGCCATCTTGTATTTGATAATAAACGAAAGAAATAAGACGAGGTTTATACGAAACCCGCTCTTTGGTTTACAAACAAGAAGTACAATTAATCCTATACGAGGATGTCAAGTACAATTTTTAATCTGGGTAAATATTGTTATAGGAGTCTAATCTGCAGTCGATCACTTTGTCCCTTGGACCACACGATAATGAAGAAGTGCCATAGAAGACAGAAGAAGCTTCGAAGGTTGCAAAGGAGAGTGGATGCTCGATGCCAAAGTCGTCGATCACTACTCTTTGCCTGAGCTCTGGATTCTTCTCTCTCAAAGACTCTTCGACTCTTAGTTCTTCGACCTTGGTTCTGACCCTCTGAGTTTTTCGACCTTGGACCTCTGTCGATTGAGGTCTCTATTTATAGGGTTTTAGTGACAGTAACCATCCAGTCGGCGTAGAAGCCGGGTAGTGGAGGGTATGGCACCTTTTATGCGATGGTTACAATAACCGTTGCCTACGTATAAATGATCTCCTGAATGAGTGTGTGACGCATGTCCCTCTAAGAGATAATACGTATAACTGTTGCGAAGATCACGGCATAAAAGCCACATAGGTAGTTTTCCCCCGCGTAGAAAAGGTTGGCGTAGAAACCAATAACTGTCACCATGGCGTAGAAGCCAAAGAGTTATCAAACCGACGTAGAAGCCAAGTAGGCGTAGAAGCCGAGTAGGCGTAGAAGTCGAGTAGGCGTAGAAGCCGAGCAGGCATAGAAGCCGAGTGGACGTAGAAGATAGCTGATCCTCCTTCCTTGACTGAGAATTTGAGCAAATTCTGGACCGAATAGCTTTAATACGCACCAATGCAAATGTAGCTTGAGTTGGCGTATTTCAAGGAGATAGCGTTCAGCGTGCTCCCATAGTTGAGAATAGCCTGATGGCATAATGTGCAAAAGTGATGATGTGGACGTTTTAGCCGAAATTACGGCTTTTGGGGATATAATCAAATCTCTTGCATTAAATGCAGAAATCTGCCCCCATCCTGCGCATTAAATGCAGAGGCGTGTCTCAAAGATCTGTCACCATTCTGCGCATTAAATACAGAGACGCGCCTCGAAGATCTGCCATCATTCTGCGCATTATATGCAGAGACATGCCTCGAGCCCTGTACGAAGAGCAGCTTTTGACGTGGCAGCCTGTTTGTCTTCTGTGGAGCGTAAAAAGCTCACTCCTGCCTGTGTAAAACTAGGCAGCGTATTCCCTTGTACGCGTTAAAGCGGTTTACGCCAAGGAAATATCACTAAACGATAGTCTGGGTTGCTGTGTCGCGCCATCATTATAGCCGTCGTCAGGGTAGTCGTGCAGTACTCTTTGTCAGGAGTCAGACGTCAGGTTCACTGCATGATTTGACCGGTTCATTTTAAGGAATACGAAGCGTTCCTCGTACACTTCAATGCTGCATTAAAAGCAGATGAGTTTTACGCCATAAAGGCGATATAGCACCATTTTTACGCTGAAGCAGCCTGGACATACTGTATTACGCGGATAGTCCTTGAGCTTATATTTTATGCTATATTTAGCGAAAAAGCTCTATTGTACGCCGATGGCTCCGAAGTCATATTTTACGCTGCCCAGCACTAAAATGCTGCGTATAGCTATTCAGCGTATTTTTCATGCTTCTACACTCATGTTTCAGAATATTTTCAAAAAAAGAAGGATTAGTTCCTTGATAACCATTTTATATATTAGGATATGATATGAAATGCATTGACACTATGTGATAAAATTTTATGTCTGCTATGTATGTGTTAGGTTTGTTTGAATAATCGTGTTTGTATATCTAGGTATGCACAATTATATAGAAAATCATATAGACATAATTATAATATATAAATTATATTGTTACATATTTACACTTGAGGGGTTCAAGTGGTAATCGACTCAAAGAATGAAGTATACAAGCTAAGACACAAGAGATCAATTTTGGGTTGGAATTGTTTTGTATATTTGGACTAGTCTAATGGACAACGAATAAGATTGGGTTTATAATCATTGGATATGTTAGAAATATTGATGATTCATGTGATATATATATATATATATTAGCCACACGGATGGATGAAGATCTTTATAAGTAAAATAATTAGAGGAGTATATATTTATTAGACGTATATAAAAATTTATTTCTGTAAAGGCGTGTTCAATTAGAAGCAGTTAAATGCTATCTCGATTTATGTACTTAATTACTAAATAAAAGGAATCTAGAATTGAATTATACAACTTGTATTATATTGATTAAAATTTCACTCCAAGACTTTATAAATAAATTTAGCTATATATTGTGCTTTACCTTTAAGATAGAAATTTTAGACTCAGAGAAACATTTTCATTTACATAGAAAATATTATATGTGTATATATGATACTGGAATTAGTTAAAATGATCAATACCTTACAAGCAATAAAAAAGTTATAGTCATTTCTTGATATTAGAATTATTATGTTACTAATGATTACTTTGTGTTGTCTTGTAAATAGCCAGCAAATTACAAAGCCAAGATATATACATATACATATACATATACATAGCTAATTCTAAGGTAAGAAGACTCTCTTACTTAAAGATGAATAATATTGTCTAAAAAAAAAATATAAACTGCGTGTGTACCGGTATTGAGAGTTTCTCCACTGAAGGGGTCGACGAACCCGGGAATACTACGGAGGGTTGCTCCGGGTCGTATATATAAAACTGTTAAATTTTTGGAAGCCGAAATACAAAGGAGAATCTGCCCCAATTTTTAAGAATTTTCCTTTGTATTTTTGGATATCGAAATTTTTAAGAATTTCGGGAGTTAACCAATATTTCGATATCCAAAAATATTGCTGATATCCCTAACCCTAAACTTTAGTCAATATATTTTTAGCGACAGACCACCGACAACTATAAATTAACTAGGGGATGATTAGCAAGAGTCTAGGATACATAGGACACGTACACAAGTCACTCAACAAATTCTAAAATATGGATTCCTGATAATCTGCTCTGCATAAATAATGTTCCTGGAAATTGTGTTTTGATAACCTGACACCTGCATCCTGGATTATGAATAAGACGAAAAGCATATATCTTATTTTATCCTGGAAATGCATTTTTGCATAAATAATAGTAAACTTGATATACAGAGCAGAAACTTAAACACAAGATAATAGAATAAGGATTGTTTGTAGATTTAGGCTAGAAAGTATTGGGCGGGGGAGAACAACATAAATACCACCTATGAAATCCTGCAATATAATAACAATATATAGCTGATCAGCAGTTAAGCTCTTTCATAAGGCCTTGCGAATTGAGTGTGTGAGGCTTAGCTCACTTTTCTGTTTTAAGCCCGAGAGAGGCAGGGCCGGATTATAACCCCGTGCCATCCTGTTCAAGTCACATGTACCTGAATATAAATTCACCTACTTCAGTTCAAAACCATCGAATGGGTGAATTACATAATTAATTTAAGCTCATAAGGGCAGGGCCAGATTCTAAGCACCGTGCCACCAAGTCACAGCTTGATCCCTGATATATGGGATTATTGGCGGGAAACTAGTTAAAGTGGTTATTTAAAGGTTGTTCTCCAAATTGCATCATCATTTAGGAAAATTGTTTGTGTATTGTGGTAGTAACATAAGGTATTATATTGCTTGAATTATTAGACACTATAGGAATACTAGTTTAGGAATTGCTCAAGTCATAGACACGACTATATGTTTCACCTCCTTATTTCCTGTACAAATATTACTCCTTCCTTGTCTTACTATCATATCTTTTATTTACTTACCGTTCTTGACCGAGGACTTGCTGTCGTTCTGACGACCTAGTATTGTTCACTAGGGGAGGATGAAGTATATGAAGAAATGTTACCTCTTTATAACGTGGACGAGGTCGAGGAATAATCTTCAAGTGATTCCAGAAAATGCAGTACCAAACATTTTTGTAGCTGAAACTATGTCTATTAAGGAGATGTTATTGTAAAGACTTATTCAGTAGTACTTTAGTTGGAGTGTATAACTTCAGTTGTAATAACTAAGTATTTTAGCATGACTTGCATCTTATTCAAAAAAATTATACAGGCAACAATCGTCGATACGGGTACGGTAGTATTCTTATGGGGCGTAGCCAGGAGATATAGTTACATACCCGGCTCACTGCATCCTGGGAAGCGGGGCGTGGTAAAGCGGCTTTATTCGCGAGGAGCAACATCCAGATTGAGTAGCCAACATCGTTCCTGTCATTAAGAAGAACGATAAAATTCGAGTCTGTATAGACTTTTGCGATTTAAACGTGGCTTGCCCAAAGGAAAAATTCTTCCTTCCGATCATAGACGTAATGATCGACAACACTAGTGGTTTCGAGCGTATGTCCTTTATGGATGGGTTCTCTGGCTATAATCAGATCAAGATATTTCTAGACGACGTAAAGCATACGTCCTTCCGAACACCAATAGGGGTATATTGTTACACAGTAATGCCCTTCGGTCTGAAGAATTCATGTGCGACATACTAGCGAGCTATGAGCACTATCTTCCACGAACATTTGCGTAAGACAGTCGAGTGTTATAATGATAACATTGCTGTCAAGAGTTGTCTTCAGGATGACCACCTCCATGACATGAAGGCAGTGTTCGACTTAATGCGAGCATACCAACTCAAGATGAATCCAACCTAGTCCTTTCTGAGAGTCTCCAGTAGAAATTTCTAGGGTTTTATAGACCCTGAGAAGACCAAGGCTATTCTTGATATGCACCCTCCGAAGAACCTTCGAGAGCTTTGTGGTCTGCAAGGAAGGCTGGCATACATCAGGAGGTTCATAACCAATCTCTCTGGCTGATGTCAACCCTTGACTCAGCTTATGAAGAAGGGAGTTTCTATGATGATATTCCAAACGAGGTGTTAGAGCTAACACGATGATGATAGTGACGTCAAAGGTTTATGATAATATTACAGACGAGGTGTTAGAGTCTAACACGATGACGAAAGAGTCTATTTGGCGAATGTTCTTCGATGGTGCTTCAAGAATAGGGCCCAAGGGCGATATTGTCACTTGAGTGGGGGTAGTATTAATTTTTTCTGATAACCTAGTCATTCAATGCGCTTATTCACTTACAGAGCCGTATTCCAACAATGTAGCAGAATATAACGCTCTCATTATTGGGCTTCAACTGACTAAACAGTTGGGGGTGGACTACCTAGAGGCCTACGGTGACTCCAAGCTGATATTCAATCAGGTCCTAGGCAAGTAAGAAGTTCGGTACAAGGACTTAATTCCTTACACCAAGCGCCACGATCAGTATAATATCCACCTTCACCAGATTCATCATAGAGCATGTACTACGGCTGCAAAATATTGAGGCTGACGCTCTTGCCGTCCTCACAGCTTCTTTGGCAGTCCCTATCAAAACCCAACAATCGGTCACAGTGATTGGATAAGAACTGGTTTGTCCTAGAAAAAACCTATGCCTATGTCTGAGCTACTTTGTGGAAATGGACATCAACATCAAAGACCGGAGGACCCCTTTTATAGACTATGCAGTATATGAAATCCTTCTAAACGACCCAAAGGAAGCCACTTCCATTAGAAGATGATCCCTCCAGTTTTATTATGATCCATCCACTAGGACGTTGTACCATCATTCGTATGACTGGCTCCTGCTATGGTGCCTATTGGACGCGAAAGAAAAACAAGTACTCCGTGAAGCTTACGATGGTGTTTGCTGTGCATATTAACCCGTCCCTAAGTTGTAGGATCATCTCCGACATGTGGTCTATTATTGGCCAACAATGGTAGCCGATTCTGTCAACTATGTAAAAAAATTTAGGATGCGTCAGATCCATGCAGACTTCATCCATCAACCTTCAGAATTCTTACACCCAACTGTGACGTCTTGTTTGTTTAAGGCATGGGAAATGGACATCATTGGACCGATTAGCCCACAGTCGTCGAAAGGGCACCAGTTCATTCTCACAATAATTGACTACTTCTCCAAGTGAGAAGAAGCCGTACCACTCGCTGAAGTAAAAACGGCAAACGTGATCAACTTTTTCAAACATCACGTCATCTACCATTTTGGACTACCTCGAAGGATTGTCCACGACAACAGTCCATAATTTGCAAACCATGCTTTCTACCGGTTTTGCGATAATATCTGAATTCAAAACATAGCTTGGGCGACCTATAATCCAGCAGCGAATGGACTAGCAGAAGCATTCAACAAGACCATCATAAAGCTACCAAAGAAGCTCGTCTCGTTTAATCAATATGACTGGAACAAGAAGCTTGGAAAATGTCTCTGGGCCTATCGTACAACGGTCTAAACCCCAACTGTTAGAACGCCGTTCTCCCTAGTCAACAATAGCAAGGCCGTGCTCCCTCTAGATGTCCAAATTCCCTCGCTCTGGGTGGCCCTTTCCAACCAGTTGATAGCTGACGACAACCACCACCGACGGCTACATGAGTTTAGAAGCACTCGACGAGAAGTGTCTCTTAGCTCAATATCGCATTGAGTTATATCAAGCACGCCTCTCCGGAGCTTTCAACAAACGAGTCAATAAAAAAGCATTCCAAGTGGGTGACCTCGTCTTAGCAGTAAGACCGATAATCATAACGCACAAGACACCCGAGAAATTACAAGCCAAACGGGAAGGCCCATTCGTTGTGGAATAAGTGTATTCCAACGACGCATACCTGCTTGAATAACCTAATGGAGACTTGCTGATGATGCCGATCAACGACAAGTTCCTCAAAAAGTACTATGTATAAGCTAGGTTCGTACTCCCCTATCCCTAGAGGGGTAGCTAAGATGTACAATATTTATAATTTGTTCATCCCCAACAAGTACGCACGCACAACACAATTTTTGTCCCCCATAATTTATTGTAAAAGCTATTATCTGTATTTAGGAGTCCTGAATACGCATTAAATAATGGATCCTCAAAAGCACCCCAGTGGAGCAGTCCTCGGGGCTAACGAAACACTTTCGTTTGGATCACTTAAAAAATAAGCTTACTCAGGCACTATTTTACGTCCACTCTACCTCTGAACTATTGTCTTGACATTCCTCCCATAGAGTAAAAATCTTATCATATTCACATAACCTCTGAATAGGATCCTTCTAGTGGAATTCTATGTTTTCCACGTCCACACTTCCTCTGAGCAAACATCCCTATTTGACTATCAATTGTCACATCCATAGTACCTCTGATGTCGGCTGTCATATGAATTTATCATTCGTACTTAACTTTAAGTAAGCCAGGGATGATAAGTCAACGAACCCTATCACGTCCATATCACCTCTGATAGGGCTTCATCTTGAACTTATTATTTGCACTCAAGTGCACAATAAATAATAGGTCCACTAAAATTCTTCAGTAGGATGTCCCTAATAGCTACAGTGTTGTACTACATCTACATTACCTCTAGTACAATATCCAAGTTCATACATAATTGTGACAAAAAGAAATTTTTTTATTTCTTTTTCATAATGAAAACAAAGAGAAAACTACATTGATGGTTCGCTAATGCCCCAATTAAAACAAATTAAGACAAAAGGGAAGGAAAAATGGAGGACAAGACTACTGATGCTATGCATCGGTACACATCTCTTCTATTCGCCCTCAAATCCTGGCAATAGCAGCGTCTACCCGTACTCTCTCTAGGTGCTCGGGCTCTCGAGCTATAGCAGCAGGGTCTTCAAAACGAGCATAAGCCTCATGCTTCTCTTACAGTTTCCTTAAAGTATTCTCAACAGCAGCAGAAGATTTAGCCACTTGGCTGGACCGCTCACAGATGGCCTCCCTTAAGGTCACTCTCCAGTGTATTGAGCTCAACCTGGAGTTGCCTGATCTGCTCTCTCACATTAGCTACTTCTTGGGTCAAGAAATCTTGCCGTATAAGGCTGGCCTCCCCAAGATCGTTTACCTTGTCTTACTCCACTTGCAGATTCTGGAGGTCACGCTTTAGGGCCTCCTTGCCCGTCACATAGAGCTTCTTCTCATGTTCTATGAACTCTAAAAGGAGACCATGCTCCTGAGTCACCATGACCGCCATATCTACTCGTTGTGCCCGTTGTAGCTCAGCCAAACACTGTTCTACCTCATTTAACTTCAGGCGCAGTAAGTCAGCAGTCTGTGTAAAATCGGGAAGAGTTCTTAGTGTATGAACTTGAACTATGGCACAGTGAAAAGACATGTTTCGCTCCAACACGCTTTGGACCCCTTACTTTAGCATCATGTAAAAGCTCTATACGGGGATTTGTACAGTGTCGTCAATCTCCTCAAGAGGGGACGGAGTTAAAGGAGGCGGAACAGAATCACTGACATGGCAACTGACACAACGATATTTTATGGTCAAGGAGGCAAAGTTGTAGCCGAGTTGCGACTAGCTGCTTTTCTTGCAACCAAGTCCTTTATAGTCGCAGGAAGTATCTTGATGCCAGGAAGCCTGGAAATAGCGACCGATGAGGCATCATGACCAAGAACATGCTCCCCGAGATGCCCCGTAGCTTTGGCACTCGAACACGTACCTGCATCAGTTTGCCCCATAGTAGCCTGGGAGGATGTCTCAGCATCCTCCGCTGCCGAAAGACCAAAAATAGGTTCCTCGAGAAGCCTCGTAGCTTTTAAATTTGGAGGTGCACCGGTATCAGATCGTCCGACGCCAGCTTGAGAAGATGATGGAGAAACCACTACGCCAGATGTATATATAGTAGAGAGCGGCTTCACAGTAGTCATCGAGGCAGATCTATCGGGAGGTGCTTCAGCTCTGGAAGAACGGGGGATGGACGCGGACCTTGTCCTAACAAGCCCATGCTCTTCCTCTTCCCCCACACCATTATCGGTCGTCACATTGATCATCTTCACGGGGGAGGAAGAGCTTGGGGAATCAAAGCAACTCGTGATTAACCTCACCCAAAGAACGAAGAATTGAAGCCAAAAAACTTTATCACTTATGAAGTTACAGAAAAATAAACCCGAAGGGGGAAACGGTGTCAGAGCTGTCCCCATGGCATCCAGATCATCAACTGAGATATTGGCCAAAGATGTGTCAGGCTCCCTGCATATCCCGTCCAAGATGTTCTCTTCCGCCGCCGCAACGATGGGCTTTTAAGCAACAACGTCAAGTTCGGAGGAGGATGACATTATCTTCTCTTCCCTATATGAAACCCCGAATATAGCAGCCCATTTGGGAAGTCTTCTCACTCCTGCTCCTGGTCTCTGCACAAATCCAGATAAACCAGGGAGAAGACTATCGTAAATGGTAAAAAGTAATAAAGCTAAAAGGTTTTATGGATACCACATTGGCATCAAGAAGGGGAGCCGATTGGTAAACCACCAGTGAAGGGGTCCTACCTCCTCTCTCACAATGTCCTAAGCAGAGGACCCAGTTCCTTTTCCAGGTTTTATCTCGGAAACCTCTCCAACTCGCGCCCTCTTGGAATGGAGAGGGTGGTTGACCACGACATACTTGCGCTTCTGAGAAGGAGGGTCATCAATAGCAGTCTCCTCCTAAGTCGTCAGGTCTGACTCAATCTACAAAGGCTGGGCAACACTTTGCCCTTCTCGGGCATTTTACGGCCTTTCTTCGATTGAGGCATCAATGTCGTGCCCTCAATGAAGCTCCTCTCGAGAACGAAGCCGGTTGGTAGGGCGTTCACTGTGCAATAGTTACTCCCCGTAGTCTACAACATTTTTGGTAAAACACCGGCTACGGGAAGCCGAAACTCAGCTTGCGTACCAACAGTAGTATAATAGCTCCACGCCTAAGCTCCATTGCAAAGATTGCCACAGTAACCGAGGAAAGCGATGGGTACCCAACAGAAACTGGCTGTATCCAAACTAACGGGCAAGCCGTCTAGGTATGTAAGGTTTCAATAAGATGGTGACCCAATTTTAATACACCAAGTGGCAGGGACGAATGACGAGAAGCCAGCGGAAGATCCTCTCTGACATGTTACGACCATCCACCACGTCGTCCCGATGAATAATGTTCCTCTCCTCTGCCGTGAACTCAGGAACGGTTGTAAAAATCGTCCACGGAAGATACTGCAAACCATCGCTGATAGAAGTGCGAGCAGGTGGCCGAAAGCCAGTCTCACGGCCGAGAGAATGAGATTGCGGCTAATCCTCTCTGTTGTGCCAGACCCCCCCAACAAATACAGAACTTCGCTGCCAGATCATCAAATACCCGGCTAGCAATGCCTTTTCAGACAGCTCGTGGGTATCTATAAGAAAATAACCAAGTTTCTCGCCGTCAATGGCCAATTTATGATACTGCTGAATCAAACTTGCATCGTCTTCTTGGGATTGGGGCCACCGAATATAAAACTTGTCCGTCCCTTTATCTTCAGTGAACAGGTAGTGGGTCTAGGTTGTGATATGGGGAGAAGTCCCTTCAGTGGAATTCCTCTTCTTTGACAACAACTGACAGATACTGTGGTGACACAACAACTCTTGGTACACCGCCAAAATTTTTGGGTTCTCCTTCTTGAGCTCCTCGAGTTCTTTATACTCTAGGTAGATTCCTCGTAGGGTACCTCACATCAAGGAAGCCGCGAAACTACGTGCATCTCGTGCAAAGCCAACCATATCTCACCGTCGGGCATGAAGAAAGTTTATGTACGACAGTTGTATATCTCGATCAGAGCAATGAATAAGGAGCGGTTCATTTCTATCTCGTAACATGTGCCCCTTACGGCGAAGAAAAATCCGACATCTCTGAGCTCTGGCTCATATGTCTTTAATACCCACATGGTTATGCGACACCACGAGGGATTGTAATGGGCCCAACTGAGTGTTCATAGCGAACCAGTTGGATACGACCCTTTCTTGTCAACTAGGTGAAGGACAGTGTTCACGGAATAAGCACTGAGGTTTGGTCCTAAGTCACTCCCGAAAACACCATGCATCAGTCCAAAGAGGGAATAAGATGGTGTCTCCTTTTGGCAGAAATTATCCCCCTTTTTCTTCCCGGTCCTGTGTCGGATTTTACCAACGAGAGCCCCTTCTTCCTCAGACGTCAAGTTCAAGTTCATTTTCCTTGAGCTCATGACTACCCTAAAGCCTGACAAGGGCAGGTATCGTTTGATGGAGGGGATGGACAGTTTTGTCTCGTGGTAGGTGAAGTACCAGTTCTCCCTGGATTTCCCCAGTTCAGCGAATGAAGTTGTCAGTGCATCCCCAAATAAAAAATATGGCTTCTTGAAGGTGGGGTCCCGCCCAACCGTAGCCTTCCCCGAATTCATCTGACCTAACATGAATAATTCAGTCTGGATGGCAATCAACGTTTGTCTTTCAAACAGGAAACCCCTACCAATCTGAACTCGAATAGCAGCAGCTTGGTCCACAAAGTTCATACTCAACAGGATGCGGCTATTACTAAGCACAAGTTCACCAGAAGGAGCTGTGGGCTGATTCACTACAAAGCAAAAAAGGGATGTGATTAGAATCATTGAAATGCTATTTGGAGTTTGCCATCAACGCATTACAGCAAAGGCTATGCGCATCATCATCAAATAAAACTCTGTACATGTTTTCATATGAGTTCTCATCTATGAGATAGAGTATGGCCAGCGCATGTTCTAGATGAGGTCCCTTCTATGCGGCAGAATCATGGTTGCCGCATGTTCATGACAAGCTTCATCTATGCGGCAGTCTTAGTCCGCGTAGGACAACTTCTCATCTATGCGACATACTCATGGAGGAAAACCCACGCATGTTCTAGACGATCTCTCGTCCATGCGGCAAGGTTGTGTCAAAAGTCTGCACATGTTCTAGATATCTCTCATCCATGCGACAGATGATGCAGAATTTGTCTATATGTTCCAAGTCATCATCTTCCTCGAAGAAACCCTATTCACGACCGGCTTCTGAACGTCGGAGGGAATCTTAGGGGTGTCGAACTCGCTGCCCTTTCCTTTGCGGGTCTTCTTGGCAACAGCAGTCTCGGTGGAGAAAACCTTACCTTTGTCGGTTTTATTAGCTGCAATAGTAGAGGAGGAAGCCTTTAGGGCCATGGCGGTCGGGCAAGGACATCGACGGGAAAAGAAGTCGAAGAAAGAAGAACTCGAGAAGACAAGTCCTCTCTATCCAATAGAGCCCCTATTTATAGGCAAAAATAGGCGGCTAAAGATGATAGTAGAGCCTTAATTTTTGTGCCTCCTTTGACCGTGTGGCAATCGAGGATGACGGTGAAGGCTTGGATTTTTGATCCGCCGTTATTTTTTGTGAACCGCCGCCTTGGAATCTGTGTAAAGACGGCTCAGAATCCCTAGAAATCTGCTCGGAGATCGAGCCAAATCTTTTTATTTAATGAAGATTTGACAGCTTGGCAAAATTATCAATGCGACAACGAGTGCATGCGACAAGCAAATTTGGCTGAAGGATCTTCATGTGATAAGCAAGCCATGCGGCTAAAGGATTCTTTTTCATGCTTCTTATTCAAAGTATTTCAAACTCATCCAAGTTTAAAATTTTTGATGGGGGTCTTGTAGAAGCATGAAAAATAAACTCAAAAACCATGCCCTCATGCTCTAAGTCGCAGGCACCAATGCGGCATGAGGCATATGTGATACCTAAAAGAAGAAAAAAAAGCATGCAACAAAAGGCCTAGGCGCATACGAATCTGACGCATGATGTCATTTCTGTCAGTCACAATATTTATGAATCTAACAAAAATTAATGACTCTGAAAGCCTCAATTTTGATGCTGACAGTAGACGTCGGTGCTTGCGTCACTGTCATAATTACCTTTGTCTATGTGAAGCATTATTGTGCCACATGTATACTATAAAGCTCTCCATGCGTCAAGGCTCTCCATACATCAAAGCTCTCCATTCATCAAAGACCTCCATGCGTCGTAGTCCTTATGTGGCCAAGGGTCCATGAGGCTAAGTTTTATGAGGCACAGCCCCTATGTGGTTCATCCTTCATGCGGCTCCATGACATCAAATCTTTCTGTTATAACTGAAGAGATCCTCAACAACCAGTGCTGGACATGTGTCGAATTGACCAAGTCACGCACACAACAGGTGAAGACAATCCAGATTACATGTCGAGGTCTCATCAACAACAAATTATTACTAATGCCACATGGCAGCCTAACCGTGACATGCACTTGCGATTCCAACTGCATTCTGTTAAGGATAGTCGTACGACAACTAGATAAGCGCGTATAGCATATGCACACACATAAGCCATCCAGCATAGATGGCTATAAATAGTAGGAATACATTCCCATACATAGGGAGAGGGAGACAGATACGTACAATGAGACGTAGAAAAAGCATACTCAGGAGCCTAGTTTTTGTCTTTTGTACCAGTGAGCCAGAGATCCAGCAAGTTCCTTCGTCGTCAGACCATCAACAGAGTAAAGGAGTCAACTGCTGTACTCAATCTCCATTGTCACACTCCCCATAATTTTAATTATACTTATATTTTTTGTTTAAGAACTCTTTGTACTCTTTGTTTTCAATATACAAAAATCGAGTTCCTAAAATTATTTTTTGTAACGGAACATTCATATAAATAACTTGTCCTTCCAAAATTTTAGAAAAATTATCTAAATTATTCCAAATATTTTCATTATGAGGGAAGAATAATAGAGTAATTGCATGGAGGAGACATTTCAAAAATTTGTGGTTGGGGTGATGGGACGCCAACTCTCATGGCGCATAAGAGTGGTGCCGCCAAGGGAGCGTGGTGGTTGGGCGCCAATTCCCGTGGCACCTAGTATTCTTGTAATTTAAAAAAATAAAATTATAAAAAAACCAAATGAGTCATTTAAATTTGTTTAATAAAAACCCGATTGGACATGCATATCTAAAAATAAAATAAAAACAAATCCTGATTGGACTAGCATATTATTCTAAGAATATAAAAACAAAATCGTGATTAGGACAATTCTTGCATATTAGTTTAAAAAATATGATTGTGATAATTCTTACATATTACTTTAAAAAAAACTTTAAAAAAATCC
Source organism: Iris macrosiphon (assembly GCA_036927795.1). NCBI lineage: Eukaryota > Viridiplantae > Streptophyta > Magnoliopsida > Asparagales > Iridaceae > Iris > Iris macrosiphon. Next base: position 65,735,705 of record JAYESA010000014.1, read on the forward strand.
TAGTTGGGATAATTCTTGAATATTATTTTTAAAAAATAAAAATAAAAATCCAGATTGGCATAATTCTAACATATTATTTAAAAGAAAAAAAAATCTAATTGTAATAATTCTTGCATATTATTTAAAAAATCTAAGAAAATCTTGATTAGGATAATCCTAATCGTCTGAAATTACCTAATTAGATAATAGTTATAGCAGTAAAATTTAATTAATTATACTATTAACTTGATAAAAATATTTATATTATAATATATTTAACTAATTATTATTTATATTAAGTAATTAATCTAATTAAGAATAAAAGTTTAATACTAACAATATAATTTTTGACTAAATGTTAAGTTTAAATATTAATTAATCTCTTATTTTTAATTATATGCAAGAATTACCACAATCATGATATGCCAGAATCATGTTAAGTAATTACTCTATTTCTTTTAAATAATATGCAACAATTATCACATTCTGGATATCTTTTAATTTTTTACGTAATATATCAAAATTATCTGAATAATGATTTATTTTTAAATTTTTAACTATTATGTAAGAATTATCCCGATCAGGATTTGTTTTTATATTTCTAAAATAATATGAAAGGAATATCCTATTTGGATTTATTTTTAAATTTTAATGATCTTTTATTTAAAAATAAAATAACGAGAATCCTAAGCAAGGGAGTTGGCGTCCCAAACTCCCGCTTCCTTGGGGGTGCCAACTCCGATAGTGCCTAAATCCCTAAACCCCTATGCATTATGGGAGGCACCCCATTCTTCCACCGTAATATTTTGAAACATCTCAATCTCCCTGGAATTCCTCTATTCTTCTTCCCTCCTACTAAAAATTCTCAAAATATTTTCAATCATTCTCCTCTTGTGATTTCTGCACGTACTAATTTTTGTTTGTTAGAGATGGTGGCATTTTGAAAGATAGAAGAAAGAGAAATATAAAATTTCCTCCAACGAAATTATTTATAATAAAATTGGATAAAACGAAAGAATATAGGATAAAATGTCTTGAACAAAATGTTCCGCCATAGGTTGCTGTGAAAATTTGACATTGCTCAAATTCTTTCATAGACTATGGTAAAAGTTTAGATAGACTCACCGCATGTCATGTTCCGAACCTGAAGGACCAAAAGTCACTATTGGACGTGATGTCGTGTAAGCCTAAGTTGTGCTTGTACAAGGCCATAACTTGTACAATAACAAAATAAGCTATTCAGAATCAAAAGCAGCAGCACAATATTGCAGAAAACTGAATGAACACAATAGTATAAGGAAACAATATCTTTATTGATAACTTTGAAATGATTACAAAGGTGTTAATATATTGGCAATTGGCTTACATCTCTCTTGAGCTATACCGAATTACAATGATATTATTCCATACATTATATCCCTATATACAAAAGTATCTCAAAATATCTTGATTCATCTTAAGGCATCTCCTTCTAATTTTTGGCTCTTGAGGATGAGGATCTGCTATCACTTTGGACAATCCAGTAGGACACCCGAAACCTACAGAAAAATTGGTGGGGGGGGGGGGGGTTAAACACTTTGGAGAAAGCACTGGTGAGGAACAAAAACAACACCCTCTGAAACCATTACTTAATGTGAGAAAATATTGTATTATTAGCGATCTTGCTACTTTTACCTACGTTCATTTCATGCTGTACAGGATCAGAGTCATATTACTTCCTTTTAAAAAATCTTTGAAAACCAGATTTCATAATCATTTCTAGCATGCAGAAGGGATATTTTATGCATGATATTGAATTCACTTCTATCTTGGTGTGCGCATCATGTTTCGTGAGCTATATTCATTATCTTAAGTACAATAACAACACTCATTTATTCAGTTCTTTCTATGAGCATGATACTATCATTTCTTATGAGATAACTTCTTTTCATTAACAATTAGTAGCATTATATGTGAACATGATAACAATATTTCATGTAAATAGAGACTATTCTTAGGAGCAGTATGTAATAGAAAACATAATCAATGATAATCACTTATTCAGTAATTCTTATCCACGATCGACGGTTATCCCTGCAACAGATAAGTGTTAGTGACAGTTCATAATCACATAAGTTCTCTATTCGTCTCTACATCAAACAGTTAGGCTTGTAAGAAGGTTAAACCTATCATGCTACTGTCATGCCCCAGTCCCAAAATATCGAGGGACTAGACATGTGGCAATGGCCAGCAGCACACACCGATGGACAAACCCAAATTAATGGATCCATCAGGGTGTACTTAAGCTGTAATACAACAATAAGGGTCTACTAATCTCATCCACAAATGAATACATCAATATCAACAAAAGAAAAATATAAACATCATCAAGTCACAAGTAAATAAATCGGGAAACAACCCGATAACCAGTCTGATACAATTTGTTCATTAAACAAGAATTTTAATAGCATCAAAGACTGAGTATTGTCACTACCGTATTTTCTAGAAAAGGATATTTTGGTTATTTTATAATTAATTGAATATTGTGCATGTTAAATATTTATTTATTATTAGCATGATAGATTTATTTTTTTGGACTGTGTTAATTGACCTAACTAGTTTAGTTTAGACTCATGGACCAACATGTATTAATTGTTAGAATTGAGCCCAACTAGAAAGCCCATTAATTAGGAGGATGAATTAATTAAATCATTAGACTAGAAGCTTTCCTTCTTAATTAATTTCTTCATGAGAGGCCCCAAGGGATATTTTAGACTTTACATAGTAGCTTGAGGGAGGGGGCAAGTGAGGCCTATATAAAGGGGATGAAAACATTCTCTCTTCATTTTTTATTCCAAATCTAGATCTAGAATTTCCCTCAACCAAATTTTATCAAATTTCTACCAAATTTTCATCCAATTACTTCTTAAATCACCATTGGAGACTAAAAGAGCAAGGATCTAGAAGGAGGAAGCAAGAATCTACAAAGAGGAGCAATGATCTACAAGTTGGAAGCTAATTTTACCAATTTTGGAGGTTTCATTGGGAATCCATCTCCCAATAGGTATAATTTAGTTTTTCCCCTTAAAATAGCTTCTAAATCTGAGATTTAATCATGAATAATCAACCCATATGTATGTACTACCCATAGGATTTAGTTTTGTGTTCATAGGAGACCTATGGAGAAAGTTATGGTACTTTTTGTGTCAATTTTGGGAGAATTTCGAAAATAACTTTTGTTGTATGTGTCAATTGATCCTATAGATCAATTTGGCATATATTTATGTGTTTGGGGCTAGTGTCGTGTCCACAATTGGGTACGTGTAGGTCGTATCCCAACAATTTGGTGATACGTATTATTTTTGGGATTTTCCCTCCGACACGGAACTTTGTACATGTCGTATTTTGACACGGACACATAGATCTATATTTGACACTTTGTTTTGTTCATAAATATTATATATGATTTGTTTGTGTCCTTCGGGGTACAATTGGATGTGTGGTGGACTCATGTCGCATGCGTATCCTAGATCTAGTGGGATACGGTGTGGTACTCTCCAATTGTTGTGTGTTTATGTGTAGATCTAATTAATTATGCTTTAATTCTTGAATTATAATTGTGTATGTATCTATATATATTATATATGTATTATGTATATTTATAATAGTGTTTATTGTATCATAGATCTATGTATTATATATGTATTAATAGAATATATATTATGTAGCTTTCTTCTACATGCATTAATATATATGTTATAATATATGTTAGGGATGTAAATATATGTATATGTTTTATATAATATATGTGTATGTTTAATTAAGTAATTAGATTATTTATAGTTATTATATGATTATTTATATATATATATATATGTATGTAGATATATATTTATAAGTGGTAGCATATGTATATATAATATAGTAGATATATTTATATGTGGTTATATATATAGTTATATTATATATTGTTATGTATTTATATTATTGTATGATTATATATATGTATACATATATGTATAGTTATATATACATATTACTATATATGTGTGTGTGTATGTTACTATGTGGTATTTTATACAATTTACTATGTATAAGTATATGTATAGTTATATATAGTTTTATATGTATATCGTATAAATATATATTGTGGGTTATATATATATGTATTTAAATATATATTGTATAAATATATATTGTGGGTTATATATATGTATTTAAATATATATTGTATAAATATATATGGTGGGTTATATATATATATATATATATATATATATATATATATATATATATATATATATATATATATATATATATATTTTTCAGCGATAGTAGTCAGCGACAGTTGCAGAAAACTGTCGCTGAAACAACAGTGTATCAGCAGGGTATCAGAAGCTTCAGCGACAATGCAGAAAACTGTCACAAAAACTGCAGTGTATCTATATACACAACAACTTTCTGCGACAGTGGACAGGGTATTTAGCGACAGTTTGGCAGTTTTTAATATATTAGATATTAATATATATATATATATATGTATATATATATATATATGGTAATTAATATATATATAAATATGTTCATAATTGCTATTTGTATTATAGTATACGATATATGTATATATTTAGTTGTAGCATATAAATTTATTAGAATAGTTAGTATATTTTAGTTATCAATTGTTATGAGTATCTTGTATATATTATATATTTGTAGGTATGTATGTACGTATATATGTATTAATAGTTAGTGTGTAGTTGGTAGTTATTATTATTCTATTAGTACATACTAGAGTTATATTGGATTGATATATGTAATTATTGATGGGTAGTTAGTATATATATGAGATTTTGGCAAATACCTTGAGATACCAAGGTAAGTATCAAGATATACCAAGGTATGAGTAGTAGGTATTGGCATAAGTAATAGGATAGTTGTAAACTAATTATGGGTTGGTATTAAGGTGACTAAAATAAGGTATATAGTATTATATAAATATTAAATATATAGTAGTTTATAATTATTGTTGGGTAGTTAGTATAATTAAGGTTTTGAATTTACCTTGAGATGCCAAGGTAAGTATCAAGGTATTGGAGAATAATCAAGGTATTGGGTTTGGATATCAAGATATAGGTTTAGTATTGCGATACCAAGTTGGTTCGAAACCAAGGTATCCATTTAGCATTTGTAATTAGGATTTTATATATATAATATTGTTTGATATGTACATATGTGTTATATTTATCCCTTGTTTGTGTATCCTGAGATACGGTATCTTAGTATCCTAGGATGTAGCTTATATGGCCTAGATTCATAATATGTGAGCCCAATATCTTTGAGTTAGACTCATGCAACCTAGAAATAGGTAGTTGGCCATAATTTGACTATAGTTGACCATAGTTGACTTAGAATTGACCTAGTTTGACTTTTGACTTAGAAATAGTTTTATGACCTAGAAATTGACTAGTTTAATTTATTTTTCTTCCCCAAAACTTGTATTAATGCAATATTTCATACATAGGTCTGTGACACTAGTTCGGACATCATTTTTCATTATTTGCTCTGGACCACAGGCGAGTACATTCTCTGATAGTTTCCATTATTTGATTACCACTATAATTCAAGTATTTAGAAATATTACTTATGATTCTTGACACGATGGTACACGGATTGGTATTCTTATTGGATCGTCAGTCATGGGATGTTACCTTTATTATGGAGATGGTATCGGATACTGTCCTTGTTGGTATTGGATAACATTGAATATTATAGATTAAACATTGGATACATTGACTAGTGACGTGTCATGATTCGATCCATCATATCAGTCGGGGCGGGGAAAATACCAATTAAATATGTGAACAAGAAACTATCAGCTAGTAGTATAATCATTGGCTACTAACTAACCATGCAATTCATGTATGGTTGAGTTAGCTCCTTAGTGTAATCACTGAATCTCCTAGGCCGATCACATATTTAGTTAGTATCTCAAATCACATAGTTATTGTAGATTCCATTATTCAGTTCATTAATTACCTTGTTCTATTCTGACATTATAGTTTATTCCTTTATTCTTGTACGCATTGATTATATTCTGTTGTTAGTATTGCCTATTCTCTCATTGTTCTTGATTATCAGTTATATCCTCATCGTAGATAGTATCTTCTATTCTACTGCTTTATAGTTTTTGTCAATTAATTGGAACTGCTATTGGGTTGTACTTTGCGCCATTCCTGACTGGAAAACATTTTTCAGAGGATACGGAAGATTGGTGTCCGACATACTACGGACCTCAGCCTATAGATGGTGCAGACTTGGACCCACTAGTTCTGGAGTGACTGTCAAGAGATTTAGCCAGATTCACTAGTTAGCATAGTTAGTTCTCTTTAGCATTTTGGTACCGGATTTATTTCCGGCATATATTTGTGTTTGGATATTATTTCTATTTGTTGTTGTTATATTTTTAACTGCTTAGTTATGTTAGACTTCTGTGATATCTTCTCGTGCCATAGTAATGTGATTGAGTATTGTGTCGAACTAAGTTGATTATACTCTCATCTTGGAGTTGAGATATTATTGGAGGTTTATGCTTTATAGTGAGATAATTAGATAGTATAGTTGACCAAGACAGCATTCTACCGCCGATGCTACGACGTTGGCTGGGCGTTATTTTCGACTTGCATTCCTACACCGGGTGTGGGTCGTGACACATTTTTAGTGGTGGCCCATACAGGTCAGGCTTCACAATATTGCGATATCGTGGTAGTGCGATGACTTAGTTGTACTACTGGAAGCCTGCGATAGGATATAGGACATAGGATACTAGGAAGAGAGAGGGATACTCAATCATAACTAGGAATTCCAATCTGAATTGAATCGCTACTTTTGATTCCTTCTGAATACTTTTGTCCTTCCTTGATGATATCTTATCTTGTGTCGAATTGATCTTCTTTGTTTCGATCTGTCTTCAGGATGCCGCCAAAGACTAGATCTCATCGATCGGGAGCAGTTTCTGCGAGGTCTGCCACCTCTCATTCTTCCACTCAGGCAGTAGGGTTTGTACCTCCTACGACATCAGTTCACGTAGGAGTCTCGGCTGCCTTCGGGGGTTCTCCTCCACCTGTTCCGAGGACTACTCCAGTTGCTTCGGAGGGACTTCCACCACCTCCATTTTCAGGAGATACCGCGCCGATGGTTGCACTGTTTAGAGAGATAATAGAATTACAGAGGGCACAGATAGAAGCCCAGCACATACAGTCAGATTTGATACGGCAGAGTATGGAAAACGCCCATCAGATAGCTATAACAGCAGTTCAGAAAGAGGCTCCTCCACAGCCACAGGATATTCAGATCAAGCCAGGCAATATTCAAAATTTCAAGAAGCTTGAGCCTCGAGTTTTCAAGGGTACAGAAGGTATAGTCTATGCTGACGATTGGCTTGAAGATATCGAGCGACTCATGAAGGTGTCCCGTCTTGCGGAGGATATGAAGGTTGAGGCGGTAGGACTTCAACTGTTCGATGTTGCCCGCACTTGGTTCAGGAATGAGCCAATTCTTACTGATGCGGGACAGTCTTGGGAGATATTCAAGGATCTCTTTAAGAAGAAGTTCTTTGCTCGGATGGACAGATTGGAATTAGAAAGGCAATTTGAGATCCTTACACAAGGAAGTCCGTAGAGGAGTATGTCGCAGAGTTTGGGAGGCTGAGCCGATTTACGGAGTACTTGGTGAGAGAGCCAGAAGTTCAGGCTATCCGTTTCTGCGAGGGTCTGAATTGGGAAGTGAAGATTCTCATTCCGTCTTTCTACGAGACGTATTCTGAGATACTTTCGGAGGCACGCAAGGTCGAGCGGGAGTGAAACTTGAAGCCGAAGAGGGACCGTGATATGTTTGGGGGTGACAGTAGCAGTACGGGACCGACAAAGAGGCCGCAATTCCAACAACAACAGTTTCCAGTACAATTTGGAGCCTATCAGCAGCAATATCAGATGCCAGAACCTATTGTTGCTCCAGTACTAGCTCCAGTACAGCAGATACTACAGCAGCCTTAGAGACAGGTGCAACAAGCTCCTCAATGCACCTATTGCAAGAAGACTGGGCACACTTAGGAGATGTGTCGGAAGAGACTTGGAGCATGCTTACATTGTGGATCAATGGAGCATATGGTGAATGATTGTCTCTGGACAATTCAACGTGCAGGCCAGGATATCGATCGAGGGCAGAGAGGTGGAGTTAGTCGACCTGTAGCACCACAGATTGCTCATCACCCGCAGAGGGAGCTACCTCGGCAGGGCGGAGCATTTACGATGACGGTCGAGGAGACCAATACTACAGGTGATGGGTTAGAGAGTCTGTTCTTTCTTTCTGTTCCTTTCATCTATTTTGATTGATTGATTCTTTAGTACCTTTTGGATGCTTGTGTTATATATTTAGTGTAGCTATAGAATACCCTGACAGAGACAACAGCAATAAGACAGGTGGAGACCATGACCATGCATGTTATTCTTTGTATAGGACTGTTCTTAGTGAGATAAGACCTTATTAGACTATGATTGCTGGAGTTTTGAACTAGAAGGAGTACGATCACCCTTAAATTTCAAGGACGAAATTATTTTAAGGGGGATAGACTTGTCACTACCGTATTTTCTAGAAAAAGGTATTTTGATCATTTTATAATTAATTGAATATTGTGCATGTTAAATATTTATTTATTGTATTATTTATTTATTATTATCATGATAGATTTATTTTTTTGGACTTGTGTTAGTTGACTTAACTAGTTTAGTTTAGACTCATGGACCAACATGTATTAATTGTTAGAATTGAGCCCAACTAGAAAGTCCATTAATTAGGAGGATGAATTAATTAAAGCATTAGACTAGAAGCTTTTCTCCCTAATTAATTTCTTCATGAGAGGCCCCAAGGGATATTTTAGACTTTACATAGTAGCTTGAGGGATGGGGCAAGTGAGGCCTATATAAAGGGGATGAAAACTTTCTCTTCATTTTTTATTCCAAATCTAGATCTAGAATTTCCCTCAACCAAATTTTATTAAATCCCTACCAAATTTTTACCTAATTACTTCTCAAATCACCATTGGAGACTAGAAGAACAAGGATCTAGAAGGAGGAAGCAAGAATCTACAAAGAGGAGCAAGGATCTACAAGTTGGAAGCTAATTTCACCAATTTTTGAGGTTTCATTAGAAATCCATCTCCCAATAGATATAATTCAGTTTTTCCCTTAAAATAGCTTCTAAATATGAGATTTAATCATGAATAATCAACCCATATGTATGTACTACCCATAGGATTTGGTTTTGTGTTCATAGGAGACCTATGGAGAAAGTTATGGTACTTTTTGTGTCAATTTTGGGAGAATTCCGAAAATGACTTTTGTTGTGTCTGTCAATTGATCCTATAGATCAATTTGAAAAATGTTTATGTGTTTGAGACTAGAGTCGTGTCCACAATTGGGTACGTGTAGGTCGTATCCCAACAATTTGGTGATACGTGTTGTTTTGGGAGTTTTCCCTCCGACACGGGACTTTATACATGTCGTATTTTGACACGGACACATAGATCTACATTTGACACTTTATTTTATTCATAAATATTATATGTGATTTGTTTGTGTCCTTCGGGGTGCAATTGGATGTGTGGTGGACTCGTGTCGCATGCGTATCCTAGATCTAGTGGGATACGGTGTGATACTCTCCAATTATTGTGTGTTTATGTGTAGATCTAATTAATTGTGCTTTAATTCTTGAATTATAATTGTGTTTGTATCTATATATATTATATATGTATTATGTATATTTATTATAATGTTTATTGTATCATAGATCTATGTATTATATATGTATTAATAGAATATTTTTATGTAGCTTTCTTCTACATGCATTAATATATATGTTATAATATATGTTAGGGATGTAAATATATGTATATGTTTTATATAATATATGTGTATGTTTAATTAAGTAATTAGATTATTTATAGTTATTATATGATTATTTATATATATATATATATATATATATATATATATATATATATATATATATATATATATATATATGTATGTAGATATATATTTATAAGTGGTAGCATATGTATATATATAATATAGTAGATATATTTATATGTGGTTATATATATAGTTATATTATATATTATTGTGTATTTATATTATTGTATGATTATATATATGTATACATATATGTATAGTTATATATACATATTACTATATGTGTGTGTGTATGTTACTATGTGATATTTTATACAATTTACTATGTATAAGTGTATGTATAGTTATATATAGTTTTATATGTATATCGTATAAATATATATTATGGGTTATATATATGTATTTAAATATATATTGTATAAACATATATATATTGTGGGTTATATATATGTATTTAAATATATATTGTATAAATATATATTGTGGGTTATATATATGTATTTAAATATATATTGTATAAATATATATGGTGGGTTATATATAAGTATTTATATATATATTGTATATATATATACATATATTTTCAACGACAGCAGTCAGCGACAGTTGCAGAAAACTGTCGCTGAAACAACAGTGTATCAGCAGAGTATCAGAAGCTTCAGCGACAGTTTTTAGTGACAGTGCAGAAAACTGTCACAAAAACTGCAGTGTATATACACAGTAGCTTTCTGCGACAGTGGACAGGGTATTTAGCGACAGTTTGACAGTTTTTAATATATTAGATATTAATATATATATAGATATATATGTATATATATATATTGTAATTAATATATATAAATATGTCCATAATTGCTATTTGTATTATAGTATACTATATATGTATATATTTAGTTGTAGCATATAAATTTATTAGAATAGTTAGTATATTTTAGTTATCAATTGTTATGAGTATCTTTTATATATTATATATTTGTAGGTATGTATGTACATATATATGTATTAATAGTTAGTGTGTAGTTGGTAGTTAGTATTATTCTATTAGTACATACTAGAGTTATATTGGATTGATATATGTAATTATTGATGGATAGTTAGTATATATATGAGATTTTGGCAAATACCTTGAGATACCAAGGTAAGTATCAAGATATACCAATGTATGAGTAGTAGGTATTGGCATAAGTAATAGGATAGTTGTAAACTAATTATGGGTTGGTATTAAGGTGACTAAAATAAGGTATATAGTATTATATAAATATTAAATACATAGTAGTTTATAATTATTGTTGGGTAGTTAGTATAAATAAGGTTTTGAATTTACCTTGAGATGCCAAGGTAAGTATCAAGGTATTGGAGGATAATTAAGGTATTGGGTTTGGATATCAAGATAGAGGTTTAGTATTGCGATACCAAGTTGGTTCAAAACCAAGGTATCCATTTAGCATTTGTAATTAGAATTTTATATATATAATATTGTTTGATATGTACATATGTGTTATATTTATCCCTTGTTTGCGTATCCTGAGATATGGTATCTTAGTATCCTAAGATGTAGCTTATATGGCCTAGATTCATAGTGTTTGAGCCCAATATCTTTGAGTTAGACTCATGCAACCTAGAAATAGGTAGTTGACCATAATTTGACTATAGTTGACCATAGTTGACTTAGAGTTGACCTAGTTTGACTTTTGACTTAGAAATAGTTTTATAACCTAGAAATTGATTAGTTTAATTTATTTTTCTTCCCCAAAACTTGTATTAATGCAATATTTCATATATAGGTCTGTGACACCAGTTCGGACATTATTTTTCATCATTTGCTCTGGACCACAGACGAGTACATTCTCTGATAGTTTCTATTATTTGATTACCACTATAATTCAAGTATTTAGAAATATTACTTATGATTCTTGACACGATGGTATACGAATTGGTATTCTTATTGGTCCGTCAGTCATAGAATGTTACCTTTATTATGGAGATGGTATCAGATACTGTCCTTGTTGGTATTAGATAACATTGAATATTATAGATTAAATATTGGATACATTGGCTAGTGACGTGTCATGATTCGATCCATCATATCAGTCGGGACGGAGGAAATACCAATTAAATATGTGATCAAGAAACTATCGGCTAGTAGTGTAATCATTAGCTACTAACTAACCATGCAAGTCACGTATGGTTGAGTTAGCTCCTTAGTGTAATCATTGAATCTCCCAGGCCGATCACATATTTAGTTAGTATCTCAAATCACATAGTTATTGTAGATTCTATTATTCAGTTCATTGATTACCTTGTTCTATTCTGACATTATAGTTCATTCCTTTATTCTTGTACGCATTGATTATATTTTGTTGTTAGTATTGCCTATTCTCTCATTGTTCTTGATTATCAGTTATATCCTCATCGTAGATAGCATCTTCTATTCTACTGCTTTATAGTTTTTGTCAATTAATTGGAACTGCTATTAGGTTATACTTCGCTCCATTCCTGACTGGAAAATATTTTTCAGAGGATCTGGGAGATTGGTGTCTGACATACTACGGACCTCAGCCTATAGATGGTGCAGACTTGGACCCACTAGTTCTGGAGTGACTATCGAGAGATTTAGCCTGATTCACTAGTTAGCATAGTTAGTTCTCTTTAGCATTTTGGTACCGGATTTATTTCCGGCATATATTTGTGTTTGGATATTATTTCTAATTGTTGTTGTTATATTTTTAACTGCTTAGTTATGTTAGACTTCTGTGATATCTTCTCGTGCCATAGTAATGTGATTGAGTATTGTGTCGAACTAAGTTGATTATACTCTCATCTTGGAGTTGAGATGTTATTGGAGGTTTATGCTTTATAGTGAGATAATTAGATAGTATAGTTGAACAAGACAGCGTTCTACCGCCGATGCTGCGGCGTAGGCTGGGCGTTGTTCCTGACTTGCATCCCTACACCGGGTGCGGGTCGTGACAAGTATAGAAGAAATATATACTCAGAAAAAATCCTCGGCAATCACCTAGTCCTCGGTTCCTGGTTCTGCTCCATTGTATACACCTGTTCCTGCTTCTGCTATTGCTCCTGTCCCATATACCTCGGGGTAGATCTCGTCTGCTGTACTTGGGGACATAATCCAGATCCAGGTCCTCAGGGGACATAGCAAGGTACAAAATAACTCAAGCCAAAAATAATGCAGTGCAGCAATAAATGAATAGGGTAAACTATATAACCAGCTAAGTGACATGCACGATGAGAGCATCACTAAAACTCAAGCTGAGACCACTACAAGCTCAGTGTCGGGGAGCCGGTAGCGGTAATATCACGTAATGGGTTAAACTCGATTTTAGAGTCTTGAGCACCGCATTAATAAGGGTTTATATATATAGTCATCCTGTAGTTTGTGTGTCTCTCCCCACCCAATGTAATCATACGTCTCATGTCCATGTCACGCAAGATCATATCTAATGCAGCAAGTCATATAATATCTAAGCAAAAGAATATGTCATGAAACCTGTAACCTATACAGAATTACCATGAATATCTCAGAAAGATTCTGTCTCATGAATAGTGTCAGGTGTCCTGGGTTATGACGTACTTGATAATGCAAGCACGAGAATGTATAGGGTCTCGATATCCATGTCTAGGTGACATTACACAACTCTGCGTACAATGTTGACACCCGAATATTATTCGGACGCTAAATATTGTCACACGGTCCTAGGTTAAGCATGCACAACATATAAATAAGTTAAGACAACGATATGAAGCAGGTACTGCAAGTTTTGGCAAGGTACACTTACCTGGGGTTCTGACTCCAACTATAGCTCTGGTACCAGTGGGATTTTTCGGTACTCCTCCGATTGTTGAAATAAACATCACCATCAGATTCAAAAAATATCAACTAACTTGAAACGCCTGTCCTTGAGTCCAATTTGGACACATGGGCAAAAATGACAGTTTTTGGTCAGAGCGGGATCCACATGTAGCCCGCTTCGCACCAAAAAATGTGTCAGAGACAAAGTTCTCCAAATTTGTCAAACTTAGTGTCAACAATTCCAGACCGATGATACGAACCCAATAGAACGTCCATAACTGGATTCCGATGAGCCGATCACAAAATCGCCCGTCTAGTGGAACCGCGGGGCCCACGATACGCGATTTTGTCAACGTTCTCAGAATCGAACCAAACTTGGGTCACAGGACTAGCGTATTGCTATGAGTCCGATGGCACAAGTTTTGTCTCGATCCGACGTGTGTACACGAAGTTACAACGAGTTCCAGAACAGGGCCGATACGGGGCATTGTCGACGGATACGCGTTGATTCCGGTGTGCACGCACATCCAAATCAACTTCTGCAAAATCCCACAAGTCCGTATTAACGGAGCGCACCTTTCGGTGAAGTTCGCACATGACCAAGTCGTCCCGTTTGGCGGGACGCACTCAGTTCCGGGGAAAAATAGGGTGTTAATTTTTCTGTTTTTGGATCACAGTTCGCGATCACCACAGGACGCGACTCACCGAGCGGGTTGCACGGGTATCGAGAGGGTCACGCAGGGTTCGTGTCACAACAGACGAAACGAAAAATGGGGCAGCAAGGAGAGAGAAAAGGCTACCTGAACAGGGCTCCGCAGAACTAAGATTCTCGTGTCCGCGAGGCGACACGACTCGACACGGCGGGGGCTAGGGCACTGTGCTGCGGCTGGGGGCGCCGGGGCTTCGCCGGAGGAGGGGCGGCTCGGGCGGAGGCGACCGGGGATGGCTCAAGCGGATGCGCTGGGCGGCCAGGGCTGTGCTGGCGGGCCGCTCCCGCTGCTGCTGCTGCTGCTGGCGAGGTCGGCCAGGGATAGCTCACCGGGGTTGCTCGTGGAGGAAGTCGGAGGGCGGCGGGGACGGCTCTGGGGGAGCTCGACGGATCGGGGTCGAGGCGTAGAGGCGAGGGCTGGAGGAGAAGGTGGCTGAGGGCGGAGCAGCGGGGAGATCTGTGGCAGCGGGCGGCGGGTGGAGACGACGGTGGCGGACGGGGGTGACGGGAAGAGAGAGGAGGAGGTCGGCGGGCTTTATAGGAGGAGCAGGGAGGGGGAAAGGCGACCGTCGGCGGCGGTTGCGGGGGAGAGGAACCGAGGGGTCGCCAGCGGTTGCGGGGAGGCCGAGCGGCACCGGGAGCGGAGCAGCCGGCGGTTGCGGGCGGAGGCGGCGGAACCGAAGTGTCGGGGGTTAGGTTTAGGGTTTCCGGGTCGGGTCGGGTCAGAGGGTCGGGTTGGTTAACGGGCCCGGATCCGACCCTCTAGGGTTGGGCCCGGTTCAGCTAGACCGGGTCCGGTCTGATTCGGTTCAATTGGAAATAAACCGGGTTTATCTAGGATTTATTTTGGTTTAATAATTAATTACTTTTTAGGTCTTTAAAAATATTTTTGGGGTCAAATAAATTCCAGTAAAATTATCCTATGTCAAATATTTTATTTTACACCCAAAAATATTATTTTCATAATATTTTAATATTGATTAATATCTTTTAAAAATTATTTAATTATAAAATACCTTGGTTTTAATTAATTAAAAATCCCAAAAAACCCCAAAAAATTCCAGAAAAATTGTAAAAATTTGATTTTTAAATTTCTGAAAAAATCAGGGGATTTACAGCTACCTAACTCTATGATAATCCATAGGTAATCCATAATTAGCAGCTATGACTCACGGTTCAGCTCTGCACTAATATGCGCGAGCATTAGCAGTTGTGACTCATGGTTCAGCTTTGCACTAACATACGCGAATGGTAGCATCTATGAACCACGGTTCAGCTTTTCACTAATAGACACAACACCCTACTTGATCGCAAGGACCGTCCCTTAGGATGCTCTCACAATCTCTCCCGGGCTGATCGATTCCCAGTGCCCCAAAAATCGTCAAGAGACTATTACCTTGTGTACAAGTTGTCCGAGACCAATGCATGAATATAATTTCTATCAGATAAACTCTACGATGCAAACAACCAAGGAACAAGCAAGATTTTCTATCTTTTATCGTCTTTTCGATCAAGCGATAGGGCCGATAGCTCTTTCCTTTTCTAATAGCCACACCACCAAGATCCCGTAGGACCGATCCTCAGGGTGTACTATTAGTCTACTTGCAATGATACATGTATTTCATACAGTTCTATCTTTGCAGCAAACAATAATGAAACTTGTGTCAATATTACTTGTATAAAAGCATAGCAACAGTTCTTATCTCTTGTAACTAAGCATGTCATTCTTCTCTTGATTAACATACGATAGGGACATATAATATTCTTTTACTCTAGTTTATTGGCATGGCAGGGGTTCGTTTGATAGCAGTGACAGTGTAACTTAGCATGCAGTATTCTTATCTTGACTTAATATAGCAAGGGTTCTTTCATTTGATAAGCATCCAACTTCTCTTGTTAAGCATATAAGGTCAAGTTCTATCATTCTTCTTTATGAATATTGGTCTTCTTAGCAACAAGCATTTATTCAATCAGATTTTTATTAAGCATGAAAGAATCAGAAAGTAAAGTTTTGTCCGCTCACCATGATCTATCGTCTTTGTCCCAACAAGAAAGCTCTTCATGAAGGCTTCCTCTCGAGCCAGCAATCGATCTCTCTTGTACATAGTACCATCGCGG
The DNA here is from genome assembly GCA_036927795.1 of Iris macrosiphon. Classification (NCBI taxonomy): domain Eukaryota; kingdom Viridiplantae; phylum Streptophyta; class Magnoliopsida; order Asparagales; family Iridaceae; genus Iris; species Iris macrosiphon. Next base: position 65,752,269 of record JAYESA010000014.1, read on the forward strand.
AGCGGGGCACTACATAGTTTCAAAAGCAGTGACAATATAACTTTAGCATGTAGTATTATTATCTTGACTTAGCATAGCAAGGGTTCTTTCATTTGACAAGAATCCAACTTCTCTTGTTAAGCATACAAGGTCAGGTTCAATCATTCTTCTTTATGAACATTAGTCTTCTTAGCAATAAGTATTTATTCAATCAGATTCTTTATTAGGTGTAAAAGAATCAGAAAGTGAAGTTCTGTCTACTCACCATGATCTGTCATCTCTGTCCCAATTCATGAAGGATTTCTCTCGATCCAGCAACCGATATCTCTTGTACATAGTGTCATCGCCGAGCAGGGCACTACACTGCATGCATGCAAGAATGCATGGAAAAATTTCTAAGCACGTTAATAAGTCATGCATGCAAGCTTATGGCGGAAGAATGCATGCAAGCTTATGTGAGCTCCTTGCATGGACTTGCTTGCATGCATGCACCGTATAATAACCACATTAATAAGTCCTTGCTTCAAAAGCTTATGTGAGGTCTTTGCATGGACTTGTTTGCATGCATGCACCCCATACTGACCATGTTAACCATGCATCAAAATTTTGCCAAAATTTGAGGCTCAAATTTTGCCATAACCTATGGCTGAATTTGAGCAATATCAAATTTTTGCCATAGCCTATGGCAAAACATTTCATTTCAGACAATTTTTTCTATATTCTTTCGTTTTATCTAATTTTATTATAAATAATTTCATTGGTGTAATTTTTCTGGCAGATAAATAAAAAAAATCATTTTTTGCAAGTTTTTACAAGCTCAGTAATTTCTAAAATTTAATAAACTTATTTAAAAAATGGAATTAATTTAGTGTATGTAGGGCTAGTTCGGATTAGAATTATGTTTCATCCGGGATTCGGTTTGGTTGCAAACATAAAGGACGAGCCAAATGATTTCATTTCCAGATGAGCATTTTCTTAAACATGTTATTCATTTTGGTGCTCAAATGTACGTTTTTGAAATGTTTGTCCAAACCGGAAATGAATATTTGAACAAACAGAATAAATATATGGAAAATAACAATTATGGCACACTTTTGAAGCAAAATCCATAAAGGTCTCCAATACTTTTATTCTAAAATTGACCTTTTATTTTAATTTATACCAAATAAGGCCTCTTAGTTAAATTTGTTAGGACTCTAGTCCAAATTAAAGAAGAGATTACTACTTTTTTTCTTTGATGATTGCAAGTTGCAAAGGGCCTGCTAGCTTCCGAAAAAGTGGTAGGCCATAGTTGGTGCTCGACCACGATGTTTGGCCATATAGAAGCATAAAAAATATGGATCCACGCGTCCAATAAAACATGCATCCCATGATCGACTCAGAAGAAAACATGCCAAAGAATGACCATGCGACCAAAAAAAAGTAGCATCCATGCGTCCCAAATATTGGTCGCATAAAGGCTTGACACAAATATTATAATTGACACAATCTTGACAAAAAGAATTTTCTGAACGCCTCAAAAGATATGAGCACACTAAGCGACAATAAGCTCTCGTTAGACTAATAATGACTTCTGACAGGTGTACAACGCCACGTGTACAATACAGCAGAGACTCCATGTGTTCTATGCGTCTCTGGTCCCATGTATTCCAGACTCCATGCGTTCCATGCATCTCTGGCCCCATGCGTTCCAGACTCCATGGTTCCATGCGACTCTGGTTGTCACGCCCCAGTCCAAAAATACGTAGGACTAGGAACACGTAAGCATGCCAGCCGTATGCATATGACAACTCCAATATATGGAAACCAAACCCATACGTACGCTGTAATATGAATATAAAATCCACAAGTGGTATAAACATATGTCACAAATCACAGGGTATAATCTAAATCTCATCCACAGAAAATTAATATAAATGAATAACCAGCATATATATTACTAGATCTCAACATAAGTATCTAAGGATGATAGTTGGATGGAAATAAATCCACTACCAACTCGAATGTAAGAGCAAATACAAAATAAGTATAACACAACAACACCATATAAGAATACCAGCTAGCAATCACGGGCTCGAAGAGAGGACATCCACGAAACATATATAACCATCCAAATCTGCGCTCCTGCAAATACTCAAGAACAGATACACCTGGCAGAGGACCAGGTCCTCAGAGGGACGTAACAAGATACAGAAAAATGAGCCAACTTGAATACAGTAAACATGCATATTATTTAAGAATAAATAAGTACGTTGTACAAGATATCTATATGAATGCAAATGAGGACAACTTTTCGACGTATGGGCAAGGGTAGGCTACTCGATCTAATCCTCACAACTCATGCGCTCGTCAGTGGACACCATCAACCAACATACCTCTGGGGTAGCGACCCTCGGACTCCATCAATCGACATACCTCTGGGGTAGCGACCATCGGACACGACCACCATAGTGCGTGCTAGTGACTACGGTGTTACCAGAGTGGTTAAAAGCCCATACGCCTAATGATTGTCCTCTATGATACTAAGTGTCAAGTGTGTGTCAACATATCTAATATATAGTAATTACAGAAAGGAACTACACATGCAATAAATATACAGAAATGAAATAAATATACAGAAATATACTAAGCATGTAAAATACTGTAAACAATTTGGCAAGGTATCTTGCCTGGTCTAAAAAGGATGAAGTTCCAACTCAAGGCGTCGTCCGATCTACCCGTCACATAAATTAAACAAGTTAGGTTACAAAAGTGGGTAAATAGGTTCCTCCATTTAATCTATTTTAATTCTGAATAAAATAACCTAAAATAGTATTTTAATCTTATTATAATCTAATTTTATTGTTAAATCCTAATTTTGTCCAAAGAACTGAATTTTATCAACTCGAGACTCAGGGGACGCAAATCGAGGCGATCTGTTGACCGAAAAGTCAACCGACACAAACTCAACTTTCATGCATGATTTCCCGTAGATTTCAGCGTCAAAAATATGCTGGAATTTACAGCTCATCCGAATTCAAATTCGTTTGGGAATTATGGCATATACAAATTTTGTATTGTGCACCGATGGTTAAATTCTAACCTAGAAGTTCTACAGAATTAACAGTATGTAAACTTCAAATTAAATTCTGGGAAAAATATATGTCGACTATCTCGACATTAGCTTTTCTAAACTTTAAACGGTTTATGATTCTGATTCTTGGTTCTCCCGAAATTATAAAAACATTGAAATACGTCTATTTTCGGACATACTGTGCTCTACGAATTTTCCAAAATTTAATACTAATAATTTCGTAAAATTTTTTATTTATTCGAAATATAACCTCAATATCTTTCTAACGCAAGAAACTAGGCCTCGTTTGGAGTCCGGAGCTATGCGTAATGGCTTCTAGAAAATGAAGGAACCCTAGATGGCAATTCTCCAAAAATCGGCTCAAGAAAAACCCTAGAAAATAACTTAAACTATTATATATATAGAGGAGAGAGAGAGTGCAGCCGCAGCTCGGAAAGCGCCATGTGGCAGCCATCCACGCTGCCCCGTCCAAATCGGACGGTCCGAAACTGACGCGGCTCGGCTCAGCTGAGTCCGAGTCGAACTCTAACTCGGCTCGGCTCGAGGTCGGCTCGGCTTCACCCCGCGATCACTGACAGGCGGGCCCTGCACTGTTCACTGCGGGAGGCTGACAAGTGGGCCCCCTGTTTGCTGACTGGGTAGAATTAATTACTTTTTGGGTTTTCTTTTTTAGAAATTAGTTTTTTATAATTAACTCAAAATAAATGCTAAAAATAATCAGAAAATTCTCAAAAATTTTTAGAAAATATATTTTATTATTTAGAACCTAAAATAAAAGTTTGGAATATTTTTAATTAAGTTTGAATATAAAATAAATTCTTCAAAGTTCTAGAAAATTAGTGTTACTAGTTTTTAATTAACTAAAAATTATAAAAAAATCCCAATAATCTAAAATAGCCTAAAAATAATTCTAAATAAATATTTATATAAGTAATTGTACTAAAAAATTTATTTTCTAATTAACTAAGAGAATACTCTAAATAAATTCAACATCTATAATAAATATAATAATATAAAATATACACAAAATACCTTTTTTGGGTGAGAGAGTTTACAATCTACACAACTTAAAACAATTTCGTCCTCGAAATTAAAATAAGGCATAATTTGTTAAATCTTTCACATTCGTACATAAGGTACGTCAATCGCAATCTCTTCCAAAAATTTAAATAACAAAATCTATTCAAATCTATCGCGATCATTTCAAAATTAAGATAATAATTGTTCAAATCAAAATTCAACCTATTGTAATCTCTTCTCACTTTTCCAAATCATCAATATCCAAATTTAAATTGAATCCATATAATATCTTCAAGATTTAAATAACCCATATCAAATTTTAACTCACGATCTCCAACTATCATAATCTCCTCTAGAAGTAATTCGAGTCCAATATTATTCCTATTTTCACTTATAAATTTTTTTGTATTCTTCAACTTTTTAAATTCCATTCACATCCTCAATATTTCAAATAGGTAGTCCAACCATCAAATTTTAATTCTTAATTTAAATCATCAAATTAAAAAATAATTTAAATGCAGTCCACCAATGTTCAAGTCTGAAATTATATATTTATCCTTCAAATTCAAATTGATGATTTTACCTTCAATACTCAAAAATTTAAATTATGTACTTAAGGTATAAATATTGGGTCCTCAATATCAAGATTTTTAAAATTCATTAATCCTCATCATCTTAGTCATTCTTCTAAAATTCTTAAAATTAAATGGCTTGAACCTCTCCCAATCTAATCTTACTCGATCACAATCTAAAATAAATTCCTCTCGAGTTGCCAATGCACTGCTACCCAACTTAGAATTTACCCATCTATCACAGAAGGCTATATACTTTAAGAAAAATATTCCTTAATTTATTTACTCATGTCATTCAATCCTCAAAACTTCAACGCCGATTATATCATATATGATATGTCCTTAATTACGAAAGAATAATCCTCAAGTATGTGATCGGCCTATGGGTATATCTAGTACTCTCTGTGTATCAAACTTATACCAAGCATGAGATTTCGTCTTTCCAAAATAAGGAAAGACGAAGATCAATAATAAAGAGTTCAAGGGCGAGGTAATAGAATAGATTCTGATTTCGGGTTCTCCCAGAATTGCAAAAATATCGAAATACGTCTATTTTCGGACATGTTGTGCTCTACAAATTTTCCAGAATTTAATACTAATAATTTCAAAAAATAATTTATATAATCAGAAATATAATCTCAATATCTTTCTAATGCAAGAAACTAGGCCTCGTTTGGAGTCCAGAGCTATGCGCAATGGCTTCTGGAAGATGAAGGAACCCTAGATGGCAATTCTCTAAAAATTGGCTCAAGAAAAACCCTAGAAAATAACTTAAACTATTATATATATATATAGGAGAGAGAGTGAAACCGCGGCTCGGAAAGCGCCACGTGGCTGCCATCCACGCTGCCCCGCCCAAATCGGACGGTCCAAAACTGACGCGGCTCGGCTCAAGGTCGGCTCGGCTTCACCCCGCGATCACTGACAGGCGGGCCCGGCACTGTTCGCTGCGGGAGGCTGACAGGTGGGCCCCCTGTTTGCTGACTGGGCAGAATTAATTACTTTTTGGGTTTTCTTTTTCAGAAATTAGTTTTTAATTCAGTTTTTCATAATTAACTCAAAATAAATGCTAAAAAAAATCAGAAAATTCCCAAAAAATTCTAGAAAATATATTTTATTATTTAGAACCTAAAATAAAAGTTTGGGATATTTTTATTTAAGTTTGAACATAAAATAAATTCTTCAAAGTCCTAGAAAATTAGTGTTACTAGTTTTTAATTAACTAAAAATTATGAAAAAATCCCAATAATCTAAAATAGCCTAAAAATAATTCTAAATAAATATTTATATAATTAATTATACTAAAAAATTTATTTTCTAATTAACTAAGAGAATAATCTAAATAAATTCAACATCTATAATAAATATAATAATATAAAATATACACAAAATACCTATTTTGGGTGAGGGAGTTTACACTGGTCCCATGCGTCCCAGACTCCATGCGTTCCATGCATCTCTGGCCCTATGCCAGTATTTTTTGATAAGAAAAGTTCTCAACACCTGACGACCCGCAGGACATGGGTTGCAAAGGCCTCTGTGCCTCACCCAACGGTGGAGCGTGTGCTCCTCGTCTCTCTCCCTGCCGCAGGGATGCACATTATGCGTCTCTACGAGCTGACGCCCTTCATGCAGCAGCCTCTTCGGACTAGAAAAGTGCATAACACATGAGCTATGGCAGAGAAAAATACTACGATACCAGGAGTTCGAGCGCTAAGACATATGTTCCATACGGCCACATAAATAGCTATAAAAGGAAGACTATGCGACACCAGTCGGTAGCCACAACCAGATGGCCACATGCGGCCAGGACAGCCACAGAAGCTCCGTCTTCGACCGAATCTCACACAGCGCTGACTCCATGCGCCATGCTGAGAAATGCGAAGATGTACACTTGGACTCTTCATACTATGCGCTGGCACGTGCTAGGACGAAGAATTCTAGGGCAATGCAAGCTCGCCAAGCTCAAGCAATTGCTCATTCGATCGACCGTCAGCAAGCATCGCTAACTATGCGTTCCCCTGACGAAAAGTTATACAAAACTGACCAATGCGGCCAGCCCGCAGTGGCAATTGAACAGGGTTAGTCTAGAGAGTTTTCCATTAGCAACCTGGGGAAACTTCTTGTACGAACCCCAGGTCAAGAAGCAAAGTCAACACCCACACACCCATGTGCTCGGTCTACCCGGGCTCATAAGAAGGGTGCAAAGGTGAATCAACCCTCGCTTGACTTGCGCAACGTGATCAATCACAAGTGCAAAGTGAGGAAATCAACTATGAAATATGAAGTGTCCTCTCCAGGGCATCACTGTGCTAGCATTATCATCAACTGCTGGTGTAACAAAGCAACAGTACCTACAAACAGGCAGTTGGTATCCATTGGCTGCAACCAAAGGCACCCACCCGGCTGCAACCCAGAGAACCGGTGCAAGCACTAGAGGCAGAAGAGGTGCCTTTTGCCTCATGTTATTCGGCTCGGAACGCCCCCTCCACAAGGGGAGATCGGAAGTCCAGCAACTCCAGTCTGTCACTCTCGGCCAGCGAGTCAAGAAGACGGATCCAAGAAGGAATGGTAGCGAAACTCTTGAAAGGTGTTTTCCTGGGCACTCGATCAAAGAAGAAGCTGTCAGTCACCGAGGGTAGTTCTTCCTCAGGACCTCACATAGCTACGCAAGCTGGGGGTTGTAATCCCCTAGACCTCTATGACAATCCGGCGTCCAAGAAGGCGGCAATTCCCAAGGAACAGACACTGATATCCCTGGGGGTAGCCACCCTCGTCAAGAGGATCCAGCTTCCTATGCTGGCGGTAGTGTTCCCTCCGAGTCCGAAGAGGATGCGGCACTACCAAATTTTTTGGATGACTATTCACTGCAAGAGTCTGAGGCAGAAAGTGCGACGTCTACCGTCCCATCAATTTCTTCCAATATGAGAACAACATACATGGCATAGGACGACCACGAGGGCCCCAACGATCGACAGTGCCTCAAAATTTGTGAAGCCATGATGCAAACCATGAGCGCGTCAATGCAGGCCTTGACCCAGACAATGTTGGAGATCAAGGCGAATATAGCCTCTGGTCAAGCAAACATGGACCCCGGGACAAACTGGTATTCAAATACAACCGCTCCACCCGCTGGCGGCAATCATCCCCTGCCGGATCATCTGCCCCTTCCAAAGTCGACAAAGTCTGAGAAGCAATATGGGAAGTGCAAGAACTCCGAGCCCGCCTGTCACGCCCCAGTCCCAAAATACATAGGACTAGGACACGTAAGCATGTCAGCCGCATGGATATGATAACTCCAATATATGGAAATCATAACCCATACGTACGCTGTAATATGAATATCAAACCCACAAGTGGTATAAAATATATCACAAGTCACAGGGTACAATCTAAATCTCATCCACAGAAAATCAATATAAATAAATAACCAACGTCTATATAACTAGATCTCAATAAGAAGTATCTAAAGATGACAGTCGGATGGAAACAAATCTACTACCAACTCGAATATAAGAGAAAATACAATATAAGTACACCTCAACAAACACAATATAAGAATACCAGCTAACAATCACGGGCTCAAAGAAAAGACATCCTCGAAACATATGTAACCATCTGAATCTGCAACCCTGCGAATACTCAAGAACAGATATACCTGGAAAGGGACCAGGTCCTCAGAGGGACGTAACAAGATACATAGAAGCAAGCCAATTTGAATACAGTAAACATGCATAATATTTGAAAATATATAAGTACGCTATACAAGACAATCTATATGAATGCAAATGAGGACAACTTTTTGACGTATGGGCAAGGGTAGGCTACTCGATCTACCTCCGCGGGGGTAGCGACCAGCGAGACTCCAGAAATCGATATACCGCGGGGGTAGCGACCAGCACGACACACGCCCGTAGTGTGAGCTATATATTACGGTTTACCAGAGTGGTTAAAAGCCCATACGCCTAATGATTGTCCTCTCATGATACTAAGTGTCATGTGTGTGTCAACATATCTAATATATAGTAATGACTGAAAGAAAGTTACACATGCAATAAATAAACAGAAATGCTATAAATATACAGAAATATACTAAGCATGCAAAATACTGTAAGGAATTTGGCAAGGTAACTTGCCTGATCTGAAAAAGAATGAAGTCTCAACTCAAGGCGTCGTCCGATCTACCCGTCACATAAATTAAATAAGTTAGGTTACAAAAGTGGGTGAATAGGTTCCTCCATTTTAATCTATTTTAATTCTGAATAAAATATCCTAAAATAGTATTTTAATCTTATTATAATCTAATTTTATTGTTAAGCTCTAATTTTGGTCTAAAGAAAGTCAACTTTAAGGATTTATGATCCGTGGCACGCAAATTGAGGCAATCCGTTGACCAAAAGTCAACCGACTCAAATCCTATATTTGTGTATGGAATCATATATATTTCCATGCTACATAAACACTGGAATAGACGGTTTCATAAAATCATAAGTCAGTAAAGAGTTATGGCCACAAGGGCGCACAAATGACAGTTTTTGGTGGTTTTCTATTTACGTCTACGTTGCACAAATTTTAAAGTAGAATAAACTTATATTTTAAATTCTGTAAAAATAATTTTTTGGAATTTCATCATGTCAGCTTTCAGAAACTTTAAACGGTTTATAATTCCGAGTTCGGGATCTCCCGAAATCTTAAAAATACCAAAACGCGTCTGATTTCAGACAGCTGGCACTTTTAGAATTTTCTGGAAAAATAGGTTCTAAAATTATTAAAATAATTTATATATTCAGAAAACTAACCTTGATATGGTTCTAACAAAAAAAATGGAGCGCATTTAGAGTCCGGAGCTAGGAGATATCATCTTTTTAAGTCGTCATAACATACTAGAAAATAAGGCTGAATTTATGACGAATTTTGACTCTTTTTGGACGAAAAAGAGGTAAATTTGGGGAAGAAAAATATGAAGGATGAGTTATTTATAATGGTGGAGACTACTTAATTGAATACGACTAGGATTGGCTAATTTGAATATGAATAGGATCAGTTTAAATAAGGATAGGATATACATGAAGTTACTTTCCTAGTAGGCTCGAATTAATTTAAAAAATAGAGTTTAAGTTTATCTCAATAATTTTATAATCTTAAATAGAATTAAAGATAATACAAATAATTTATATATAATCTTATTAATATCTATTAACACTAAATTAATATCTATCTAATATTAAGACTATATATAACCAAATAAATCCTAATTAATTTCAAAAATCTAAATAAATTTCTTAAAATTCTAAATAAATTATAGAAAAAATATAATTAAATATTTTAACCTAAAATAAATATTTGGTAGGAATAACATGCAAGTATAGTCTCAAAGTAAATCATAGAAGTCCTAGAAATTTATTTTCCCTATGTTTTAATTACCTAAAATTCTAGAAAAATCTTCAAAAATCTAAAATAACCTAAAAATAATTTTAAATAAATATTTATATAAGTAAATATATCAAGAAATTTATTTGCTAATTAACTAAGAGAATACTCTAAAAAAATTCAATATCTAAATATAATAATATAAAATATACACAAAATATCTATTTTGGGTGAGGGGGTTTACAATCTACCCAACTTACAAAACTTTCGTCCTAGAAATTAAAATAGGACATGGTTTCTCTCTATCTAATCTCACTTGATCACAATCTAAAAGAATTTATCTCAAGTTTAACAATTCAATTTCTATCCAACTTAGAATTTACCTACCTATCAAATAAGGCTATACTTTTAAGAAAACTATTTCTCAAATTATTTAATCATGTTATTCAATCCTCAGAAATTTTAACACCAAACATATCACCTATGGTATGCCCTTAATCAATTATAAAAGAGAGTCACTAAGTCATGTGATTAGCCTTATGGGTATATCTAGTACTATCAGTATGTCAACTTATACCAAGCACGAGGTTTCGTCTTTTCGAAATAAGGGAAAACGGAGAGAAATAATAAAGAATTCAAGGTAAAGGTGATAGAATACAAGTACGAGGTTCAAAGAGATTAAGAAATTCGAAAAGAGAGTTGTCAGGGCAGTTGTGGATTGAAATCCTATTTTTTGTAATTTCCTATTTACATGCTCATATCAGTACAGTTACGTAACTGATACGATATGTCAGACACGTCTAGGGGCAAGTATATTCGTCTACTACCATATATCTCAATCCACGTAAAGTAGTCATGCGAAGAGCGAACCAAGCGCACTAAGGTTAGCTAGACCTTAATACACCGATTCTGATTAGATAATTGTATCATTGTGTGCACCCAATAATACATATGTCATGAGCAAGCTCGATGAAAGAATAAGCTTGCAAAAACTAGGCTATAATAGCAGCATAAGTGAAGGTAGTACAGAAAATATAAGTACGCTAGATTATGATGAGAGAAGTTACAAAATAATCCAAGTTCACAAAGAAGATAAGACCCTTACAATCTCTACAGTTATCATACTAACTCCTTGTCTAAGTCGATAGTCGACCAAATAGGGGTATGGGCTTCTAGGTTCTACAGTCTGATTAAACACTGTCGTCTTATGCTAGCATACAGGTAATGTCATTCAGTTACACTACAATAATAGGTCAAAAGACTATGTGATACTAGGTTGTGAGGCACACTACCCAACTTAAAATAATAAACTAATATTGTACTGTCTTAAGGATACCGTAGAAACTCCTATTAAGGTCTACGAGAAAGGGTCTTGGTACTTATTAGGGTATCCTTTTACATTACATAGGTCATGGTCATCTTAAGTCTTAGTCATAGCGCTTATAGATCAAGTGTCAATAGTAAGAATGGAAAGTTACTGGCCTTCAAGGAAAAAAGAGGATATAACTCGTATCGAGGTGTGGTAACGCAATTGAAACTAAGGGATAATCATCAGGTCACAATCTACAAGGATAACTTAAACCATCAAGTTCTAACTACTAAGCACAGGGATTCAAAATTCAAGTTTACAACTATAATCCTAACAAGCTATATATCCTAACATAGAATAAAATCACTTGGTCTATAATCAGAGAGGTTTAGGTGGCACGAAATGAAAGATGAAGGAAAGAAATTTAGTCGTCTCACTAATAGCGAGCGCCAAGGGTTCAGAGGAACAAGTCATAAAACTAAATAGAAAGACTCTAGATAATGTCATGGTTTCTCTAAGGGAAAGATGGTATGCTAATCTCCGTGTTCGAGGTATGATCAAGAAAATATTCTATGCATTGCTCTTGGCTTTCTAAGGTACTGTCTGCTAATCTCAAGACAAGAATCTAAATTTATAGTTCTCCAATACTATCTAACTATGAAGGTTAGGTTAAGTCCTAATATTCAATTTTGGTTTTCTATTAGTTCCTCAATACTAGGGTCAAACAGTATGGTGAAACTTCTAACTAACTCTAGTAATGTCTATACTACTCTCAAGTCCTTATAATACATCAAGGGATAATGGTAAACCAATCTATAGATAAGGAATTCTAGGGTTTACTAAATATTCTAAACTTAATGGTGTGTCAACACTCTAGTTGTACTCTTAATAGGAAGGTTACCCTACTTATCATCTAACAATAGGGACTTCTATTTTCTAGGAGGGGGCTAGACTCAAGGAATTATCAGGGAAGTACAGGAATCAAGCAGGATACAATTATTCGAATAGAATGGACTGGAAGGAGAGCGAATCATAGTCAATTGTGGATGAGATCCTATACTCTATTCCTAGGTACAGGCTTGTTCGGTACAATAATGTAACCGAGATAATATACTCTCGACCTGCATGGGCCACCACAAAAACATGTCACACCCCAGTCCCAAAATACATAGGACTAGGACACGTAAGCATGCCAGCCGCATGGATATGGCAACTCCAATATATGGAAACCATAACCCATACGTACGCTGTAATATAAATATCAAATCCACAAGTGGTATAAAATATATCACAAGTCACAGGGTACAATCTAAATCTCATCCACAGAAAATTAATATAAATAAATAACCAATGTCTATATAACTAGATCTCAATAAGAAGTATCTAAAGATGACAGTCGGATGGAAACAAATCCACTACCAACTCGAATATAAGAGAAAATACAATATAAGTACACCTCAAAAAACATAATATAAGAATACCAGCTAACAATCACGGGCTCGAAGAGAAGACATCCTCGAAACATATGTAACCATCTGAATCTGCACCCCTACGAATACTCAAGAACAGATACACCTGGAAAGGGAGCAGGTCCTCAGAGGGACGTAACAAGATACATAGAAGCAAGCCAATTTGAATACAGTAAACATGAATGCAAATGCAAATGAGAACAAATTTTTGACGTATGTGCAAGGGTAAGCTACTCGATCTACCTCACAACTCACACACTCGTCAGTGGACATCAGAAATCGACATACCGCGGGGGTAGCGACTAGCGAGACTCCAGAAATTGACATACCGCGGGGGTAGCGACTAGCGCGACACACGCCCGTAGTGCGAGCTATATACTATGGTTTACCAGAGTGGTTAAAAGCCCATACGCCTAATGATTGTTCTCTCATGATACTAAGTCTCATGTGTGTGTCAACATATCTAATATATAGTAATGACTGAAAGAAAATTACACATGCAATGAATAAACAGAAATGATATAAATATACAGAAATATACTAAGCATGCAAAATACTATAAGCAATTTGGCAAGGTATCTTGCCTGATCTGAAAAAGAATGAAGTCCCAACTCAAGGCGTCGTCCGATCTACCCGTCACATAAATTAAATAAGTTAGGTTACAAAAGTGGGTGAATAGGTTCCTCCATTTTAATCTATTTTAATTCTGAATAAAATAACCTAAAATAGTATTTTAATCTTATTATAATCTAATTTTATTGTTAAGCTCTAATTTTGGTCTAAAGAAAGTCAACTTTAAGGATTTGTGATCCGTGGCACGCAAATTAAGGTAATCTGTTGACCAAAAAGTCAACCGACTCAAATCCTAGATTTGTGTATGGAATCATATATATTTCAATGCTACATGAATACTGGAATAGACGGTTTCGTAAAATCACAAGTCAGTAAAGAGTTATGGCCAGAAGGGCGCACAGATGACAGTTTTTGGTGGTTTTCTATTTACGTCTGCGTTGCACAAATTTTACAGTAGAATAAACTTATATTTTAAATTCTGTAAAAATACTTTTCTGGAATTTCATCATGTCAGCTTTCAAAAACTTCAAACGGTTTGTAATTCCGAGTTCGGGATCTCCCAAAATCTCGAAAATACCAAAACGCGTCTGATTTCAGACAGCTGGCACTTTTAGAATTTTTTGGAAAAATAGGTTCTAAAATTATTAAAATAATTTATATATTCAAAAAACTAACCTTTATATGGTTCTAAAAAAAACTGGAGCGCGTTTGGAGTCCGGAGCTAGGAGATATCGTCTTTTTAAGTCGTCATAACATACTAGAAAATGAGGCTAAATTTATGACGAATTTTGACTCTTTTTGGACGAAAAAGAGGTGAATTTGGGAAAGAAAAATATGAAGGATGAGGTATTTATAATGGTGGATACTACTTAATTGAATACGACTAGGATTGGCTAATTTGAATATGAATAGGATCAGTTTAAATAAGGATATGATATGCATGAAGTTACTTTCCTAGTAGGCTCAGGATTTGAATTAATTTAAAAAATAGAGTTTAAGTTTATCTCAATAATTTATAATCTTAAATAGAATTAAAGATAATACAAATAATTTATATATAATCTTATTAATATCTAGTAACACTAAATTAACATCTATCTAATATTAAGACTATATATAACCAAATAAATCCTAATTAATTTCAAAAATCTAAATAAATTTCTTAAAATTCTAAATAAATTATAGAAAAAATATAATTAAATATTTTAACCTAAAATAAATATTTGGTAGGAATAACATGCAAGTATAGTCTCAAAGTAAATCATAGAAGTCCTAGAAATTTACGTTCCCTATGTTTTAATTACCTAAAAATTCAAGAAAAATCTTCAAAAATCTAAAATAACCTAAAAATAATTTTAAATAAATATTTATATAAGTAAATATATCAAGAAATTCATTTGCTAATTAACTAAGAGAATACTCTAAAAAAATTCAATATCTAAATATAATAATATAAAATATACACAAAATATCTATTTTGGGTGAGGGGGTTTACACCGCCTAGACTCAATGGGCAATCGGGACTCACTGCGAGGGCTCGGGATTGTCACGACCCAGTCCCAAAATACGTAGGACCAGAAATACGTAATACGCCCAGCCGTATGTATATGAATTCCAGTATATGGAAAACCATATACATACGTACGCTGTAAATGAATATGCAATCCATCAGTGGTAATATACTGTCATAACAAGTCACACACCATCTATATCTCATCCACAGCACAAAATACTCAGTGGGAGCAAAACTGACATATAACTGGATATCAAAGTGTATAGAGTCTATAGTCTGGTGGAAACAAATCCACTACAAAATGACTATACTAAAGTAGACACAAAAATTCCTAAAACAGTGATCATAATCACAGAAACTCTGTTGGTAGGAGCTACTCAGTCTCGTAAGTAGCATCCGGTCCAGGTCCATACTCTTGTGGAAACTCCTAATCGTCCATATCTGAAAAGGGACCAGGTCCTCAGAGGGACATAACAAGATACATAGAAGCATGCCAATAAGTACTGAAATATAAACATCCATCGGGTCGCCTAACCATCTAAATGAATGCAGTTTGAGGACAACTTTGAGTGTAAGAGAAAGTGTAGGCTAGACATATGCTGACGTAATTCACCAATCGTGACAACTGGCTAGTATATGCCACATATGCCCCCCATCCCAGGGGCGCACGGTAAACAAAATTAATAACTACATAAGAAAGTGGGTGTCCCGTACACTTATGAGTTGTCCTCCCTGTCCCAATGATCTATGCATGTTGCCTCCACCACATGCTAATACCCTAAATAACTGCCAGGTCTACTAGCATACAAAGTTTCTATCAGCAGTCATTCTTAACGCACGACCATGCGTACAGGAGACCATCCCTGTCACGCCGTCCGTGATCTATATGAGACACACACCCGTGTAAACCACTGTGTCATGGTTAATGAACCTAATGATGCTTTTTAATACTGGGTGGTCTCATAATTAGGTCATAAATCTATAAAATATACATCTATATAGGCAGAATAAAACATGCATGTACCAATATGAAAGGTAAAATAACAGTATTATGGCAAGGTATACTTGCCAAGTAAAGTGCACGTCCAAAGTTGTTGCTGTGATCAGAGGAAGGAGTTATTGCTTTATAAGTAATTATATATAGGAATAGGGGACGGTGGAATTTACTTAATGGTTAAGAAAACTCTTGCTGTTGTTCTCTTCTTATTGGTTTAGGTGTGCGGCTGTAGATATTTTCTAAAGAGTGGTGGAATGAGAAACTTACACGTGTAAAAGAACAAAGCAAAGCAAAGTTGAGTTTTGCTTCTGATACAGATATTTCTTTCTTAATGATTTGTGGTTGAATTCTACACAGAGGGAAGAAAATAAGAGTTTACGCTGGGTAAATAAGCGATGGTTTAGTTACTGCTGCTGCGGCAGTGGTTTATGCTGGGTAGTTTGCTATTACTTTTGATATTTACGCACAGAGAAAATATACGCGGTATGGTGAGGAGTTTGCTATTTGACTGTTTTACGCGAGGTGAACTGTTGATGTTAATTCCTTACTTTACGTGCGGAATTGGTTTTGTGCGTAGAGATAGTGATTTGGGCAGGTTGGGTTTTTACGCATGAAAGAGTTCTGTAGGGTTTTCGCTAAGTGAGGTTTACGCTGGGATGATTAACGGGTTGCGGTTTTAGTATAATAGGAATTATACTTTAATAAATAGTTTAAATAATTAATTAAATAATAACTAATACGGTTTTTAGGAATGGGGGTTTACATTCTACCCAACTTATAAAAAATTCGTCCTCAAAATTAGAACTAAGCATGGTAGAAGTCAAGAATGGTACAAGATATAAATTAACAAAGTAATTCATACCTTGGTCTAAAAATAGGTTCGGGAAACGTTCTCGCATGTCATCCTCACGTTCCCAAGTAGATTCTCCTGGCGAGCCATGTTTCTATGCCACGCGGACTAAGGGAATAGACTGGTTTCTCAATACCTTCTCTCGACGATCAAGGATTCCGACGGGTTGCTCTTGATATGTCAAGCTTGGTCCAACAGTGATCTCCGAGTGGTCAAGAATATGACTGCTATCTGCCACATATCGCCTGAGCTGTGATACATGGAATACATTATGCACTCCCTCAAGTGAAGGTGGTAGCGCAAGTCGATATGCCACTTCTCCCACTCTTTATAGTACATCAAATGGTCCAATATACCTTGGAATCAATTTGCCGCACCCTCCAAACCGGATGATGCCTCTGGTAGGTGATATCCTTAAGAAGATATGATCGCCCTCTTTAAATTCTAAGGGACGACGATGAAGGTCTGCCCATTGCTTCTGCCTATCTTGCGCTGCTCGCAAGTGTCCTTGTATTTTCTTGACTGTCTCAATAGTATTGACTACTAACTCTGGTCCCAGAAGTTGACGTTCTCCTACGTCACTCCAACATACAGGAGATCTACATCAAATGGTCCAATATACAATGCTTCAAATGGAGCCATCTGGATGCTTGCCTGATAATTATTATTGTAAGAAAATTCCACAAGATGTAGGTAGTCCTCCTATGATCCTCCAAAGTCTAACATACAGGCCCTCAATATATCTTCCAATATCTGAATAGTGCGTTCTGACTGCCCATATGTTTGCGGGTGATAAGACGTACTGAATTTTAGACGAGTTCTAAGACTTTCTTGCATGCTCCTCCAGAAATGTGATATAAAACGCGAATTCCTGTCGGATACAATGCTGACTGGTACGCCATGCAATCTCACGATCTGCCTCATGTATAAGTCATCCAAAGCTTCTGTAGTTTGGCCAACTCTAAAAGGTAAGAAATGGGCTGACTTGGTGAGTCGGTCCACTATTACCCATACTGCATCTCTTCCACTTGGACTTTTGGGAAAACCCGTGACGAAGTCCATAGTGATATGTTCCCACTTTCACTCTGGAATCGGGAGTGGTTGCAATAAACCTGCTGTCCTCTGGTGCTCTGCCTTTACTTGTTGACATACCAGACATTTAGCTATAAAGCGAGCTATCTCTCTTTTCATTCCATGCCACCAAAAGTGCTGTCATAAATCATGATACGTTTTGGTGCCTCCAGGATGAATAGAATATATCGAACTATGAGCTTCTGTATCAGCTCCTGTCGAATCTCTCCATTGGGAACATAAAGACGATTACCACATCGTAGTATCCCGTCATCATGAATGTGCAGTCCGGTCTGTTCTCCGGCCTCTGTCCTTTCCTTTAATCTTCTGAATCTGGCGTCTGTAGGCAAAGCTGCCTTGATCCTCTCTACTAGTGATGATTGTACTTGTAAATTGGCTAGTATCCCATCTGCTCCGGGTAATATCACTTTAATGCCAAGATTTTGCAAGTCTTCCAATAATTCTCTCTGCGTTGTTAAGAAGTAAGCTGCTGGCTTCTGGCTTAACGCGTCTGCTACGACGTTAGCCTTGCCTGGATGATAATGTAGCTTTATCTCAAAATCTTTCATCAATTCGAGCCATCTACGTTGTCTCATATTTAACTCTTTTTGTGTGAAGACATACTTGAGGCTTTTGTGGTCTGTATAGATTTTCACTCGTTTCCCATATAAGTAATGTCTCCATAGCTTCAAAGCAAATACAATTGCTGCAAGTTCCAAGTCATGAGTTGGATAATTCTTCTCATGTACTCGTAATTGCCTAGATGCATATGCAATTACCTTGCCATGCTGCATCGATACGCATCCCAAACCTTTCCCTGATGCGTCACTGTAGATCACATAGCCTCCTGATCCTGATGGAATAGCCAATATTGGTGCTGAAGTCAGTCGCTTCTTTAACTCCTCAAAAGTGGCTTGACACTCGTTGGTCCATATGAACTCTTGATCTTTGCAAGTCAACCGAGTCATATGTGTTGCTATCTTTGAGAAATTCTCCACAAACCGTCGGTAATATCTCGCAAGTCCAAGGAAACTTCTCACCTCTGCCGCTGATTTAGGAACAGGCCATGTCTCGACTGCCGAGATCTTCCCTGGATCAACAGAAATACCATATCCCGTGATAACATGTCCAAGAAATGAGACTCTTTCCAAAAAGAACTCACATTTACTGAGCTTCGTAAATAATTGCTCTCTTCTTAAAGTCTCTAGAACAATCCGCAGGTGTTTCTCGTGCTCCTTGTGGTTCTTCGAATAGATAAGTATATCATCTATGAAGACAACCACAAATTGGTCCAAATACTGGTAGAAGACTCGATGTATTAAGTCCATAAAGATAGCTGGAGCATTGGTCAATCTAAATGGTATGACCAAAAACTCATAATGCCCGTATCTTGTCCGGAATGCGGTCTTAGGAATGTCCTCCTTCCGTACCTTCACCAGGTGATATCCTGATCTCAAATCTATCTTTGAGAATACCTTGGCTCCACTAAGCTGATCAAATAGGTCATCAATGCATGGTAATGGATATTTATTCTTTACTGTTACGGCATTCAAGGCTCTATAGTCAATGCACATACGTATTGACCCATCCTTCTTTGGTACAAACAACACTGGTGCTCCCCAGGGTGATGCACTTGGTCGGATGTAACCTTTCTCTTCTAGTTGATTCAATTGTGTCTTTAATTCATCCATCTCCTTCTTTGCCAGTCTATAAACATGTGATGCTATAGGTGCTGCTCCTGGTGTTAATTCAATTGAGAATTCTATGTCTCTATCTGGGGGTAGTCCTGGTAATTCCTCTGGAAAAATGTCTTAAAATTCTGAAATAATAGAATGATAGACAATGTAATCCATTGTGAGCTGCATACCATCAAGGATTTCTGTGGATCCTCGTGCAAACTCAAGTTTAGGCTGGCCTGGTACCTTGAAAAGAATGCTTCCTTCAAAGCAATCGAAGAAAGCATGGTACTTGCTCAGCCAGTCCATCCCAAGTACAATATCAAAAGTAGGCATAGGAAGAACTAAGAGTCGGGTATTCATCTCTCTACCATGTATTGCTATAGGACACGATCTACAAATTCTACAAATAGGTACTACTCCTCCTCCGGTAAGAATTCTAACACAACTAGGTAAATGTGTAGTGGTAATGTTATGTTTGGTAGTAAAACTAGATGATATGAATGAGTGAGTGGCTCCCGTATCAAATAATGTCACCACAGGAAAGGTAAAAGCAATAGTGATACCTGCTATAACATCAATTTCCTGATCCATGTCGTCTATTTCCATAGCAAAAGCTTGCCTATTCCTCTGTGGCTGTCCATGATTAGCTCTCAGGTACTGATCTTCCTGGGTAGGTAGCGGTGGCCTTTGCTGAAATCCTCCTTATGCTGGAGGTCGAGGTGCTCCTGATCTAGCCATCTGTTGAACTGGTCTTGGTGCTGGAAGTGCTAGCCTCTGTGCTGGTGGTGGAAGTGTTGATGCTTGTTGTTTAGGATAATCTTTCAAGATATGCTGTCCAGAACCACATCTCATACACTGTCCGAGGCGAGCTCGACAGTCTCTTCTGATATGTCCATGTTTGCCACAATGATAGCAGAGGGGCTTCTCTGGGATCTGGTATGGTCCCTCTCTTTGCTGGTACTACTGTTGCTGAGCTAAAGGACGTCTGATAGGTCCTCCTTGTTGTGTCCTGACCGGTCCCTGCTGTATTCTTGCTGGTACTTGTTGTGTTCTCAATTGTCCTTCCTTTCCTCTGCTGATAGTTTCTTGCACTCTGGCTTCGGTTAGTAGTTCAGTGTAAGAGATTCGGGACTGGGAGCTTGTATAGTGTTGGAGCTCCTGAGTCAGTCCACGATAAAACCTCTTAGCTTTGGCTAAGTCATCTGGTATCAAAGCAACACCATATTTGCTAAGGCGGCTAAATTCAGCATCATACTCGTCTACTCTTCGGTTTCCCTGCTCTAGATGGAGAAATTTATCGTATAATGCATCTCTGACAGTGTCCGGAAAATACTTTCTTTCAAAGCATTCCAGGAATTGCTCCCATGTCTAGTATGTACCCAGCTGGCGCTCCATAGATTCCCACCAGTGATGGGCATTATCATCTAGAAGCGTTCTTATACCTGTCATCCACAGCTCTGTAGGTAGCTGTGATGCTTCTAATAACTTCCGAGTGTGAGTAATCCAATTGGTAGTTTCTTCTGGACTCTCAGTACCTTTGTACGTCCTTGGACTCATTTGTACAAAGTCCTTTACTGAACCAACTCTAGCTCGAGGTTCTGATGCTAGTGCTTGAGTTGGTACAGCAGCCTGAGCAGCTATCCTTTCAAGTGCTGCCAGAAATTCTTGTCGTTGCTCGGCTGCCTGTTGCCTCTGTTCCTGCATCATCATCTGGAAGAATTGAAACAATTGGGCCTGGCCGTCCTGCGGTATTGATGAGACTGGAAGGGTCCCATTAGGTAGAATGGGAAAGTCAGATGGAGCTGGATTATTAGTCTGTCCATATGATCCGGAAGGTCTAGGGTTTGTTGAAGTCCCCCCTTGAGTCTGACCATTGACTCCAGGAGTTGTGTCATTATTAGTGATAGTACATTCTTTCTGCATATCCATCTTTCTGCAGTTAATGTATACAATCATTTAGGCAAAGTATAGGAATCAAACAGGGTATGAGTTTGTATTACGCTGAAGAGTTATCTGCATAAAACGTAACTTCTGAGCTAGCTGCGTAGAGCAGGGCTCCAAGGAAGTTTTTGGCGTAAAGTAAAGATTTCAATTCGCCAGCGTAAAATATAGTTTAAAACTTATCTGTATAAAGGTCTATGCGTAAAATCTGTATATAATATGCGTAAAAGATCTGCGCATAATTCTGAGCTCGAAATATGTCTGCGTAAAGTATAGCATACTTGGCAGCGTAAAGTCGTATAAAAAACTTTTCATTTTCCTTGGATGGATTTGTCAGAAAAGCTGACATCTGACAAAAGTACTGTACGATAATCGAGAGGACGGTTGTGATGATGATTTGCACAGAAACCTGAGTTTGTTGTTTATTGACAGAGTCAGACGCCACGCCAAAGACTGCTACTACACAGGGCTCGGAGCATATCTCTGTATTTAATGCAAAGATTGATTTCTTAATGGCTAAGATAATGACAAATACGCTTATCCTCCTGATCAACTAGTACGCTGGGTTCAGGGATCATCAGGCTATTTACCTATGTCATGGTATACGCAGATTTTTAGAAAAACTAAGGGATCGTGGGAAAACAGTTTGTTATAACTACAGCGTAGAGTGAACCTAACTATGGCGTAATAATAGGTAATCTCTTGGAGCATAAAATATACGCTAACAAGAGTAAAGGGTTGATGGCGTAAAATAAAATATAGGATAGGTGGAAGGATGAATGAGGTTTTAGTCAATTGTGGATGAGATCCTTAAAATCTTTTCCTATATGCAGGCTTGTTTGGCACAGTTACGTAACCAAGACAATATATTTAGACCTGCATGGGCCACCACCAAAAACGTGTCACGTCCCAGTCCCAAAATACGTAGGACCAGGAATACGTAATACGCCCAGCCGTATGTATATGAATTCCAGTATATGGAAAACCATATACATACGTACGCTGTAAATGAATATACAATCCATCAGTGGTAATATACTGTCATAACAAGTCACACACCATCTATATCTCATCCACAGCACAAAATACTCAGTGGGAGCAAAACTGACATATAACTGGATATCAAAGTGTATAGAGTCTATAGTCTGGTGGAAACAAATCCACTATAAAACGACTATACTAAAGTAGACACAAAAATCCCTAAAACAGTGCTCATAATCACAGAAACTCTGTTGGTAGGAGCTCCTCAGTCTCGTAAGTAGCATCCGGTCCAGGTCCATACTCTTATGGAAACTCCTGATCGTCCATATCTGGAAAGGGACCAGGTCCTCAGAGGGACATAACAAGATACATAGAAGCATGCCAATAAGTACTGGCTAGACATATGCTGACGTAATTCACAAATCGTGACAACTGGCTAGTATATGCCACATATGCCCCCCATCCCAGGGGCGCACGGTAAATAAGATTAATAACTACATAAGAAAGTGGGTGTCCCGTACACTTATGAGTTGTCCTCCCTGTCCCAATGATCTATGCATGTTGCCTCCACCACATGCTAATACCCTAAAAAACTGCCAGGTCTACTAGCATACAAAGTTTCTATCAGTAGTCATTCTTAACGCACGGCCATGCGTACATGAGGCCATCCCTGTCACGCCATCCGTGATCTATATGAGACACACACCCGTGTAAACCACTGTGTCATGGTTAATGAACCTAATGCTGCTTTTTAATACTGGGTGGTCTCATAATTATGTCATAAATCTATAAAATATACATCTATATAGGCAGAATAAAATATGCATGTACCAATATGAAAGGTAAAATAACAGTATTATGGCAAGGTATACTTGCCAAGTAAAGTGCACGTCCAAAGTTGTTGCTGTGATCAGAGGAAGGAGTTATTGCTTTGTAATTAATTATATATAGGAATAGGGGGCGGTGGAATTTACTTAATGGTTAAGAAAACTCTTGCTGTTGTTCTCTTCTTATTGGTTTAGGTGTACGGCTGTAGATATTTTCTAAAGAGTGGTGGAATAAGAAACTTACACGTGTAAAAGAACAAAGCAAAGCAAAGTTGAGTTTTGCTTCTGATACAGATATTTCTTTCTTAATGATTTGTGGTTGAATTCTACGCAGAGGGAAGAAAAGAAGAGTTTACGCTGGGTAAATAAGCGATGGTTTAGTTACTGCTGCTGCGGCAGTGGTTTATGCTGGGTAGTTTGCTATTGCTTTTGATATTTACGCACAGAGAAAATATACGCGGTATGGTGAGGAGTTTGCTATTTGACTATTTTATGCGAGGTGAACTGTTGATGTTAATTCCTTACTTTACGTGCGAAATTGGTTTTGTGCGTAGAGAAAGGGATTTGGACAGGTTGGGTTTTTATGCATGAAAGAGTTCTGTAGGGTTTTTGCTAAGTGAGGTTTACGCTGGGATGATTAACGGGTTGCAGTTTTAGTATAATAGGAATTATACTTTAATAAATAGTTTAAATAATTAATTAAATAATAACTAATACGGTTTTCAGGAATGGGGGTTTACAGGGATCCTACAACCGTATCCCCTTGGCGTACCCGCCAAAGTACAAGCCCTTTAACTTGATACCGTTTGAGGGGAAGATATCTTTTCGTCAATTCATAAGTTCATTCGAGACGGCACGGGGCATCTGCCTCTCAATGATGCCCTCTTAACCAAGCTCTTTGCCGGGACATAATCTGGAATAGCTTTCAATTAGTTATGTAGCCTCCAAGAAAATTTTATTTCATAGTTTGATGACCTCAAAGATCTTTTTCTTGCACGATTATACAACTAGAGAAATAATATGACGATGTCCTCTTTAATGGACATCACACAAAGGGAGAGAGAGAGTCTATACGGAAATACATCGAACGGTACAGACAAGCGACGTTAAAGTTACCCCCGGTAACCTTGAGTCCACGCTGATGGACACCTGCCGAAGAAATCTTCTCCCTACAATCAAACTCTGGATGAGAGACTCTCAGTTTAAAGACTAGACGACATTCATCATAAACGTTGTCGGAGCTGAGAAGAAAGTAATGGACGCCCGTCTCTTGGGAATACAGATCCCCGTCGTTGATGATAGAAAAAAATACCCTTACAACAGCAACAACAATAGCGACAATAGCGGCCGGGATGACAAGGAGAAGCAAGTTCTTGTCGCCAATATAACCAAGAAGCCCGAGCAAAAGCCTGCAGAGGCTCCAAAATCGATTGAAATATATTCCTTCAAAGATGATGATGTCATGGAAATCTTTGACGTGTGATGAAAGGAAACAAGATTCGGCTCCTCGACATCAAGCGCCCTGTTGAGGCAGTCGATATGAATAATCCGAAGTACTGCCACTACCATCGATACGTCCACCATGCGACGCAGGATTGCTACACACTGAAGCGGTACATCCAGCATCTGCTCGACACCAAGACCCTCACCTTGGACTTGATGACAAAACTGTTGCCGCCAACATAATTTTTCTCCAGTTTTGTAACTTTTCGGCAAAGGAAGCCCAAGATGGAGTAATCCCGATCCCCACAGCAACAATGGAGGTTGTCAATCTTCCGCCAGCTCGTAACCAAACAGTCGGACTGGTACCTCTCACCATATCACGTGGGGGGTCATGTGGGTCCATCCAGATCTTTCTCTTGACTTGATGCAGCAGGCAACGTCTTTCGCCACCAAGTCCATGGACAAGAAGTTCAAGTCCTACTACACGGTTTATATCCCTTCCGAAGAAGCTATGACAGGAACAACGAGGTCGGGCCTGGCATACCAATGAGAGTACGACATCCCTGACGATGGTGTACTCCCAATCGCCGCATCCGATCCAGGTCCATCCCAGCCTCCAACAGCAAACAAGTCAAAGCAGAAAGAAACTCGTTTCGATAAACCACTACACAAAGATACCGCTTAGGGGTAGGAGAAGTCCTACAACTTCGACATCTTGGCACAACTGGCTAATACACCATCGAAGTTGTCACTATTCGAGCTCCTCCTACTCTCCAAATATACTCAGGTTGCTCTGAGTGAGGTATTACAGAATGTCGACACCTACCTGGCGTAGATCAAGCCGCCAGCTGTGGATCCTGCCGTATGCCCCCACTACAATAATGTGATAGGGGCGATACATGTTACTGAAGAACAATCGGCACGATCGTCCTCTATATTACACAGGGTACACGGCACGATCAAGGTGGACCGAATGCACATCAACCCCGGTTCGTCAATCAGCATTATCCCGCAGAGTCTGCTTCAGACCTTGGGCATCCCGATGCATCGCCTGACAACAACCAATACTTCCATCAGTGGCTTCAACGCTGGGAGGAGCTACCCTCTGGAAAATATTCGCTTGTAGTGTCAGATTGACGATTTGAAAACAGATGTCACCTGCTACGCCATAAATGTAGACGTATCCTACAATGTCCTATTGGGACGTCCATGGATACATCAGTATATGATCGTGCTGTCAACCTTGCACCAGTGCTTAAATTACAAGGATGATCACGACGTCGTCAAGACGAAATTTTCCGATGTTGATCCATTCAAAGGGGTCGAGGACTATTATTCTGATTTGATCCTCTACAAGCAAGTCCACCAAAATGAAGGTGGTAACAATGCCGATGATGAGGCAGAGACTGGGACAACATCGGACGAGCCCTTGAGAGTCAATCTCAAATCAAGCACTCCCGACACGGCCCCTTCCCTCATTGTAAAACTGTACAGGAAAGCACCTGAACCTCTGGTCGTTCGCCTTCATAGACCGAGTCGACCGCTGAAGGAAGATTCGGCACCCACTACGACTTCCGAAAATATAGTGGTAAAGTTGTGCAGGAGACCTCTGAAGCCGTCGCACGCACTGGGGGTAGATCTCGGGAAGGACGAACTGGAAGATTACGTAGCCGCGCATACCGACATCCCTTCTCTTGACGATGTAATTCCTGAGGATAAGATACCTTAATTTTTGAATAAAGGGCTATCTTTGAACTACTCGGATGTTGCACATCTCAGCACATTATATTCAATGGAGCACGGTCTAGGCTTGTACCTGCATACACAGGTGACTACCACCTATATAGTGAACCGAGTATTTCGAAGAAAAAACTCTTACTTCATAGTTCCAACAAGGAAGAGGGGAGACAAACTCATCATCTTTGGTATAGTAAAAAGTCCCCAATCATCCGTCCCAGAGGAACTGTAGCCAGAACTTGATACTGGCAAAATAGCACTTCATCGGTACAATTCTCAAACCAAGCATCTCATCCAGAAGATGGGATACGATCTGAAAGACGCTAGGGCTTGAACCACAGCAAAGGACGGCGGGTGCCTCTACGTTTGCAAGCTCCTGCAGACAAGTCCGAGAATTATTACCATAAGGCCATGCATGGATTAGTGTATGTCACGCCTCCCACAACCCCCTAAGGCTCAGATGAAGAAGAAGAGTTACACTCTCACTCTTCAGAATCTTTCTCTTGGGACTCCGACATCAGTATTGGGAAGATGCTCAAACAAATATTGTCTGCCAATATGGTGTCAGCTGACCCTGAGAAAGACGATAAGGATCCACCTGAAATCTTTAATGTAGAACCGTGGGCCCAACGCCTAGACGCACAATATGAGGTACGGTTCGAGCAACGGGAACCTCCAACTGAGGACGAAGTCATAAAAATTGATCTGGACGATGAATCCTCCCCTAAACAGATCTTCATCAGCAAGAGTCTATCTGATGGGGATCGGAAATCCCTACTACATCTAGTCAGGAAATACATCGATATCTTTGCCTAGAGTTACGAAGACATGCCGGAATTGGACCCCCAAATTGCGGTCCACAAACCTAACATCTTGCTGAGCGCTAAACCAGTCAAGCAACAGCAACGGCGGTTCCGGCCGAACATCGTAAATGCCATCGAAGCTGAAGTCAACAAACTGATAGCTAGTGGCTTCGTCCGCGAAGAACAATATCCGAATTGGGTAGTCAATATTGTGCCCGTCGTAAAAAAGAAAGGAAAGATCCGAATTTGCATTAACTTTCGTGATCTGAACGCGGCATACCCTAATGATGTGTTTTCCCTTCCGATCACATAAATAATGATTGACAATACTTATGGCTTCGAGTGCATGTCCTTCATGGACGGATTCTCAGACTACAATCAAATCAAGATATTTTTCGACGACGTAAAACATATGTCATTTCGGACACCGATAAGAGTATAGTATTACACAGTCATGCCCTTTGGTCTGAAGAATGCATGTGCTATATACCAGAGAGGTATGGGCACCATCTTTCGTGAACATCTGCGCAAGAAAGTGGGGTATTGCGTTAATGACATCGCTGTCAAGAGTCGCTCTAAAGATGACCACCTCCGGGACTTGAAGACTGTGTTCGACCTCATACGTGTGCACCAGCTCAAGATGAGTCCTACCAAATCATACCCTGGAGTCTCCAGTGAAAAATTTATGGGTTTTGTCATAACTTCGAAGGGCACCCACGTAGACCCCGACAAGACTAAAGCAATCCTTGAAATGCACCCGCCGAAGAACCTCAAGGAACTTCGTGGACTTTAAAGAAGACTGGCTTACATCAGGAGGTTCATATCAAACCTCTCTGGACGTTGTCAACCGTTCACTCAGCTCATGAAGAAGAGAGGCTCATTTGTCTGGAATGAAGAATGCCAATATGCCTTCGAGGATATTGTAGAAGCATGGAAAATATGCATCCATGCCTCCAATAACTATGCACTCCTAAGTAAAACTCAGAAAATATTGGGTCACAGAATTACCATGCGGCTCAATAAGGTGACATCCACGCGTCCCAAATCAGCGGAAGCAGCTTTGGCCACAGATGGACCTGATGGGGCATCCTAGCAACGAGATCGTCTATGACACAGAATCCTAAAAAAGTAGTTTTTTAAATGCCTCAAAAGACGTGAACACACTAAACGATATAAGTCTCACGTTAGCCCAGAACTTTACTCTTGATGGATGTGCAGTACCACATGTACAGCACAATTGGCCCCATGCGTCCCAGATTCCATGCGTCCCATGCATCTCTGGACCCATGCGTCCCAAACTCCATGCGTTTCATGCGTCTCTGGCCCCATGCGTCCTAGACTTCATGCGTCCTATGCGTCTCTGGCCCCATGCGTCCCAGACTCCATGCATCCCATGAGTCTCTGGCCCCATGCATCCCAGGCTCCATGTATTCCATGCATCTCTGGCTCCATACATCCTAAACTCCATGCATTCCAAATGTCTCTGGCCCCATGTGTCCCAGACTCCATGCGTCACACGCGTTTTTGGCCACATGTGTTTCAGACTCCATGAATACCAAATTTTTCTGTTACAATGAATGATTCTCTCCAACCAAGTGCGGACCATGTGTCAAGCTGACCAAGTTACGCCCACAAAGGACGAGAACCACCCAGATCTTCAGCAACAGAAAATCCCAACAAGCGTCCACGTGACAGCCTGGCCTGCTCACGATTACAGCTGTACCTTATTAAGGAAGCACACGTGGCACCCTCTAACATCTATGCGGCCCAACATATGTGCGTCCAAGGATGACTATATATATCCGGGTGGCTTGCCCAAACAGGAGGAAGGACATACAGGGGTCGCCAACACACATAGAGAGAGAGAGCATACAGAGACGAGCAAAGAGAGAATGCAAGCTTCTTTACCCTTCATCAGATCGTCAACGGAGTAAAGAAGCTGCCTCAGCGCTCTTTGTCCATCGTCACACCTCAGATCAAAATATTATACTTAGAAAATTTTGTTTAGGATTCTTCATACTCTTTTTTCGTTCCTTAAATACAAAGTTTGCAAGAACTCATTTAATGGCGAACAAGATGACTCTGCTGGGGACCTCTTTCTCCTCTGATGAGAAAGTTATGACGCAATCCGACGCAGCCAAGCTCGGATCAACTCAAAGAATGCTGGTGGTTCGCTTTGACCAGTAGGCTTTCGAGGAGATGCTCTCGGAGGGAAGCGTTAGTCCTTCGTAGCCCAAGAAGACCCACATGACGTGGGTAGCAAAGGCCATTGCGTCTCACCCAACTGCGGAGCATGTGCTCCACGTCTCTCACTCTACCGCAGGGACCACACATCATGCGTCCACTGCTTATGAGATCGTCCCTTCCAAAAATAAGGGTGCTCAGCACCAGAAGACCCGCAGGACGTGGGTAAAAAAGGCCGTTGCACCTCACCTAACTACGGAGCATGCACTCCCCATCTCTCTCTGATACTGAAGATGCAAAATATGCGTCCACTCAGGCTGTCCTTGCTCATGCGGCCTCCTTTCCTGAAAAGGAGAATGCTCAACACCCGAACTCTGGCAGAGAAAAATAATACGATGCGAAGAGTTTGATGTACAGCCCATGCGGCCACAACGAAGGATGCAGAGAAGCAATCAGTATGCGGCTTCCAGCTCAGCCGCATGCATCTTTGACACCCCCAGAAGCTCTGTCTTTGACCTAATCTCATCCAGTCGTGCTTCCATGCGCAATTTTGGGGAAAATAAAAATATGGACTCTTCGTACTATGTGCTTGTGCATGCAAAGTCAAAGAAGTCTAGGACAATGCGAGCTCGTCAAGCTCAAGCAATTGTCCATTTGGCTGGCCATCAGTGGACACCGCTAACCGTTATGAGGGCCCCTGATAGAAAGCTATATAGACCACCCCATGCGTCCAGCCCGCAGCGACAAATAGGCATGGTCCGTCTCAAAATTCTTTTACTGACGATCTGGAAAAAGTTCTTGTATGAACCCTAGATCAGGGAGTAAAGGCAACAACCACACACCCGTGCGCTCGGTCTACCCGTGCTCACAAAAAGGGTGCAAAGGTGAATCAACCCTCGCCTGACATGCGCGACATAATCAATCACAAGCGCAAGACGAGGGAGACAACTACGACACATGGAATGCCCTCCCCAGGACATCATTACGCCAAAATTATCATCAATTGCTGCTGCAACAAAGTGGCAATAACCAGAAATAGGCAGTCGACATTCCAACGACTGCATCCAAAGGCACATAGCCGGCAATAACCCAAAAATTAGGTACAAATACCAAAGGAGGAGGAGCTACCCTTTGCCTCATGTTACTTTGCTCGGAAGGTCCCTTCCACCGTGCGAGGAAGGAAGCCCAGCACGTCCAGTCCGTCACTCTCAACCAGCGCATTGAGAAGGCGACTACAGGAGGACCAGCAGCGGGACCTGCAAAAGGTATTTTCCAAGGTACCCGCTTAAAAAAAAAGCTATCAGCCGCTGGGGGTGGTTCTTCCTCAGGACCCCTGGGGGTTGCACAAACTGGGGGGTAGTGATCCCCCGGACCTATACAATAACCCGACGTTCCGAGAAGGTAGGGATTCCCAAGGAACAGACTCCGATGTTCCTGGGAGTGGCCACCCTCGTCAAGATGACGTAGCCTTCTACGCTGGGGGTAGTATCCTCTCCGAATCCAAGGAGGAGGCGACGCTACCTGATGATTACTCCCGGCAAAAATCTGAGACGTAAAGTGCGGCATCCACTGCCCCGTCCATCTCTCTCCATGTAAGGACTGTATACATGGCAGGGGATGACCACGAAGGCCCCAGCGACCGACAATGCCTCGAGGTTCTTGAGTCCATGATGTAGACGGTGAGTTCACCAATGCAAGCCCTGACCCAGGCAATGCTGAAAATTAAAGCAAATATGACTTCCCAACCAACAAGGGCTTATGGAAAAACAAACTTGGACCATGGGACCAACGCGGACTCCGATGCAACCGCTCCGCCCATAGGCAAAAATTACCCTATGCCTGGTTCATCTGCCCCTTTCGTCGGAGACGAAGCCAGAGAAGCAATGAGGGAAGTCCGAGAAGTCCGGGCTCGCCTAGATTCCATGGGCAGCCGGGACTCACTGCGCGAGCTCGGGATACGACAACCATACCCCCGCGAGTGGAGAGAGGTGCCATACCCGCCCAAGTACAAGCCCTGTAACTTGAATCCATTTATCGGGAAGACTTTTCCCCGTCAATACATGAGTTATTTCGAGACTACAACAAGGCACCTACCTCGCAGTGACGCACTCTTCACCAAGTTCTTTGTGGGGGCATTATCCCGGGTAGCATTCAACTGGTTTTACAGCTTACAAGATAACTGCATCTCGTTATTTGACGACCTCAAGAGTCTTTTTCTTAAAAGATTCTATGACGGAGGAGCGACATGACGATGTCCTCCCTGATGGATGTTACCCAAGGGGAAAGAGAACTTGCCCCCAGGCAATCCCGAGTCAACACTGATGGATATGTGTCACAGAAACTTACTTCCAGCAGTCAGGCTCTTGATAGGCAACGATCAGTTTAAAGACTGGACGACGTTCATCATAAGCGCTATCAGCGCTGAGAAGATGGTCAAGGACGCCTGACTCTTGGGAATACATATCCCTATCGCCGCTGATAGGGAAAAATGTCCCAACAACAACAACAGCGGCAACAGCAGCCGCGATTGAAAATGGAAGCAGGCCTTGGTGGCCAACTTAACTAAGAAGCCAAAGCAAAATCCGGCTGAGGTTTCAAAGCCCAGGGAGGCTTACTCCTTCGAAGATGATGATGTCATGCCCATCTTGGACCTGCTGATGAAGGGTGGTAAGCTTTGGCTCCCCGACGTCAAATGCCCTGTTGAGGCAGTCGAGAAGAATAATCCAAAGTACTATCATTACCATCGTTACGTCCATCATGCGATGCGGGACTGCTACACGCTTAAGTGGTACATCCAGCGTCTGCTCGACACCAAGGCCCTGGCCATGGATATCGATGACAAGACGGTTGTCGCTAACATGGTATCACTCCAGCTCGGCAACTTCTCGACGGCAGAAGCCCAAGACGGGGTAATCCCAATTCCTTGGGCAACAATGGAGGTCATTAATCTTCTGCTAGCTCGTGACCAAATGGTCAGGCTGATATCTTTCACTATGCTACATGGGGAGGTCATGTGGGGTCACCCCGATCTTGCTCCAGAATTGATGCAGCAGACAACATCTTCTGCCACAAAGTCCAAGGGCAATAAGTCCTGCTATACGGTTTCCCTCACATATGAGAAAGCTATAGCAGGAACAACAAGGTCAGGCTTGATGTACCAGCGCAAGTACAATACCCCTGACGATGGTGTACTCCCAACTATCACGTCGACCTCCTTTGATCTGGGTCCATCTTAGCCTCCGCCAGCGGATAAGTCCAAGCAAAAGGAAGTTTGCTTCAAAAAGCCGTTGTGCAAGGATGCAGCTCTGGGGTTGGAAAAGTCCTACAACTTCGACATCCTGGCCCAACTGGCTAACACTCTAGTGAAGTTGTCTCTATTCGAACTTCTTCGACTATCTAAAGACACTCGGGCTACTCTTAGTGAGGCATTGCAAAATGCCGACACCTACCTGGTGTAGGTCAAGCTGCCAGCTGAGAATCCGACTGCTTGTCCCAACTGCAATAATATCATGGAGGCAATACCCAATATTACATTCTCGCAACAGGATATATTGCTAAAAAATAACCGATATGACCATCCCCTGTATTATATAGGGTACATTGGTGCCATCAAGGTGGATCAGATGCACATAGATCTCGGTTCATCAATCAACGTCACCCCTCAGAGTCTACTTCAGACCTTGGGCATTCTGATGAATCGCCTAGCAGCCACCAATACTGCCATTACTGGCTTCATCGTAGACAGGAGCTACCCTCTGGGCAAGATTCGTCTGAAATACCATATCGGCGACTTGAAAACTGAGATCACTTGCTATGTCATTGACATAGATGTATCCTACAATATCTTGCTCGGACGACCATGGATACACGAATATATGATCGTGCCATCGACCATGCACCAGTGTCTGAAGTACGTCGACAAACACGACACGGTCAAAACAAAGTTTGCTGATGTCTATCCGTTCAAAGGGATTGAAGCCTATTACTCTGATTCGATCCTTTACAAACAGGTCTACCAGGATGAATGTGACAATAACGTCGATGATGAGGTAGAGGTTGGGACAACACCAGAAGAGCTCTTGAGAGTTCGTCTAAAGGCACACGCTCCTGACACAACCTCTCCCTTTGTCGTAAAACTATACAGGAAGGCACATGAACCTCTAGTCGTCCGCCTTCGTAGGACGGATCGATCGTCGAAGGAAGGTCCGGCACCATCCACCACGTCCGAACCTCTGGTCGTTCCCCTTTACAGGCCGAGTCAACCTCCGAAGGATGCTCCTCTGCCTCCTACAACGTCCGAGCCTCTGGTAGTAAAGCTGTTTAGGAAAGCTCTAAATTCGTCGCTTGCACTAGGGGTAGATCTCGGAAAGGATGAACTAGAAGAGTACGTAGTTGCTCAAGCAAATGTCCCTTCTCTCGACAATATAATTCCTGGAGAAAAGATACCTTATTTTGTGAATAAAGGGCTATCTTTGAACTACTCTGAAGTTGCACACATAAGCACAATGTATTCCATGGAGCACAGTCTAAGCCTACGCCTGTAGACACATGTGACTACTACCTGTGCAGTAAATCAGATCCTCCCTAGCCAAGGTTCCTACTTCACGGTACCAACAAGAAGGAGGGAAGGCAAACCCATTTTCTTCGGCAGGGTTGAATGCCCCCAGTCTTCATCCCGAAGGAATAAGAGCCAGAACCCGATACCGGCAAAATATAACTCTACCGGTTCAATGGTCACGCCAAACACCTGCCACAATCCGCACCTGGATATTCGGGCACGAGTACGTGGGTACGCCTAGCCTACGCCACAGCACCGGCAGTAAAATATTGTCTGGGTCATTTCCAACTATCTAACATCTCAACAATATAATATGGTCCCTGTCAATCATCTCAACTCCAAACGGAGGAACAATATGGTATCTCACAAGTATAACTAATCTCAATCACAAAATAAACTAAGGAAGATAAAGCAAGAATAAAATAGCACCCATGTCTTAAAAGCAGCCGAGGTCTGAATTAAGGCAAAGGTCGAAGACTGCCCTTGCGTCTCACCGCTTCGACAGGCAAATCTGAGGATTACTATCCTAAGACCAAGCATGGCTTAGGGTACGTTACGCCTCCCACAACCCACGAAGGCTTGGATGAAGAAGATTAGTTACACTCTCACTCTTCAGAGTTTTTCTCTTGGGACTCCGACGTCAGTATCGGGGAGATGCTCAAGCAAATATTGTCTGCCAACATTATGTCAGCTGACCCTAAGGAAGACGACGAGGATCTACCGGAAATCTTTGAAACGAAACTGTGAGCCCAACGCCTAGACGCATAATGTGAGATGTGGTTCGAACAACGAGAACCTCCTACCAAAGATGAAGTCGTACATGTCAATCTGGGTAACGAATCCTCCCCTAAACCTACAACGAATCCTCCCCTAAACCTATCTTCATCAGCAAAAGTCTGACTGATGAGGATAAAGAATCCCTGGTACAGCTCATTAGGGAATATGTTGATGTCTTTGCCTAGAGCTGCGAAGACATGCCTGGACTGGACCCACAAATCACGGTCCACAAGCTCAATATCTCGCCGAACGCTAAGCCGGTCAAGCAGCAACAATAATGGTTCGGACCGAACATTATGAACGCCATCGAAGCTGAAGTCAACAAACTAATAGCTAGTAGCTTCGTTCGCGAAGAATAACATCCAGATTGGGTAGCCAACATCGTATCCGTCGTAAAAAAGAATAGAAATATCCGGATCTGCATTGACTTTCGTGATCTAAATACGGCCTATCCTAAGGACGAATTCTCCTTTCCGATCATAGACATAATGATCGATAACACCTGTGGCTTCGAGCGTATGTCCTTTATGGATGGATTCTATAGCTACAATCAAATCAAGATATCTTCTGAAGATGATAAGCATACATCGTTTCGAATGCCAATAGGAGTATACTGCTACACAGTCATGCCCTTTGGTCTGACGAACGCGGGTTCTACATTCCAGCAAGTTATGAGGATATCTTCCGTGAGCATCTACGCAAGACGGTCGAGTGTTACATTGATAACATCGTCGTCAAGAGTCGCTCCAAAGATGATCACCTCTGGGACTTGGAGACTGTGTTAGATCTCATGTGTACGCACCAGCTCAAGATGAACCCTACCAAATCTTTCTTAGGAGTCTCCAACGACAAATTCTTGGGTTTTATCCTAACTTGGAAGGGTATCCTTGTAGACCTTGACAAGACCAAAGCGATCCTTTAAATGCGCCTACCGAAGAACCTCAGAGAACTTCGTGGCCTTCAAGGAAGACTGGCCTATATCAGGAGGTTCATATCAAATCTCTCTGGACGTTGTCAGCCATTCATTCAGCTTATGAAGAAGGGAGTCTCCTTTATCTGGAACGAAGAATGCCAATAAGATTTCGATGACATTAAGGAGTACCTCATGAATCCTCCAGTATTTGTGGTCCCCGTGGTAGGAAGACCCTTCCTGCTATATGTGCAAGAAATAGATCACTCCCTCGGTGCTCTGCTAGCACAGACAAGCGACGTAGGTCACGAGCAGGCCATCCACTATCTCAGTAGGATGATGGCCGGTACAGAGCATATGTACAACCCCATCAAGAAGGAGTGCCTTGTTCTAGTTGTTGCCATCCAGAAGACCCGGTATTACGTGGTAGGACAAACCATCAACGTGATCTCGCGAGTGAATCCCCTCAGGGTCCTCATAACGAAACCTGGAGTGCTCAACTCTCGCCTAGCCACATGGGCAATACTGTTGTCACCATATGACATGGTATTCGACCCACAAAATACGGTAAATGGTCAGACGTTGTCAGATTTTCTTGTAGTCCACCCGGTGCCAGAAACTTCAAAACTCTACGAGGAGATCCTCAACGAAGTTGCAGACTCCAATACAGTGACGAACGTAGAAGCCATTTGGCGAATGTTCTTCAATGGTGCTTCGAGAACAGGACCCAAAGGCGCCATCGTCGCTAGAGTCGAGATAGTGTTGATCTCTCTATATGATCTGGTTATCAACCGCGTCTACTCTCTCACTGAGCCATGCTTCAATAATGTGGTAGAGTATAAGGCTCTCATCATTGGACTCAAACTTGCTAAATTTGTGGGAGTTGACCACCTGGATGTAACGACCCGTTCCGCTCAAGCGGAGAGCCGATTCAAATGGCACAAGTGCGATGACCTAACCCGCTTTGCTCAGCAAGAAAACTTGCTTGGGGCAAAGAATTTTAGACTTGGCCCTTCAGGAGTTCAGACTTAAACTTTCAAAGGTACGTTCGGAGTATCGCTCGATCGAGGCAAATCATCGCTAAGATGGGTGGCTACGATGAACTTGTTTTTTTCTTAGCCTGCACATGTAAAATATGGACGATACATGCTAGTCGCTAGGTGAATGATCCATTGCATTATAATAAGAATACAACGCACCTAGCTAAGAAAATAATCATATCTTGTATTGCTTGTGTTATAACATGAAAGGAAACTTGGCTTATAGTTGGACCATCGCATGCTACATTAGCTTTGTGCAAGTAGACTCCGCTAATACTTTCGACTAGATCATATGTACTCTTCGTATTACTCTGCTTCACATGTTCACACTGCTCGTCTAATAGATTATGCCGCTCGATATGCCCCTGCACGATTTCATAACTCGTACTACCCCTTAGACCCGTGCTAACGTAAAGACTTATGTTCTAAAGTAGGCTATGCAGTATGTTTCCTTATGCTTATGTTTCATATAAATACAATGCTTGCCTGCTAACATGCTAACTTGTACTCGTTTGCCTCATTTCATTCCTTGTCACATAATTTTCATGCCATAATCAGATTACATGATCCGTGTCTTGTATTC
The DNA here is from genome assembly GCA_036927795.1 of Iris macrosiphon. Taxonomy (NCBI): domain Eukaryota; kingdom Viridiplantae; phylum Streptophyta; class Magnoliopsida; order Asparagales; family Iridaceae; genus Iris; species Iris macrosiphon. The sequence goes on from JAYESA010000014.1 coordinate 65,789,528, forward strand.
ATCCAATTTGTCGAAAGACTATATAATAATCGTTCCGTGCAAGTATGAACCTGAAAGTATTCGAGACCCTTAGGTCACCAAGAAAGTTCCCAAATGAGGGGTATGTATCATGACAAGTTAAACAACACTCATCATGTACTAAATATGATGGCTCGGAGAGTCGATATGTTTGTGAACAGTCTTGAACCTGAATCAGACCCGAATATGTACCTGACAAGAGACCTAAGACTAGAGACTTGCATGGTCACAAAAAACTCGTGCACGAGGTATTTATTTGGATTCCTCGGACGATCACTGGGATCATACCGGCATAGGAGGAATGTCTTGTGTATTGTGTGCCAATTATTATGGTATGCGACACCGTTGTTGGTGCAGGGCAATATACGGTATTTGGACCTTGGTAGATCATACTACCTTGGACTAGCCGTCTAGCCTTCTGATAGTCGTTTGTGAGTGGGCAAAATGGCGTAGAATGCCTTATGTTCCTTGTTTCGTGCGTTGCACCCCATCTGGTCTTGGGCGAAGGTGGTGTATAGCGATTCTTGTACCTCACGCATCTAACCGTCCAAAGACTATAACTCATCCTTTATGGCTATGCCAGTGACCTTTTGTTCATATAGATTAAGTCATCTTCGCTTAGCGGCAATCCGCGTGCGAGTCATTGTATCGAATCAGTAAGTTGAACACCTATGAAATCTGTTGCAACCCATCTGCGTATAGCACACCTGAGTAATCCGTGTAATTCGTGCCCCCGAATCAGGAACCCGCTCGTGACACTTGTGTTTATTTATATGAGTCCTTGGATTTCATATATATATTCATGCTTGGTTTAACTTAGTTTTATCATTGGATAAGGAAGGACGAATGGCAAGTTTGTAAGTCTCGCCGTGTTACTCTTATATCGCACGGCGTACTGTCACACGAGTTAGGTTTTTTATTATGCCATAAAACTGATCCTAAGGTAAGACTAGAAAGACAACTTAATATATGGTGCACGAAATCTATATAAAGTGTTTGAATTTATCGAGCGGGCGAGAAGCCTCCCCGCCAGTGCATTCATGTACTGATAACCTACCAGATTGCTTGCAGCATACGGGAGAACCTCGTTCGGTGCGGAAACCCCTTCGTCGGAGCTAAGGCGTGGAGTTCACTCTAGAGCCTTGGAGCGTTGCGTCCGGAGCTGAAGAATATATACAAGACACAATATTGGAACATCACATATGTATCATTCCATAATTGTAGCCATTTGGCACGCTTTTATTTTTTGAGAGAGGGCTTGAAAGACTTGTAATCCTTGCCTAGCGCCGCCTGTAATACTTATTCAATATCAATAAAGTGCTTATTTACTTCCATACTTGCGTTATTCAATGCTTCTGCTATGACGACTATGTGAACTTGTTACCAATCGCTTGTTCATCTCTTATTCTGCTGTATTTGGACTATCTGTGCAACTTTATGGCTTAGTCATTTTACCTCATGTATGGACCTTGGCCTTGCGCGAGCGCAGCTTGTGCTCTAGCGGCATCATGTCCTAATGGGAACGATTGTCCTGCGGGAGCGCTGGCGTGGTGGTTCGTGCCTAGCAAGGACGACTGGTCCTACGGGAGATCAGGGCAAGACACTGGAAGCCTACGACGATTCCAAATTGATAATCAACCAAGTTTGAGGCGAGTAGGAAGTCCGGAATGAGTACATGATTTCCTACCACCAAGCCGCGCTTGATTAATCACCACCTTCGAGGGGTTCTTCATCGAGCACGTCCCTCGACTGCGAAACATCGAGGCAGACGCTCTAGCCGGACTCGCAGCCTCTCTAGATGTTCCGGTCACTATCCACGAACTGATCACCGTGATCGGTCGAGAGCTGGTCTGCCCGAAGAACAACCTCTCCTTTTGCCGGAGCTACTTAGTAGGGACGAGCACTGACTCACAAGACTGGAGACTTCCATTCATCGACTACGCAGTCTATAAAATTATCCCCGAGAACCCAAAAGAAGCTACTTCGATCAGAAGACGTTCCCTCTAGTTCTATTATGATATGACTACCAAAATGCTGTACCGTCGTTCATATGACAGTCTTCTGCTATGATGCCTATCGAATGCAGAAGCGAAGCAAGCTCTCCGCGAGGCTCACGATCGGGTTTGCGGTGCCCATCAGCTAGGGCTCAAACTACAGGACCGCCTCCGTAGAATGGGTTACTATTGGCCGACAAGGGTAGCAGACGTCGTTGACTACGCAAGGAAGTGCCAAGCGTGCAAAATCTATGATGACTTCATCCACCAACCCTCGGAGTTTCTACACCCGATTGTTGTATCCTGGTCGTTCAAAGCCTGGGACATGTATATCATAGGGCCGATTAGTCCGCCTTCGTCTAAGGGACATCGGTTTATCCTTGCCATTATCGACTACTTCTCAAAGTGGGGCAAAAGTCGTACCACTCGCTGAAGTCAAGACATCAAGCGTGAAAAGATTCGTCAAGCATCACGTCATATACCACTTCGGCTTGCCACAAATGATTATAAATGACAATGTTCCACAGTTTGTAAGTCACGCTTTTTATCGATTTTGTGATAAAAATTGAATTCAGAATGTAGCTTCGACTGCCTACAACCCAGCAGCAAATGTTTGGCAGAGCCTTCAACAAGACCATCATAAAGCTTCTAAAATTTTTTTTGTCATCCAACAAACGTGACTGTAATGAGAAGCTTGATGAATGTATCTAGGCCTACCGTACAACGGTCCAGACAGCTACTGGCAATACGCCTTTCTCGCTGGTGTACGGAAGCGAAGAGGTCCTCCTGCTCTAGATCCAAATTCCTTCACTCCGAGTAACTTTCTCCAACTAATTAACCGTCAACAATAATAACTGCCGACGGCTACAAGAGTTAGAAGCACTCGACGATGTTTAGGATAATAAACGAAAAAGATGATATGTGGAAAACGAGGTCTTATACGAAGACCTGTCCTTCTTTTATGTTTACAAACAAGATTGTATAATTTAATCATATACGAGGATGACTAAGTAATTTATTTAATCTGGGTAAATATTGCTATAGGTGTCTGATCTGCAGTCGATCACTTTAGCCCTTGGACCACACGATGTTGAAGAAGTGTCGTGGAAGACAGAAAGCAGCTTCGAAGGTTGCTAAAGAGGGTGGATGCTCGATGCCAAAGTCGTCGATCCCTTCTCTTTGCCTGAGATCTGGATTCTCCTCTCCTCTCTCTCTTGACCTCCAATTTCTTTGACCGTTGGATATGATACTGGATTTCTTGACCGATTTTCTGACCAATTTCTTCGACCTTGTCCTCTGTTGATAGAGGTCTCTATTTATAGAGTTTCTAGTGATAGTGACCACACAGTCGACGTAGAAACCGAGTAGTGGAAAGTACAGCACCCTTTTACACGACGGTTTAAAATAACCAATGCCTGCGTATAGATGACCTTTTGAGTGAGCATGTGACGCGCGTCCAACTAAGGAACAAAACGCGTATATCTGCAGCGAAGATCACGGCGTAGAAGCCACGTAGGTAGTTATCCCTTGTGTAGAAGAGGTTAGCGTAGAAGCCAATGACTGTCACCATGACATAGAAGCCAAAATAGGCATAGAATCTGAGTAGGCGTAGAAGCCGAGTAGGCGTAGAAGCCGAGCGGTCGTAGAAGCCGAGTGGCGTAGAAGCCAAGTAGGCATAGAAGCCGAGTAGGCATAGAGCAGAGTGAGCATGGAAGCCGAGCAGGCGTAGAAGCCGAGTGGTCATAGAGGCCGCGTGGGCATAGAAGTCGAGTAGGCGTAGAAGCCGAGTGGGCATGGAAGCCGAGTGGTCATAGAGGCCGGGTGGGCATAGAAGCCGAGTAGGCGTAGAAGCCGAGTGGGCATGGAAGCCGAGCAGGCATAGAAGCCGAGCAGGCATAGAAGCCGAGATGATGTGGACGTTTTAACCAGAATTATGGCTCTTGGAGATATAATCAAATCTCTTGCATTAAATGCAGAGATCTGCACCCATCCTGTGCATTAAATGCAGAGGCTTGTCTTTAAGATTTGCTATCATTCTGTGCATTAAATGCAGATACGCGCCTTAAATTCTGTACGAAGAGTAACTGCTGATATGGCGGTCTGTTTGCCTTCTGCGAAGCGTAAGAAGCTCACGTCTGCCTGTGTAAAAATGGGCGGCGTATTCCCTTATATGCGTAAGAGTAGTTTACGCAGAGGGGATGCCACTAAATGACGGTTCGGTAACATTTAATCAAATCTCCTGCATTAAATGCTAAGATCCACCATTACCCTGCTCATTAAATGAGGAGGCATATTTTGAAGGCCTGCCACCCTTCTGTGCATCAAGTGCAGAGACATGCCTTGGGCATCTGTCAGTATTCGATGCTTTAAGTGCAGAGACGTGCCTCGAGAAACTGTCACCGCTCTGCGCATTAAATGCAGAGACGTGCCTCGAGCCCTGTACGAAGTGCAGCTTTTGACGTGGCAGGATGTTTGTCTTCTGCGAGCGTAAACAGCTCACATCGGCCTGTGTAAAATTAGGCAGCGTATCCCTTTGTATGTGTAAAAGTGGTTTACCCAAAGGAAATGGCAGTAAATGAGAGCCTGGGTTGCAGTGTCGCGCCATCATGATACCCATCACTTGGGTTATCGTGCAGTACTCTTTGTCAGGAGTCCAGACGTCAGGTTTATTGCATGATCTGACAGGTACATTTTGAAGAATATGAAGCGTTCCTCGTACACTTCAATGCTGCATTGAAAGTGGATGAGTTTTACGCCATAAAGGCGATAAAGCACCCTGTTTACGCCGAAGCAGCCTGAACATACTGCATTACGCGGATGGTCCTTGAGCCTATATTTTTACGCTGTGCTCAGCAGAAAAGCTCTGTTGCATGTTTGATGGCTCTGAGGTCCTCTGTTTATGCTGCCCTGCATCAACATGTTGCGTATAGCTATCTAGCGTATTTTTCATGCTTCTACAAGACCCCCTTCAAAGCTTTTAAATTTCTCGTAATTTGAAATGCTTTGAATGAAGCATGAACCATTCCTCGTAACTCGAAATTCTCTGAATGGAGCCTGAAACGGTCAAGCCTGACATATTATTTTATTGCTGACTTTATGGCAGAGTTTATTGGGGATCGGTGATCTCTTTCGGCTATAAAAAGGCTGAGGAGTTATCCTGTTCTTCCCACACTTCCTTCACCACACAGAGGTGATGGCCGGAGTTCGTCGGGTCGATTTGAGGAAGAAGGAGATCATGTTCTTCCAGCATGTAAGGAGCCAAAAAAAATGGCATCTTCGAGCAAATGTCCTCTGCAACGATGGATCATTGAAGGATATCATAGCCTCCTTTGCTCGGGATAATCAGCAACTTTGTATGGTGGTTCTTCGGGAGAGAAGAAGGATCGTATTTTACCATGCTGCTTGCAAGCGGTACCTTCTCCCGTTACCTCCATGGATGAGAGCAGATAGACTAGCTCTATCTGAGATTGGGTTGGGTGAAATACCTCAACACAATCTGTCACGGCGTTGTCTGTAGGAAAGCAGATTTACTCTGCTTTTCTTCTGTTGGAGGATGGGTCTATGCCCAGTTTTGTATCCTCCCGCCGTTGACCAATATGTCAGTCAGTTTGCGGTTACTGACTAACTGCTGGAGAAGATGGATGAAGAATGCCGCCCATGCGAGAACCTGGCAGAACAGATTCTGGGCGCTATCTTCAGACGACGATGAGGAAGCCCTTTGTAGACGGGATTTCCCTCATATGTAGTCATGAAAAATGAAGAAAACCATTGTAGACTGGATTTTCCTCATGTAATCATGCTTTTAATTTTAATAAAATTATCTTTCTTCTTCGTATATGATCATCTTGCCATACTTTGCTGTGAAGTCTGAATATGTGTAGCTTCGACACGTCTGATTCTTTACGCTGACTCTGTAGAGAAAGAGTGCTAGGTCCTGTCCTTTACGCATAACTAAGGATGCGCAGAAAGCTGCTTTAGCAGTCGAGTGTTCGAATTGTCCTGCTGTTAGGAACCGTGTAAAATTCTGAACTGTTTTTACTTCTGGCAAACATAATTTTTGTTCAGACCGTCGTCTTCAAGAGTGATTTCTCGAAAATCCCTTGGAACAGGGCGAGGAATGGCTGTCAAGAACTGAGCTGCCATCTTGAATTTGCAGACGAAATATTCAGACTAGATTCTGGATGAACTTCGAATCGACCCATGAAGAAGAGTAATTTCCAATGTTGAACTCTGTATGCTTCAGATACTTGGGGTATCTTGAGGTCAAGAAGGAGTATCTTCTGTGTGAACTCCTGTAATTGTCCGCCTTAAGAATCGTTCAGATGTACTGTACTGGCCTTCGCATCTTTCAGATGTGCGAAAAGTCATAGAGCGTGAAATCATAAGTTTGCAGCCTCTGAGCATAAATTAAACGCCACCGAGCGTGAAATCGTAGGCTTGTAGTTCCTGAGCGTGAAGTCGTAGGTTTGTAGCCTCTCGAGCATAAAAGCTACCGAGCACAAAGGCATCCGGACGTAAAACCATAGACTTGTAGCCATTGAACGTAAAACCGTAGATTTGTAGCCGTCGAGCGTTGAAAGCTCCTTGGCGCAGAACTGTAGATTTATAGCCTGTGAAAAGAAAATCTTCTGAGCGTGCAGTTGTGGATCTGTTGCTTCTGAGCGTAAACTAAACGCCACCGAGCGTGAGACCATAGAATTGTAGCTGCTGAGCGTGAAGTCGTAGGTTTGTAGCTCTCGAGCATAAAAGCTACCGAGCACAAAGGCATCCGGGCGTAAAACCATAGACTTATAGCCTGTGAGCGTAAAACCGTAGATCTGTAGCTTTCGAGCGTAGAAAGCTCCTTAGCGTAGGAACCACGAATCTGCTTTGCGCGAAAACTTTTTGAATTTCGCTGACTGTCCGCCTTCTCTGAGTAATAGGCTGACGTAGTACCCAATCATAACAGAATATTAATTAGGAGATTTGGTTCGGGATTCGAGGAGTCCATCCGAACTCTATATATACCCCAAGTTTCTGAGAGAAAAACTTTACATCCGTCTTCTGTGAAAGAAAGCCTTCGACTGTTCGAGTTCTTCTTCGTTTCTTCTTCGAGATTTCAAAGTTTCCAGTAATGGCCCCGAAATAAGTCCCCTCCACTAAGGGAAAGAAGGTTGATTCTTCTTCTCGTTCTTCTGCTCAAGAGAGAGCATCTTCGGTCGGGCAAGACGAACTTCATTCTGAGCGAAGTATCCCGCCGACGAGCAGTGCACCCGGCCTTAAAGGTAGAGCATTTGGGACGGAAAAGAACGACTGAAAATCCTTCGCACACGTTGTACGTGACCGCGCTAGGTCGTCTTCTGTGCTGATAGCCTCTTTGAGGAAGATGATGCACAGAGACGTTTCATATTTTATGCCCATATTTCTAATGTGTCAGCGCAAAAACTCTATATTTTTGCAGTCTGGCGTAAAAGCTTTGACTGTCGAAAGTTGGCGTATAAAATTTGTGTGTTACGCTTCTGGATGAAGATTCTGGCATAATAACTCAACTTTATCAGTCTGGCGTAAAGCACAGACTGTGTACTGCCAGCCTTGAACTTTACGTTTTAGGAAATGGATTCCAGCGTAATGGTCAAGTTTTTACGATCTTGGCGTAGAGCACAGGCTATTAATTTTTGGCGTAGGCTGCAAGATCTTTAAAGTCTAGTTATAGGAACTGACATGTTTTTCTTGCACTCTTGCAGTTGACTTGCATGTGTCTCCGCTAGCCGATGTGATGGGTTCTGCCGCCGGGATGCTGCACCCCAACTATCTGGAGGATCTGTCACACGTGACATTTCCTATCTCCGGGCCGCAGTATCCTGAAGGAAGGAAGATTCTGATATCGGCTCAGGGCGAGCGAACGCTGCTGAACCTGATCAACGGGGAGCCCCTGATGTACATAGATGGGGACCAATACATAAAGTCGGCTTTCCTCTTCAGGGACATGATTGACAAGCAGTCCCAGACGAAGCCCAAGAAAGAACTCTGGGTTTTCCCTGTCGGGAGCTTGGTTTTGTATCTGCCCTAGATGCTGAGAGACTATCCCATCTCGGCTTTCTTCCATACCACACATCCCACGAGGATGTCGTGGACGCTGACTCCTGATCTTCACGGCAGGCCGGAGAAGATCTTTCATCTGAAAGGAGCTGACCAGGGGTCGTTTGTCAGCCGCCCTTCCGGCAATGTGACGATGTTCAGAGGACTGTACCCGGGCATTGTCCCGAGTGAAGACAGCCTAGTGATCCAGCCAATCCAGTTATCGACCTTCTGTAATGATTTTATGGGGCACGGGGGAGTATACCCTAAGGTAAACCCTCGGTGCGGTGGGTGGATCACCCCTACAAACCTTCGATGGGCTCGCTTAGTTGATTGGGCCCTGAAGCATTTTCAGACCGAGTTGGAGAGCATTGGGCTGTTTGCAGCTGTGAGTGCTACCAGTGTTGGGTTGCCTCCTAACCCCAACCTGTTTCTGGCACTGATGGAGCAATATATTTTGCTCACCGGGACTTTCGCCACTCCACTGGGGGAGTTGGGATTGGCTCTTCATGAGATGGCAGAGATCTCGAGACTGCCGATGGAGGATACTCCGTATGAAGAGTATGTTCCTACGAACCGGGAGTTGGGGGATTCAGACCCTCGGGTAGTGGAAGTGTACCAGGAGCTGATGTGCCACTACCTCGCTTGCACTGCTTTTTATGGTGAGCCCTCAGATTTGGCTCACATCAATAATGGACGTCCTACCTTTTCTTTCACCGGTCCAGGACTGCTAAGTCGGAGAAGGTATTGGAGGGCAAGGATCAGCCCGTGAATCTTCTGAGCGTGCTTAATGCTCAGGTAGTCGACGATCTCATGGTAGACGCTGGGGCTCCGGATTTGCTCCTCGATGAAGGGATAGGACAGTATCCTGTAGGCACTAAGGCCTATAGTTATTTGAGGTGCTGCCGCAGGCCTCTGTCTAGGGAAGCTCAACTGGCTGGCTTCCTCTCCATATGGCTGCGCCGAGTGGTGGTACCTGGCATCGCATCTGCGGATCGCATTCACCGCAACACGCTATGGCCTGCAGTGCGTCTGGTGTTTGGGGCAAGACTGGGCTTGCTCCCTGCCATGGTGTACCGCATTCAAGCTGGCCTGAGGGCCATGACTGACGGGCTGCTCGCCGATGAGACTCGTCGTGATAGCTTTCCCAGGGTAGAATTACCATACCTGTATCTGATGGGATGGTTAATTCTTTATAACCCCAGGGTTAAGTCTTCATAACCCCAGGATTATGTCTCCCAGCTCCGGTGGTAGTTCGGGGGCTAGTTTCTTGTTGAACTACCAGAAATCTTCCTGGAATGTGACCACGGTTCTGGACTATCAGCGGGTGCTGGGCTTCAGTCACAGCTGGAAGCTCTTCTGCACTTGGCCTCCGTACATCGCAATCAATCGGGGATTAGGCTTGAGGATTCCGGTAGAGAGAAGACCAATCTTTCTCCTGAAGCTTTTAATTGGTTGGTCTGCATTAGACCTTCCCATTTACTGTACAGGAGTGAAGACTATTGCTTCTTGGAGCCCTACCTGCCTAGTCGGTTTGCCAGGCAGTTTGGGTATGATCAGTTGCACGTGGGCAACGCCGTTACCAGCTTTCGGTCTAGGGGTGGACTCATTGATGGAGTGAGAGGATGGCGATATTTCCTCATGGGTTGCACTGGAGCAATTTTTACCGTGCCGGTCATTACACTCTCCACGGAGCTGCGCATCCTGCACTCGTATGCCCAGTTCTATGTGGCAACAAATACCTTCCATCGCGATTTTGATATGCATGGAAGTTTTAGGGTGCCCTCTTCCAAGTCTGGGGGAAGAGTCAAAGTCCCCTCGGTTTCTTCCGACGAGGGTGAGGAGTCCGTCACTCCAGATGAGCCTCTGTTGGCGGTATCGAGGGGTGAAGTACCTCTTCCTGCGGGGCCTTCGGTAATCTCCGGGAAGCGAAGGGCTCCTACTCCGAAGGAAACTTCCCCTCGCAAGAGAAAGAAGAAGATGGTTAATCATCCTCTCCAGATTCCTGGTATTGAGGCTCCTGGAAGTGAGCCTGCATCTCCCCATGTTGGGGATGATTCTTTGATTGGAGGTTCCTCGCCTTTTAGAGAGGGACCCTCTACAGTTCCGGCTGGTGGTGCCGGAGAATCTCTGTTGGAGGCCGCCGTCGCTGCTACTGCTTCAGGTAGTGGAACGAGGTCGTCTCTGGGGCTGAGTATACCTTTATACGGATCGGCATCGGGAGAGACTCCTGCCGTGCCTATAAGCGGACCTGGCGAGATTCCAGCCGATGAGCCTTGGTTGGAATTTGACGAGGACCTGGAAGACTATTTGCCAGCGTCAGTTAGCAAACCCCTTTCTCCAGGTCCCTTTCTCCAGGTATGACAGCTTGCTTAGCATCGTTAAGAAATGATTTAGCTGTACAGGCCGCAGATGCGACATATATGCCATCGGCTATGGGTAAATGTCGTCTTCACTCCTTTTTTTAGAAAAGTTAACATCATTTCGATACTAACTTTCCTTCATCCTCTTTTCAGGGAAAGACCTCTTCGGGGATGTCACGCCCCACTCCCAAAATACGTAGGACCAGGAATACGTAATACGCCCAGCCGTTTGTATATGAATTCCAGTATATGGAAAACCATATACATACGTACGCTGTAAATGAATATGCAATCCATCAATGGTAATATACTGTCATAACAAGTCACACATCATCTATATCTCATCCACAGTACAAAATACTCAGTGGGAGCAAAACTGACATATAACTGGATATCAAAGTGTATAGAGTCTATAGTCTGGTAAAAATAAATCCACTACAAAACGACTATACTAAAGTAGACACAAAAATTCCTAAAACAGTGATCATAATCACAGAAACTCTGTTGGTAGGAGCTCCTCAGTCTCGTAAGTAGCATCCGGTCCAGGTCCATACTCTTGTGGAAACTCCTGATCGTCTATATCTGGAAAGGGACCAGGTCCTCAGAGGGACATAACAAGATACATAGAAGCATGCCAATAAGTACTGAAATATAAACATCCATCGGGTCGCCTAACCATCTAAGTGAATGCAGTTTGAGGACAACTTTGAGTGTAAGAGAAAGTGTAGGCTAGATATATGCTGACGTAATTCACCAATCGTGACAACTGGCTAGTATATGCCACATATGCCCCCCATCCCAGGGGCGCACGGTAAACAAGATTAATAACTACATAAGAAAGTGGGTATCCCGTACACTTATGAGTTATCCTTCATGTCCCAATGATCGATGCATGTTGCCTCCACCACATGCTAATACCCTAAATAACTGCCAGGTCTACTAGCATACAAAGTTTCTATCAGCAGTCATTCTTAACGCACGGCCATGCGTACAGGAGGCCATCCCTGTCACGCCGTCCGTGATCTATATGAGACACACACTCGTGTAAACCATGTGTCATGGTTAATGAACCTAATGATGCTTTTTAATACTGGGTGGTCTCATAATTAGGTCATAAATCTACAAAATATATATCTATATAGGCAGAATAAAATATGCATGTACCAATATGAAAGGTAAAATAACAGTATTATGGCATGGTATACTTGCCAAGTAAAGTGTACGTCCAAAGTTGTTGCTGTGATCAGAGGAAGGAGTTATTGCTTTGTAATTAATTATATATAGGAATAGGGGGCGGTGGAATTTACTTAATGGTTAAGAAAACTCTTGCTGTTGTTCTCTTCTTATTGGTTTAGGTGTGCGGCTGTTGATATTTTCTAAAGAGTGGTGGAATGAGAAACTTACACGTGTAAAAGAACAAAGCAAAGCAAAGTTGAGTTTTGCTTCTGATACAGATATTTCTTTCTTAATGATTTGTGGTTGAATTCTACGCAGAGGTAAGAAAAGAAGAGTTTACGCTGGGTAAATAAGCGATGGTTTAGTTACTGCTGCGGCAGTGGTTTATGCTGGGTAGTTTGCTATTGCTTTTGATATTTATGCACAGAGAAAATATACGCGGTATGGTGAGGAGTTTGTTATTTTGACTATTTTACGTGAGGTGAACTGTTGATGTTAATTCCTTACTTTACGTGCGGAATTGGTTTTGTGCGTAGAGAAAGGGATTTGGGCAGGTTGGGTTTTTATGCATGAAAGAGTTCTGTAGGGTTTTCGCTAAGTGAGGTTTACGTTGGGATGATTAACGGGTTACGGTTTAGTATAATAGGAATTATACTTTAATAAATAGTTTAAATAATTAATTAAATAATAACTAATACGGTTTTCAGGAATGGGAATTTACATTCTACCCAACTTATAAAAATTTCGTCCTCGAAATTAGAACTAAGCATGGTAGAAAGTCAAGAATGGTACAAGATATAAATTAACAAAGTAATTCATACCTTGGTCTAAAAATAGGTTCGGGAAACGTTCTCACATGTCATCCTCGCGTTCCCAAGTAGATTCTCCTGGCGAGCAATATTTCCATGCCACGCGGACTAAGGGAATATACTGGTTTCTCAATACCTTCTCTCGACGATCAAGGATTCCGATGGGTTGCTCTTGATATGTCAAGCTTGGTCCAACAGTGATCTCCGAGTGGTCAAGAATATGACTGCTATCTGCCATATATCGCCTGAGCTATGATATATGGAATACATTATGCACTCCCTCAAGTGAAGGTGGTAGCGCAAGTCGATATGCCACTTCTCCCACTCTTTCTAGTACATCAAATGGTCCAATATACCTTGGACTCAATTTGTCGTGCCCTCCAAACCGGATGATGCCTCTGGTAGGTGATATCCATAAGAAGACATGATCGCCCTCTTTAAATTTTAAGGGACGACGATAAAGGTCTGCCCATTGCTTCTGCCTATCTTGCGCTGCTCGCAAGTGTCTTTGTATTTTTTTGACTGTCTCAATAGTGTTGACTACTAACTCTGGTCCCAGAAGTTAACGTTCTCCTACGTCACTCCAATATACAGGAGATCTACATTTCCTTCCATATAATGCTTCAAATAGAGCCATCTGGATGCTTGCCTGATAACTATTATTATAAGAAAATTCCACAAGATGTAGGTGGTCCTTCCATGATCCTCCAAAGTCTAGCATACAGGCCCTCAACATATCTTCCAATGTCTGAATAGTGCGTTCTGACTGCCCATCTGTTTGCGGGTGATAAGACGTACTGAATTTTAGACGAGTTCCAAGACTTTCTTGAATGCTCCTCCAGAAATATGATGTAAAACATGAATCCCTGTCGGATACAATGCTGACTGGTACGCCATACAATCTCACGATCTGCCTCATGTATAAGTCAGCCAAAGCTTCTGTAGTTTGGCCAACTCTAAAAGGTAAGAAATGGGCTGACTTGGTGAGTCGGTCCACTATTACCCATACTGCATCTCTTCCACTTGGACTTTTGGGAAAATCCGTGACGAAGTCCATAGTGATATATTCCCACTTCCACTCTGAAATCGGGAGTGGTTGCAATAAACCTGCTATCCTCTGGTGCTCTGCCTTTACTTGTTGACATACCAGACATTTAGCTATAAAGCGAGCTATCTCTCTTTTCATTCCATGCCACCAAAAGTGCTGTCGTAAATCACGATACATTTTGGTGCCTCCAGGATGAATAGAATATATCGAACTATGAGCTTCTGTCATCAGCTCCTGTCGAATCTCTCCATTGGGAACATAAAGACGATTACCACATCGTAGTATCCCGTCATCATGAATGTGCAGTCCGGTCTGTTCTCCGGCCTCTGTCCTTTCCTTTTATCTTCTGAATCTGGCGTCTGTAGGCAAAGTCGCCTTGATCCTCTCTACTAGTGATGATTGTACTTGTAAATTGGCTAGTATCCCATCTGCTCCGGGTAATATTACTTTAATGCCAAGATTTTGCAAGTCTTCCAATAATTCTCTCTGCGTTGTTAAGAAGTAAGCTGCTGGATTCCGTCTTAACGCGTCTGCTACGACGTTAGCCTTGCCTGGATGATAATGTAGCTCTATCTCAAAATCTTTCATCAATTCGAGCCATCTACGTTGTCTCATATTTAACTCTTTTTGTGTGAAGACATACTTGAGGCTTTTGTGGTCTGTATAGATTTCCACTCGTTCCCCATATAAGTAATGTCTCCATAGCTTCAAAGTAAATACAACTGCTGCAAGTTCCAAGTCATGAGTTGGATAATTCTTCTCATGTACTCATAATTGCCTAGATGCATATACAATTATCTTGCCATGCTGCATCGATACGCATCCCAAATCTTTCCCTGATGCGTCACTGTAGATCACATAGCCTCCTGATCCTGATGGAATAGCCAATATTGGTGCTGAAGTCAGTCGCTTCTTTAACTCCTCAAAAGCGGCTTGACACTCGTTGGTCCATATGAACTCTTGATCTTTGCAAGTCAACCGAGTCATAGGTGTTGCTATCTTTGAGAAATTCTCCACAAACCGTCGATAATATCCCGTAAGTCCAAGGAAACTTCTCACCTCTGCTGCTGATTTAGGAACAGGCCATGTCTCGAATGCCGAGATCTTCCCTGGATCAACAGAAATACCATCTCCCCTGATAACATGTCCAAGAAATGAGACTCTTTCAAAAAAGAACTCGCATTTACTGAGCTTCGCAAATAATTGCTCTCTTTTTAAAGTCTCTAGAACAATCCGCAGGTGTTTCTCATGCTCCTTGTGGTTCTTCGAATAGATAAGTATATCATCTATGAAGACAACCACGAATTGGTCCAAATACTGGTGGAAGACTCGATGCATTAAGTCCATAAAGATAGCTGGAGCATTGGTCAATCCAAATGGCATGACCAAAAACTCGTAATGCCCGTATCTTGTCCGAAATATGGTCTTAGGAATGTCCTCCTTCCGTACCTTCACCTGGTGATATCCTGATCTCAAATCTATCTTTGAGAACACCTTGGATCCACTAAGCTGATCAAATAGGTCATCAATGCGTGGTAATGGATATTTATTATTTACTGTTACGGCATTCAAGGCTCTATAGTCAATGCACATACGTACTGACCCATCCTTCTTTGGTACAAACAACACTGGTGCTCCCCAGGGTGATGCACTTGGTCGGATGTAACCTTTCTCTTCTAGTTCCTTCAATTGTGTCTTTAATTCATCCAACTCCTTCTTTGCCAGTCTATAAACATGTGATGCTATAGGTGCTGCTCCTGGTGTTAATTCAATTGAGAATTCTACGTCTCTATCTGGGGGTAGTCCTGGTAATTCCTCTGGAAAAATGTCTTGAAATTCTGAAATAATGGAATGATAGACAACGTCATCCATTGCGAGCTGCATACCATCAAGGATTTCTGTGGATCCTCGTGCAAACTCAAGTTCAGGCTAGCCTGGTACCTTGAAAATAATGCTTCCTCCAAAGCAATCGAAGAAAGCATGGTACTTGCTCAGCCAGTCCATCCCTAGTACAATATCAAAAGTAGGCATAGGAAGAACTAAGAGTCGGGTATTCATCTCTCTGCCACGTATTGCTATAGGACACGATCTACAAATTCTACTAATAGGTACTACTCCTCCTCCGGTAAGAATTCTAAGACAACTAGGTAAAGGTGTAGTGGTAATGTTGTGTTTGGTAGTAAAACTAGATGATATGAATGAGTGAGTGGCTCCCGTATCAAATAATGTCACCGCAGGAAAGGTAAAAGCAATAGTGATACCTGCTATAACATCAATTTCCTGATCCATGTCGTCTATTTCCATATCAAAAGCTTGTCCATTCCTCTGTGGCTGTCCATGATTAGCTCTCAAGTACTGATCTTCCTGGGTAGGTAGCGGTGGCCTTTGCTGAAATTCTCTTGCTGCTGGAGCTCGAGGTGCTCCTGGTCTAGCCATCTATTGAACTGGTCTTGGTGCTGGAAGTGCTAGCCTCTGTGCTGGTGGTGGAAGTGTTGATGCTTGTTGCATAGGACAATCTTTCAAGATATGCTGTCCAGAACCACATCTCATACACTGTCCGAGGCGAGCTCGACAGTCTCTTCTGATATGTCCATGTTTGCCACAATGATAGCAGAGGGGCTTCTCTGGGATCTGGTATGGTCCTGCTCTTTGCTGGTACTGTTGTTACTGAGCTAAAGGACGTCTGATAGATCCTCCTTGTTGTCTCCTGACCGGTCCCTGCTGTATTCTTGCTGGTCCTTGTTGTGTTCTCAATTTTCCTCCCTTTCCTCTGCTGATAGTTTCTTGCACTCTGGCTTCGGTTAGTAGTTCAGTGTAAGAGATTCGGGACTGGGAGCTTGTATAGTGTTGGAGCTCCTGAGTCAGTCCACGATGAAACCTCTTAGCTTTGGCTAAGTCATCTGGTATCAAAGCAACGCCATATTTGCTAAGGCGGCTAAATTCAGCATCATACTCGTCTACTGTTCGGTTTTTCTGCTCTAGATGGAGAAATTTATCGTATAATGCATCTCTGACAGTGTCCGGAAAATACTTTCTTTCAAAGCATTCCAGGAATTGCTCCCATGTCTGGTATGTACTCAGATGGCGCTCCATGGATTCCCATCAGTGATGGGCATTATCATCTAGAAGCGTTCTTATACCCGTCATCCACAGCTCTGTAGGTAGCTGTGATGCTTCTAATAACTTCTGAGTGTGAGTAATCCAATTGGTAGTTTCTTCTGGACTCTCAGTACCTTTGTACGTCCTTGGACTCATTTGTACAAAGTCCTTTACTGAACCAACTCTAGCTCGAGTTTCTGATGCTAGTGCTTGAGCTGGTACAGCAGCCTGAGCAGCCATCCTTTCAAGTGCTGCCAGAAATTCTTGTCGTTGCTCGGCTGCCTGTTGCCTCTGTTCCTGCATCATCATCTGGAAGAATTGGAACAATTGGGCCTGGCCGTCCTGCGGTATTGATGAGACTGGAAGGGTCTCATTAGGTGGAATGGGAAAGTCAGATGGAGCTGGATTATGAGTCTGTCCATCTGATCCGGAAGGTCTAGGGTTTGTTGAAGTCCCCCCTTGAGTCTGACCATTGACTCCAGGAGTTGTGTCATTATTAGTGATAGTACATTCTTTCTGCATATCCATCTTTCTGCAGTTAATGTATACAATCGTTTAGGCAAAGTATAGGAATCAAACAGGGTATGAGTTTGTATTACGCTGGAGAGTTATCTGCGTAAAATGTAACTTCTGAGCTAGCTGCGTAGAACAGGGCTCCAAGGAAGTTTTTGGCGTAAAGTAAAGATTTCAATTCGCCAGCGTAAAACATAGTTCAAAACTTATTTGTATAAAGGTCTATGCGTAAAATCTGCATATAATATGCGTAAAAGATCTGCGCATAATTTTGAGCTCAAAATATGTCTGCTAAAGTATAGCATACTTGGCAGCGTAAAGTCGTATGAAAAACTTTTCGTTTTCCTTGGATGGATTTGTCAGAAAACCTGACATCTGAAAAAAGTACCGTACGATAATCGAGAGGACGGTTGTGATGATGATTTGCACAGAAACCTGAGTTTGTTGTTTATTGATAGAGTCAGACGCCACGCCAAAGACTGCTACTACACAGGGCTCGGAGCATATCTCTATATTTAATGCAAAGATTGATTTCTTAATGGCTAAGATAATGACAAATACGCTTATCCTCCTGATAAACTAGTACGCTGGGTTCAGGGATCATCAGGATATTTACCTATGTCATGGTATACGTAGATTTTTAGAAAAACTAAGGGATCGTGGGAAAACAGTTTGTTATAACTGCAGCGTAGAGTGAACCTAACTATAGCGTAAAAATAGTTAATCTCTTGGAGCATAAAATATACGCTAACAAGAGTAAAGGGTTGATGGCGTAAAATAAAATATAGGATAGGTGGAAGGATGAATGAGGTTTTAGTCAAGTGTAGATGAGATCCTTAAAATCTTTTCCTATATGTAGGCTTGTTTGGCACAGTTACGTAACTAAGAAAATATATTCTGACCTGCATGGGCCACCACCAAAAACGTGTCACGCCCCAGTCCCAAAATACGTAGGACCAGGAATACGTAATACGCCCAGCCGTATGTATATAAATTCCAGTATATGGAAAACCATATACATACGTACGCTGTAAATGAATATGCAATCCATCAGTGGTAATTTACTGTCATAACAAGTCACACATCATCTATATCTCATCCACAGTACAAAATACTCAGTGGGAGCAAAACTGACATATAACTGGATATCAAAGTGTATAGAGTCTATAGTCTGGTGAAAACAAATCCACTACAAAACGACTATACTAAAGTAGACACAAAAATTCCTAAAACAGTGATCATAATCACAGAAACTCTGTTGGTAGGAGCTCCTCAGTCTCGTAAGTAGCATCCGGTCCAGGTCTATTCTCTTGTGGAAACTCCTGATCGTCCATATCTGGAAAGGGACCAGGTCCTCAAAGGGACATAACAAGATACATAGAAGCATGCCAATAAGTACTGAAATATAAACATCCATCGGGTCGCCTAACCATCTAAGTAAATGCAGTTTGAGGACAACTTTGAGTATAAGAGAAAGTGTAAGCTAGACATATGCTGACGTAATTCACCAATCGTGACAACTGGCTAGTATATGCCACATATGCCCCCCATCCCAGGGGCGCACGGTAAACAAGATTAATAACTATATAAGAAAGTGGGTGTCCCGTACACTTATGAGTTGTCCTCCCTGTCCCAATGATCTATGCATGTTGCCTCCACCACATGCTAATAACCTAAATAACTGCCAGGTCTACTAGCATACAAAGTTTCTATCAGCAGTCATTCTTAACGCACGGCCATGCGTACAAGAGGCCATCCCTGTCACGCCGTCCGTGATCTATATGAGACACCCACCCGTGTAAACTACTGTGTCATGGTTAATGAACCTAATGATGCTTTTTAATACTGGGTGGTCTCATAATTAGGTCATAAATCTAAAAAATATACATCTATATAGGCAGAATAAAACATGCATGTACCAATATGAAAGGTAAAATAACAGTATTATGGCAAGGTATACTTGCCAAGTGCACGTCCAAAGTTGTTGCTGTGATTAGAGGAAGGAGTTATTGCTTTGTAATTAATTATATATAGGAATAGGGGCCGGTGGAATTTACTTAATGGTTAAGAAAAATCTTGCTGTTGTTCTCTTCTTATTGGTTTAGGTGTACGGCTGCAGATATTTTCTAAAGAGTGGTGGAATGAGAAACTTACACGTGTAAAAGAACAAAGCAAAGCAAAGTTGAGTTTTGCTTCTGATACAGATATTTTTTTCTTAATGATTTGTGGTTGAATTCTACGCAGAGGGAAGAAAAGAAGAGTTTACGCTGGGTAAATAAGCGATGGTTTAGTTACTGCTGCTGCGGTAGTGGTTTATGCTGGGTAGTTTGCTATTGCTTTTGATATTTACGCACAGAGAAAATATACGCGGTATGGTGAGGAGTTTGCTATTTTGACTATTTTACGCGAGGTGAACTGTTGATGTTAATTCCTTACTTTACGTGCAAAATTGGTTTTGTGCGTAGAGAAAGGGATTTGGGCAGGTTGGGTTTTTATGCATGAAAGAGTTCTGTAGAGTTTTTGCTAAGTGAGGTTTACGCTGGGATGATTAACGGGTTGCGGTTTTAGTATAATAGGAATTATACTTTAATAAATAGTTTAAATAATTAATTAAATAATAACTAATACGGTTCTCAGGAATGGGGGTTTACAGGGGAGGGCAGTGTAGACGCGCCCTTCGGCTCCGTGTCAGGTCCTGGCGACGACACGGAGGTGGCTAATTTTGAGGAGGAAACATCTTCGGGTGCCGGCTCGCCTGTCGACGAGATTCCGATATCTCAAGAGGAGGACGAGCTTGTCATTGCGATAATGCCTCCTTTGAGTATGCTGGTATCGTCGTCCGGTGTTGGCTCTTCTTCTTTTGTCGCACCACATGTTGAGGCGACGGCCGTGGCGACATCGTCTGCGGTTGTTCTTGGAGGGGGACTCGCCAATATTGAGGCCACTCCCAACGTCCATTCGGACCTAGCTGCGCTGATCGAGTAGTTCACCGGCATCTTCTACACCACTTTGAAAATGTTAATATCAATGGTGTTGGCGAAGAATCTGAGTTTTGCGTCGCTAAAGAGGTCCTCCCTGTCCGCGATAGTGCCGATCAAAGAATTCGACAACACCGGGCTAGCTGATACGCTGGAGGAGATAGTTAATGGTTTGGAGCAACCCATTAACGAATACTTGCAGCTAGCTCGAGACAATGTTGAAGATCTACTCCAGGCTAGATACGACTCCATGACTGCGCGACTTGCCAAACAGATGGCAGGCATAAATAAATCCATCCAGACACATCATCAGGAGATGGATGAAGGAAAAGCCGTCGTGGAGGAGGCCATTGCTCTTCAGACGAAGTGCCAGGCCGAGCACGAAGGGAATGTAGCGAGGGTCCTCAGGCTGGAAACGAAACTCGCTCAGGCAAAAGAGTGGGCTTCTCAGTCGTCGGAAGCTCTAGTTGTGGCGGATAGCCGATTGGGCGTAGCACAACAGAACTTGGCGCGTGCAGGAGTCGCCCGTGCTGGTTTTCTTCGGGCTAGAGCCGAACTGTCCCTCTTGAGCAATGATGAGGCACGACTGGAGCGGGCTCGCTTTAATGTCTTGGATTCCAGGACTGAGAGGATGGCCGCACTGGCGCAACAGCTTCGCGACCTAACTGCTCCCCCAAAATGATTTACTTTTGCTTTTGCTTTTGCTTTTGCTTTTCCATGTACTTTCGCTCTTTTTAGGGAATAATAAAGAGGCTTTCATCTGACTTTGTGGACCCATCATTTTGGAATGTAAATGGCAGGTTTGGGTGAAAGTGATATCAGAGGTAATATGGACGTGATATACTCTCGGTAAGTTTTAGCAGGATACATCTATTCAGAGGTTATATGATAGAATACGATCCAACTAGTTTCATTTTGGAAGTAGTTTTGTCAGAATGAGGTTTTCGCCATATTCCACTTGAGCAGAGGAGGTTAAGCATAGTACCTTTTCAAGAATTTGCCATTGATAGGAGCTATTAACAGGTCTCCGTTAGGTTGGGCTAACCTGTAAGCGCCGTTTGAGAACGTCGTCTCGATCACATAAGGGCCTGGTATTTATTAGGGTATCCTCTTTCATTACATAGGTCATGGTCGTCCTAAGTCTTAATCATAGCGCTCATGGAGCAAGTGTCAATAGTAAGGATAGAAGAGTTACTGGCCGTCAAAGGGAAAGGATCTAACTCGTATCGCGGTGGGGGTACATGTTACCCAATTTAAAACTAAGGGATAATCGCCATGTCTCAATCTACAAGAATAGCTTAAACCATCAAGTTCTAACTACTAAGCACACAATTTCAAAATTCAAGAGTAACCACCAAAATCCTAGCAAGCTATATATATCCTAACATAGAATAAATTTACTTGGTCTATAATCAGCAGTGTCAGATGGCACGAGTTGAAAGATGAAGAATAGAGGAACAAAATTTGGTCGTCGCACAATTAGCGAACGCTAAGGTCGCAGAGGAACAATATATGAAATTAAAATAGGGGGCTCTATATAGCATCGTGGTTTTCTAAGGGAAAGTGGTATGCTAGTTGCTATGTTCGAGGTATGATCAAGAGAAACGTTATATTCATTGCTCTTGGCTTCCTAAGGTACTGTCTGCTACTAATAAGACAATGATCTAAGTTTATAGTTCTAATATTATCTCACCATAAGTGTTAGGTCTAGCCCTAATATTTAACCCTGGATTTCTATTGGTTCCTCAATACTAGGGTCAAACACTATGGTCAAACTTCTAACTAACTCTAGTAGTGTATATACTATTCTCAAGTCTTCATATTATATCAAGGGGTAATGGTAAACCAATTCTAGAGATAAGGAATTCTAGGGTTCACTAGATATTCTAAACTTAGTGGTGTATCTATATTCTCGTTGTATTCTTAATAGGTGTGCTACCATAATTATCATCCTAATAACAGGGGTTCCTATATTCTAGCAGAAGGCTATACTCAAAGAACTATTAGGGAAGTACAGGAATTAAGCATGATGCAATTATTCAGATAGAACAGATAGGAGGAAGATGAATAATAGTCAATTGTGGATGAGATCCTATACTCTATTCCTAGGTGCAGGCTTGTTCGGTACAATAACGTAACCGAGACAATATGCTCTCGACCTGCATGGGCCACCACAAAAATATGTTACGCCCCAGTCCCAAAATACGTAGGACTAGGAACACGTAAGCATGCCAGCCGCATGGATATGACAACTCTAATATATGGAAAAAAAAACCATACGTACGCTGTAATATGAATATAAAATCCACAAGTGGTATAAACATATGTCACAAGTCACAGGGTACAATCTAAATCTCATCCATAGAAAATCAATATAAATGAATAACCAGCATCTATATAACTAGATCTCAACATAAGTATCTAAGGATGATAGTTGGATGGAAACAAATCCACTACCAACTCGAATGTAAGAGCAAATACAAAATAAGTACAACATAACAACACCATATAAGAATACCAGCTAGCAATCACGGGCTCGAAGAGAGGATATCCACGAAACATATATAACCATCCAAATCTGCGCTCCTGTAAATACTCAAGAACAGATACACCTGGCAGAGGACCAGGTCCTCAGAGGGACGTAACAAGATACAGAAAAGCGAGCCAACTTGAATACAGTAAACATGCATATTATTTAAAAATAAATAAGTACGCTGTACAAGACATCTATATGAATGCAAATAAGGACAACTTTTCGACGTATGGGCAAGGGTAGGCTACTCGATCTAATCCTCACAACTCATGCGCTCGTCAGTGGACACCATCAACCAACATACCTCTGGGGTAGCGACCCTCGGACTCCATCAATCGACATACCTCTGGGTAGCGACCATCGGACACGACCACCATAGTGCGTGCTAGTGACTACGGTGTTACCAGAGTGGTTAAAAGCCCATACGCCTAATGATTGTCCTCTATGGTACTAAGTGTCAAGTATGTGTCAACATATCTAATATATAGTAATTACAGAAAGGAACTACACATGCAATAAATATACAGAAATGAAATAAATATACAGAAATATACTAAGCATGTAAAATACTGTAAGCAATTTGGCAAGGTATCGTGCCTGGTCTGAAAAGGATGAAGTCCCAACTCAAGGTGTCGTCCGATCTACCCGTCACATAAATTAAACAAGTTAGGTTACAAAAGTGGGTAAATAGGTTCCTCCATTTAATCTATTTTAATTCTGAATAAAATAACCTAAAATAGTATTTTAATCTTATTAGAATCTAATTTTATTGTTAAACCCTAATTTTGTCCAAAGAACTGAATTTTATCAACTCGAGACTCAGGGCACGCAAATCGAGGCGATCTGTTGATCGAAAAGTCAACCGACACAAACTCAACTTTCATGCATGATTTCCTGTAGATTTCAGCGGAAAAAATATGCTGAAATTTACAGCTCGTCCGAATTCAAATTCGTTTGGGAATTATGGCACATACAAATTTTGTATTGTGCACCGATAGTTAAATTCTAACCTAGAAGTTCTACAGAATTAACAGTATATAAAAACTTCGAATTAAATTCAGGGAAAAATATATGTCGATGATCTCGACATTAGCTTTTTGAAACTTTAAACGGTTCGTGATTCTGATTCCGGGTTCTCCCAGAATTGCAAAAACATCGAAATATGTCTATTTTCGGACATGCTGTGCTCTACAAATTTTCCAGAATTTAATACTAATAATTTAGAAAAACAATTTATATAATCAGAAATATAACCTCAATATCTTTCTAACGCAAGAAACTATGCCTCGTTTGGAGTCCAGAGCTATGCGCAATGGCTTCTGGAAGATGAAGGAACCCTAGATGGCAATTCTCCAAAAATTGGCTCAAGAAAAACCCTAGAAAATAACTTAAACTATTATATATATATAGAGGAGAGAGAGAGTGCAACCGCGGCTCGGAAAGCGCCACGTGGCTGCCATCCACGCTGCCCTGCCCAAATCGGACGGTCCAAAACTGACGCGGCTCGGCTCAAGGTCGGCTCGGCTTCACCCCGCGATCACTGACAGGCGGGCCCGGCACTGTTCGCTGCGGGAGTCTGACAGGTGGGCCCCATGTTTGCTGACTGGGCAGAATTAATTACTTTTTGGGTTTTCTTTTTCAGAAATTAGTTTTTAATTCAGCATTTCATAATTAACTCAAAATAAATGCTAAAAATAATCAAAAAATTCCCAAAAAATTCTAGAAAATATATTTTATTATTTAGAACCTAAAATAAAAGTTTGGGATATTTTTATTTAAGTTTGAACATAAAATAAATTCTTCAAAGTCCTAGAAAATTAGTGTTACTAGTTTTTAATTAACTAAAAATTATGGAAAAATCCCAATAATCTAAAATAGCCTAAAAATAATTCTAAATAAATATTTATATAAGTAATTATACTAAAAAATTTATTTTCTAATTAATAAGAGAATACTCTAAATAAATTCAACATCTATAATAAATATAAAAATATAAAAATACACAAAATACCTATTTTGGGTGAGGGAGTTTACACTGGTCCCATGCGTCCCAGACTCCATGCGTTCCATGCGTCTCTGGCCCTATGCGTTTCAGATTTCATGCATTCCATGCTTCTCTGGCCCTATGCGTTCTAGACTCCATGAGTCCCAGACTCCGTACGTCCAACGTGGCAGATTTCTCTGATCCAAAATCTTTCTCTTGCGACTGAAGTGATTATCTCCAACTAAATATGGTCCACGTGTCAAGCTGACCAAGTTACGCATACAAAAAGCAAGAACCACCCAGATCCTCAGCAATATCAAATTCCAACAAATATCCACGTGGTAGCAAAGCCTCGACCTAACTACATCTTGTTAAGGATGAAGAACACGTGGCAGTCTGCCCATCATATGCGCCTACATTTGTAACCGTATTCTGTTGAAGTAGCCCCTTGTGGTCACCAAACAGAAGCATATACGACACCTATAGCCCACCAACATAATGACTATAAATATGAGAAACTTGGACGTTCCAATGGCTGGTTTTTTCTGCTTCAAAACTATACCCCTCCAGGCGAGCTACGTACGTAAACACAAGCTCAAGAGAGAGAGAGAGAGAGAGAGAGAGAGAGAAGAGAAGAGAAGAGAAGAGAAGAGAAGAGAGCATCCCTCATTCACTCGTTGGACCGTCAATGGAGTAAAAGAGTCGTTGCAGTATTCGATCTCCATCGTCTCATTACCTAAATAAAAAATATTGTACTTAGATTTTATGTCTAGAATTTCTTTGTACACTTTTTGTTTGTTGTTAAACAAAAGTTTTTCCAAACTCAATTTACATGGCAAACAAGGTGGCGACTCTGCAGGGGACTTCCCTCTCCTTTGATGAGAATGTCGTGACGCAGTCCGACACGTCGAAGTTGGATTCGACCTAAAGGATGCTGGTTGTATGCTTCGACCAGCAAGCCTTTGAGGAAATGCTCTATGAGGGCGACACTTCTCAAAGGCTAGCAAAGCCTAAGAAGACCCGCAGGGCATGGATTTCAAAGGCTGTTGTGCCTCACTCAACTGCAGAGCATGCGCTCCATGTCTCTCTTTGCCACAGGGGACACATAATGTTCATGCATCCACACGAGCTGACGCCTCTCATGTGGCAGTATTTTTTGATAAGAAAAGTTCTCAACACCTGACGACCAGCAGGACATGGGTTGCAAAGGCCTCTGTGCCTCACCCAACGGTGGAGCGTGTGCTCCTCGTCTCTCTCCATGCCGCAGGGATGCACATTATGCGTCTCTACGAGCTGACGCCCTTCACGCAGCAGCCTCTTCGGACAAGAAAAGTACATAACACATGAGCTATGGCAGAGAAAAATACTACGATACCAGGAGTTTGAGCGCTAAGACATATGTTCCATACGGCCACATAAATAGCTATAAAAGGAAGACTATGCGACACCAGTCGGTAGCCACAACCAGATGGCCACATGTGGCCAGGACAGCCACAGAAGCTCCGTCTTCGACCGAATCTCACACAGCGCTGACTCCATGCGTCATGCTGAGAAATACAAAGATGTACACTTGGACTCTTCATACTACGCGCTGGCATGTGCTAGGACGAAGAATTCTAGGACAATGCAAGCTCGCCAAGCTCAAGCAATTGCTCATTCGATCGACCGTCAGCAAGCGTCGCTAACTATGCGTTCCCCTGACGGAAAGTTATACAAAACTGACCAATGCGGCCAGCCTGCAGTGGCAATTGAACAGGGTTAGTCTAGAGAGTCTTCCATTAGCAACCTGGGGCAAGTTCTTGTACGAACCCCAGGTCAAGAAGCAAAGTCCACACCCACACACCCATGTGCTCGGTCTACCCGGGCTCATAAGAAGGGTGCAAAGGTGAATCAACCCTCGCTTGACTTGCGCAACGTAATCAATCACAAGTGCAAAGTGAGGAAATCAACTATGACATATGAAGTGTCCTCTCCAGGGCATCACTGTGCCAGCATTATCATCAACTGTTGGTGTAACAAAGCAACAGCACCTACAAACATGCAGTTGGTATCCATTGGCTGCAACCAAAGGCACCCACCTGGCTGCAACCCAGAGAACCGGTGCAAGCACTAGAGGCAGAAGAGGTGCCTTTTGCCTCATGTTATTCGGCTCAGAACGCCCCCTCCACAAGGGGAGATCGGAAGTCCAGCAACTCCAGTCTGTCACTCTCGGCCAGCGAGTCAAGAAGACGGATCCAAGAAGGACAGGTAGCGAAACTCTTGAAAGGTGTTTTCCTGGGCACTCGATCAAAGAAGAAGCTGTCAGTCACCGAGGGTAGTTCTTCCTCAGGACCTCACATAGCTACGCAAGCTGGGGGTTGTAATCCCCTAGACCTCTATGACAATCCGACGTTCCAAGAAGGCGGCAATTCCCAAGGAACAGACGCTGATATCCCTGGGGGTAGCCACCCTCGTCAAGAGGATGCAGCTTCCTATGCTGGCGGTAGTGTTCCCTCCGAGTCCGAAGAGGATGCGACACTACCAAATTTTTTGGATGACTATTCACTGCAAGAGTTCAAGGCAGAAAGTACGACGTCTACCGTCCCATCAATTTCTTCCAATATGAGAACAACATACATGGCATAGGACGACCACGAGGGCCCCAACGATCGACAGTGCCTCAAAATTTGCGAAGCCATGATGCAAACCATGAGCGCGTCAATGCAGGCCTTGACCCAGACAATGTTGGAGATCAAGGCGAATATAGCCTCTGGTCAAGCAAACATGGACCCCGGGACAAACTGGTATTCAAATGCAACCGCTCCATCCGCTAGCGGCAATCATCCCCTGCCCGGATCATCTGCCCCTTCCAAAGTCGACAAAGTCTGAGAAGCAATATGGGAAGTGCGAGAACTCCGAGCCCGCCTGTCACGTCCCAGTCCTAAAATACATAGCACTAGGACACGTAAGCATGTCAGCCGCATGGATATGACAACTCCAATATATGGAAACCATAACCCATACGTACGCTGTAATATGAATATCAAACCCACAAGTGGTATAAAATGTATCACAAGTCACAGGGTACAATCTAAATATCATCCACAGAAAATCAATATAAATAAATAACCAACGTCTATATAACTAGATCTCAATAAGAAGTATCTAAAGATGACAGTCGGATGGAAATAAATCTACTACCAACTCGAATATAAGAGAAAATACAATATAAGTACACCTCAACAAACACAATATAAGAATACCAGCTAACAATCACGGGCTCGAAGAGAAGACATCCTCGAAACATATGTAACCATCTGAATCTGTAACCCTGCGAATACTCAAGAACAGATACACCTGGAAAGGGACCAGGTCCTCAGAGGGACGTAACAAGATACATAGAAGCAAGCCATTTTGAATACAGTAAACATGCATAATATTTGAAAATATATAAGTACGCTGTACAAGACAATCTATATGAATGCAAATGAGGACAACTTTTTGATGTATGGGCAAGGGTAGGCTACTCGATCTACCTCCGCGGGGGTAGCGACCAGTGAGACTCCAAAAATTGATATACCGCTGGGGTAGCGACCAGCGCAACACACGCCCGTAGTGCGAGCTATATATTACGGTTTACCAGAGTGGTTAAAAGCCCATACGCCTAATGATTGTCCTCTCATGATACTAAGTGTCATGTGTGTGTCAACATATCTAATATATAGTAATGACTGAAAGAAAATTACACATGCAATGAATAAACAGAAATGCTATAAATATACAGAAATATACTAAGCATATAAAATACTGTAAGGAATTTGGCAAGGTAACTTGCCTGATATGAAAAAGAATGAAGTCTCAACTCAAGGCGTCGTCCGATCTACCCGTCACATAAATTAAATAAGTTAGGTTACAAAAGTGGGTGAATAGGTTCCTCCATTTTAATCTATTTTAATTCTGAATAAAATATCCTAAAATAGTATTTTAATCTTATTATAATCTAATTTTATTGTTAAGATCTAATTTTGGTCTAAAGAAAGTCAACTTTAAGGATTTGTGATCCGTGGCACGCAAATCAAGGCAATTCGTTGACTAAAAGTCAACCGACTCAAATCCTATATTTGTGTATGGAATCATATATATTTCAATGCTACATGAACACTAGAATAGACGATTTCATAAAATCATAAGTCAGCAAAGAGTTATGGCCACAAGGGCGCACAAATGACAGTTTTCGGTAGTTTTCTATTTACGTCTACGTTGCACAAATTTTACAGTAGAATAAACTTATATTTTAAATTCTGTAAAAATACTTTTTTGGAATTTCATCATGTCAGCTTTCAGAAACTTCAAACGGTTTGTAATTCCGAGTTCGGGATCTCCTGAAATCTTGAAAATACCAAAACGCGTCTGATTTCAGACAGCTGGCACTTTTAGAATTTTCTGGAAAAATAGGTTCTAAAATTATTAAAATAATTTATATATTCAGAAAACTAACCTTGATATGGTTCTAACAAAAAAAACTAGAGCGCGTTTAGAATCCGGAGCTAGGAGATATCATCTTTTTAAGTCGTCATAACATACTAGAAAATAAGGCTGAATTTATGACGAATTTTGACTCTTTTTGGACGAAAAAGAGGTGAATTTGGGGAAGAAAAATATGAAGGATGAGTTATTTATAATGGTGGAGACTACTTAATTGAATACGACAAGGATTGGCTAATTTGAATATGAACAGGATCAGTTTAAATAAGGATAGGATATGCATGAAGTTACTTTCCTAGTAGGCTCGAATTAATTTAAAAAATAGAGTTTAAGTTTATCTCAATAATTTATAATCTTAATTAGAATTAAAGATAATACACATAATTTATATATAATCTTATTAATATCTATTAACACTAAA
Source organism: Iris macrosiphon (assembly GCA_036927795.1). Lineage (NCBI taxonomy): Eukaryota > Viridiplantae > Streptophyta > Magnoliopsida > Asparagales > Iridaceae > Iris > Iris macrosiphon. The sequence continues at coordinate 65,818,985 of JAYESA010000014.1, forward strand.
TTAACATTTATCTAATATTAAGACTATATATAACCAAATAAATCCTAATTAATTTTAAAAATCTAAATAAATTTCTTAAAATTCTAAATAAATTATAGAAAAAATATAATTAAATATTTTAACCTAAAATAAATATTTGGTAGGAATAACATGCAAGTATAGTCTCAAAGTAAATCATAGAAGTCCTAAAAATTTATTTTCCCTATGTTTTAATTACCTAAAATTCTAGAAAAATCTTCAAAAATCTAAAATAACCTAAAAATGATTTTAAATAAATATTTATATAAGTAAATATATCAAGAAATTCATTTGCTAATTAACTAAGAGAATACTCTAAAAAAATTCAATATCTAAATATAATAATATAAAATATACACAAAATATCTATTTTGGGTGAGGGGGTTTACAATCTACCCAACTTACAAAACTTTCGTCCTAGAAATTAAAATAGGACATGGTTTCTCTCTATCTAATCTCACTTGATCACAATCTAAAAGAATTTACCTCAAGTTTAACAATGCAATTTCTATCCAACTTAGAATTTACCTACCTATCAAATAAGGCTATACTTTTAAGAAAACTATTTCTCAAACTATTTAATCATGTTATTCAATCCTCAAAAATTTTAACACCAAACATATCACCTATGGTATGCCCTTAATCAATTATAAAAGAGAGTCACTAAGTCATGTGATTAGCCTTATGGGGTATATCTAGTACTATCAGTATGTCAACTTATACCAAGCACGAGGTTTCGTCTTTTCGAAATAAGGGAAGACGGAGAAAAATAATAAAGAATTCAAGGTAAAGGTGATAGAATACAAGTACGAGGTTCAAAGAGATTAAGAAATTCGAAAAGAGAGTTGTCAGGGCAGTTGTGGATTAAAATCCTATTTTTTGTAATTTCCTATTTACATGCTCGTATCAGTACAGTTACGTAACCGATACGATATGTCAGACACGTCTAGGGGCAAGTATATTCGTCTACTACCATATATCTCAATCCACGTAAAGTAGTCATGCGAAGAGCGAACCAAGCGCACTAAGGTTAGCTAGACCTTAATACACCGATTCTGATTAGACAATTGTATCATTGTGTGCACCCAATAATACATATGTCATGAGCAAGCTCGATGAAAGAATAAGCTTGCAAAAACTAGGCTATAATAGCAGCATAAGTGAAGGTAGTACAGAAAATATAAGTACGCTAGATTATGATGAGAGAAGTTACAAAATAATCCAAGTTCACAAAGAAGATAAGACCCTTACAATCTCTACAGTTGTCATACTAACTCCTTGTCTAAGTCGATAGTCGACCAAATAGGGGTATGGGCTTCTAGGTTCTACAGTCTGATTAAACACTGTTGTCTTATGCTAGCATACAGGTAATGTTATTCAGTTACACTACAATAATAGGTCAAAAGACTATGTGATACTAGGTTGTGAGGCACACTACCCAACTTAAAATAATAAACTAATACTGTACTATCTTAAGGATACCGTAGAAACTCCTATTAAGGTCTACGAGAAAGGGTCTTGGTACTTATTAGGGTATCCTTTTACATTACATAGGTCATGGTCATCTTAAGTCTTAGTCATAGCGCTTATAGATCAAGTGTCAATAGTAAGAATGGAAAGTTACTGACCTTCTAGGAAAAAAGAGGATATAACTCGTATCGAGGTGTGGTACAAGTTACGCAATTGAAACTAAGGGATAATCATCAGGTCACAATCTACAAGGATAACTTAAACCATCAAGTTCTAACTACTAAGCACAGGGATTCAAAATTCAAGTTTACAAGTATAATCCTAGCAAGCTATATATCCTAACATAGAATAAAATTACTTGGTCTATAATCAGAGAGGTTTAGGTGGCACGAAATGAAAGATGAAGGAAAGAAATTTAGTCGTCTCACTAATAGCGAGCACCAAGGGTTCAGAGGAACAAGTCATAAAACTAAATAGAAAGACTCTAGATAATGTCATGGTTTCTCTAAGGGAAAGATGGTATGCTAATCTCCGTGTTCGAGGTATGATCAAGAAAATATTCTATGCATTGCTCTTGGCTTTCTAAGGTACTGTCTACTAATCTCAAGACAAGAATCTAAATTTATAGTTCTCCAATACTATCTAACTATGAAGGTTAGGTTCAGTCCTAATATTCAATTTTGGTTTTCTATTGGTTCCTCAATACTAGGGTCAAATATTATGGTGAAACTTCTAACTAACTCTAGTAATGTCTATACTACTCTCAAGTCCTTATAATACATCAAGGGGTAATGGTAAACCAATCTATAGATAAGGAATTCTAGGGTTCACTAAATATTCTAAACTTAATGGTGTGTCAACACTCTAGTTGTACTCTTAATAGGAAGGTTACCCTACTTATCATCTAACAATAGGGACTTCTATATTCTATGAGAGGGCTAGACTCAAGGAATTATCAGGGAAGTACAGGAATCAAGCAGGATACAATTATTCGAATAGAATGGACTGGAAGGAGAGCGAATCATAGTCAATTGTGGATGAGATCCTATACTCTATTCCTAGGTGCAGGCTTGTTCGGTACAATAACGTAACCGAGATAATATACTCTCGACCTGCATGGACCACCACAAAAATATGTCACGCCCCAGTCCCAAAATACATAGGACTAGGACACGTAAGCATGCCAACCGCATGGATATGGCAACTCCAATATATGAAAACCATAACCCATACGTATGCTGTAATATGAATATCAAATCCACAAGTGGTATAAAATGTATCACAAGTCACAGGGTACAATCTAAATCTCATCTACAGAAAATCAATATAAATAAATAACCAATGTCTATATAACTAGATCTCAATAAGAAGTATCTAAAGATGACGGTCGGATGGAAACAAATCCACTACCAACTCGAATATAAGAGAAAATACAATATAAGTACACCTCAACAAACACAATATAAGAATACCAGCTAACAATCACGGGCTCGAAGAGAAGACATCCTCGAAACATATGTAACCATCTGAATCTGCACCCCTACAAATACTCAAGAACAGATACACCTGGAAAGGGAGCAGGTCCTCAGAGGGACGTAACAAGATACATAGAAGCAAGCCAATTTGAATACAGTAAACATGCATAATATTTAAAATATATAAGTATGCTGTACAAGACAATCTATATGAATACAAATGAGAACAACTTTTCGACGTTTATGCAAGGGTAGGCTACTCGATCTACCTCACAACTCACACACTCGTCAGTGGACATCAGAAATCGACATACCGCGGGGGTAGCGACTAGCGAGACTCCAGAAATCGACATACCGCGGGGGTAGCGACCAGCGCGACACACGCCCATAGTGTGAGCTATATACTACGGTTTACCAGAGTGGTTAAAAGCCCATACGCCTAATGATTGTCCTCTCATGATACTAAGTATCATGTGTGTGTCAACATATCTAATATATAGTAATGACTGAAAGAAAATTACACATACAATGAATAAACAAAAATGCTATAAATATACAGAAATATACTAAGCATGCAAAATACTGTAAGCAATTTGGCAAGGTATCTTGCCTGATCTGAAAAAGAATGAAGTCCCAACTCAAGGCGTCGTCCGATCTACCCGTCACATAAATTAAATAAGTTAGGTTACAAAAGTGGGTGAATAGGTTCCTCCATTTTAATCTATTTTAATTCAGAATAAAATAACCTAAAATAGTATTTTAATCTTATTATAATCTAATTTTATTGTTAAGCTCTAATTTTGGTCTAAAGAAAGTCAACTTTAAGGATTTGTGATCCGTGGCACGCAAATTGAGGCAATCCGTTGACCAAAAAGTCAACCGACTCAAATCCTAGATTTGTGTATGGAATCATATATATTTCAATGCTACATGAATACTGGAATAGACGGTTTCATAAAATCACAAGTCAGTAAAGAGTTATGGCCAGAAGGGCGCACAGATGACAGTTTCCGGTAGTTTTCTATTTACGTCTACGTTGCACAAATTTTACAGTAGAATAAACTTATATTTTAAATTCTGTAAAAATACTTTTCTGGAATTTCATCATGTCAGCTTTCAAAAACTTTAAACGGTTTTTAATTCCGAGTTCGGGATCTCCCGAAATCTCGAAAATACCAAAACGCGTCTGATTTTAGACAGCTGGCACTTTTAGAATTTTTTGGAAAAATAGGTTCTAAAATTATTAAAATAATTTATATATTCCAAAAACTAACCTTTATATGGTTCTAAAAAAAACTGGAGCGCGTTTGGAGTCCGGAGCTAGGAGATATCGTCTTTTTAAGTCGTCATAACATACTAGAAAATGAGGCTGAATTTATGACGAATTTTGACACTTTTTGGACGAAAAAGAGGTAAATTTGGGGAAAAAAAATATGAAGGATGAGGTATTTATAATGGTGGATACTACTTAATTGAATACGACTAGGATTGGCTAATTTGAATATGAATAGGATCAGTTTAAATAAGGATATGATATGCATGAAGTTACTTTCCTAGTAGGCTCAGGATTTAAATTAATTTAAAAAATAAAGTTTAAGTTTATCTCAATAATTTATAATCTTAAATAGAATTAAAGATAATACAAATAATTTATATATAATCTTATTAATATCTATTACCACTAAATTAACATCTATCTAATATTAAGACTATATATAACCAAATAAATCCTAATTAATTTCAAAAATCTAAATAAATTTCTTAATATTCTAAATAAATTATAGAAAAAATATAATTAAATATTTTAACCTAAAATAAATATTTGGTAGGAATAACATGCAAGTATAGTCTCAAAGTAAATCATAGAAGTCCTAGAAATTTACGTTCCCTATGTTTTAATTACCTAAACATTCTAGAAAAATCTTCAAAAATCTAAAATAACCTAAAAATAATTTTAAATAAATATTTATATAAGTAAATATATCAAGAAATTCATTTGCTAATTAACTAAGAGAATACTCTAAAAAAATTTAATATCTAAATATAATAATATAAAATATACCCAAAATATCTATTTTGGGTGAGGGGGTTTACACCGCCTACACTCAATGGGCAATCGGGACTCACTGCGAGGGCTCGGGATTGTCACGCCCCAGTCCCAAAATACGTAGGACCAGGAATACGTAATACGTCCAGCCGTATGTATATGAATTCCAGTATATGGAAAACCATATACATACGTACGCTGTAAATGAATATGCAATCCATCAGTGGTAATATACTGTCATAACAAGTCACACACCATCTATATCTCATCCACAGCACAAAATACTCAGTGGGAGCAAAACTGACATATAACTTGATATCAAAGTGTATAGAGTCTCTAGTCTGGTGGAAACAAATCCACTACAAAACGACTATACTAAAGTAGACACAAAAATTCCTAAAACAGTGATCATAATCACAGAAACTCTGTTGGTAGGAGCTCCTCAGTCTCGTAAGTAGCATCCGGTCCAGGTCCATACTCTTGTGGAAAATCCTAATCGTCCATATTTGGAAAGGGACCAGGTCCTCAGAGAGACATAACAAGATACATAGAAGTATGCCAATAAGTACTGAAATATAAACATCCATCGGGTCGCCTAACCATCTAAGTGAATGCAGTTTGAGGACAACTTTGAGTGTAAGAGAAAGTGCAGGCTAGACATATGCTGACGTAATTCACCAATCGTGACAACTGGCTAGTATATGCCACATATGCCCCCATCCCAGGGGCGCACGGTAAACAAGATTAATAACTACATAAGAAAGTGGGTGTCCCGTACACTTATGAGTTGTCCTCCCTGTCCCAATGATCTATGCATGTTGCCTCCACCATATGCTAATACCCTAAATAACTGCCAGGTCTACTAGCATACAAAGTTTCTATCAGTAGTCATTCTTAACGCACGGCCATACGTACAGGAGGCCATCCCTGTCACGCCGTCCGTGATCTATATGAGACACACACCCGTGTAAACCACTGTGTCATGGTTAATGAACCTAATGATGCTTTTTAATACTGGGTGGTCTCATAATTAGGTCATAAATCTATAAAATATACATCTATATAGGCAGAATAAAACATGCATGTACCAATATGAAAGGTAAAATAACAATATTATGTCAAGGTATACTTGCCAAGTAAAGTGCACGTCCAAAGTTGTTGCTGTGATCAGAGGAAGGAGTTATTGCTTTATAAGTAATTATATATAGGAATAGGGGGCGGTGGAATTTACTTAATGGTTAAGAAAACTCTTGCTGTTGTTCTCTTCTTATTGGTTTAGGTGTGCGGCTGTAAATATTTTCTAAAGAGTGGTGGAATGAGAAACTTACACGTGTAAAAGAACAAAGCAAAGCAAAGTTGAGTTTTGCTTCTGATACGAATATTTTTTTCTTAATGATTTGTGGTTGAATTCTATGCAGAGGGAAGAAAATAAGAGTTTACGCTGGGTAAATAAGCGATGGTTTAGTTACTGCTGCTGCGGCGGTGGTTTATGCTGGGTAGTTTGCTATTGCTTTTGATATTTACGCACAGAGAAAATATACGCTGTATGGTGAGGAGTTTGCTATTTGACTGTTTTACGCGAGGTGAACTGTTGATGTTAATTCCTTACTTTACGTGCGGAATTGGTTTTGTGCGTAGAGAAAGGGATTTGGGCAGGTTGGGTTTTTATGCATGAAAGAGTTCTGTAGGGTTTTTGCTAAGTGAGGTTTACGCTGGGATGATTAACGGGTTACGGTTTTAGTATAATAGGAATTATACTTTAATAAATAGTTTAAATAATTAATTAAATAATAACTAATACGGTTTTCAGGAATAGGAGTTTACATTCTACCCAACTTATAAAAATTTTGTCCTCGAAATTAGAACTAAGCATGGTAGAAAGTCAAAAATGGTACAAGATATAAATTAACAAAGTAATTCATACCTTGGTCTAAAAATAGGTTCGGGAAACGTTCTCGCATGTCATCCTCGCGTTCCCAAGTAGATTCTCCTGGCGAGCCATATTTCCATGCCACGCGGACTAAGGGAATAGACTGGTTTCTCAATACCTTCTCTCGACGATCAAGGATTCCGACGGGTTGCTCTTGATATGTCAAGCTTGGTCCAATAGTGATCTTCAAGTGGTCAAGAATATGACTGCTATCTGCCACATATTGCCTGAGCTGTGATACATGGAATACATTATGCACTCCCTCAAGTGAAGGTGGTAGCGCAAGTCGATATGCCACTTCTCCCACTCTTTCTAGTACATCAAATGGTCCAATATACCTTGGACTCAATTTGTCGCGCCCTCCAAACCGGATGATGCCTCTGGTAGGTGATATCCTTAAGAAGACATGATCGCCCTCTTTAAATTCTAAGGGACGACGATGAAGGTCTGCCCATTGCTTCTGCCTATCTTGCGCTGCTCGCAAGTGTCCTTGTATTTTCTTGACTGTCTCAATAGTATTGACTACTAACTCTGGTCCCAGAAGTTGACGTTCTCCTACGTCACTCCAACATACAGGAGATCTACATTTCTTTCCATACAATGCTTCAAATGGAGCCATCTGGATGCTTGCCTGATAATTATTATTGTAAGAAAATTCCACAAGATGTAGGTAGTCCTCCCATGATCCTCCAAAGTCTAACATACAGGCCCTCAACATATCTTCCAATATCTGAATAGTGCGTTCTGACTGCCCATCTGTTTGCGGGTGATAAGACGTACTAAATTTTAGACGAGTTCCAAGACTTTCTTGCATGCTCCTCCAGAAATATGATATAAAATGCGAATCCCTGTCGGATACAATGCTGACTGGTACGCCATGCAATATCACGATCTGCCTCATGAATAAGTTAGCCAAAGCTTCTATAGTTTGGCCAACTCTAAAAGGTAAGAAATGGGCTGACTTGGTGAGTCGGTCCACTATTACCCATACTGCATCTCTTCCACTTGGACTTTTGGGAAAACCCGTGACGAAGTCCATAGTGATATGTTCCCACTTCCACTCTGGAATCGGGAGTGGTTGCAATAAACCTGCTGTCCTCTGGTGCTCTGCCTTTACTTGTTGACATACCAGACATTTAGCTATAAAGCGAGCTATCTCTCTTTTCATTCCATGCCACCAAAAGTGTTGTCGTAAATCATGATACATTTTTGTGCCTCCAAGATGAATAGAATATATCGAACTATGAGCTTCTGTATCAGCTCCTGTCGAATCTCTCCATTGGGAACATAAAGACGATTACCACATCGTAGTGTACCGTCATCATGAATGTGCAGTCCGGTCTGTTCTCCGGCCTCTGTCCTTTCCTTTCATCTTCTGAATCTGGCATCTGTAGGCAAAGCCGCCTTGATCCTCTCTACTAGTGATGATTGTACTTATAAATTGGCTAGTATCCTATCTGCTCCGGGTAATATCACTTTAATGCCAAGATTTTGCAAGTCTTCCAATAATTCTCTCTGCGTTGTTAAGAAGTAAGCTGCTGGCTTCCGGCTTAACGCGTCTGCTACGACGTTAGCCTTGCCTGGATGATGATGTAGCTCTATCTCAAAATCTTTCATCGATTCGAGCCATCTACGTTGTCTTATATTTAACTCTTTTTGTGTGAAGACATACTTGAGGCTTTTGTGGTCTGTATAGATTTCCACTCGTTCCCCATATAAGTAATGTCTCCATAGCTTCAAAGCAAATACAACTACTGCAAGTTCCAAGTCATGAGTTGGATAATTCTTCTCATGTACTCGTAATTGCCTAGGTGCATATGCAATTACCTTGCCATGCTGCATCGATACGCATCCCAAACCTTTACCTGATGCGTCACTGTAGATCACATAGCCTCCTGAACCTGATGGAATAGCCAATATTGGTGCTGAAGTCAGCCGCTTCTTTAACTCCTCAAAAGCGGCTAGACACTCGTTGGTCCATATGAACTCTTAATCTTTGCAAGTCAACCGAGTCATAGGTGTTGCTATCTTTGAGAAATTCTCCATAAACCGTCGGTAATATCCCGCAAGTCCAAGGAAACTTCTCACCTCTGCCGCTGATTTAGGAACCGGCCATGTCTCGACTGCCGAGATCTTCCCTGGATCAACAGAAATACCATATCCCGTGATAACATGTCCAAGAAATAAGACTCTTTCCAAAAAGAACTCGTATTTACTGAGCTTCGCAAATAATTGCTCTCTTCTTAAAGTCTCTAGAACAATCCGCATGTGTTTCTCGTGCTCCTTGTGGTTTTTCGAATAGATAAGTATATCATCTATGAAGACAACCACGAATTGGTCCAAATACTGGTGGAAGACTCGATGTATTAAGTCCATAAAGATAGCTGGAGCATTGGTCAATCCAAATGGTATGACCAAAAACTCGTAATGCCCGTATCTTGTCCGGAATGCGGTCTTAGGAATGTCCTCCTTCCGTACCTTCACCTAGTGATATCCTGATCTTAAATCTATCTTTGAGAATACCTTGGCTCCACTAAGCTGATCAAATAGGTCATCAATGCATGGTAATGGATATTTATTCTTTACTGTTACGGCATTCAAGGCTCTATAGTCAATGCACATACGTATTGATCCATCCTTCTTTGGTACAAACAACACTGGTGCTCCCCAGGGTGATGCAATTGGTCGGATGTAACCTTTTTCTTCTAGTTGATTCAATTGTGTCTTTAATTCATCTATCTCCTTCTTTGCCAGTCTATAAATATGTGATGCTATAGGTGCTGCTCCTGGTGTTAATTCAATTGAGAATTCTACGTCTCTATCTGGGGGTAGTCCTGGTAATTCCTCTGGAAAAACGTCTTGAAATTCTGAAATAATGGAATGATAGACAATGTCATCCATTGCGAGCTGCATACCATCAAGGATTTCTGTGGATCCTCGTGCAAACTCAAGTTCAGGCTGGCCTGGTACCTTGAAAAGAATGCTTCCTCCAAAGCAATCGAAGAAAGCATGGTACTTGCTCAGCCAGTCCATCCCAAGTATAATATCAAAAGTAGGCATAGGAAGAACTAAGAGTCGGGTATTCATCTCTCTACCACGTATTGCTATAGGACACGATCTACAAATTCTACAAATAGGTACTACTCCTCCTCCGGTAAGAATTCTAACACAACTAGGTAAATATGTAGTGGTAATGTTATGTTTGGTAGTAAAACTAGATGATATGAATGAGTGAGTGGCTCCCGTATCAAATAATGTCACCGCAGGAAAGGTAAAAGCAATAGTGATACCTGCTATAACATCAAATTCCTGATCCATGTCGTCTATTTCCATAGCAAAAGCTTGCCCATTCCTCTGTGGTTGTCCATGATTAGCTCTCAGGTACTGATCTTCCTGGGTAGGTAGCGGTGGCCTTTGCTGAAATCCTCCTGCTGCTGGAGGTCGAGGTGCTCCTGGTCTAGCCATCTGTTGAACTGGTCTTGGTGCTGGAAGTGCTAGCCTCTGTGCTGGTGGTGGAAGTGTTGATGCTTGTTGCATAGGACAATCTTTCAAGATATGCTGCCCAGAACCATATCTCATACACTGTCCGAGGCGAGCTCGACAGTCTCTTCTGATATGTCCATGTTTGCCACAATGATAGCAGAGGGGCTTCTCTGGGATCTGGTATGGTCCTGCTCTTTGCTGGTACTACTGTTGCTGAGCTAAAGGACGTCTGATAGGTCCTCCTTGTTGTGTCCTGACCGGTCCCTGCTGTATTCTTGCCGGTCCTTGTTGTGTTCTCAATTGTCCTCCCTTTCCTCTGTTGATAGTTTCTTGCACTCTGGCTTCGGTTAGTAGTTCAGTGTAAGAGATTCGGGACTGGGAGCTTATATAGTGTTGGAGCTCCTGAGTTAGTCCACGATGAAACCTCTTAGCTTTGGCTAAGTCATCTGGTATCAAAGCAACACCATATTTGCTATGGCGGCTAAATTCAGCATCATACTCGTCTACTGTTCGGTTTCCCTGCTCTAGATGGAGAAATTTATCGTATAATGCATCTCTGACAGTGTCCGGAAAATACTTTCTTTCAAAGCATTCCAGGAATTGCTCCCATGTCTGGTATATACCCAGCTGGCGCTCCATGGATTTCCACCAGTGATGGGCATTATCATCTAGAAGCGTTCTTATACCCATCATCCACAACTCTGTAGATAGCTGTGATGCTTCTAATAACTTTCGAGTGTGAGTAATCCAATTGGTAGTTTCTTCTGGACTCTCAGTACCTTTGTACGTCCTTGGACTCATTTGTACAAAGTCCTTTACTGAACCAACTCTAGCTCGAGGTTCTGATGCTAGTGCTTGAGCTGGTACAGCAGCCTGAGTAGCCATCCTTTCAAGTGCTGCCATAAATTCTTGTCGTTGCTCGGCTGCCTGTTGCCTCTGTTCCTGCATCATCATCTGGAAGTATTGAAACAATTGGGCCTGGTCGTCCTGCGGTATTGATGAGACTGGAAGGGTCCCATTAGGTGGAATGGGAAAGTCAGATGGAGCTGGATTATGAGTCTGTCCATATGATCCGGAAGGTCTAGGGTTTGTTGAAGTCCCCCCTTGAGTCTGACCATTGACTCCAGGAGTTGTGTCATTATTAGTGATAGTACATTCTTTCAGCATATCCATCTTTCTGCAGTTAATGTATACAATCGTTTAGGCAAAGTATAGGAATCAAACAGGGTATGAGTTTGTATTACGCTGGAGAGTTATCTGCGTAAAACATAACTTCTGAGCTAGCTGCGTAGAGCAGGGCTCCAAGGAAGTTTTTGGCGTAAAGTAAAGATTTCAATTCGCCAGCGTAAAACATAGTTCAAAACTTATCTGTATAAAGGTCTATGCATAAAATCTGCATATAATATGCGTAAAAGATCTGCGCATAATTCTGAGCTCGAAATATGTCTGCGTAAAGTATAGCATACTTGGCAGCGTAAAGTCGTATAAAAAACTTTTCATTTTCCTTGGATGGATTTGTCAGAAAACCTGACATCTAACAAAAGTACCGTACGATAATCGAGAGGACGGTTGTGATGATGATTTGCACAGAAACCTGAGTTTGTTGTTTATTGACAGAGTCAGATGCCACGCCAAAGACTGCTACTACACAAGGCTCGGAGCATATCTCTGTATTTAATGCAAAGATTGATTTCTTAATGGCTAAGATAATGACAAATATGCTTATCCTCCTGATCAACTAGTACGCTGGGTTCAGGGATCATCAGGCTATTTACCTATGTCATGGTATACGCAGATTTTTAAAAAAACTAAGGGATCGTGGGAAAACAGTTTGTTATAACTACAGCGTAGAGTGAACCTAACTATTGCGTAAAAATAGGTATCTCTTGGAGCATAAAATATACGCTATCAAAAGTAAAGGGTTGATGCCGTAAAATAAAATATAGGATAGGTGGAAGGATGAATGAGGTTTTAGTCAAGTGTGGATGAGATCCTTAAAATCTTTTCCTATATGCAGGCTTGTTTGGCACAGTTACGTAACCAAGACAATATATTTAGACCTGCATGGGCCACCACCAAAAACGTGTCACGCCCCAGTCCCAAAATACGTAGGACCAGGAATACGTAATACGCCCAACCGTATGTATATGAATTCCAGTATATGGAAAACCATATACATACGTACGCTGTAAATGAATATACAATCATCAGTGGTAATATACTGTCATAACAAGTCACACACCATCTATATCTCATCCACAGCACAAAATACTCAGTGGGAGCAAAACTGACATATAACTGGATATCAAAGTGTATAGAGTCTATAGTCTGGTGGAAACAAATCCACTACAAAACGACTATACTAAAGTAGACACAAAAATCCCTAAAACAGTGATCATAATCACAGAAACTCTGTTGGTAGGAGCTCCTCAGTCTCGTAAGTAGCATCCGGTCCAGGTCCATACTCTTGTGGAAACTCCTGATCGTCCATATCTGGAAAGGAACCAGGTCCTCAGAGGGACATAACAAGATACATAGAAGCATGCCAATAAGTACTGGCTAGACATATGCTGACGTAATTTACCAATCGTGACAACTGGCTAGTATATGCCACATATGCCCCCCATCCCAGGGGCGCACGGTAAACAAGATTAATAACTACATAAGAAAGTGGGTGTCCCGTACACTTATGAGTTGTCCTCCCTGTCCCAATGATCTATGCATGTTGCCTCCACCACATGCTAATACCCTAAATAACTGCCAGGTCTACTAGCATACAAAGTTTCTATCAGTAGTCATTCTTAACGCATAGCCATGCGTACAGGAGGCCATCCCTGTCACGCCGTCCGTGATCTATATGAGACACACACCCGTATAAACCACTGTGTCATGGTTAATGAACCTAATGATGCTTTTTAATACTGGGTGGTCTCATAATTAGGTCATAAATCTACAAAATATACATCTATATAGGCAGAATAAAACATGCATGTACCAATATGAAAGGTAAAATAACAGTATTATGGCAAGGTATACTTGCCAAGTAAAGTGCACGTCCAAAGTTGTTGCTGTGATCAAAGGAAGGAGCTATTGCTTTGTAATTAATTATATATAGGAATAGGGGGCGGTGGAATTTACTTAATGGTTAAGAAAACTCTTGCTGTTGTTCTCTTCTTATTGGTTTAGGTGTGCGGCTGTAGATATTTTCTAAAGAGTGGTGGAATGAGAAACTTACACGTGTAAAAGAACAAAGCAAAGCAAAGTTGAGTTTTGCTTCTATACAGATATTTCTTTCTTAATGATTTGTGGTTGAATTCTACGCAGAGGGAAGAAAAGAAGAGTTTACGCTGGGTAAATAAGCGATGGTTTAGTTACTGCTGCTGTGGCAGTGGTTTATGCTGGGTAGTTTGCTATTGCTTTTGATATTTACGCACAGAGAAAATATACGCGGTATGGTGAGGAGTTTGCTATTTGACTATTTTATGCGAGGTGAACTGTTGATGTTAATTCCTTACTTTACGTGCGGAATTGGTTTTGTGCGTAGAGAAAGGGATTTGGGCAGGTTGGGTTTTTATGCATGAAAGAGTTCTGTAGGGTTTTCGCTAAGTGAGGTTTACGCTGGGATGATAACGGGTTGCGGTTTTAGTATAATAGGAATTATACTTTAATAAATAGTTTAAATAATTAATTAAATAATAACTAATACGGTTTTCAGGAATGGGGGTTTACAGGGATCCTACAACCGTATCCCCTTGGCGTATCCGCCAAAGTACAAGCCCTTTAACTTGATACCGTTTGAGGGGAAGATATCTTTCCGTCAATTCATGAGTTCATTCGAGACGGCACGGGGCATCTGCCTCTCAATGATGCCCTCTTAACCAAGCTCTTTGCCGGGACATAATCTGGAATAGCTTTCAATTAGTTATGTAGCCTCCAAGAAAATTTTATTTCATAGTTTGATGACCTCAAAGATCTTTTTCTTGCCCGATTATACAACTAGAGAAATAATATGACGATGTCCTCTTTAATGGACATCACACAAAGGAAGAGAGAGAGTCTGTACGGGAATACATCGAACGGTACAGACAAGCGACGTTAAAGTTACCCCCGGTAACCTTGAGTCCACGCTGATGGACACCTGCCGGAGAAATCTTCTCCCCACAATCAGACTCTGGATGAGAGACTCTCAGTTTAAAGACCAGACGACGTTCATCATAAACGTTGTCGGAGCTGAGAAGAAAGTAATGGACGCCCGTCTCTTGGGAATACAGATCAACGTCGCTGATGATAGAAAAAATGCCCTTACAACAGCAACAACAATAGCGACAATAGCGGCCGGGATGGCAAGGAGAAGCAAGTTCTTGTCGCCAATATAACCAAGAAGCCCGAGCAAAAGCCCGCAGAGGCTCCAAAATCGAGTGAAATATATTCCTTCAAAAATGATGATGTCATGGAAATCTTTGACGTGTGATGAAAGGAAACAAGATTCGGCTCTCCGACATCAAGCGCCCTGTTGAGGCAGTCGATATGAATAATCCGAAGTACTGCCACTACCATCGATACGTCCACCATGCGACGTAGGATTGCTACACACTGAAGCGGTACATCCAGCGTCTTCTCGACACCAAGACCCTCACCTTGGACTTGATGACAAAACTGTTGCCGCCAACATGATTTTTCTCCAGTTCTGTAACTTTCCGGCAAAGGAAGCCCAAGATGGAGTAATCCCGATCCCCACAGCAACAATGGAGGTTGTCAATCTTCCGCCAGCTCGTAACCAAATAGTCGGACTGATACCTCTCACCATATCACGTGGGGGGTCATGTGGGTCCATCCAGATCTTTCTCTTGACTTGATGCAGCAGGCAACGTCTTTCGCCACCAAGTCCATGGATAAGAAGTTCAAGTCCTACTACACGGTTTCTATCCCTTCCGAAGAAGCTATGGCAGGAACAACGAGGTCGGGCCTGGCATACCAATGAGAGTACGACATCCCTAACGATGGTGTACTTCCAATCGCCGCATCCGATCCAGGTCCATCCCAGCCTCCAACAGCAAACAAGTCAAAGCAGAAAGAAACTCGTTTCGATAAACCACTACACAAAGATACCGCTTAGGGGTAGGAGAAGTCCTACAACTTCGACATCTTGGCACAACTGGCTAATACACCATCGAAGTTTTCACTATTCAAGCTCCTCCTACTCTCCAAATATACTCAGGTTGCTCTGAGTGAGGCATTACAGAATGTCGACACCTACCTGGCGTAGATCAAGCCGCCAGCTGTGGATCCTGCCGTATGCCCCACTACAATAATGTGATAGGGGCGATACATGTTACTGAGGAACAATCGGCACGATCGTCCTCTATATTACACAGGTTACACGGCACGATCAAGGTGGACCGGATGCACATCAACCCCGGTTCGTCAATCAGCATTATCCCGCGGAGTCTGCTTCAGACCTTGGGCATCCCGATGCATCGCCTGACAGCAACCAATACTGCCATCAGTGGCTTCAACGCTGGGAGAAGCTACCCTCTGGGAAATATTCGCTTGTAGTGTTAGATTAACGATTTGAAAATAGATATCACCTGCTACGCCATAAATGTAGACGTATCCTACAATGTCCTATTGGGACGTCCATGGATACATCAGTATATGATCGTGCCGTCAACCTTGCACCAGTGCTTAAATTACAAGGATGATTACGACGTCGTCAAGACGGAATTTTTCGATGTTGATCCATTCAAAGGGGTCGAGGACTATTATTCTGATTTGATCCTCTACAAGCAAGTCCACCAAGATGAAGGTGGTAACAATGCCGATGATGAGGCAGAGACTGGGACAACATCGGACGAGCCCTTGAGAGTCAAACTCAAATCAAGCACTCCCGACACGGCCCCTTCCCTCATGGTAAAACTGTACAGGAAAGCACCTGAACCTCTGGTCGTTCGCCTTCATAGACCGAGTCGACCGCTGAAGGAAGATTCGGCACCCACTACGACTTCCGAAAATCTAGTGGTAAAGTTGTGCAGGAGACCTCTGAAGCCGTCGCACGCACTAGGGGTAGATCTCGGGAAGGACGAACTGGAAGATTACGTAGCCGCGCATACCGACATCCCTTCTCTTGACGATGTAATTCCTGAGGATAAGATACCTTAATTTTTGAATAAAGGGCTATCTTTGAACTACTCGAATGTTGCACATCTCAGCACATTATATTCAATGGAGCACGGTCTAGGCTTGTACCTGCATACACAGGTGACTACCACCTATATAGTGAACCGAGTTCTTCGAAGAAAAAACTCTTACTTCATAGTTCCAACAAGGAAGAGGGAAGACAAACTCATCATCTTTGGTATAGTAAAAAGTCCCCAATCATCCGTCCCAGAGGAACTGTAGCCAGAACTTGATACTGGCAAAATAACACTTCACCAGTACAATTCTCAAACCAAGCATCTCATCCAGAAGATGAGATACGATCTGAAAGATGCTAGGGCTTGAACCACGGCAAAGGACGGCGGGTGCCTCTACCTTTGCAAGCTCCTGCAGACAAGTCCGAGAATTATTACCATAAGGCCATGCATGGATTAGTGTATGTCACGCCTCCCACAACCCCCTAAGGCTCAGATGAAGAAGAAGAGTTACACTCTCACTCTTCAGAATCTTTCTCTTGGGACTCCGACATGGGAAGATGCTCAAACAAATATTGTCTGTCAATATGGTGTCAGCTGATCCTGAGAAAGACGATGAGGATCCACCTGAAATCTTTAATGTAGAACCGTGGGCCCAACGCCTAGACGCACAATATGAGGTACGGTTCGAGCAATGGGAACCTCCAACTGAGTACGAAGTCATAAAAATCGATCTGGACGATGAATCCTCCCCTAAACCGATCTTCATCAGCAAGAGTCTATCTAATGGGGATCGAAAATCCCTACTACATCTAGTCAGGGAATACATCGATGTCTTTGCCTAGAGTTACGAAGACATACCAAAATTTGACCCCCAAATTGCGGTCCACAAACCTAACATCTTGCTGAGCGCTAAACCAGTCAAGCAACAGCAACGGCGGTTTCGGCCGGACATCGTAAATGCCATCAAAGCTGAAGTCAACAAACTGATAGCTAGTGGCTTCGTCCGCGAAGAACAATATCCGAATTAGGTAGTCAATATTGTGCCCGTCGTAAAAAAGAACGGAAAGATCCAAATTTGCATTAACTTTCGTGATCTGAACGTGGCATACCCTAAGGATGTGTTTTCTCTTCCGATCACATAAATAATGATTGACAATACTTATGGCTTCGAGTGCATGTCCTTCATGGACGGATTCTCAGACTACAATCAAATCAAGATATTTTTCGACGACGTAAAACATATGTCATTCCGGACACCAATAAGAGTATAGTGTTACACAGTCATGCCCTTTGGCCTGAAGAATGCATGTGCTACATACCAGAGAGGTATGAGCACCATCTTTCGTGAACATCTGCCCAAGAAAGTGGAGTGTTGCGTTGATGACATCGCTGTCAAGAGTCGCTCTAAAGATGACCACCTCCGGGACTTGAAGACTGTGTTCGACCTCATGCGTGTGCACCAGCTCAAGATGAGTCCTACCAAATCATACCCTGGAGTCTCCAGTGAAAAATTTATTGGTTTTGTCATAACTTCGAAGGGCACCCATGTAGACCCCGACAAGACTAAAGCAATCCTTGAAATGCACCCACCGAAGAACCTCAAGGAACTTCGTGGACTTTAAAGAAGACTGGCTTACATCAGGAGGTTCATATCAAACCTCTCTGGACGTTGTCAATCGTTCACTCAGCTCATGAAGAAGAGAGGCTCATTTGTCTGGAACGAAGAATGCCAATACGCCTTCGAGGACATTGTAGAAGCATGGAAAATATGCGTCCATGCCTCCAATAACTATGCACTCCTAAGTAAAACTCAGAAAATATTGGGTCACAGAATTACCATGCGGCTCAATAAGGTGACATCCACGCGTCCCAAATCAGCCGAAGCAGCTTTGGCCACAGATGGACCTGATGGGGCATCCTAGCAACGAGATCGTCTATGACACAGAATCCTAAAAAAGTAGATTTTTTAAATGCCTCAAAAGACGTGAACACACTAAACGATATAAGTCTCACGTTAGCCCAGAACTTCACTCTTGATGGATGTGCAGTACCACATGTACAGCACAATTGGCCCCATGCGTCCCAGACTCCATGCGTCCCAAGCATCTCTGGACCCATGCGTCCCAAACTCCATGCGTTTTATGCGTCTCTGGCCCCATGCGTCCTAGACTCCATGCGTCCTATGCGTCTCTGGCCCCATGCGTCCCAGACTCCATGCATCACATGAGTCTCTGGCCCCATGCATCCCAGGCTCCATGCATTCCATGCGTCTCTGGCTCCATACGTCCCAAACTCCATGCATTCCAAATGTCTCTGGCCCCATGTGTCCCAGACTCCATGCGTCCCACGCGTCTTTGGCCACATATGTTTCAGACTCCATGAATACCAAATTTTTCTGTTACAATGAATGATTCTCTCCAACCAAGTGCGGACCATGTGTCAAGCTGACTAAGTTACGCCCACAAAGGACGAGAACCACCCAGATCTTCAGCAACAGAAAATCCCGATAAGCGCCCACGTGACAGCCTGGCCTGCTCACGATTACAGCTGTACCTTATTAAGGAAGCACACGTGGCACCCTCTAACATCTATGCGGCCCAACATATGTGCGTCCAAGGATGACTATATATATCCGGGTGGCTTGCCCAAACAGGAGGAAGGACATACAGGGGTCGCCAACACACATAGAGAGAGAGAGCATACAGAGACGAGAAAAGAGAGAATGCAAGCTTCTTTACCCTTCATCAGATCGTCAACGGAGTAAAGAAGCTGCCTCAGCGCTCTTTGTCCATCGTCACACCTCAGATCAAAATATTATACTTAGAAAATTTTGTTTAGGATTCTTCATACTCTTTTTTCGTTCCTTAAATACAAAGTTTGCAAGAACTCATTTAATGGCGAACAAGATGACTCTGCTGGGGACCTCTTTCTCCTCTGATGAGAAAGTTATGACGCAATCCGACGCAGCCAAGCTCGGATCAACTCAAAGAATGCTGGTGGTTCACTTTGAACAGTAGGCTTTCGAGGAGATGCTCTCGGAGGGAAGCGTTAGTCCTTCGTAGCCCAAGAAGACCCATATGACGTGGGTAGCAAAGGCCATTGCGCCTCACCCAACTGCGGAGCATGTGCTCCACGTCTCTCACTCTACCGCAGGGACCACACATCATGCGTCCACTGCTTATGAGATCGTCCCTTCCAAAAAGAAGGGTGCTCAGCACCAGAAGACCCGTAGGACATGGGTAAAAAAGGCCGTTGCGCCTCACCTAACTACGGAGCATGCACTCCCCGTCTCTCTCTGATACTGAAGATGCAAAATATGCGTCCACTCAGGCTGTCCTTGCTCATGCGGCCTCCTTTCCTGAAAAGGAGAATGCTCAACACCCGAACTCTGGCAGAGAAAAATAATACGATGCGAAGAGTTTGATGTACAACCTATGCGGCCACAACGAAGGATGCAGAGAAGCAATCAGTATGCGGCTTCCAGCTCAGCCGCATGCATCTTTGACACCCCCAGAAGCTCTGTCTTTGACCGAATCTCATCCAGTCGTGCTTCCATGCACAATTTTGGGAAAAATAAAAATATGGACTCTTCGTACTATGTGCTTGTGCGTGCAAAGTCGAAGAAGTCTAGGACAATGCGAGCTCGTCAAGCTCAAGCAATTGTCCATTTGGCTGGCCGTCAGCGGACACCGCTAACCGTTATGAGGGCCCCTGATGGAAAGCTATATAGACCACCCCATGCGTCCAGCCCGCAGCGGCAAATGGGCATGGTCCGTCTCAAAATTCTTTTACTAACGATCTGGAAAAAGTTCTTGTATGAACCCTAGATCAGGGAGTAAAGGCAACAACCACACACCCGTGCGCTCGGTCTACCCGTGCTCACGAAAAGGGTGCAAAGGTGAATCAACCCTCGCCTGACATGCGCATAATCAATCACAAGCGCAAGACGAGGGAGACAACTACGACACATGGAATGCCCTCCCCAGGACATCATTACGCCAAAATTATCATCAATTGCTGCTGCAACAAAGTGGCAATAACCAAAAACAGGCAGTCGACATTCCAACGACTGCATCCAAAGGCACATAGCCGGCAATAACCCAAAAATTAGGTGCAAATACCAGAGGAGGAGGAGCTACCCTTCACCTCATATTACTTTGCTCGGAAGGTCCCTTCCACCGTGCGAGGAAGGAAGCCCAGCACGTCCAGTCCGTCACTCTCAACCAGCGCATTGAGAAGGCGACTACAGGAAGACCAGCAGCGGGACCTGCAGAAGGTGTTTTCCAAGGTACCCGATTAAAAAAAAAGCTATCAGCCGCTGGGGGTGGTTCTTCCTCAGGACCCCTGGGGGTTGCACAAACTGGGGGGTAGTGATCCCCCGGACCTATACAATAACCCGACGTTCCGAGAAGGTGGGGATTCCCAAGGAACAGACTCCGATGTTCCTGGGAGTGGCCACCCTCGTCAAGATGACGTAGCCTTCTACGCTGGGGGTAGTATCCTCTCTGAATCCAAGGAGGAGGCGACGCTACCTGATGGCTACTCCCGGCAAAAATCTGAGACATAAAGTGCGGCATCCACTGCCCCGTCCATCTCTCCCCATGTGAGGACTGTATACATGGTAGGGGATGACCACGAAGGCCCCAGCGACCGACAATGCCTCGAGGTTCTTGAGTCAATGATACAGACGGTGAGTTCATCAATGCAAGCCCTGACCCAGGCAATGCTGAAAATTAAAGCAAATATGACTTCCCAACCAACAAGGGCTTATGGAAAAACAAGCTTGGACCCTGGGACCAACGCGGACTCCGATGCAACCGCTCCGCCCATAGGCAAAAATTACCCTATGCCTGGTTCATCTGCCCCTTTCGCCGGAGACGAAGCCAGAGAAGCAATGAGGGAAGTCTGAGAAGTCCAGGCTCGCCTAGATTCTATGGGCAGTCGGGACTCACTGCGCGAGCTCGGGATACGACAACCATACCCCCGCGAGTGGAGAGAGGTGCCATACCCGCCCAAGTACAAGCCCTGTAACTTGAATCCATTTATCGGGAAGACTTTTCTCCGTCAATACATGAGTTATTTCGAGACTACAACAAGGCACCTACTTCGCAGTGACGTACTCTTCACCAAGTTCTTTGTGGGGGCATTGTCCCGGGTAGCATTCAACTGGTTTTGCAGCTTACAAGATAACTGCATCTTGTTATTTGACGACCTCAAGAGTCTTTTTCTTAAAAGATTCTATGACGGAGGAGCGACATGACGATGTCCTCCCTGATGGATGTTACCCAAGGGGAAAGAGAACTCGCCCCCAGGCAATCTCGAGTCAACACTGATGGATATGTGTCACAGAAACTTACTTCCAGCAGTCAGGCTCTTGATAGGCAACGATCAGTTTAAAGACTGGACGACGTTCATCATAAGCGCTATCAGCGCTGAGAAGATGGTCAAGGACGCCTGAATCTTGGGAATACATATCCCTATCGCCGCTGATAGAGAAAAATGTCCCAACAACAACAACAGCGGCAACAGCAGCCGCGATTGAAAATGGAAGCAGGCCTTGGTGGCCAACTTAACTAAGAAGCCAAAGCAAAATCCGGCTGAGGTTCCAAAGCCCAAGGAGGCTTACTCCTTCGAAGATGATGATGTCATGCCCATCTTGGACGTGCTGATGAAGGGTGGTAAGATTTGGCTCCCCGACGTCAAATGCCCTGTTGAGGCAGCCGAGGAGAATAATCCAAAGTACTATCATTACCAACGTTACGTCCATCATGCGACGCGGGACTGCTACACACTTAAGTGGTACATCCAGCGTCTGCTCGACACCAAGGCCCTGGCCATGGATATCGATGACAAGACGGTTGTCGCTAACATGGTATCACTCCAGTTCGGCAACTTCTCGACGACAGAAGCCCAAGACGGGGTAATCCAAATTCCTTGGGCAACGATGGAGGTCATTAATCTTCTGCTAGCTCGTGACCAAATGGTCAGGCTGATATCTTTCACCATGCTACGTGGGGAGGTCATATGGGGTCACCCCGATCTTGCTCCAGAATTGATGCAGTAGACAATATCTTCTGCCACCAAGTCCAAGGGCAATAAGTCCTGCTATACGGTTTCCCTCACATATGAGAAAGCTATAGCAGGAACAACAAGGTCAGGCTTGATGTACCAGCGCGAGTACAATACCCCTGACGATGGTGTACTCCCAACTATCACGTCGACCTCCTCTGATCCGGGTCCATCTTAGCCTCCGCCAGCGGATAAGTCCAAGCAAAAGGAAGTTTGCTTCGAAAAGCCGTTGTGCAAGGATGCAGCTCTGGGGTTGGAAAAGTCCTACAACTTCGACATCCTGGCCCAACTGGCTAACACTCTAGTAAAGTTGTCTCTATTCAAACTTCTCCGACTATCTAAAGACACTCGGGCTGCTCTTAGTGAGGCATTGCAAAATGCCGACACCTACCTGGCGTAGGTCAAGCTGCCAGCTGAGAATCCGCCTGCTTGCCCCCAACTGCAATAATATCATGGAGGCAATACCCAATATTACATTCTCGTAACAGGATATGTTGCTAAAAAATAACCGACATGACCGTCCCCTGTATTACATAGGGTATATTGGTGCCATCTGTAGCGCCCCGTTCTCCCGATGCGGAGAGCGCGGCTAAGAAATACAAGACGGTATCGTTCGATCGGGATAGATTGAATTAAGAACTCGTCCTCGTTATGGATTTGTTTCTTCGGAATCGATTCCCATATTCAGTGGACTGCGCCCCAAGGATCGGCTTAGCGGCAGAGTCAGGAGGGACCTCTCCGCTGCTATCTTTTATTGCCTCGGTTTTCGATGTCGCTTGTTGCTTTCGTGCTTTGAGTTGGTTTTGGGATTTGCTTGTTTTCCTTGAACGGTTTCGATGGTTTTCATTGTTTTCGTTCATTGACTTGCACTTCTATTCCGAGAATGGAAAGAGAGGAAGAAGTATTAATCGAGCTGTTCGTGTGCAGGTGAACGAGCAGTAGGCGGCTTGCGAGCGGAGTCGTGAAGCGCCTCTTTCCTTCTTCTTTCCAAAATCTAAGTGAGTGGCTACCAACCCGATTAGCTAGCCCTGCTTCCAAGCCTCACTCCTTCGCCCCGATCAAACGATACCAAGTAATAATAAAAGAAACCAAGATAAAATAGAATAACTTGGTTATTATGCTTGTCAAACAAACTTATGAACGGTTATCATCCTGTATGCTAGTTCGTCTATAACTGTTCTATGAATCGTGCTAAGTATGGAAATGTATGCTTGTTATGAAATAAACTGTCAGGATGACTATGCAAAAACTCTATGCTATGGAACAAATTCTATGAGTATTCTCGATCACGGACGACTTGTGCACAAGGTATGTTATGAGTTCCGCGGACGGTCACCGGGGCACCGGGATCGATCCGATCCGGACGGAACGTATGTATAGTCGTATGTTACCCGGCAAGTGTTATGCAGCGGAGCTCGCCACCCGCGTTGCACGTCACTTTGCCCTGAGACTATAAACCGTCCCTTCGTGGCATCAAGCCAGTGATCCTATGTATATTTAAACCTGTTGCATACTAACTTGTGTCTTCGTTTCAGGGAAGGCATGGTAAGTATTGTACAGGTAATTCAGACGGTCAGGTAAAATCCACCGAACGGTGGCACGTTCATTTCAGTAAATCCAATATGCTGCTTACTTGTAAATGAACTAAGGCAAGATAGAAACCCACAAAATATGCATGCTTCACTAAACAATGTGTTGATTGGTATAGTCAGGCTAGCTCGCCTTCACCAGCATGTTTCGATATGCTGACCCTCGTTGAAACAGGTTCTCCGAACTAAGGCGAACCGAGCGAGGAGCCGAAGTCGTCTTCCCGATCCAGTCCAGCTGTTGGCGCATCTTCACCGCGCCCCCGAAGCATTTTGGAGTCAGGAGCCTGCAACTCTTCATACACAAATGCAGCTCCGTGGCAAAGCGATCCTCCAGCCTGGAGGTCCTTATCGTTTTGAGTTTATAAAAGGATGTAATGTACAGGACTGCTATCTCATTTTGAGTCAACCCTTTTGTAAGCCGTTCGGCATATTAGCTAACTCGTTCAAGAGTTTGTAATAGATGTTCATTATCAATAAAGAGAACTTTTCTATGTTTCAAATCTGTGTTTCAATTTATCTGCGTACTCTGAGTATGTGCTTGCTATGCAAATCATAAAAGCCTTGTGCGGGCGCAACTCCAGGCCCGCACGGCGGTCACGACTCGGGGGACGCCTCGGGGCGTGACATAGTGGTATCAGAGCACAGATTCAAAGTTCCTTAGACTTCGTGCTGGAAAAGTTCCTTTAACGATCAAATTCCTGTGCGAACTCTTGAACTCGCTAGGCCAAAAATGAGATACATTCATGCAATAAGTCCATAATACATTATGATCCTAATGTAATTTACCTTCTTTTGAAGGAATGGATCCAGCGCAATCTGCAGCGCAACCACCGATCGAAACACAAGAGAGCAGTTCGGGCAATTCGGGAAGCTCTCGAAGCCAAAGAGGCATATCTCAAGTCGACCCGCTTGAGCGGGTAATGCAAATGTTAGAATCGCAACGACAACGAGACGATGCTCGCCAAGCCAGGCTCGAGAGTAATCTAGAGACCCGATTCTCAGTCCAACAGAAGCAGGTCGATGCCCTGCAACAAATTGTTCAGACTTTGGCTGCCAATCATTCCGCCGCAACAGCAGCGACTCCGGTGGAACAGCCCGTGCTTGAAGTGGAGACGCCTCAGATTCCAAGGCCGAGGGACGTGACTGCCTTCAACTTGGGACACTTCAAGAAAGTTTGCAATACCCCGTTCGACGGGACTGAGGACGCAGTGGTAGCTCTAGATTGGCTAGCCGAGATTGAAGATCACTTCACTCTGCTAGAGGTCCCCGAAGATAAGCGCGTCGCCTGCGCCCAACTACAGCTCCGCCTCAACGCGCACGATTGGTGGGACGTCCATCAACGATCTCTCCAATTTGATCACGGAGAGGAGGCGATCTCGTGGACAACCTTTCGTGCCGCGTTCGAAGAGGAGTTTATACCGCCTCCAGTACAACGTAAAATGGAAAATAACTTCGTGCAGCTGAGGCAAGGCAGGATGACAGTTAAAGAGTATTCCGCCGAATTCAACCGACTCTCCAAATTCGCTAGGGCCTATTTACCTGATGCAGCGAGTCGAGCTAGAAGGTTTGAAGGTGGTCTCCGTCCTGCCATCCATTCGCACGTGGTCAACAATCAGTACGGGACAATGCGTGAAGTCATGAATCACGCCCTATCTCTCGAACCACAATATCCTCACGTTTCTGTCGGCGCTGTGCATACATCCAGTCACAAACGCCAAAGCGACGATGGAGGAAACAATGCTGCAAAACGACATAACGACGGTGGTCGCCACAAAGGGAACCAGAGACCATACTGTGATTTTTGTAGAAGACATGGGCACACTACTGATAGATGTTACAGCAGAAAAGGCCTATGCTTCAACTGTGGCGGGCAAGGGCACGTAGCTCGGGATTGTCCACTCCCCTCTAAGCTCCTGCCTCAACGTAATAACCCCTAACGGTAAGCATTATTCTTAAGTTTCGGGACGAAACTTCCAATTGGTTGGGTAGGATGTAGCGCCCCGTTCTCCCGATGCGGAGAGCGCGGCTAAGAAATACAAGACGGTATCGTTCGATCGGGATAGATTGAATTAAGAACTCGTCCTCGTTATGGATTTGTTTCTTCGGAATCGATTCCCATATTCAGTGGACTGCGCCCCAAGGATCGGCTTAGCGGCAGAGTCAGGAGGGACCTCTCCGCTGCTATCTTTTATTGCCTCGGTTTTCGATATCGCTTGTTGCTTTCGTGCTTTGAGTTAGTTTTGGGATTTGCTTGTTTTTCTTGAACGGTTTCGATGGTTTTCATTATTTTCGTTCATTGACTTGCACTTCTATTCCGAGAATGAAAAGAGAGGAAGAAGTATTAATCGAGCTGTTCGTGTGCAGGTGAACGAGCAGTAGGCGGCTTGCGAGCGGAGTCGTGAAGCGCCTCTTTCCTTCTTCTTTCCAAAATCTAAGTGAGTGGCTACCAACCCGATTAGCTAGCCCTGCTTCCAAGCCTCACTCCTTCGCCCCGATCAAACGATACCAAGTAATAATAAAAGAAACCAAGATAAAATAGAATAACTTGGTTATTATGCTTGTCAAACAAACTTATGAACGGTTATCATCCTGTATGCTAGTTCGTCTATAACTGTTCTATGAATCGTGCTAAGTATGGAAATGTATGCTTGTTATGAAATAAACTGTCAGGATGACTATGCAAAAACTCTATGCTATGGAACAAATTCTATGAGTATTCTCGATCACGGACGACTTGTGCACAAGGTATGTTATGAGTTCCGCGGACGGTCACCGGGGCACCGGGATCGATCCGATCCGGACGGAACGTATGTATAGTCGTATGTTACCCGGCAAGTGTTATGCAGCGGGGCTCGCCACCCGCGTTGCACGTCACTTTGCCCTGAGACTATAAACCGTCCCTTCGTGGCATCAAGCCAGTGATCCTATGTATATTTAAACCTGTTGCATACTAACTTGTGTCTTCGTTTCAGGGAAGGCATGGTAAGTATTGTACAGGTAATTCAGACGGTCAGGTAAAATCCACCGAACGGTGGCACGTTCATTTCAGTAAATCCAATATGCTGCTTACTTGTAAATGAACTAAGGCAAGATAGAAACCCACAAAATATGCATGCTTCACTAAACAATGTGTTGATTGGTATAGTCAGGCTAGCTCGCCTTCACCAGCATGTTTCGATATGCTGACCCTCGTTGAAACAGGTTCTCCGAACTAAGGCGAACCGAGCGAGGAGCCGAAGTTGTCTTCCCGATCCAGTCCAGCTGTTGGCGCATCTTCACCGTGCCCCCGAAGCATTTTGGAGTCAGGAGCCTGCAACTCTTCATACACAAATGCAGCTCCGTGGCAAAGCGATCCTCCAGCCTGGAGGTCCTTATCGTTTTGAGTTTATAAAAGGATGTAATGTACAGGACTGCTATCTCATTTTGAGTCAACCCTTTTGTAAGCCGTTCGGCATATTAGCTAACTCGTTCAAGAGTTTGTAATAGATGTTCATTATCAATAAAGAGAACTTTTCTATGTTTCAAATCTGTGTTTCAATTTATCTGCGTACTCTGAGTATGTGCTTGCTATGCAAATCATAAAAGCCTTGTGCGGGCGCAACTCCAGGCCCGCACGGCGGTCACGACTCGGGGGACGCCTCGGGGCGTGACACCATCAAGGTGGATCAGATGCACATAGATCTCGGTTCATCAATCAACGTCACCCCTCAGAGTCTACTTCAGACCTTGGGCATTCTGATGAATCGCCTAGCAGCCACCAATACTGCCATTACTGGCTTCAACGTAGACAGGAGCTACCCTCTGGGCAAGATTCGCCTGAAATACCATATCGGCGACACGGTCAAAACAAAGTTTGCTGATGTCTATCCGTTCAAAGGGATTGAAGCCTATTACTCTGATTCGATCCTTTACAAACAGGTCTTCCAGGATGAATGTGACAATGACGTCGATGATGAGGTAGAGGTTGGGACAACACCAGAAGAGCTCTTGAGAGTTCGTCTAAAGGCACACGCTCCTGACACAACCTCTCCCTTTGTCGTAAAACTATACAGGAAGGCACATGAACCTCTGGTCGTCCGCCTTCGTAGGACGGATCGATCACCGAAGGAAGGTCTGGCACCATCCACCACGTCCGAACCTCTGGTCGTTCCCCTTTATAGGCCGAGTCAACCTCCGAAGGATGCTCCTCTGCCTCCTACAACGTCCGAGCCTCTGGTAGTAAAGCTGTTTAGGAAACCTCTAAATTCGTCGCTTGCACTAGGGGTAGATCTCGGAAAGGATGAACTAGAAGAGTACGTAGTTGCTCAAGCAAACGTCCCTTCTCTCGACAATATAATTCCTGGAGAAAAGATACCTTATTTTGTGAATAAAGGGCTATCTTTGAACTACTCTGAAGTTGCACACATAAGCATAATGTATTCCATGGAGCACAGTCTAAGCCTACGCTTGTAGACACATGTGACTACTACCTGTGCAGTAAATCAGATCCTCCCTAGACAAGGTTCCTACTTCACGGTACCAACAAGGAGGAGGGGAGGCAAACCCATTTTCTTCGGCAGGGTTGAATGCCCCCAGTCTTCATCCCGAAGGAATAAGAGCCAGAACCCGATACCGGCAAAATACAACTCTACCGGTTCAATGGTCACGCCAAACACCTGCCATGATCCGCACCTGGATATTCGGGCACGAGTACGTGGGTACGCCTAGCCTATGCCACAGCACCGACGGTAGAATGTTGTGTCACGCCCCAGTCCCAAAATATCAAGGGACTGGACACGTGGCAATGGCCAGCAGCACGCACCGATGGACAACCCAATTTAATGGATCAATCAGGGCATGCTTAAGCTGTAGAACAATAGTCGGGGTCTAAATCTACTAATCTCATCCACAGAAAATGAATATATCAATATCATCAAAGTACAGAAATGTAAACATGAACATCAAGTCACAAGTATATAAATCAGGGAACAAGTCTGATACAACTGTCAAGATACAAAGACAAAGATATCACAAAAGTACTGAGTATGGAAATAGGACATACTCAGAAATACCTTAGAAGTCACTCGTCTGCTGGATCTGGTACTGCTCCAGTGCCTGCTACTGTTCCTGCTTCTGCTCCTGCTAAAGCTCATGTCCGGTATATCTCTGGGTCGAACTCGTCTGCTAATCCTGGGGACATAATCCGGATCCAGGTCCTCAGAGGACATAACAAGGTACAGAAATCACAAGCCAAAATAATACAGTACAGCAGATAATAAAATAATCAGGGTAAACTATATAACCATCTAAGTGATATGCAAGATAAGAGCAGCACTAGAACTCAGGATGAATCCACTACAAGCTCTGTGTCGGAGAGCCGGTAGCAGTGATATCATGTGGTTGTCTAGCTCGTAGTGAGACTAAGACGCCGGCATAATATATATATAATCAACCTGTAGTTTGTGTGACTCTCCCCACCCAATGTAATCATGCATCTCATGTCCACGACGTCTCATGTCCATGCCATACAGGATCATAACTAATGCATCTAGTCATATAATATCTAAGCAAAGGAACAAGACATAAAATATGTATCCTATACAGAATCACCTTGAATAGTCAGAAGGATTCTGTCTCATATTCTGTGTCAAGTGTCCTGGGTATAACGTACTTGATATGGCAAGTACGAGAAATATAAGTGTCACGATAACCAGCTCTAAGTGACGTTACACAACCCCGCGTACGGTGTTGGCACCCGACTATGATCGGACGCTAAGCAAGTCACACGGCCCTAGGGTTGAGCAAGTACAACAGTCACAAGAAAATAAATCAAGAGAAAAATTAATCATTAAACTGCATTTATGGCAAGGTACACTTGCCTGGGGTTCCGGCTCCAATTGTAGCTTGGGCTTCAGCTGGGATTGCAGGCAATACTCCGGTTGCTTAAACAAACATCACCATCAGATCCAAAAAATATTAATCAGCTAGGAACGCCTGTCCTTGAGTCCAATTTGGAGACAAGGGCAAAAACGTCATTTCAGGGCAAAACAGGGTCCAAATGTGGGCCGCTTTGCACCGAAAAATGTGTCAGGGTCAAAGGTTTCAAAAATAGTCCAACTTAGTGTCAACAGGTCAGGAACGATGATACGAACCCAACGGAACTTTCAGAATTGGATTCCGATGAGCCGTTCTCAAAATTGCCCGTTGGGTGGAGCTTGTGGGGCCCACGACACGCGATTTTGTCAACGTTCTCAGAATCGAACCAAACTTGGCTCATAGGACCAACGTATTGCTACGAGTCCAATGGCGCAAGTTTCGTCTCGATCCGACGTGTGTACACTAAGTTACAACAAGAACCAGAAAGTACGGATACGGGGCGGTGTCCGCGAATACGCACTGATTCCGGTGTGTACGCACATCCGAATCAGCTTCTGCAAAATCCCACAAGTCCGTATCAACGACGCGCACATATCTGTGAAGACCGCACGCGACCAAGTCGTCCCGTTTGGTGGGGCGTACCCAGTTCCGGGGTGAATCGGATCGTTGTTTTTCCTGTTTTTGGATCGCGGTGTGCGATCACCACAGGACGCGATGCCCCGAGCGGTTTGCACGGGCACCGAGGGGGTCATACAGGCTACGCGATACAATTTACGGAATCAAAATCCGAGCTACGAGCAAAAAGTTACAAGCACCTGAAGTGGTCTAAAAAATCTGAGTTGTGTCCTGTGTCCTGGACACTGTGTCCGACACGACACAGAAATTAGGGTTTTAGGGTTTACTGTGTCTGAGGCTACTGTGTCGGTGTCCTGCTGTGTCCGTATCTGAGACTCACCGGAGTCGTCTGGCCACGGCGAGGAGGACGATGAGGCGGGTGGCGGTGACCGCGTGGGGTCGGCGGCAGTGCTCAGGGAGGCGGCACAGGGCTCGGCGGCCGACTGTTGCTGGCGGAGGCGGGGGAAGTGAAGGAGGAGGAAGAAGAAGAAGAAGAGGGGCTGGGGCTGCGGCGGAGCTGGGCGGGAGACGGTGGCAGCGGCGAGGTGGCGTGGCGGCGAGGTAGTCGGCGGGTGGAAACAGGTTCGCCGGGGTCGGAGGAGAGGGCGGACGGAGGCGGAGTGGTGTGGGTTTAAATAGGGAGCTAGGGAGAGAGAACGGCGGCGGTTGCGGCCGGCGGAGGTGAGGGGTCGGGGGTCCGGTGAGGAAGAGGAAGAGAGAGCGGCGCTGGTGCGATGAACGGGCGGAAGCGGCGGCCGTTTCTAGCGGCGGGGGAGGCTGACAGTCGGGTAGGGGGGAGAGGAGTCTTCGGGTTAACGGGCGGCCGGGTCGGGTCGGGTCAGCGGCGGATCCGGCCCGATCCGCTAGGATAGGGCACGGGTCGGGTAATGGGTTATTGGGTCGGGTCTGAATTGAACCCGGATCCGACCCGATAGGAATTTGGTTTAATAAATAAACCCGGTCCGGTTTGGTTCAGTTAATAAAACCCGATTTATTTTTGGTTTAATAATTTAATTAGTTTTAGGGCTTTAAAAATCCATCCGGGGTCCAATAAATTCTCGAAAAATTATCCTATGTCTGGTTTTCTATTTTACACCATAAAATATTATTTTTATAATATTTTAATATTATTTATTAATAGTTAAAAATCCTTTAATAATTAAAACACCTTAATTTATTAGAGAAAATTCTCAAAAAATTCCAGAAATTCCAAAAAATGTAAATATCCAAAAATTAAAATTTTCTTGAAAATCAGGGGGTTTACAATCTACCCCCCTTAAGAGGATTGCGTCCTCGCAATCAAAGAATAACCGGTCAACAGAGATGACACGGTTACCATTTTTATTCGAATCACAATACAATCAAGGTTCAGGGCTTGAACACATAGGAAAAATCATTTCCCTAAGTAGAAGTTATGCAATTTCCCAAATGTGGGAAATCTAGAAAATTATAGTTTTTAGAAAACCAGCTTATCTTTCAAAACTTATCAGGTTAACATTTATAAATATTCTAAGTTATTCTTTAAAAACAATTTTAGGTTATCACTAAATTAGCAAGTTTAAAATTACTAAGTGATCACTAGATTATCTATTATTAACAAGTTAAGATTATCAGGGTAAGGCTAGGGTCACGAACCAATAGGCACGATCTAGAAACAGAAATCTATAAGAACTTACGCGCATTAGCTACTCCATGATTCTGCACGTTCTCCAAAGACATCGCGAGGGCTTGTCCACGTCCTTGCCGTCTATTCCTCTGCTGCTGCTGAACCTGCTGGAAGAGCAGTGCCTGGGGTATCAAAGGTGGCCTTGGCTGATACCCTCCTGGAGCTGGTAATAGAACTTCTTGAACTTCCGTTTGTGGTGCTTCCAACGCTGGATAGATTGGCCTCGGTATTGGTAACGCTTGTTGGTTAACCATTGGTGCTCTGTCTCGACGCTCAGGGCATTCCTTTAATAAATACTGACTGGATCCGCAAACTATGCATAATCTCTTCTTTCGTCTGCACTCGTCCTCAGTATGGCCTCGCTTGCGACAATATGGACAGACAGGTATTGCCTGTGGAGATGCTTCTGGTGGTTGGTGTATGTGAGGTCTTTTTGCAACTGCTTCTTGTGGTGTTCCGGCTGGTGCTGATGTGGATGGCCGCTTCAGACTGGTCTCTCTCCTGATGATGCGCTCCATGTGTCGTGCTGCAGCAAGGACGTCTGAGTACGAAGTAGGTGCAACGGATCCAATTAGTTTCTGTAGCTCAATGTTTAGTCCGTCGAAGAATTTTTCAGCCTTCTCTTCTTCTGTCGAGATCAATGTTGGGGCGAAGTGACTTAGACGAATGAACTCAGCGTTGTACTCCTCCACCGTCTTAGCATCCTGAGTGAGGTGATTGAACTTGTCCCGAAGTTCTGATCGAGCGATAGCTGGAATGTACATCTCCTGAAAGAGTCTAGAGAACTCTTCCCAAGTGACTCGGTCTGGTCCGAGCCGTGTCTCCTCTGATAGCCACCAGTGATGAGCATTGTTCGTCAACTGCATTCTGACGGCAGTCATCCAACGTTCCCTTGGAAGTTTAGCTGCTTCTAATTGATGTTGAGTATTGGTGAGCCATTCATAAACTTCTGTGGGCTCTTTTTTTCTTGAGAAGGTACGAGGCTTCAGCTGGCAAAAATCGGCGATAGAGCCCGTCGTTGGCCGTCGTGCTGGTAGATCTGCCTGCTCCAGTGCACTTACTAGGCTGCTCCTCAAGTTCTCTGCCTCATAACGCAGAGCCTCTTGTTGAATTTGTTGTTGAGCTTGCATCACTGCGTAGATCATTTGTAATATCTGATGCCCGTCTATAGCCTGCCCTGGTGGAATTACGGGCATTGGTATGTCATCTTGCTAGATTCCTGAGGCATGCTGATTCACTTGACTGTTTTGTTGAGCGGATTGACCTTCGTCAACTGGTGTTACTTCCTCTTCGTTGGTTACCAAAACGTCCCGTGGTGATATTGCAGGAGTCTCATTGTTTGTTCGTGGATCCATAACTCTGCAACCAAAATAAACAATAAGAGGCGCTCAGGAATCAAGGCAGGATGCAATTCAAGAAATTGATTCGAATCCGATATAGATATCAAGAACGTTTCAAGCAAGTGGATGAGATCCTAAAAACTTATCCTATCATTATTGCAGGGCTGTTCGGTCCCTAAGTTGAAACCGAACAATTTAGTTGTGGACCTGCATGGGCCAACACAAAAACCATGTTACGCCCCAGTCCCAAAATATCAAGGGACTGGATACGTGGCAATGGCCAGCAGCACGCACCGATGGACAACCCAATTTAATGGATCCATCAGGGCATGCTTAAGCTGTAGAACAATAGTCGGGGTCTAAATCTACTAATCTCATCCACAAAAAATGAATATATTAATATCATCAAAGTACAGAAATGTAAACATGAACATCAAGTCACAAGTATATAAATTAGGGAACAAGCTGATACAAGTCTGATACAACTGTCAAGATTCAAAGACAAAGATATCACAAAAGTACTGAGTATGGAAACAGGACATACTCAGAAATACCTTAGAAGTCACTCGTCTGCTGGATCTGGTACTGCTCTAGTGCCTGCTACTGTTCCTGCTTCTGCTCCTGCTAAAGCTCATGTCCAGTATATCTCTGGGTCGAACTCGTCTGCTAATCCTAGGGACATAATCCGGATCCAAGTCCTCAGAGGACATAGCAAGGTACAGAAATCACAAGCCAAAATAATACAGTGCAGCAGATAATGAAATAATCAGGGTAAACTATATAACCATCTAAGTGATATGCAAGATAAGAGCAGTACTAGAACTCAGGCTGAATCCACTACAAGCTCTGTGTCGGGGAGCCGGTAGCAGTGATATCATGTGGTTGTCTAGCTCGTAGTGAGACTAAGACGGTGGCATAATATATATATAATCAACCTGTAGTTTGTGTGACTCTCCCCACCCAATGTAATTATGCATCTCATGTCCACGACGTCTCATGTCCATGCCATACAGGATCATAACTAATGCATCTCGTCATATAATATCTAAGCAAAGGAACAAGACATAAAATTTGTATCCTATAAAGAATCACCTTGAATAGTCAGGAGGATTCTGTCTCATGTTCTGTGTCAAGTGTCCTGGGTATAACGTACTTGATATGGCAAGTACGAGAAATATAAGTGTCACGATAACCAGCTCTAAGTGACGTTACACAACCCCGCGTACGGTGTTGGCACCCGACTATGATCGGACGCTAAGCAAGTCACACGGCCCTAGGGTTGAGCAAGTACAACAGTCACAAGAAAATAAATCAAGAGAAAAATTAATCATTAAACTGCATTTATGGCAAGGTACACTTGCCTGGGGTTCCGGCTCCAATTGTAGCTTGGACTTCAGCTGGGATTGCAGGCAGTACTCCGGTTGCTGAAACAAACATCACCATCAGATCCAGAAAATATTAATCAGCTAGGAACGCCTGTCCTTGAGCCAATTTGGAGACAAGGGCAAAAACGTTATTTCAGGGCAAAACGGGGTCCAAATGTGGGCCGCTTTGCACCGAAAAATGTGTCAGGGTCAAAGGTTTCAAAAATAGTCCAACTTAGTGTCAACAGGTCAGGAACGATGATACGAACCCAACGGAACTTTCAGAATTGGATTCCGATGAGCCGTTCTCAAAATCGCCCGTTGGGTGGAGCTTGTGGGGCCCACGACACGCGATTTTGTCAACGTTCTCATAATCGAACCAAAGTTGGCTCATAGGACCAACGTATTGCTACGAGTCCAATGGCGCAAGTTTCGTCTCGATCCGACGTGTGTACACTAAGTTACAACGAGAACCAGAAAGTACGGATACGGGGCGGTGTCTGCGGATACGCACTGATTTCGGTGTGTACGCACATCCGAATCAGCTTCTGCAAAATCCAACACGTCCGTATCAACGATGCGGACGTATCTGTGAAGACCGCACGCGACCAAGTCATCCCGTTTGATGGGGCGTACCCAGTTTCAGGGTGAATCAGATCGTTGTTTTTCCTGTTTTTGGATCGCGGTGTGCGATCACCACAGGACGCGATGTCCCGAGCGGTTTGCACGGGCACCGAGGGGGTCATACAGGCTACGCGATACAATTTACGGAATCAAAATTCGAGCTACGAGCAAAAAGTTACAAGCACCTGAAGTGGTCTAAAAAATCTGAGTTGTGTCCTGTGTCCTGGACACTGTGTCCGACACGACACAGAAATTAGGGTTTTAGGGTTTACTGTGTCTGAGGCTACTGTGTCGGTGTCCTGCTGTGTCCGTGTCTGAGACTCACCGGAGTCGTCTGGCCACGGCGAGGAGGACGACGAGGCGGGTGGCGGTGACCGCGTGGGGTCGGCGGCAGTGCTCAGGGAGGCGGCACAGGGCTCGGCGGCCGACTGTTGCTGGCGGAGGCGGGGGAAGTGAAGGAGGAGGAAGAAGAAGAAGAGGGGCTGGGGCTACGGTGGAGCTGGGCGGGAGACGGTGGCAGCGGCGAGGTGGCGTGGCGGCGAGGTAGTCGGCGGGTGGAAACAGGTTCGCCGGGGTCGGAGGAGAGGGCGGACGGAGGCGGAGTGGTGTGGGTTTAAATAGGGAGCTAGGGAGAGAGAACGGCGGCGGTTGCGGCCGGTGGAGGTGAGGGGTCGGGGGTCCGGTGAGGAAGAGGAAGAGAGAGCGGCGTTGGTGCGGTGAACGGGCAGCGGCGGCGGCCGTTTCCAACGGCGGGGGAGGCTGACAGTCGGGTAGGGGGGAGAGGAGTCTTCGGGTTAACGGGCGGCCGGGTCGGGTCGGGTCAGCGGCGGATCCGGCCCGATCCGCTAGGATAGGGCACGGGTCGGGTAATGGGTTATTGGGTCGGGTCTGAATTGAACCCGGATCCGACCCGATAGGAATTTGGTTTAATAAATAAACCCGGTCCGGTTTGGTTCAGTTAATAAAACCCGGTTTATTTTTGGTTTAATAATTTAATTAGTTTTAGGGCTTTAAAAATCCATCCGGGGTCCAATAAATTTCCGAAAAATTACCCTATGTCTGGTTTTCTATTTTACACCATAAAATATTATTTTCATAATATTTTAATATTATTTATTAACAGTTAAAAATCCTTTAATAATTAAAACACCTTAATTTAATTAGAGAAAATTCTCAGAAAATTCCAGAAATTCCAGAAAAATATAAATATCCAAAAATTAAAATTTTCTTGAAAATTAGGGGGTTTACACGTTGTCTGGGTCATTTCTAACTATCTAACATCTCAACAATATAATATGGTCCATGTCAATCATCTCAACTCCAAACGGAGGAACAATATGGTATCTCACAAGTATAACTAATCTCAATCACAAAATAAACTAAGGAAGATAAAGCAAGAATAAAATAGTACCCAGGCCTTAAAAGCAGCCGAGGTCTGAATTATGGCAAAGGTCGAAGACTGCCCTTGCGTCTCACCGCTTCGGCATGAGGATTACTATCCTAAGACCAAGCATGGTTAGGGTACGTTACGCCTCCCACAACCCACGAAGGCTTAGATGAAGAAGATTAGTTACACTCTCACTCTTCAGAGTTTTTCTCTTGGGACTCCGACGTCAGTATCGGGGAGATGCTCAAGCAAATATTGTCTGCCAACATTATGTCAGCTGACCCTAAGGAAGACGACGAGGATCTACCGGAAATCTTTGAAGCGAAACTGTGAGCCCAATGCCTAGACGCACAATGTGAGATGTGGTTCGAACAACGA
Organism: Iris macrosiphon; assembly: GCA_036927795.1. Taxonomy (NCBI): domain Eukaryota; kingdom Viridiplantae; phylum Streptophyta; class Magnoliopsida; order Asparagales; family Iridaceae; genus Iris; species Iris macrosiphon. The sequence continues at coordinate 65,856,430 of JAYESA010000014.1, forward strand.
GAACCTCCTACCAAAGATGAAGTCGTACATGTCAATCTGGGCAACGAATCCTCCCCTAAACCTATCTTCATCAGCAAAAGTCTGACTGATGAGGATTAAGAATCCCTGGTACAGCTCATTAGGGAATATGTTGATGTCTTTGCCTAGAGCTGCGAAGACATGCCTGGACTGGACCCACAAATCACGGTCCACAAGCTCAATATCTCGCCGAACGCTAAGCCGGTCAAGCAGCAACAATGATGGTTCGGACCGAATATTATGAACGCCATCGAAGCTGAAGTCAACAAACTGATAGCTAGTAGCTTCGTTCGCGAAGAACAACATCCAGATTGGGTAGCCAACATCGTGTCCGTCGTAAAAAAGAATGGAAATATCCGGATCTGCATTGACTTTCGTGATCTAAATACGGCCTGTCCTAAGGACGAATTCTCCTTTTCGATCATAGACATAATGATCGATAACACCTGTGGCTTCGAGCGTATGTCCTTCATGGACGGATTCTATGGCTACAATCAAATCAAGATCTCCTGAAGATGATAAGCATACATCATTTCGAATGCCGATAGGAGTATACTGCTACACAGTCATGCCCTTTGGTCTGACGAACGCGGGTGCTACATTCCAGCAAGTTATGAGGACATCTTCCGTGAGCATCTACGCAAGACGGTCGAGTGTTACATTGATAATATCGCCGTCAAGAGTCGCTCCAAAGATGATCACCTCTGGGACTTGGAGACTGTGTTAGATCTCATGTGTACGCACCAGCTCAAGATGAACCCTACCAAATCTTTCTTAGGAGTCTCCAGCGACAAATTCTTGGGTTTCATCCTAACTTGGAAGGGTATCCTTGTAGACCTTGACAAGACCAAAGCGATCCTTTAAATGCGCCTACCGAAGAACCTCAGAGAACTTCGTGGCCTTCAAGGAAGACTGGCCTATATCAGGAGGTTCATATCAAATCTCTCTGGACGTTGTCAGCCATTCATTCAGCTTATGAAGAAGGGAGTCTCCTTTATCTGGAACGAAGAATGCCAATAAGATTTCGATGACATTAAGGAGTACCTCATGAATCCTCCAGTATTTGTGGTCCCCGTGGTAGGAAGACCCTTCCTGCTATATGTGCAAGAAATGGATCACTCCCTCGGTGCTCTGCTAGCACAGACAAGCGACGTAGGTCACGAGCAGGCCATCCACTATCTCAGTAGGATGATGGCCGGTACAGAGCATATGTACAACCCCATCAAGAAGGAGTGCCTTGTTCTAGTTGTTGCCATCCAGAAGACCCGGTATTACGTGGTAGGACAAACCATCAACGTGATCTCGCGAGTGAATCCCCTCAGGGTCCTCATAACGAAACCTGGAGTGCTCAACTCTCGCCTAGCCACATGGGCAATACTGTTGTCACCATATGACATGGTATTCGTCCCACAAAATACGGTAAAAGGTCAAACGTTGTCAGATTTTCTTGTAGTCCACCCGGTGCCAGAAACTTCAAAACTCTACGAGGAGATCATCGACGAAGTCGCAGACTCCAATACAGTGACGAACTTAGAAGCCATTTGGCGAATGTTCTTCAACGGTGCTTCGAGAACAGGACCCAAAGGCGCCATCATCGCTAGAGTCGAGATAGTGTTGATCTCTCTATATGATCTGGTTATCAACCGCGTCTACTCTCTCACTGAGCCATGCTTCAATAATGTGGCAGAGTACAACACTCTCATCATTGGATTCAAACTTGCTAAATTTGTGGGAGTTGACCACCTGGATGTAACGACCCGAGAGCCGATTCAAATGGCACAAGTGCGATGACCCGACCCGCTTTGCTCAGCAAGAAAACTTGCTTGGGGCAAAGAATTTCAGACTTGGCCCTTCAGGAGTTCAGACTTAAACTTTCAAAGGTACGTTCGGAGTATCGCTCGATCGAGGCAAATCATCGCTAAGATGGATGGCTACGATGAACTTATTTTTTCTTAGTCTGCACATGTAAAATATGGACAATACATGCTAGTCGCTAGGTGAATGATCCATTGCATTATAATAAGAATACAATGCACCTAGCTAAGAAAATAATCATATCTTGTATTGCTTGTGTTATAACATGAAAGGAAACTTGGCTTATAGTTGGACCATCGCATGCTACATTAGCTTTGTGCAAGTAGACTCCGCTAATACTTTCGACTAGATCATATGTACTCTTCGTATTACTCTGCTTCATATGTTCATACTACTCGTCTAATAGATTATGCCGCTCGATATGCCCCTGCACGATTTCATAACTCGTACTACCCCTTAGACCCGTGCTAACGTAAAGGCTTATGTTCTAAAGTAGGCTATGCAGTATATTTCCTTATGCTTATGTTTCATATAAATACAATGCTTGCCTGCTAACATGCTAACTTGTACTCGTTTGCCTCATTTCATTCCTTGTCACATAATTTTCATGCCATAATCAGGTTACATGATCCGTGTCTTGTATTCATCCAATTTGTCGAAAGACTATATAATAGTCGTTCCGTGCAAGTATGAACCTGAAAGTATTCGAGACCCTTGGGTCACCAAGAAAGTTCCCAAATGAGGGGTCTGTATCATGACAAGTTAAACAACACTCGTCATGTACTAAATATGATGGCTCGGAGAGTCGATATGTTTGTGAACAGTCTTGAACCTGAATCAGACCCGAATATGTACCTGACAAGAGACCTAAGACTAGAGACTTGCATGGTCACAAAAAACTCGTGCATGAGGTATTTATTTGGATTCCTCGGACGATCACCGGGATCATACCGGCATAGGAGGAATGTCTGGTGTATTGTGTGCCAATTATTATGGTATGCGACACCGTTGTTGGTGCAGGGCAATACACGGTATTCGGACCTTGGTAGATCATACTACCTTGGACTAGCCGTCTAGCCTTCTGATAGTCGTTTGTGAGTGGGCAAAATGGCGTAGAATGCCTTATGTTCCTTGTTTCGTGCGTTGCACCCCATCTGGTCCTGGGCGAAGGTGGTGTATAGCGATTCTTATACCTCACGCATCTAACCGTCCAAAGACTATAACTCATCCTTTATAGCTATGCCAGTGACCTTTTATTCATATAGATTAAGTCATCTTCGCTTAGCGGCAATCCGCGTGCGAGTCATTGCATCGAATCAGTAAGTTGAACACCTATGAAATCTATTGCAACCCATCTGCGTATAGCACACCTGAGTAATCCGTGTAATTTGTGCCCCCGAATCAAGAACCTGCTCGTGACACTTGTGTTTATTTATACGAGTCCTTGGATTTCATATATATATTCATGCTTGGTTTAATTTAGTTTTATCATTGGATAGGGAAGGACGAATGGCAAGTTGGTAAGTCTCGCCGTGTTACTCTTATATCGCACGGCGCACTGTCACACGAGTTAGGTTTTTCATTATGCCATAAAACTGATCCTAAGGTAAGACTAGAAAGACAACTTAATATATGGTGCACGAAACCTATATAAAGTGTTTGAATTTGTCGAGCGGGCGAGAAGCCTCTCCGCCAGTGCATTCATATACTGATAACCTACCAGATTGTTTGCAGCATACGGAAGAACCTCGTTCGGTGCAAAAACCCCTTCGTGGGAGCTAAGGCGTGGAGTTTACTCTAGATCCTTGGAGCGTTGCGTCCGGAGCTGAAGAATATATACAAGACACAATATTGGAACATCACCTATGTATCATTCCATAATTGTAGCCACTTGGCACGCTTTTATTTTTTGAGAGAGGGCTTGAAAGACTTGTAATCCTTGCCTAGCGCCGCCTGTAATACTTATTCAATATCAATAAAGTGCTTATTTACTTCCATACTTGCGTTATTCAATGCTTCTGCTATGACGACTCTGTGAACTTGTTACCAATCGCTTGTTCATCTCTTATTCTGCTGTATTTGGATTATTTGTGCAACTTTATGGCTTAGTCATTTTACCTCATGTATGGACCTTGGCCTTGCGCGAGCGCAGCTTGTGCTCTAGCGGCATCATGTCCTAATGGGAACGATTGTCCTGCGGGAGCGCTGGCGTGGTGGTTCGTGCCTAGCGAGGACGACTGGTCCTACGGAAGATCAGGGCATGACACTGGAAGCCTACGACGATTCCAAATTGATAATCAACCAAGTTTGAGGCGAGTACGAAGTCCGGAATGAGTATATTATTTCCTAACACCAAGCCGCGCTTGATTAATCACCACCTTCGAGGGGTTCTTCATCGAGCACGTCCCTCGACTGCGAAACATCGAGGCGGACGCTCTAGCCGGACTCGCAGTCTCTCTAGATGTTCCGGTCACTATCCACGAACTGATCACCGTGATCGGTCGGGAGCTGGTCTGCCCGAAGAACAACCTCTCCTTTTGCCGGAGCTACTTAGTAGGGACAAGCACTGACTCACAAGACTGGAGACTTCCATTCATCGACTATGCAGTCTATAAAATTATCCCCGAGAACCCAAAAGAAGCCACTTCGATCAGAAGACGTTCCCTCTAGTTCTATTACGATATGACTACCAAAATGCTGTACCGTCGTTCATATGACAGTCTTCTGCTATGATGCCTATCGAATGCAGAAGCGAAGCAAGCTCTCCGCGAGGCTCACGATCGGGTTTGCGGTGCCCATCAGCTAGGGCTCAAACTACAGGACCGCCTTCGTAGAATGGGTTACTATTGGACGACAAGGGTAGCAGACGTCGTTGACTACGCAAGGAAGTGCCAAGCGTGCGAAATCTATGATGACTTCATCCACCAACCCTCGGAGTTTCTACACCCGATTGTTGCATCCTGGCCGTTCAAAGCCTGGGACATGTATATCATAGGGCCGATTAGTCCGCCTTCATCTAAGAGACATCGGTTTATCCTCGCCATTATCGGCTACTTCTCAAAGTGGGGCAAAAGTCGTACCACTCGCTGAAGTCAAGACATCAAGCGTGAAAAGATTCGTCAAGCATCACGTCATATACCACTTCGACTTGCCACAAAGGATCATAAATGACAATGTTCCACAGTTTGCAAGTCACGCTTTTTATCAATTTTATGATAAAAATCAAATTTAGAATGTAGCCTCGACTGCCTACAACCTAGCAGCAAATGTTTGGCAGAGCCTTCAACAAGACCATCATAAAGCTTCTAAAAAAGTTTTTGTCATCCAATAAACGCGACTGTAATGAGAAGCTTGATGAATGTCTCTAGGCCTACCGTACAACGGTCCGGACAGCTACTGGCAATACGCCTTTCTCGCTGGTGTACGGAAGCGAAGAGGTCCTCCTGCTCGAGATCCAAATTCCTTCACTCCGAGTAATTTTCTCCAACTAATTAACCGTCAACAATAATAACTGCCGACGGCTACAAGAGTTAGAAGCACTCGACGATGTTTAGGATAATAAACGAAAAAGATGATATGTGGAAAACGAGGTCTTATACGAAGACCTGTCCTTCTTTTATGTTTACAAACAAGATTGTACAATTTAATCCTATACGAGGATGACTAAGTACAATTTATTTAATCTGGGTAAATATTGCTATAGGTGTCTGATCTGCAGTCGATCACTTTAGCCCTTGGTCCACACGATGTTGAAGAAGTGTCGTGAAAGACAGAAAGCAGCTTCGAAGGTTGCTAAAGAGTGTGGATGCTCGATGTCAAAGTCGTCGATCCCTTCTCTTTGCCTGAGATCTGGATTCACCTCTCCTCTCTCTCTTGACCTCCAATTTCTTTGACCGTTGGATCTGATACTGGATTTCTTGACCGATTTTTCGACCAATTTCTTCGACCTTGTCCTCTGTTGATAGAGGTCTCTATTTATAGAGTTTCTAGTGATAGTGACCACACAGTCGACGTAGAAACCGAGTAGTGGAAAGTACAGCACCCTTTTACACGACGGTTTAAAATAACCAATGCCTGCGTATAGATGACCTTTTGAGTGAGCATGTGACGCACGTCCAACTAAGGGACAAAATGCGTATATCTGCTGCAAAGATCATGGCGTAGAAGCCAAGTAGGTAGTTATCCCTTGTGTAGAAGAGGTTAGCGTAGAAGCCAATGACTGTCACCATGGCATAGAAGCCAAAACAGGCATAGAAGCCGAGTAGGCGTAGAAGCCGAGTAGGCGTAGAAGCCGAGCGGTCGTAGAAGCCGAGTGGCGTAGAAGCCAAGTAGGCATAGAAGCCGAGTAGGCGTAGAAGCCGAGTGAGCATGGAAGCCGAGCAGGCGTAGAAGCCGAGTGGTAACAGAGGTCGCGTGGGCATAGAAGCCGAGTAGGCGTAGAAGCCGAGTGGGCATGGAAGCCGAGTGGTCATAGAGGTCGGGTGGACATAGAAGCCGAGTAGGCGTAGAAGCCGAGTGGGCATGGAAGCCGAGCAGGCATAGAAGCCGAGCAGGCGTAAAAGCCGAGACGATGTAGACATTTTAACCGGAATTACGGCTCTTGGAGATATAATCAAATCTCTTGCATTAAATGCAGAGATCTGCACCCATCCTGTGCATTAAATGCAGAGGCTTGTCTTTAAGATTTGCCATCATTCTGTGCATTAAATGCAGATACGCGCCTTAAATTCTGTATGAAGAGTAACTACTGATATGGTGGTCTGTTTGCCTTCTGCGAAGCGTAAGAAGCTCATGTCTGCCTGTGTAAAACTGGGCGGCGTATTCCCGTATATGCGTAAGAATAGTTTACGCAGAGGGGATGCCACTAAACGACGGTTCGGTGACATTTAATCAAATCTCCTGCATTAAATGCGAAGATCCGCCATTATCCTGCTCATTAAATGAGGAGGCGTATTTTGAAGGCCTGCCACCCTTCTGTGCATCAAGTGCAGAGACGTGCCTTGGGCATCTGTCAGTATTCGGCGCTTTAAGTGCAGAGACGTGCCTCGAGAAACTGTCACCGCTCTGCGCATTAAATGCAGAGACGTGCCTCGAGCCCTGTACGAAGTGCAGCTTTTGACGTGGCAGGCTGTTTATCTTCTGTGGAGCGTAAACAGCTCACATCGGCCTGTGTAAAATTAGGCAGCGTATCCCTTTGTATGTGTAAAAGTGGTTTACCCAAAGGAAATGGCAGTAAATGACAGCCTGGGTTGCAGTGCCGCACCATCATGATACCCATCGCTTGGGTTATCATGCAGTACTCTTTGTCAGGAGTCCAGACGTCAGGTTCATTGCATGATCTGACAGGTACATTTCGAAGAATAAGAAGCGTTCCTCGTACACTTCAATGCTGCATTGAAAGCGGATGAGTTTTACGCCATAAAGGCGATGAAGCACCCTGTTTACGCCGAAGCAGCCTGAACATACTACATTACGCGGATGGTCCTTGAGCCTATATTTTTACGCTGTGCTCAGCGAAAAAGCTCTGTTGCATGTTTGATGGCTCTGAGGTCCTCTGTTTATGCTGTCCTGCATCAACATGCTGCGTATAGCTATCCAGCGTATTTTTGATGCTTCTACAAGACCCCCTTCAAAGCTTTTAAATTCCTCGTAATTTGAAATACTTTTAATGAAGCATGAACCATTCCTCGTAACTCGAAATACTCTGAATGGAGCCTGAAACGGTCAAGCCTGACACATTCTTTCATGGCTGACTTTATGGCAGAGTTTATTGGGGATCGGTGATCTCTTTCGGCTATAAAAAGGATGAGGAGTTATCCTGTTCTTCCCACACTTTCTTCACCACACAGAGGTGATGGCCGGAGTTCGTCGGGTCGATTTGAGGAAGAAGGAGATCATGTTCTTCCAGCATGTAAGGAGCCAAAAAAGATGGCATCTTCGAGCAAATGTCCTCTGCAACGATGGATCATTGAAGGATATCATAGCCTCCTTTGCTCGGAATAATCAGCAACTTTGTATGGTGGTTCTTCGGGAGAGAAGAAGGGTCATATTTTACCATGCTGCTTACAAGCGGTACCTTCTCCCGTTACCTCCGTGGATGAGAGCAGATAGACTAGCTCTGTCCGAGATTGGGTTGGGTGAAATACCTCAACACAATCTGTCACGGCGTTGTCTATAGGAAAGCAGATTTACTCTGCTTTTCTTCTGTTGGAGGATGGGTCTATGCCCAGTTTTGTATCCTTCCGTCATTGACCAATATGTCAGTCAGTTTGCGGTTACTGACTGACTGCTGGAGAAGATGGATGAAGAATGCCGCCCATGCGAGAACCTGGCAGAACAGATTCTGGGCGCTATCTTCAGACGACGATGAGGAAGCCCTTTGTAGACGGGATTTCCCTCATATGTAGTCATGAAAAATGAAGAAAACCCTTGTAGACTGGATTTCCCTCATGTAATCATGCTTTTAATTTTAATAAAATCGTCTTTCTTCTTCGCATATGATCATCTTGCCATACTTTGCTGTGAAGTCTGAATATGTGTAGCTTCGACACGTCTGATTCTTTACGCCAACTCTGTATAGAAAGAGTGCTAGGTCCTATCCTTTACGCATTAGTAAGGATGCGCAGAAAGCTGCTTTAGCAGTCGAGTGTTCGAACTGTCCTGTTGTTAGGAACCGCGTAGAATTCTGAACTATTTTTACTTCTGGCAAACAGAATTTTTGTTCAGACCGTCGTCTTCAAGAGTGATTTCTCGAAAATCCCTTGGAACAGGGTAAGGAATGGCTGTCAAGAACTGAGCTGCCATCTTGAATTTGCAGACGAAATATTCAGACTAGATTCTGGATGAACTTCGAATCGACCCATGAAGAAGAGTAATTTCCAATGTTGAACTCTGTATGCTTCGGGTACTTGGGGTATCATGAGGTCAAGAAGGAGTATCTTCTGTGTGAACTCCTGCAATTGACCGCCTTGAGAATCGTTCAGATGTACTGTACTGGCCTTCGTATCTTTCAGATGTGCGAAAAGTCATAGAGCGTGAAATCATAAGTTTGCAGCCTCTGAGCGTAAACTAAACGCCACCGAGCGTGAAATCGTAGGCTTGTATTTCCTGAGCGTGAAGTCGTAGGTTTTTAGCCTCTCGAGCATAAAAGCTATCGAGCACAAAGGCATCCGGACGTAAAACCATAGACTTGTAGCCATTGAACGTAAAACCATAGATTTGTAGCCGTCGATCGTAGAAAGCTCCTTGGCGCAGAACTGTAGATTTGTAGCCTGTGAAAAGAAAATCTTTCGAGCGTGCAGTTGTGGATCTGTTGTTTCTGAGCGTAAACTAAACGCCATCGAGCGTGAGACCATAGAATTGTAGCTGCTGAGCGTGAAGTCGTAGGTTTGTAGCCTCTCGAGCATAAAAGCTACCGAGCACAAAGGCATCCGGGCGTAAAACCATAGACTTATAGCCTGTGAGCGTAAAACCGTAGATCTGTAGCTGTCGAGCGTAGAAAGCTCCTTAGCGTAAGAACCACGAATCTGCTTTGTGCGAAAACTTTTTAAATTTCGCTGACTGTCCGCCTTCTCTGAGTAATTGGCTGACGTAGTACCCAATCATAACCGAATATTAATTAGGAGATTTGGTTCGGGATTCGAGGAGTCCATCCGAACTCTATATATATCCCAAGTTTCTGAGAAAAAAACTTTTCATCCGTCTTCTGTGAAAGAAAGCCTTCGACTGTTCGAGTTCTTCTTCGTTTCTTCTCCGAGATTTTAAAGTTTCCAGTAATGGCCCCGAAACAAGTCCCCTCCACTAAGGAAAAGAAGGTTGATTCTTCTTCTCGTTCTTCTGCTCAAGAGAGAGCATCTTCGGTCGGGCAAGACGAACTTCATTCTGAGCGAAGTATCCCGCCGACGAGCAGTGCACCCGACCTTAAAGGTAGAGCATTTGGGACGAAAAAGAACGACTGAAAATCCTTCGCACACGTTGTACGTGACCGCGCTAGGTCGTCTTCTGTGCTGATAGCCTCTTTGAGAAAGATGATGCACAGAGACGTTTCATATTTTACGCCCATATTTCTAATGTGTCAGCGCAAAAACTCCATATTTTCGCAGTCTGGCGTAAAAGCTTTGACTGTCAAAAGTTGGCATATAAAATTTGTGTGTTACGCTTCTGGATGAAGATTCTGGCATAATAACTCAACTTTATCAGTCTGGCGTAAAGCACAGACTGTGTACTGCCAGCCTTGAACTTTACGCTTTAGGAAATGGATTCCAGCGTAATGGTCAAGTTTTTACGGTCTTGGCATAGAGCACAGGCTATTAATTTTTAGCGTAGGCTGCAAGATCTTTAAAGTCTAGTTATAGGAACTGACATGTTTTTCTTACACTCTTGCAGTTGACTTGCATGTGTCTCCGCTAGCCGATGTGATGGGTTCTGTCGCCGGGATGCTGCACCCCAACTATCTGGAGGATCTGTCAGACGTGACATTTCCTATCTCCGGGCCGCAGTATCCTGAAGGAAGGGAGATTCTGATATCGGCTCAGGGCGAGCGAACGCTGCTGAACCTGATCAACGGGGAGCCCCTGACGTACATAGACGGAGACCAATACATAAAGCCGATTTTCCTCTTCGGGGACATGATTGACAAGCAGTCCCAGACGAAGCCCAAGAAAGAACTCTGGGTTTTCCCTGCCGGGAGCTTGGTTTTGTATCTGCCCAAGATGCCGAGAGACTATCCCATCTCGGCTTTCTTCCATACCACACATCCCACGAGGATGTCGTGGACGCTGACTCCTGATCTTCACGACAGGCCGGAGAAGATCTTTCATCTGAAAGGAGCTGACCAGGGGTCGTTTGTCAGCCGCCCTTCCGGCAATGTGACGATGTTCAGAGGACTGTACCCGGGCAGTGTCCCGAGTGAAGACAGCCTAGTGATCCAGCCAATCCAATTATCGACCTTCTGCAATGATTTTATGGGGCACGGGGGAGTATACCCTAAGGTAAACCCTCGGTGCGGTGGGTGGATCACCCCTACAAACCTTCGATGGGCTCGCTTAGTTGATTGGGCCCTAAAGCATTTTCAGACCGAGTTGGAGAGCATTGGGTTGTTTGCAGCTGTGAGTGCTACCAGTGTTGGGTTGTCTCCTAACCCCAACCTGTTTCTGGCACTGATGGAGCGATATATTTCGCTCACCGGGACTTTCGCCACTCCACTGGGGGAGTTGGGATTGGCCCTTCATGAGATGGCAGAGATCTCGAGACTGCCGATGGAGGATACTCCGTATGAAGAGTATGTTCCTACAAACCGGGAGCTGGAGGATTCAGACCCTCGGGTAGTGGAAGTGTACCAGGAGCTGATGTGCCACTACCTCGCTTGCACCGCTTTTTATGGTGAGCCCTCAGATTTGGCTCACATCAATAAATGGACGTCCTACCTTTTCTTTCATCGGTCCAGGACTGCTAAGCCGGAGAAGGTATTGGAGGGCAAGGATCAGCCCGTGAATCTTCTGAGCGTGCTTAATGCTCAGGTAGTCGACGATCTCATGGTAGACGCTGGGGCTCCGAATTTGCTCCTCGACGAAGGGATAGGACAGTATCCTGTAGGCACTAACGCCTATAGTTATTTGAGGTGCTGCCGCAGGCCTCTGTCTAGGGAAGCTCAACTGGCTGGCTTCCTCTCCATATGGCTGCGCCGAGTGGTGGTACCTGGCATCGCATCTGCGGACCGCATTCACCGCAACATGCTATGGCCTGCAGTACGTCTGGTGTTCGGGCCAAGACTGGGCTTGCTCCCTGCCATGGTGTGCCGTATTCAAGCTGGCCTGAGGGCCATGACTGACGGGCTGCTTGCCGATGAGACTCGGCGTGATAGCTTTCCCAGGGTAGAATTACCATACCTGTATCTGATGGGATGGTTAATTCTTCATAACCCCAGGGTTATGTCTTCCAGCTCCGGCGGTAGTTCGGGGGCTAGTTTCTTGTTGAACTACCAGAAATCTTCCTGGAATATGACCACGGTTCTGGACTGTCGGCGGGTGCTGGGCTTCAGTCACAGCTGGAAGCTCTTCTGTACTTGGCCTCCGTACATCGCAATCAATCGGGGATTAGGCTTGAGGATTCCGGTAGAGAGAAGACCAATCTTTCTCCTGAAACTTTTAATTGGTTGGTCTGCATTAGACCTTCCCATTTACTGTACAGGAGTGAAGACCATTGCTTCTTGGAGCCCTACCTGCCTAGTCGGTTTGCCAGGCAGTTTGGGTATGATCAGTTGCACGTGGGCAACGCCGTTACCAGCTTTCGGTCCAGGGGTGGACTCATTGATGGAGCGAGAGGATGGCGATATTTTCTCATGGGCTGCACTGGAGCAATTTTTACCGTGCCGGTCATTACACTCTCCACGGAGCTGCGCATCCTGCACTCGTATGCCCAGTTCTATGTGGCAACGAATACCTTCCATCGCGATTTTGATATGCATGGAAGTTTTAGGGTGCCCTCTTCCAAGTCTGGGGGAAGAGTCAAAGTCCCCTCGGTTTCTTCCGACGAGGGTGAGGAGTCCGTCACTCCAGATGAGCCTCTGTTGGCGGTATCGAGGGGTGAAGTACCTCTTCCTGCGGGGCCTTTGTTAATCTCCGGGAAGCGAAGGGCTCCTACTCCGAAGGAAACTTCCCCTCGCAAGAGGAAGAAGAAGATGGTTAATCGTCCTCTCCAGATTCCTGGTATTGAGGCTCCTGGAAGTGAGCCTGTATCTCCTCATATTGGGGATGATTCTTTGATTGGAGGTTCCTCGCCTTTTAGAGAGGGACCCTCTACAGTTCCGGCTGGTGGTGCCGGAGAATCTCTGCTGGAGGCCGCCGTCGCTGCTACTGCTTTAGGTAGTGGAACGAGATCGTCTCTAGGGCTGAGTATACCTTTATACGGATCGGCATCGGGAGAGACTCCTGCCGTGCCTGTAAGCGCACCTGGCGAGATTCCAACCGATGAGCCTCGGTTGAAATTTGACGAGGACCTGGAAGACTATTTGCCAGCGTCAGTTAGCAGACCCCTTTCTCCAGGTATGACAGCTTGCTTAGCATCGTTAAGAAATGATTTAGCTGTACAGGCCGCAGATGCGACATATATGCCATCGGCCATGGGTAAATATCGTCTTCACTCCTCTTTTTAGAAAACTTAACATCATTTCGATACTAACTTCCCTTCGTCCTCTTTTCAGGGGAAGACCTCTTCGGGGATGTCACGCCCCAGTCCCAAAATACGTAGGACCAGGAATACGTAATACGCCCAGCCGTATGTATATGAATTCCAGTATATGGAAAACTATATACATACGTACGCTGTAAATGAATATGCAATCCATCAGTGGTAATATACTGTCATAACAAGTCACACATCATCTATATCTCATCCACAGCACAAAATACTCAGTGGGAGCAAAACTGACATATAACTGGATATCAAAGTGTATAGAGTCTATAGTCTGGTGAAAACAAATCCACTACAAAACGACTATACTAAAGTAGACACAAAAATTCCTAAAACAGTGATCATAATCACAGAAAATCTGTTGGTAGGAGCTTCTCAGTCTCGTAAGTAGCATCCGGTCCAGGTCCATACTCTTGTGGAAACTCCTGATCGTCCATATCTGGAAAGGGACCAGATCCTCAGAGGGACATAACAAGATACATAGAAGCATGCCAATAAGTACTGAAATATAAACATCCATCGGGTTGCCTAACCATCTAAGTGAATGCAGTTTGAGGACAACTTTGAGTGTAAGAGAAAGTGTAGGCTAGATATATGCTGACGTAATTCACCAATCGTGACAACTGGCTAGTATATGCCACATATGCCCCCCATCCCAGGGGCGCACGGTAAACAAGATTAATAACTACATAAGAAAGTGGGTGTCCCGTACACTTATGAGTTGTCCTTCCTGTCCCAATGATCTATGCATGTTGCCTCCACCACATGCTAATACCCTAAATAACTGCCAGGTCTACTAGCATACAAAGTTTCTATCAGCAGTCATTCTTAACGCACGGCCATGCGTACAGGAGGCCATCCCTGTCAGGCCGTTCGTGATCTATATGAGACACACACTCGTGTAAACCATTGTGTCTTGGTTAATGAACCTAATGATGCTTTTTAATACTGGGTGGTCTCATAATTAGGTCATAAATCTACAAAATATATATCTATATAGGCAGAATAAAACATGCATGTACCAATATGAAAGGTAAAATAACAGTATTATGGCATGGTATACTTGTCAAGTAAAGTGCACGTCCAAAGTTGTTGCTGTGATCAGAGGAAGGAGTTATTGCTTTGTAATTAATTATATATAAGAATAGGGGGCGGTGGAATTTACTTAATGGTTAAGAAAACTATTGCTGTTGTTCTCTTCTTATTGGTTTAGGTGTGCGGCTGTAGATATTTTCTAAAGAGTGGTGGAATGAGAAACTTACACGTGTAAAAGAACAAAGCAAAGCAAAGTTGAGTTTTGCTTCTGATACAGATATTTCTTTCTTAATGATTTGTGGTTGAATTCTACGCAGAGGGAAGAAAAGAAGAGTTTACGCTGGGTAAATAAGCGATGGTTTAGTTACTGCTGCTGCGGCAGTGGTTTATGTTGGGTAGTTTGCTATTGCTTTTGATATTTACGCACAGAGAAAATATACGCGGTATGGGGAGGAGTTTGTTATTTTGACTATTTTACGTGAGGTGAACTGTTGATGTTAATTCCTTACTTTACGTGCGAAATTGGTTTTGTGCGTAGAGAAAGGGATTTGGGCAGGTTGGGTTTTTATGCATGAAAGAGTTCTGTAGGGTTTTCGCTAAGTGAGGTTTACGCTGGGATGATTAACGGGTTACGGTTTAGTATAATAGGAATTATACTTTAATAAATAGTTTAAATAATTAATTAAATAATAACTAATACGGTTTTCAGGAATGGGGGTATACATTCTACCCAACTTATAAAAATTTCGTTCTCGAAATTAGAACTAAGCATGGTAGAAAGTCAAGAATGGTACAAGATATAAATTAACAAAGTAATTCATACCTTGGTCTAAAAATAGGTTCGGGAAACGTTCTCGCATGTCATCCTCGCGTTCCCAAGTAGATTCTCCTGGCGAGCCATGTTTCCATGCCACGCGGACTAAGGGAATAGACTGGTTTCTCAATACCTTCTCTCGACGATCAAGGATTCCGATGGGTTGCTCTTGATATGTCAAGCTTGGTCCAACAGTGATCTCCGAGTGGTCAAGAATATGACTGCTATTTGCCATATATCGCCTGAGCTGTGATATATGGAATACATTATGCACTCCCTCAAGTGAAGGTGGTAGCGCAAGTCGATATGCCACTTCTCCCACTCTTTCTAGTACATCAAATGGTCCAATATACCTTGGACTCAATTTGTCGTGCCCTCCAAACCGGATGATGCCTCTGGTAGGTGATATCCTTAAGAAGACATGATCGCCCTCTTTATATTTTAAGGGACGACGATGAAGGTCTGCCCATTGCTTCTGCCTATCTTGCGCTGCTCGCAAGTGTCCTTGTATTTTCTTGACTGTCTCAATAGTATTGACTACTAACTCTGGTCCCAGAAGTTAACGTTCTCCTACGTCACTCCAACATACAGGAGATCTACATTTCCTTCCATACAATGCTTCAAATGGAGCCATCTGGATGCTTGCCTGATAACTATTATTGTAAGAAAATTCTACAAGATGTAGGTGGTCCTCCCATGATCCTCCAAAGTCTAGCATACAGGCCCTCAACATATCTTCCAATATCTGAATAGTGCGTTCTGACTGCCCATCTGTTTGCGGGTGATAAGACGTACTGAATTTTAGACGAGTTCCAAGACCTTTTTGCATGCTCCTCCAGAAATATGATGTAAAATATGAATCCCTGTCGGATACAATGCTGACTGGTACGCCATACAATCTCATGATCTGTCTCATGTATAAGTCAGCCAAAGCTTCTATAGTTTGGCCAACTCTAAAAGGTAAGAAATGGGCTGACTTGGTGAGTCGGTCCACTATTACCCATACTGCATCTCTTCCACTTTGACTTTTGGGAAAACCCGTAACAAAGTCCATAGTGATATGTTCCCACTTCCACTCTGGAATCGGGAGTGGTTGCAATAAACCTGCTGTCCTCTGGTGCTCTGCCTTTACTTGTTGACATACCAGACATTTAGCTATAAAGCGAGCTATCTCTTTTTTCATTCCATGCCACCAAAAGTGCTGTCGTAAATTACGATACATTTTGGTGCCTCCAGGATGAATAGAATATATCGAACTATGAGCTTCTGTCATCAGCTCCTGTCGAATCTCTCCATTGGGAACATAAAGACGATTACCACATTGTAGTGTCCCATCATCATGAATGTGCAGTCCGATATGTTCTCCGGCCTCTGTCCTTTCCTTTAATCTTCTGAATCTGGCATCTGTAGGCAAAGCCGCCTTGATCCTCTCTACTAGTGATGATTGTACTTGTAAATTGGCTAGTATCCCATCTGCTCCGGGTAATATCACTTTAATGCCAAGATTTTGCAAGTCTTCCAATAATTCTCTCTGCGTTGTTAAGAAGTAAGCTGCTGGCTTCCGGCTTAACGCGTCTGCTACGACGTTAGCCTTGCCTGGATGATAATGTAGCTCTATCTCAAAATCTTTCATCAATTTGAGCCATCTACGTTGTCTCATATTTAACTCTTTTTGTGTGAAGACATACTTGAGGCTTTTGTGGTCTGTATAGATTTCCACTCGTTCCCCATATAAGTAATGTCTCCATAGCTTCAAAGCAAATACAACTGCTGCAAGTTCCAAGTCATGAGTTGGATAATTCTTCTCATGTACTCGTAAGTGCCTAGATGCATATGCAATTACCTTGCCATACTGCATCGATACGCATCCCAAACCTTTCCCTGATGCGTCACTGTAGATCACATAGCCTCCTGATCCTGATGGAACAGGCCATGTCTCGACTGCCGAGATCTTCCCTGGATCAACAGAAATACCATCTCCCGTGATAACATGTCCAAGAAATGAGACTCTTTCCAAAAAGAACTCGCATTTACTGAGCTTCACAAATAATTGCTCTCTTCTTAAAGTCTCTAGAACAATCCGCAGGTATTTCTCATGCTCCTTGTGGTTCTTCGAATAGATAAGTATATCATCTATGAAGACAACCACGAATTGGTCCAAATACTGGTGGAAGACTCGATGCATTAAGTCCATAAAGATAGCTGGAACATTGGTCAATCCAAATGGCATGACCAAAAACTCGTAATGCCCATATCTTGTCCGGAATATGGTCTTAGGAATGTCCTCCTTCCGTACCTTCACCTGGTGATATCCTGATCTCAAATCTATCTTTGAGAACACCTTGGCTCCACTAAGCTGATCAAATAGGTCATCAATGCGTGGTAATGGATATTTATTATTTACTGTTACGGCATTCAAGGCTCTATAGTCAATGCACATACGTACTGACCCATCCTTCTTTGGTACAAACAACACTGGTGCTCCCCAGGGTGATGCACTTGGTCGGATGTAACCTTTCTCTTCTAGTTCCTTCAATTGTGTCTTTAATTCATCCATCTCCTTCTTTGCCAGTCTATAAACATGTGATGCTATAGGTGCTGCTCCTGGTGTTAATTCAATTGAGAATTCTACGTCTCTATCTGGGGGTAGTCCTGGTAATTCCTCTGGAAAAATGACTTGAAATTCTGAAATAATGGAATGATAGACAACGTCATCAATTGCGAGCTGCATACCATCAAGGATTTCTGTGGATTCTCGTACAAACTCAAGTTCAGGCTGGCCTGGTACCTTGAAAATAATGCTTCCTCCAAAGCAATCGAAGAAAGCATGGTACTTGCTCAGCCAATCCATCACAAGTACAATATCAAAAGTAGGCATAGGAAGAACTAAGAGTCGGGTATTCATCTCTCTGCCACGTATTGCTATAGGACACGATCTACAAATTCTACTAATAGGTACTACTCCTCCTCCGGTAAGAATTCTAACACAACTAGGTAAAGGTTCAGTGGTAATGTTGTGTTTGGTAGTAAAACTAGATGATACGAATGAGTGAGTGGCTCCTTTATCAAATAACGTCACCGCAGGAAAGGTAAAAGCAATAGTGATACCTGCTATAACATCAATTTCCTGATCCATGTCGTCTATTTCCATAGCAAAAGCTTGTCCATTCCTCTGTGGCTGTCCATGATTAGCTCTCAAGTACTGATCTTCCTGGGTAGGTAGCGGTGGCCTTTGCTGAAATCCTCTTGCTGCTGGAGGTCGAGGTGCTCCTGGTCTAGCCATCTATTGAACTGGTCTTGGTGCTGGAAGTGCTAGCCTCTGTGCTGGTGGTGGAAGTGTTGATGCTTGTTGCATAGGACAATCTTTCAAGATATGCTGTCCAGAACCACATCTCATACACTATCTGAGGCGAGCTCGACAGTCTCTTCTGATATGTCCATGTTTGCCACAATGATAGCAGAGGGGCTTCTCTGGGATCTGGTTTGGTCTTGCTCTTTGCTGGTACTGCTGTTGCTGAGCTAAAGGACGTCTGATAGATCCTCCTTGTTGTGTCCTGACCGGTCCCTGCTGTATTCTTGCTGGTCCTTGTTGTGTTCTCAATTGTCCTCCCTTTCCTCTGCTGATAGTTTCTTGCACTCTGGCTTCGGTTAGTAGTTCAGTGTAAGAGATTCGGGACTGGGAGCTTGTATAGTGTTGGAGCTCCTGAGTCAGTCCACGATGAAACCTCTTAGCTTTGGCTAAGTCATCTGGTATCAAAGCAACGCCATATTTGCTAAGGCAGCTAAATTCAGCATCATACTCGTCTACTGTTTGGTTTTCCTGCTCTAGATGGAGAAATTTATCGTATAATGCATCTCTGACAGTGTCCGGAAAATACTTTCTTTCAAAGCATTCCAGAAATTGCTCCCATGTCTGGTATGTACCTAGCTGGCGCTCCATGGATTCCCACCAGTGATGGGCATTATCATCTAGAAGCGTTCTTATACCCGTCATCCACAGCTCTGTAGGTAGCTGTGATGCTTCTAATAACTTTCGAGTGTGAGTAATCCAATTAGTAGTTTCTTCTGGACTCTCAGTACCTTTGTACGTCCTTGGACTCATTTGTACAAAGTCCTTTACTGAACCAACTCTAGCTCGAGTTTCTGATGCTAGTGCTTGAGCTGGTACAGCAGCCTGAGCAGCCATCCTTTCAAGTGCTGCCAGAAATTCTTGTCGTTGCTCGGCTGCCTGTTGCCTCTGTTCCTGCATCATCATCTGGAAGAATTGGAACAATTGGGCCTGGCCGTCCTGCGGTATTGATGAGACTGGAAGGGTCTCATTAGGTGGAATGGGAAAGTCAGATGGAGCTGGATTATGAGTCTGTCCATCTGATCCGGAAGGTCTAGGGTTTGTTGAAGTCCCCCCTTGAGTCTGACCATTGACTCCAGGAGTTGTGTCATTATTAGTGATAGTACATTCTTTCTGCATATCCATCTTTCTACAGTTAATGTATACAATCGTTTAGGCAAAGTATAGGAATCAAACAGGGTATGAGTTTGTATTACGCTGGAGAGTTATCTGCGTAAAACGAAACTTCTGAGCTAGTTGCGTAAAGCAGGGCTCCAAGGAAGTTTTTGGCGTAAAGTAAAGATTTCAATTCGCCAGCGTAAAACATAGTTCAAAACTTATTTGTATAAAGGTCTATGCATAAAATCTGCATATAATATGCGTAAAAGATCTGCGCATAATTCTGAGCTCGAAATATGTCTGCGTAAAGTATAGCATACTTGGCAGCGTAAAGTCGTATGAAAAACTTTTCGTTTTCCTTGGATGGATTTGTCAGAAAACCTGACATCTGACAAAAGTACCGTACGATAATCGAGAGAACGGTTGTGATGATGATTTGCACAGAAACCTGAGTTTGTTGTTTATTGACAGAGTCAGACGCCACGCCAAAGACTGCTACTACACAGGGCTCAGAGCATATCTCTGTATTTAATGCAAAGATTGATTTTTTAATGGCTAAGATAATGACAAATACGCTTATCCTCCTGATAAACTAGTACGCTGGGTTCAGGGATCATCAGGCTATTTACCTATGTCATGGTATACGCAGATTTTTAGAAAAACTAAGGGATCGTGGGAAAACAGTTTGTTATAACTGCAGCGTAGAGTGAACCTAACTATAGCGTAAAAATAGTTAATCTCTTGGAGCATAAAATATACGCTAACAAGAGTAAAGGGTTGATGGCGTAAAATAAAATATAGGATAGGTGGAAGGATGAATGAGGTTTTAGTCAAGTGTAGATGAGATCCTTAAAATCTTTTCCTATATGTAGGCTTGTTTGGCACAGTTACGTAACTAAGAAAATATATTCTGACCTGCATGGGCCACCACCAAAAATGTGTCACGCCCCAGTCCCAAAATACGTAGGACCAGGAATACGTAATACGCCCAGCCGTATGTATATGAATTCCAGAATATGAAAAACCATATACATACGTACGCTGTAAATGAATATGCAATCCATCAGTGGTAATATACTCTCATAACAAGTCACACACCATCTATATCTCATCCACAGCACAAAATACTCAGTGGGAGCAAAACTGACATATAACTGGATATCAAAGTGTATAGAGTCTATAGTCTGGTGGAAACAAATCCACTACAAAACGACTATACTAAAGTAGACACAAAAATCCCTAAAACAGTGATCATAATTACAGAAACTCTGTTGGTAGGAGCTCCTCAGTCTCGTAAGTAGCATCCGGTCCAGGTCTATACTCTTGTGGAAACTCCTGATCGTCCATATCTGGAAAGGGACCAGGTCCTCAAAGGGACATAACAAGATACATAGAAGCATGCCAATAAGTACTGAAATATAAACATCCATCGGGTCGCCTAACCATCTAAGTGAATGCAGTTTGAGGACAACTTTGAGTGTAAGAGAAAGTGTAGGCTAGACATATGCTGACGTAATTCACCAATCGTGACAACTGGCTAGTATATGACACATATGCCCCCCATCCCAGGGGTGCACGGTAAACAAGAT
Source organism: Iris macrosiphon (assembly GCA_036927795.1). Classification (NCBI taxonomy): domain Eukaryota; kingdom Viridiplantae; phylum Streptophyta; class Magnoliopsida; order Asparagales; family Iridaceae; genus Iris; species Iris macrosiphon. The sequence goes on from JAYESA010000014.1 coordinate 65,877,338, forward strand.
TAATAACTACATAAGAAAGTGGGTGTCCCGTACACTTATGAGTTGTCCTCCCTGTCCCAATGATCTATGCATGTTGCCTCCACCACATGCTAATACCCTAAATAACTGCCAGGTCTACTAGCATACAAAGTTTCTATCAGCAGTCATTCTTAACGCACGGCCATGCGTACAGGAGGCCATCCCTGTCACGCCGTTCGTGATCTATATGAGACACCCACCCGTGTAAACTACTGTGTCATGGTTAATGAACCTAATGATGCTTTTTAATACTGGGTGGTCTCATAATTAGGTCATAAATCTACAAAATATACATCTATATAGGCAGAATAAAACATGCATGTACCAATATGAAAGGTAAAATAACAGTATTATGGCAAGGTATACTTGCCAAGTGCACGTCCAAAGTTGTTGCTATGATCAGAGGAAGGAGTTATTGCTTTGTAATTAATTATATATAGGAATAGGGGCCGGTGGAATTTACTTAATGGTTAAGAAAACTCTTGCTGTTGTTCTCTTCTTATTGGTTTAGGTGTACGGCTGTAGATATTTTCTAAAGAGTAGTGGAATGAGAAACTTACACGTGTAAAAGAACAAAGCAAAGCAAAGTTGAGTTTTGCTTCTGATACAGATATTTCTTTCTTAATGATTTGTGGTTGAATTCTACGCAGAGGGAAGAAAAGAAGAGTTTATGCTGGGTAAATAAGCGATGGTTTAGTTACTGCTGCTGCGGAAGTGGTTTATGCTGGGTAGTTTGCTATTGCTTTTGATATTTACGCACAGAGAAAATATACGCGGTATGGTGAAGAGTTTGCTATTTTGACTGTTTTACGCGAGGTATACTGTTGATGTTAATTCCTGACTTTACGTGCGGAATTGGTTTTGTGCGTAGAGAAAGGGATTTGGGCAGGTTGGGTTTTTATGCATGATAGAGTTCTGTAGGGTTTTCGCTAAGTGAGGTTTACGCTGGGATGATTAACGGGTTGCGGTTTTAGTATAATAGAAATTATACTTTAATAAATAGTTTAAATAATTAATTAAATAATAACTAATACGGTTCTCAGGAATAGGGGTTTACAGGGGAGGGCAGTGTAGACGCGCCCTTCGGCTCCGTGTCAGGTCCTGGCGGCGACACGGAGGTGGCTGATTTTGAGGAGGAAACATCTTCGGGTGCCGGCTCGCCTGTCGACGAGATTCCGATATCTCAAGAGGAGGACGAGCTTGTCATTGCGACAATGCCTCCTTTGAGTATGCTGGTATCGTCGTCCGGTGTTGGCTCTTCTTCTTTTGTCACACCACCTGTTGAGGCGACGGCCGTGGCGACATCATCTGCGGTTGTTCTTGGAGGGGGACTCGCCAATATTAAGGCCACTCCCGACGTCCATTCGGACCTAGCTGCGCTGATCGAGTAGTTCACCGGCATCTTCTACACCACTTTGAAAATGTTAATATCAATGGTGTTGGCGAAGAATCTGAGTTTTGCTTCGCTAAAGAGGTCCTCCCTGTCCGCGATAGTGCCGATCCAAGAATTCGACAACACCGGGCTAGCTGATACGCTGGAGGAGATAGTTAATGGTTTGGAGCAACCCATTAACGAATACTTGCAGCTAGCTCGAGACAATGTTGAAGATCTGCTCCAGGCTAGATACGACTCCATGACTGCGCGGCTTGCCAAACAGATGGCAGGCATAAATAAATCCATCCAGACACATCAGCAGGAGATGGATGAAGGAAAAGCCATCGTAGAGGAGGCCATTGCTCTTCAGACGAAGTGCCAGGCCGAGCACGAAGGGAATGTAGCGAGGGTCCTCATGCTGGAAACGAAACTCGCTCAGGCAAAAGAGTAGGCTTCTCAGTCGTCGGAAGCTCTAGTTGTGGCGGATAGCCGATTGGGCGTAGCACAACAGAACTTGGCTCGTGCAGGAGTCGCCCGTGCTGGTTTTCTTCGGGCTAGAGCCGAACTGTCCCTCCTGAGCAATGATGAGGAACGACTGGAGCGGGCTCGCTTTGATGTCTTGGATTCCAGGACTGAGAGGATGGCTGCACTGGCGCAGCAGCTTCGTGACCTGACTGCTCCCCCAAAATGATGTACTTTTGCTTTTGCTTTTCCATGTACTTTCGCTCTTTTTAGGGAATAATAAACAGGCTTTCATCTGACTTTGTGGACCCATCATTTTGGAATGTAAATGACAGGTTTGGGTAAAAGTGATATTAGAGGTAATATGGACGTGATATACTCTCGGTAAGTTTTAGCAGGATACATCTATTCAGAGGTTATATGATAGAATATGATCCAACTAGTTTCGTTTTGGAAGTAGTTTTGTCAGAATGAGGATTTCGCCATATTCTACTTGAGCAGAGGAGGTTAAGCATAGTACCTTTTCAGGAATTTGCCATTGATAGGAGCTATTAACAGGTCTCCATTAGGCTGGGCTAACCTGTAAGCGCCGTTTGAGAACGTCGTCTCGATCACATAAGGGCCTTCCCATTTGGGCTGGAATTTGCCCTTACTTCTGTGAGTAAGAATCATCGGCCTTCTCACAGCTAAAACTAGCTCGCCGACTTTGAACACCCTTTCCTTCATTTTTTGATTAAAAGCTCTGGAAATGCGTGCTTGGTAGAGCGTGATGCGCTGTTAAGCTTGGAGGCGTTTCTCGTCTAATCCTTCCAGCTCTTGAAGCCTTAACAGGTCATTCTTTTCTTGAGTCAACTCATTAGCCACGGCTATCCTGAGTGACGGAATTTAGATCTCGATGGGGAGAACTGCTTCACTCCCGTAGACTAATGAGAATGGTGTGCAACCTGTCGGTGCTCGTACCGTTGTGCGGTATGCCCAGAGATATTCTTCCAGCTTCTCATTCCAATCCCTTTTGTTCGAAGAGACAAACTTTTTCAAGAGTTTGATAATGGTTTTGTTGAAAGCTTTCGCCAAACCATTAGCAGCAGGATTGTATACCGTAGATGCGACATTCTGTATCCGATTTTTATCACAAAATCGATAAAACGCTTGGCTGATGAATTGAGGCCCATTGTCATAGATTATCCTTCGGGGTATCCCGAAGTGGTAAATGACGTGATGCTTGATGAAGCTGATCACATTAGATGCCTTTACTTCAGCAAGAGGGGTCGTCTCTGCCCATTTGGAGAAGTAATCCGTGATGGCCAGCATAAACCGGTGACCTCTGGAAGAAGATGGGTGAATAGGACCAATGATATCCATACCCCATGCTTCGAAAGGCCAGGACGCAACTGTAGGATATAGATATTCATGAGGTTGATGGATAAAGTCTGCATGGACCTGACAGGCTCTGCATTGTCTTGCATACTTTATTGCGTCTGTGATCATAGTAGGCCAGTAATAGCCCATACTCCTGATGCGATCATGTAGCTTAGGACCGGGTTGATACGCTCCGCATACGCCGTCGTGGGCTTCACGGATAACCCGCTGTGCTTCATCACCAGAGAGACATCGTAATAATAGTCCGTCATAAGACCGACGATATAGACATTGTGACGATGCGTCGAAATAGAAGCGTAATGATCGTCTTTTGACGGATACCGCTTCTTTAGGATCTTCTGGCAAGATTCTGTATGCTACGAAATCTATAAAAGGAGATCTCCAGTCTCTTCTGGGAGGATCTGTGTCCAACTTGTAGCTGTGTTCTATGCAAAAATTATTTTTCACACAGAATAAATCTCTGTTAAGAAGGATTACCGAATTCTGCCTTCTTATAGGGGTAGCCAAATCTGCAGCTAGACTAGCTAGGGCATCAGTTTTCAGATTCTGAGATCGAGGCACATGCTCTAGGAAGAATTCTTTGAATGTCATGGCTACCTCGACCGTTGCTTGGTGATAGGGGATGAGGTCTGGATTTCGGACTTCATATATTCCTCTGACTTGATTGACGATCAGCAGAGAATCACCGAAAGCTTCCAGAGATTCGACGCCCAATTCTTTAGTGACTTGGAGGCCGATTAGTAGAGCGTTGTATTCCGCCACATTGTTGGAACAGGGCTCGCTAAGGGAATATTCTCGGTAGATGACGAGCTTATCAGGAGTAACCAGGACAATTCCTACTCCCGAGACCACGTTTCCGCTGGGACCAGTTCTGGAGGCACCATCGAAGAATAGTTACCATGCATCACTTTTCATTGCGGAATTACATTCTGCAACTTCGTCGAAAATGTCCTCGTACAGCTTGGAGGCCTCTGGGATCGGATGAGCAGCTAGGAAGTCAGCCAGTGCTTGGCCTTTGACGGACTTCTGGGGGACGTACACCATGTCATACGGTGTCAATAACATCGTCCATGTCGCGAGTCGGGAATTAAGAACACTTGGCTTGTTCATCAGTACCCGAAGAGGATTGATCCTGGAGATGATGTGAATGGTTTGGCCTGTGACATAGTGTCGCATTTTCTGAATAGCGAACATTAGAGCCAAGCATTCTTTCTCCACTGGATTGTACCGGTGTTCGGCTCCGACCATCATCCTGCTGAGGTAGTAGATAGCCTGCTCGTGACCCATCTCGTTCTTTTGTGCGAGAAGAGCTCCCAGAGAATGATTCATCGCTCGAACATACAGCACGAATGGTCTTCCTATGACAGGAGGCACCAGAACTGGCGGACTAGTGAGGTAGCGCTTGATATCACCGAACGCTTGCTGATAGGCTTCGTCCCATATGAAGGATACACCTTTCTTCATGAGACGAGAAAATGGCTGACATCTTCCAGAGAGGTTGGATATGAATCTCCGGATATAAGCCAGACGACCTTGAAATCCCCTGAGTTCCCTCAGATTGCGGGGCGGTCGCATTTCTAAGATGGCCTTGACTTTATCAGGGTCCACTTGAATGCCTTTGGCGGTTATGATAAATCCCAGAAATTTGCCACTAGATACCCCCAGAAAGGACTTTGTAGAATTCATTTTGAGTTGATGTTGGCGCATCAAGTCAAATACTGTTTTCAAGTCTTGGATGTGATCATCCTTGAGGCGGCTTTTGACAGCTACATCGTCCATGTAACACTCCATTGTCTTGCGTAAATGCTCATAGAATATGTTACTCATAGCCCGTTGGTACGTAGCCCCGGCATTCTTTAATCCGAAGGGCATGACCGTATAGCAATATACCCCCAATGGTGTCCGGAAAGCAGTATGCTTCTTGTCTTCAGGATGCATTTTAATTTGATTGTATCCTGAAAATCCATCCATGAAAGACATACGTTCAAAGCTGCATGTATTGTCAATCATGACCTCTGTGATGGGAAGAGAAAACTCATCCTTGGGGCAGACTGCGTTCAGATTTTGGTAATCGATGCAGACTCGTACTTTCTCATTTTTCTTCATGACCGAGACAACATTGGCGACCCAGTCGGGATGTTGTTCTTCACGGATGAAGCCGCAGGCTATCAACTTCTTGATTTCAGCTTCAATGGCGTCCATCATATCCGGGCAGAACCGGCGTTGGTGCTGCTTTACCGGCTTCGAATCGGGCAATATATTAAGCCTATGAGTAGCTACCTTTGGATCAAGGCCTGGCATGTCCTCATAATTTCAAGCAAAGACGTCGATATATTCTTTTATCAGTTGGATAACTTCTTCCCTTTCTGCTTCGGAAAGATTGTTACTGATAAATATCGGCTTTGGCAAAATTTCATCCCCAACGTCAATCTGGATAACTTTGTCTTCAGTGGGCGGTTCTCTCTGCTCGAAGCGGAACTCCTATTGTGTATCCATTTGCTGAGCCCAAGCGTCATTCTCAAACAGTTCAAATTCTTGTTCGTCTGATTCGAAGGAATCCGTCACTACCATATTTATTGATAATGTTCGCTCGAGAGCATGAGGTGAGTCGGAGGACGCTGAGCCATTTTGAGAGGAGGAAAAGACATCCTCGTTTGACTCAGGAGTTGCGAGGGAGGTGGTATACCCTAACCCGAAATGAGTTCGTTGATAGTAGGGGTCGCCGCTTGCTTTCCCTTGCGTAGATTGCAGGGATCATCTGCTTTTCCGCGGAAGACAGATGCATTTTTACGCGCGGAGCACGTTTGTGATTCCTGATTTGGTGCTGAGGCATCATCAGAAATTTTGTCTATTCTGCCAGGGACAGAAGACTGAAATTTACGCGCAGAGCGCGGATTAGGCTTCTGGACTAGCGCTGAGGCATTGCCAGAAGTTTTGTCGGCCCTGCCAGAGACAGGCGACTGAATTTTACGTGCAAGGCACGGATTATACTTCTGGGTTAGCGCTAAGGCATTGCCAGAAGTTTTGTCGACCCTGCCAGAGACAGGCGACTGAATTTTACGCGCAAGGCGCAGATTATACTTCTGGATTAGCGCTGAGGCATTGCCAGAAGTTTTGTCGGCCCTGCCAGAGACAGGCGACTAAATTTTACGCGCAAGACGCGGAGGGAGCAGTGCTACAACCTCATTGGTCGGAGAGATCGGAGAGTCCACAGGAATGGTAGAGGATGTCTTGGGCATCCAGACGCGGAGGGAGCTTCCTGTTGTTTTGGTCGGAGAGGGAGTGAGAGCTACCCCCTGTTCGAAGCATGTCTTCGTAGGCAGACTGGTCGAACTGGACGACCAGTGTCTTCTTCACGGATCCCACGAATACCGCATCGTGTTGAGCAATAGCTTCCTCATCAGAAGAGAAAGATGTCCCCAGCAGAGTCGCCATCTTGTTTAGGATAATAAACGGAAAAGATGATATGTGGAAAACGAGGTCTTATACGAAGACCCGTCTTTCTTTTATGTTTACAAACAAGATTGTACAATTTAATCCTATACGAGGATGACTAAGTACAATTTAATTAATCTGGGTAAATATTGCTATAGGTGTCTGATCTGCAGTCGATCACTTTAGCCCTTGGACCACACGATACTGAAGAAGTGTCGTAGAAGATAGAAAGCAGCTTCGAAGGTTGCTAAAGAGGGTGGATGCTCGATGCTAAAGTCGTTGATCCCTTCTCTTTGTCTGAGCTCTGGATTATCCTCTCCTCTCTCTCTTGACCTCCAATTTCTTTGACCGTTGGATCTGATACTGGATTTCTTGATCGATTTTCCGACCAATTTCTTCGACCTTGTCCTCTGTTGATAGAGGTCTCTATTTATAGAGTTTCTAGTGACAGTGACCACACAGTCGGCGTAGAAACCGAGTAGTGGAAAGTACAGCACCCTTTTACATGACGGTTTAAAATAACCAATGCCTGCGTATAGATGACCTTTTGAGTAAGCATGTGACGCGCGTCCAACTAAGGGACAAAACGCGTATATCTGCTACGAAGATCATGGTGTAGAAGCCATGTAGGTAGTTATCCCTTGTGTAGAAGAGGTTGGCGTAGAATCCAATGACTATCACCATGGCATAGAAGCCAAAATAGGCATAGAAGCCGAGTAGGCGTAGAAGCCGAGCGATCGTAGAAGCCGAGTGGCGTAGAAGCCAAGTAGGCATAGAAGCCGAGTAGGCATAGAAGCCGAGTGGGCATGGAAGCCGAGCAGGCGTAGAAGCCGAGTGGTCATAGAGGTCGGGTGGGCATAGAAGCCAAGTAGGCGTAGAAGCCGAGTAGGCATGGAAGCCGAGCAGGCATAGAAGCCGAGACGATGTGGACGTTTTAGCCGAAATTACGGCTCTTGGAGATATAATCAAATCTCTTGCATTAAATACAGAGATCTGCCCCCATCCTGCGCATTAAATGCAGAGGCTTGTCTTTAAGATTTGCCATCATTCTGTGCATTAAATGCAGATATGCACCTCGAATTTTGTACGAAGAGTAGCTGCTGATGTGGCGGTCTGTTTGCCTTCTGCGGAGCGTAAGAAGCTCACGTCTGCCTGTGTAAAACTGGGCGGCGTATTTCCTTATATGCGTTAGAGTAGTTTACGCAGAGGGGATGCCACTAAACGACGGTTCGGTGACATTTAATCAAATCTCCTGTATTAAATGCGAAGATCCGCCATTATCCTGCTCATTAAATGAGGAGGCGTGTTTTGAAGGCCTGCCACCCTTCTGTGCATCAAGTGCAAAGACGTGCCTTGGGCATCTGTCAGTATTCGGCGCTTTAAGTGCAGAGACGTGCCTCGAGAAACTGTCACCGCTCTGTGCATTAAATGCAGAGACGTGCCTCGAGCCCTGTACGAAGTACAGCTTTTGACGTGGCAGGCTGTTGGTCTTCTGCGGAGCGTAAATAGCTCACATCGGCCTGTGTAAAACTAGGCAGCGTATCCCTTTGTATGTGTAAAAGTGGTTTACGCAAAGGAAATGGCAGTAAATGACAGCCTGGGTTGCAGTGTCGCGCCGTCATGATACCCGTCGCTTGGGTTGTCGTACAGTACTCTTTGTCAGGAGTCCAGACGTCAGGTTCATTGCATGATCTGACAGGTTCATTTCGAAGAATACGAAGCGTTCCTCGTACACTTCAATGCTGCATTGAAAGCGGATGAGTTTTATGCCATAAAGGCGATGAAGCACCCTGTTTACGCCGAAGCAGCCTGGACATACAGTATTACGCGGATGGTCCTTGAGCCTATATTTTTACGCTGTGCTCAGCGAAAAAGCTCTATTGCACGTTTGATGGCTCTGAGGTCCTCTGTTTACACTGCCCTGCATCAACATGCTGCGTATAGCTATCCAGCATATTTTTCTTGCTTCTACAGACGAAAAATGTCTCTTAGCTCAGCAGTGCATTGAGCTATACCAAGCGCGTCTCTCGGGAGCCTTCAACAAACGGGTGAAGAAGAGGACCTACCAAGTGGGTAATCTCGTCCTGATCGTAAGGAGGACGATGGTTATAACCCACAAGACGACCGAAAAATTCTAACCCAATTGAGAAAGACTGTTCGTCGTAGAAACGATATTCTCCAACGGTGCCTACCGGCTCACGAAACCCAACTGCGACTTGCTCATGATGCCTATCAACGGCAAGTTCCTAAAAAAGTACTATGTCTAAGCTAAGACTTGTACTCCCCTTATCCCCAGCATGGCAATCAAGATGTACATTCTTTACACTCTTGGTTCTTTATCCCCAGCAAGGGCCTATGTACAACATATTCCCTTTCTTTACAACTTTCTGTAAAAGCTATTATCTTTATCCAGGAGTCCTGGATACGCAACAGATGATGGATCCTCAAAGTCTCCCCAGCGGAGCAGTCCTCAGGTCCACCGGCACACTCCCGCTTGGACCACCCAAAAACCAGCCTCGTTAGACGCTAGTCTCCCTAGTGGAGCAATCCCCAGGTCTATCTTCATTCTCAGACAGGCCACACCCAATAAATTACTCCTCAGTGAGTTTCTTGGACATTGGTTTACGTCCATAATACCTCTGAACTACTGTCCTAATATTCCTCCCCGTCTGAGTTTGCCATGTCCATATTGACTTTGAATAAACCTCCATGGCCTTGGCTATCGATCATTACGTCCATATTACCTCTGATATCAGTTGTCATCTCCATTTATCACCCATACTTACCAAGGTACGCCAGCGGTGCTAAGTCCACAAAACCTGCCACGTCCATATCACCCCTAGTAGGGCTTGTTCCAAATCTATTCCTTGTACTTAGGTGCGCAAGAAGTAATGGGTCCACAAAACCTATCATGTCAGCATTACCTTTGATAAGGATTGTTTTCAAACTTATTATTTGCACCCAACGTGCGCAACGAATAATAGGTCCACCTAAGTCCCCAAGTGGGACATCCTAGATAGGCTGCGATAATGTACTACGTCCATATTACCTCTAGTACAATATCCAAAGTTCACACAAAATTCATACACAACAAGACAAATGAAGGAAGAAGTTCTGAAAAAGAGAAACCTTTATTCAAGATCAAGAGTACATATAATGGAAATCTACTACATTTTCTAGGGTTTTAATTAATATTCAAGGTCTCGGGTACATATGATGGGAATCTCATTTAAGGGTTTTCATGGGTTCTCGCCGACAAGAACCTCTTCCATTAATAGGTGCTCCTGTGCTATTTCTGCCACGGACACAAGTGAGCCCAGCAGTAGAGCTCAATGCTTTATAGATCATCCTTCCACAATACAAAGCTCATTATATGAAAAAAAATCCATACTGATAGATAGCAAGGGAGGAGCATGGGCAGACGCTCTACAACTAGGCCGGAAGACCGAATAGGAATGTCAATTAATCCAAATTATGTCATCGACACCGCAGTATCCCGGCCGGTAGCAAACTGCATAAATGGGAGAAACGCAGCTAGCACGTTGCACGAACAAGGATGGCTCAGCGCGTGATACATGATGATCATCCTCGTCTCCTGGATCAGTCCTTGCTGAACTGTCCTCGTCTCCTGGATCAATTCTTGGCGAATCGCCGCATAAAGTTGGTCTTTACCCCGAACAACAAGTGTTATGATATCCTTTCATGCTCCATCATGAGCCACACAAGGGAGAACAAAGTATGCACAAGGAGAACATAAGGCGTCAATAAACAAAGACAATATAAAGTCCATGCGGCAGAGCTTAGACGATGCATGAGGTGTCAGCCATGTTGGCTGCATGTCGAGTCGAGCCTCCATCCATATGGCAGAGACATGATGGTCGCATGTCCGGATCGAGCCTTCATCCATGCGACAGAATAATGGTGGTCGCATGTCCAGGTTGAGCCTTCTTCCATGCGGCAGAGTCTTAACTGGAGCATGATGGTTAATCTTCCATATGATAGACTAATGAGAAAAGCATGTGAATGTTCACGATGATCTCTCATCCACGCAGCAAGGCTGTGTAAAGGGTCTGCATGTGTTTGTTTATGGTATTAAACGAAAGAACAAAATGTATATAATACGAGGTTTGCACGAAACCCGCCTTCTTTGGTTTACAAACAAACTTGTACAATTTGATCCTATACGAGGATGTGGGAGTACAATTTATTTAATCTGGGTAGATGATTGCTATAGGTGTCTGATCTGCAGTCGATCACTTTAGCCCTTGGACTACACGATGGTGAAGAAGTGCCGTGGAAGACGGAAAGCAGCTTCGTAGGTGGCGAAAGAGGATGGATGCACGAGGCCAATGTCGTCGATCGCTACTCTTCGCCTGAGCTCTGGATGCTTCTCTCTCTCTCTCTCTCTCTCTTAAAGACTCTCCGATCTCTCCTCAATCTCCAATGTTTGGACCCATGGTTCGATCTCTTTGGAGGTTCGACCTTGTTCAATTTTTAAAGTCTCGACCTCTTTCCAGTCTTCAAAATCTCGACCTTTTTCTCTGTTGATAGAGGTCTCTATTTATAGAGTTTTGGTGACAGTGACCACTCAATCGGTATGGAAACCGAGTAGTGGAAAGTACATCACCCTTTTATACAACGGTTAAAATAACCAAAGCATGCGTATAGATGATCTTTTGAATGAGCGTGTGACGCGGGTCCAACTAAGGGACAAAATGCGTATAATCGCTACGAAGATCACGGCGTAGAAGCCACGTAGGTAGGCATCCCTCGTGTAGAAGAGGTTGGCATAGCAGTCAATGTTCGTCACCATGGCGTAGAAGCCAAGTAGGCATAGAAGCCGAGTAGGCATAGAAGCCTGATGGCATAGAAGCCGAATAAGCACAGAAGGCCGAATGAGCATAGAAGCCGAACGAGCATAGAAGCTGAGGAGGCGTAGAAGCCGAGCGGGCACAGAAGCTGAATGGGCGTAGAAGCCGCTGCGTAACGTGCCAGAGTGGTCGTAGAGGCCGAGCAGTCACAAAAGCTGAATGGGCGTAGAAGCCGAGGTGATGTGGACGTCTTTAGCCAAAATCACGGCTCTTGGAGATATAATCAAATCTCTTGCATTAAATGCAGAGATCCGCCATCATCATTAATTGCAGAGACGTGTTCCGAGGGCCTGCCACTGTTTTGAGCATTAGGTGCAGAGACGTGCCTCGAGCCCTGTACGAAGAGCAGCTTTTGACGTGGTAGTCTGTTTGTCTTCCGCGGAGCGTAAACAGTTCACGTTTGCCTGTGTAAAACAAGGCAGCGTATCCCCTTGTATGCGTAAAAGCAGTCTCCGCTGAGAGAATGTCAGTAAACGACGGTTCGGTGATATTTAATCAAATCCTCTGCATTAAATGCAGAGATCCGCCATCATACTGTGGGGCGCGTCCCGAGTGGTCTGCCATCTTTCCAGCCGTCGTCTGGGTAGCCGTGCAGCACTTTTTGTCAGAAGTCAGATGTCAGGTTCACTGCGTGACTTGACAGGTTCATTTCGGGGAAGACGAAGCGTTCCTCGTACGCTTTAACGCTGCTTTGAAAGCGGATGAGTTTTATGCCATGGAAGCGATGAAGCACCCCGTCTACGCTGAAGCGGCATGGACAAACTGCATTTACACGGATGGTCCCATCATATTTTATGCCGTGCTTAGCGGAAAAGCTCCGTTGCACTCTTGATGGCCTTGAGGTCCTCTGCTTACGCTGCCCTGCATCACCATGTTGCGTAGAGCTATCCAGCGTATTTTTCATGCTTCTACAGTGTTCTAGATGATTTCTCATCCATGCAGCAAGACTGTGCACTGATGTCTCTGTGTCCTTGGCAGCCCAACATGAGAAGCTTGGTGCTCCTTTACCTCTATCAGGAGGACAAGGATCAAGACCGCCAAGGATCAAGAGGCCAAGGATCAAGACTGTGCACAGATGTCTCTGTGTCCTTGGCATCCCAACATAAGAAGCTTGGTGCTCCCTTACCTCTATCAGGAGGCCAAGGATCAAGACAGACCCTGACAAATTCGTCGGCGAGGAAAGCCGCAGTCATCGGCATTCTTTAGAAGGAAGAAGAAATGAAGCAAAGAGATAAAGTTCTCTCTCTCCTCCCTACCGCCTATTTATATGCCTCAAAGCTGTGTGAAGAGATTGAGGCAATGAACCAAGTAGTTATGGAGATGAATCTAACGCCTCAATTTTCGTGATCCTCTTTAATATCCCTGGAAACTGTCGCTTCGTACCCCGCGTCAGGAGATGGCTTAGAATCCAAAAGGAGATCTGCCCCAAATCGAAACAAATCTGTCAATTAATGCAGAAGTGACAGCCTGGAAGCACTCTTTCATGGGCCCGCGATCAAACGGTCCCAATGTCAATGCGACACAATATCCATGCGACCAAAGTATTTTTCCTCCATGCTTCTTAAGTATTTCAATCTTGTTAGTTTAAAAACTTTGAAGGGGGTCTTGTAGAAGCATGGGAAAAATGCATCCATGCGTCCAACAATCATGCGTTCCAAAGTAAAACTCAGAAAAGATTGGGCCGCAGAAATACCCTGCGGCTCAAAAAGGCAACATGCATGCGTCCCAAATCAGCCGAAGCAGCTTTGGCCGCAGATGGACCTGACGGAACATTCTAGCAACGGGATCGTCTCTGACACAGAATCCTGACAAAGAGATTTTTCTTAATGTCTCAAAAGACGTAAACACACTAAACGACAAAAGTCTCACGTCAACACAGATCTTCACTCTCGATGGATGTGCAGGGCCATGCGTACAGCACAACTGATCCCATGCGTCCCAGACTCCATGCGTCCTATGCGTCTCTGGCCCCATGCATCCCAGAATCCATGTGTTTCATGCGTCTCTGGCCCCATGCGTCACAGACTCCATGCGTCCCATGCGTCTCTAGCCCCATGCGTCCCAGGCTCCATGTGTTCCATGCCTCTCTGGAACCATGTGTCCCAGATTATATGCGTTCTATGTATCTCTGGCCCCATGCATCCCAGACTCTACGCGTCCCTTGCGTATCTGGCCACATGTGTTTCATATTCCATGAAGACCAAATTTTGTTGTTAAAACATGAGTGATTCTCTCCAACCAAGTGTGGACCATGTGTCAAGCTGACCAAGTCATGCCCACAAAGGACGAGAACTACCCAGATCTTCAACAACAGAAAATCCTAACAAGCGCCTAAATGACAACCTGGCCAGCTCACGGTTACAACTATACCCTGTTAAGGAGGCACACGTGGCACTCTCTAGCATCTATGCGGCCCAACATATGCGCGCCCAAGGATGACTATATATACCTGGGTGGACTGCCCAAACAGAAGGACGGACACGCAGGGGTCGCCAACACAGAGAGAGAGAACATACATAGATGATCAAAGAGAGAACGTAAGCTTCTTCATCCTGCATCGGAACATCAACGGAGTAAAGGATCCGCCACAACGCTCTTTGTCCATCGTCACAACCCAGATCAAAATATTGTACTTGGACAATTCTGTTTAGGATTCTTTGTACTCTTTTTTCATTCCTTAAATACAAAGTTTGCAAGAACTCATTTAATTGAGAACATACATCAAGGAATATCTCATGAACCCCCCAGTATTGGTAGCCCCCGTTGTGGGAAGACCCTTCTTTCTATATGTGCGAGCGATGGATCACTCCCTCGGAGCTCTACTAGCCCAGAAAAGTGATGCAGGTCACAAATATACCATCTACTATCTCAACAGAATGATGGTCGGTGCAGATCATAGATACAACCCCGTTGAGAATGAGTGCCTCACTCTGGTCTTCGCTATTCAGAAGACTCAGCATTACGTGGCAGGATAAACCATCCATGTGATCTCGCGAGTTAATCCTCTCAGGGTCCTCATAACTAAACCCGAAGAACTCAACTTTCGCCTAGCCACATGGGCAATACTGTTATCGTCATACGATATGGTATTTTTCCCACAAAAGACAGTCAAAGGCCAAGCATTGGCAGATTTCCTGGCAGCCACCCTATACCGAAAATCTCGAAGCTCTACGAGGAGATCCCAGACAAAGTAGCAGACTCAAATATGACCACAAGAGCAGAAGTCGTTTCGAGAATGTTCTTCGATGGTGCTTCAAGAACAGGGCCCAAAGGCGATATTGTCGCTGGCATCGGGATAGTACTGATTTTCCCACACGATCTAGTCATAAACCGTACTTACTCTCTCATAGAGCCATTCTCCAACAATGTGGCAGAGTACAACGCCCTCGTTATTGGGCTCCAACTCGCTAAACGAGTAGGAGTAGACTACCTAGAAGCCTATGATGATTCCAAGCTGAAAGTCAGTCAGGTCCGGAGAAAATACGAGGTCTGGCATGAGGACTTAATTTCCTACCACCAAGCCGCACATGGAATAATCTCCACCTTTGAGGGGTTCTTCATAGAGCACGCCCCTCGACTGCAGAACATCGAGGCTGACGCCCTGGCCGGCCTAGCTGCCACCCTTGTCATTCCCCGATCTTCCGCTGGAATCGACCGTCCCCGCTAGGCGCGAATCACCGCGCCAGTGCTCCCGCAGGACGATCATTTTCTTTGGGACGTGATGCTGTACGAGCCTGGAGTTGCGCCTGCACAAAACAAATATCGGAACGACCGTTGATAACTAGTTCACCAAGTCGATATAGCGAAAACATAGAATAAACACAAGTATGAATACAAAATAGCTCTTTATTGATAATGAATAAGGTTACAAGCGGCACTAGGCCGAGATTACAAGTCGCTCAAGCTCTCACTCTCAAACAATAAAGGCGTGCCAAGCGGCTTACAACTTGGGATGATACGTAGGCGATGTTCTAACATTATGTCCTGTATATGTGCTTCAGCTTCGGACGCAACACTCCATGGCTCCAGAGCAAACTCTACACCTTAGCGCGAACGAGAGAACATTCCGCACCGAACGAGGTTCTTCCGCCCCCTGCAAGTAATCTAGTGGGTTATTAGTACATGAATGCACTGGTGGGGAGTCTTCTCGCTCGTTCGACAAATTTAACACATTATATTAGTTTCGTGCACCAACTATTACGTTATCTTGCTATTCTTTCCTTAGGATCAATTTCATGCATAAGATACAAAGTCTATCTCGTGTGGCAGTATACCGTGCGATATACAAGAAACACGACGATACTTACCAAGTTACCATTTGTCCTTCCATGTCCAAGTATAAAACCAAGTTAAACCAAGCACGAATATAGATGTATAGAAATCCCAAGATAGCATAACGAACACATGTATGCTACGAGCGTGTTTCAAAACCAAGTGCACGATATACACAGTTTACAATACTCTTATCATTTTCTGTGACTCAGGTTGTGCAGATTACTGAAATGTCTTATACTCATTTTACACTGGTATGCTATACTTGTATAGGCATGTTTTACTCTGACTACTCAAATATGTTTCAAGCTCAGGTTACTTTACATCCGTTACTTGCCACAATTTCCTACGAGCCCATACGCGGGTTACCGCCACGTATGTAATATACTAATGATACAAACTTGGTCTTATGACCTGATAAGCCGCCATGGACAAGGTATAATCTCGGCACGGGAATATAGTGCAACGCGGGTAGCAAGCCTCGCTACACGCCTTCCCGTCCGAAGCAAACGACTATCTGAAATGTTCCTGACCGTTCGGATTGGCCCCGGCGCGACCAGTGTACCATCCGCAGGAACCTGAAGCCTGTGCATAGGTTGTCCATGACCATTAATGATCAACACTAATCTTTTATTATATGCAACACTTTAAGACCTTGAATGAACATTGCTACTTGACACAGTGTTTATACATTTTTACTCGTTCAGAGATCTCATGATCTGTTGTATTCCATTCCATGCATTGTTTACGCAGCCGTCTTACTACTTATTCCAGTTCCCATTTTGGGAGTTGCCTTGGCGACCCAACGGTCCCAAAGACTTTTTATGTTTCTATTGTTTGGCTTGGAACGACTATTTTGATAGTCTTCTGCTACAGGTAAGTTAATCGACATCTATGTTGTGCTTCTATACCGAGGCCGTATCTATGTGACGAGCATTTCAAGACATATGGAACAATGTACTTCAAAGAACATATAAGGAAGAAAAATAACACTACAAAGTAAAATTATAAGAACTGTAAAGCGCGCCTACCATTCCGTTCAACCGATCTACTTCCATATTCTATACAAAGATGTATCAGATGGAATTATTCCCTTAGCTAAATGTGTTTTATTCTTTATTAGCATGCAGGGGGTGATTCTTCTAGCGACTAGCATATATCAACCGTATTTTAAGTGTGCTGGCTAAGCAAAGACAAGTTTATCATAGCCACCCACCTTAGCGATGATTTGTCTCGGTCGAGCGATACTCCGAGCGAACCTCTGAAAGTCTAAGTCTGAACTCCTGAAGAGCCAAGTCTGGAATTCCTTTGCCTCAAGCAAGTCTTCTCGCTGAGCAAAGCGGGTCGGGTCATCGCACTTTTGCCATTTGAATCGGCTATCCGCATAGATGCAGAGCGGGTTGTTACATCCCTGGCAGTCCCGGCCAAAACCCATCAGCTGATCACATTGGTCGATCAAGAGTTGGTCTGCCCAAAAAATAATCTATGTCTGTGCCTGAGCTACTCATAGAGACAAACACCGACTCCAAAGACTGGAGACTCATATTTATCGACTACGCAGTCTATAGAATTCTTCCCGAGAACCCAAAGGAAGCCACTTCCATCAAAAGATGTTTCCTCCGGTTCTATTACGAAACAGCTACCAAAAATATTGTATCGTCGTTCCTATGACGGTCTTCTACTACGATATCTCTCAAATGCAGAAGCGAAGCAGGCTCTCCGCAAGGCTCACGACGGGATTTGCGGTGCCCATTAGTCCAGACCCAAGCTACATGACCGTTTCCGGAGAATGTGTTACTATTGGCCGACAATGGTAGTGGAGGCTGTTGACTATGCAAGGAGGTAGCAAGCGTGCCAAATCCACACATACTTTATCCACCAACCCTCAGAATTCCTACACCTAACGGTAGTATCTTGGCCATTTGCAGCGTAGGAAATGGATATTATCGGGCCAATTAGTCCACCGTCTTCCAAGGGACATCGGTTCATCTTGGCTATCACCGACTACTTCTCAAAATGGGCGAAAGTTGTTCCATTCGCTGAAGTCAAGACCTCAAACGTGATCAGCTTTGTCAAGCATCACGCCATATACCGCTTCGGCTTGCAATGTGTCACTACCCCATTTCCAGAGCAGGATATTTTTTTTAATTGGTTAATTGTGTATTTATCATAAATAATTGTATTTATATTTAATTGTTGGTTGTATTATTTTTTATTAGTTATTTTAGTGTTTTGGCTAGCCTGGACCCATGTCAGACCCTAGTGGACCCATGTCAGACCCAACCAACACCCTTGTTAGACTTATTTATTGGCTTAGAATAGTTATTTATATTTTTATTAGTTAGTTGGAGTGATTAGGGATTTATTTTAGTGCATTTAGAACCCCAAACCCAAATCCCAATTAGAATGACTTAAGAGAGGGGCATTTTAGTCATTTTGACTAACCCTAACACAAACCCTAACCCATTTCCTACTTCTTAGCCGATCATGACCAGCAGATCCCCCCCCCCCTCTTTCATTCATTTTTCTCTTCTTCCTTCTTCTTCTCCACTCATTTTCTTCTTCTTCCTTCTTCCAATTTTCACATTCCAAGTAAGTTTTTCAATTTTTCTTCTCTTCCTTCTTCTGTTTCTTCCATCAATGTAAATCCTAACTCTTTGCTTCCCCTAACCTAGATGTGTAGAGCTTAGATTTGGTGTTGGATCTTAGGTTGGAAGCTTGGAGGCTTGGTGTGGTGAATTTGGAGCTTTTTGGAGACTTTGGCTTGGGATTCCATCTCCCAAGAGGTAAACTCTGATTTTTCCCCTTGTGATTACTCTAATATAGTGTAATTAGTAGTTTAGAACCTTCCAAGATCTTAGGTCTACCCGTGGGAGGAAGTTGGAGCTTGTTTGGATATGTTTGGATACTTTGACATTAGATTTTGTGTCAATTTTGGGTAAAATCCGAGATTGACCCAATTTTTGGTGTTGTCCTAGGTTAGACGGACCTAGGTAGACGTGCTTGGGTGTCTTGAGGATAAGTACGTGTCTCCGTTCGGACATGTGAGGACGTGTTGCGGAGATTTAAGCGTTTCAGGCGATTTGGAGATTTTTGGCGTCGTAGGTTGTATGTGCGTGCGCGTTTTTGCCACGGACCTAGAATCGGAGAGTTAGCATTTTTTTCTAGGTTCTAGACATCGATTAGAACTGGTGGGTAAATTTTGGGCTGATTCCGAGTAGGTTTGGTGTGCGTTTCACGAGGTTTGGCGAACCGCACTCCACGTGTTCGTCGAAATGACCGAATTGCCATTTTGACTTGGTTTCTAGGTTTTGGACTTGTGCGCACGTTGGTTTAGCTTCGGAGAGTGTGTGCTAGAGTTTTCGAGTATATATTTATATATATATATATATATGTGTGTGTTTTTGTGTGTGGAGGTGAGTGTGGTTGAGCGTGGTAGTGTGTGTGTGTTGTGGTTGTGTGTGGTTGTGAGTGTGTGTTTGTATATATATATGTATGAGTGTGTATATATATATATATATATATATATATATATATATATATATATATATATATATATATATATATATATATATGTGTGTGTGTGTGTGTGTGTGTGTGTGTGTGTGTTCTATATATATATATATATATATATATATATATATATATATATATATATATATATATATATATATGTGTGTGTGTGTTTTTATGTGTGTTTGTGTGTGTGTGTGTGTGTGTGTGAGTGTGTGTTAGTGAGTGTTTGTGTGAGAGTGTGTGTTGGTGTTAGTGTATGTGTAGGTGTGAGTGTGTTTGTGTATATATGTATGTATATATATATATATATATATATATATATATATATATATATATATGTGTGTGTGTGTGTGTGTGTGTGTGTGTGTGTGTGTTTGTATATATATCTATGAGTGTGTGTATATATATATATATGGTTGTGTGTGTATATATATATATGTGTTTGTGTGTTTATATATATATGTAAGTGTGTGTGCGTGTATAGGTTTCTGTGTGTGTGTATAGATGTGTCTGTGTGTGTGTGTGTGCTAGTGTGTGTCGAGGTGTGTGTGATTGTTAGAGAGAGTGAGAGGTAAGATAGGAGCAGGTATAGCAGCGTTTGCAGGCGATGCGGAGCGCAGCAGCAGCTAGCTGCAGCAGGGCAGCAGCGCCGCGCAGCGCCGCGGCAGCAGCGGCAGCAGCAGCAGTTGCGTGCAGTAGCGACAGCAGCAGCAGGCGCAACAGCAGCAGCGCATTCAGCGCACGCGCGAGCTAGTTTTCCCACTTCCCCTTCTTTTATATATATATATATATTGGTGTATTTATATAGATAGATAGGTATATAGATAGATAGATAGATAGATAGATAGATAGAGGTATATATAGATAGATACATAGATGGAGATATATATATATGTGTGTGTGTGTGTGTGTGTGATGGTGATGGATATATATATATATGTGTATATGTATGTATATATATATATATATATATATATATATATATATATATATATATATATGTAGGTAGATGTATATGTGTTATATATATAGTAGTATATAGTAGTGTATATATGCAGATAGATAGCTAGTTAGTTAGAATTAGAGGGTAAGGTATCTCAATACCTTAAGATACCAAGGTATTGAGATAAGTTGGGTATCGGAGGTAAGGTATTGAGGTGTTTACTTATACACTTGGTTGTATATATATATATATATATATAGTTAGATATATGTTATATATATAGTAGCATATGGTAGTATATATATAGATAGTTAATTAGTTAGTTAGTTAGCTAGTGTTAGTGAGGGGTAAGGCTTGAGTATCTCAATACCTTGAGATACTCAAGGTATTAGGCATCGGGTTAAGGTATTGAGTTTTAGCCTATGATTGGGGTTAGAGATGCTTTTATATATATAGTTTATATATATATATATATATATATATATATATATATATATATATATACGTGCTGGTATATATTTTAGAGGGTATAGACGGGGGCGTATAGCGTAGGTTGAGGTATCGGATACCGAGGGTATCCCGGTATCTCAAGGAGGCAAGTTTGAGGGTTTATTAGCTTAATGACCTAGTTTTGACCTAGAATTTTAGGGGCACCCTAGTTTGACCTAGAGTTGAGCGTAGTTGACCCGGTTGACCGCCAAAGTCAACTTTTGACCCAGAGTTGACTTTTGGACCCATAGTTGACTTTTTGACCCAGATTTCATCGGTTTGACCCGTTTGACCTAGAACGACCCTACAAGCCTATTTTTAGTTATTTTATATTTGTTTAACTCTTTAGAACCCTGTTTAACCTTGCTTTTTGCAATAGGTCCTTGCGACACCAGTTCGGATCGCCAGTTGCTCAGGACGTCAGGCGAGTACATTCTTTGATAGTTTCTATTATCTGATGATTATTATGATTCAGCTTATAGTATAGTATTCTCTGATTTTTTGGTACGACACGGACTAGTATTTCTGGATTCATTTACTTGCGAAACTTATATTTCATGTTTCTGGCCTCTATTCTAGAATCACCTACTGGCATCACTACAGGCATCACTCATGTTTCTAGCTGGACTCATACTTGATTTACGTGTCGGGTCTTGGATTCACTTGTACTAGTCGGGGCGGAAAAATAATCGAGTAGACATGTAAACATTCCCAACTGGAATCACCCCCTCTGGTCTAATCTGGAATGATAGCAGCCGCGCACCCAGTGCGTGGTGAGCCGTACTTACCCCTAGTCGTTTACATGTCGAAACAGGTATTTCAAAGACACGAGTTCATTCTTTCTAGTCTAGACTCTCTTGCATTTCTTGCTGGTCTCACTTATAGTTTCTGGACTTGACTCATTACATGTATTATTGCTGGACTCACTACACGTTCTTGTGCACATACTTGCTCTTAGTTTATATTTCTTGTATCTTGCAGTCATTACTATCTTGCTTCTGATTTCATGCATCTTTACCTTTATGCACCAGTGATATTTATATATTTCTTGTTCATACTTTATTTCCTTCACCTTGCTACTTGCTACAACTGCTTTATAGTTTTTATCATTTAACTGGAACTGCTGTTAGAGGTGTACTTGCTCCAGTCCTCACTGGACATATTTTTTCCAGAGTATCTGGAGGATTGGTGTCCGACGTTTTATGGACCTCAGCCTGTCGATGGTGCAGTCATGGACCCCCTAGTTCAGGAGTAATTTTTGGGTTGGTAGCCGGGATCACTAGGACCTCAGTTGTATTTATTAGCTTTTGGTACCGGATTTGTTCTCGGCTTTTGGTTTGAGACCTTGTATTGTATATGATTCAGGATGTTGTTGTATTATTATTATTATTGATGTTGTTGTTGTTTTAGTAGCAGTTGTTTAGACTTTGTAATTGTTAGATTTTTGTGTTATCTTATCGTGCTTAGATTCGTGATTGAGTACTTGTGTTATCATTATGATATTGCTCCTCCGTTTGGAGTTGAGATCTTGACAGGTATATATATTGATTGTGTGAGATTGTTAGCTAGATAGTAGACTAGACAGCGTTCTACCGCCGATGCTACGGCATAGGCTGGACGTACCCACGACTCATGTCCGATTTTTTTGGTAAGGGTCGTGACAAGTTTTTGGTGGCGACTCCATACAGGTCTTTATTCGCAATTAGTGCGATGTTGTGGTAGTACAATAATTTAGTTGAACTGCTGCGAGCCTGCTCTAGGATATAGGATCTAGGATGAGAGTGTACTCAATCACGACTAGAAACAATTTCAATCTAATTATCCTGAAATTGCTTCTTTTGAAATATTACTGTCCTTCTTTGAGGTATCGTATCTTGCACCGTATTGACTTCTTTTGATCTGTGTTTAGAATGCCTCCGAAGACACGATCCCATCGTACCGTTCCAGCAGTTGCCACCGAGAGGTCTGCTACCTCTCGTCCACCTCGTATTCAGGCAGCTGCTACCGCTTCACTCACCACTCCTGCTGTTGATGGAGCATCTGCTTCTCTCGGGGATCCTCCTCCACTTGTCGATCCGAGGACTACCCCAGTCGTTCCGATGGTGCCTCTACCACCTCCTACACCAGTAGACGCCGCGCAGTTGTTTGCATTCTTCAGAGAGATGATGGACGCGCAGCACCGTCAGGTGGATGTGATAAGGCTGGGCATTGAGAATGCGCACCAGGTGGCCATGATGGCAGTGGACAGAGTGGCTCAGATTGGACAGAGTGGCTCAGATTCAGCCACAGGCAGATCAGACTCAGCATTCGAGGCCGGGAAGCATCATTGACTTTCAGAGGATGCGGCCCAAGGAGTTCTGGGGTACAGAAGGGATCTTGTACGCGGATGACTGGATAGAGCAGATTGAGGGGACTGGCACAGATTCCAAACAGCATGCAGATAGAGGCAGCGGGCAGTCAGATGTTCGATCTCGCTTTGACGTGGTATCGCACTGATACGAGGATCGCGGCACCAGGGCTTACTTGGTAGGCTTTTTAAGGAGAAATTTTTCCTAGATGTGGCGCTCAGTGCTTTGGAGAGCCAGTTTGAGGCACTCGTCCAAGGGAGCATGTTGATGGACGAGTACGCAGTGGAGTTCTGTCGTCTGGGCAGATTCGTAGATGGCTTGAGTGAGGCAGCAAAGGCGAGGAAGTTTTGCAAGGGCCTGGTCATGGCGGTCAAGTCTTTAACTATGAGTGACCGCGAGGCAACTTTCGAGCAGATAGTAGGAGACACTCAGAGGGCAGAGGATGACTTGGAGCTCAAGTCCAAGAGAGGCAGGGATGATTCAGGTAGTGCGAGTGGTAGTGCGGGACTGGCTAAGCATCCCTATAGGCAGAAGACAGCGCAGCAGGGTCAGGATCATAGAGTGCCCACTTGTGCCTACTGCAGGAAGGCAGGACACACTTGGAATGTTTGTAGGAGGAGGTTGAAGGTGTATTTGTTTTGTGGATCCGCTGCTCACCAGGTGCGAGATTGCCCCACTGCACCTCCATTTGGTAGAGCACAGGATCGGAGAGTTGGAGCTAGGCCATATGTGGCACAGCATCATGCCCCGCACCAGCAGAGGGAGATATCCCAGCAGGGCAGGGCTTATGTGTTGACGGTCGAGGAGGCCGATGCTACGGGTGTCGGGTTAGCAGGTCTGTCTCTTTGTTCTTCCTGTCCTTTTCCATTCCTTGTGGTGTGCTTCATTAATACCTGTTAGACTTTTCTTTTGTGATATGGTAGATAGTGTAGTGACCCTGATTGAGACTGTGATAACGCGACCAGTAGGACCATGATCTTGCATGTTGTTTAGGTAGAATTTCTTGACTGTGATTGTTGGGGGTTTGACCTAGAAGAAGTGCGATTGACTTTAAATTTCGAGGACAAAATTTTCTAAGGAGGATAGGCTTGTCACTACACCATTTCCAGAGCAGGGTATTTTT